>CM057830.1:65773961-66373961 GCA_030068075.1 Paguma larvata
CTCAGTGTGGTTTTGATTTGTATTTCCCTGATGATGAGTGACATTGAGCATCTTTTCATTTGTCTGCTTGTCATTTGAATGTCTTCTTTGGAGAAGTGTCTATTCATATCTTCCGCCCATTTCTTCACTGGGTTATTCGTTTTTCGGGTGTGGAGTTTGGTAAGTTCTTTATAGATTTTCGATACCAGTCCTTTATCCGATATGTCATTTGCTATGATCCTTTCCCTTTCCTTTTGTTGCCTATCAGTTTTGTTGGTGGTTTCTTTTGCCATGCAGAAGCTTTTTATCTTGATGAGGTCCCAGTAGTTCATCTTTGCTTTTAATTCCCTTGCCTTTGGAGACCTGTCAAGTAGGAATTTGGTGCGTCTTAGGTCACAGAGGCTTTTTCCTGCTTTCTCCTCTAGGATTTTGATGGTTTCCTGTCTCACATTCAAATCCTTCATCCATTTAGAGTTTATTTTTGTGAGTGGTGTAAGGAAGTGGTCTAGTTCCATTCTTTTGCATGTTGCTGTCCAGTTCTCCCAGCACCATTTATTAAAGAGGCTGTCTTTGTTCGATTGAATACTCTTTCCTGCTTTGTCAAAGATTAGTTGGCCATATACTTGCGGGTCCATTTCTGAGTTTTCTATTCTATTCCATTCGTCCGTGTGTCTGTTTTTGTGCCAATACCATACAGTCTTCATGACTACCGCTTTGTAGTAGAGGTTAAAGTCTGGGATTGTGATGTCTCCTGCCTTGGTTTTATTCTTCAGTATTATTTTGGCTATGCAGGGTCTTTTGTGGTTCCATCCAAATTTTAGGATTCTTTGCTCTAGCTTTGAGAAGAATGCTGGTGCAGTTTTGATTGGGATTGCATTGAAGGTGTAGATTGCTTTGGGTAGTATTGCCATTTTGACGATATTTATTCTTCCAATCCAGGAGCATGGGTTGTTTTTCCATTTCCTTGTGTCTTCCTCAATTTCCTTCATAAGTTTTTTATACTTCTCAGTGTTGAGTTCTTTCACATCTTGGTTAGTTTTATTCCTAAGTATTGTTTTTGGTGCAATTGTGAAACGGATTAGCTCTTTATTATTTTTTTTTTTTCTGTTGCTTCATTGTTGGTGTATAGAAATGCCACTGATTTCTGTACATTGATTTTGTACCCTGCAACTTTGCTGAAATCATGGATCCGTTCTAGTAGGCTTTTGGTGGATTCCGTCGGGTTATACATATAAAGTATCATGTCATCTGCAAAAAGTGAAAGTTTGACTTCCTCCATGCCAATCTTGATGCCTTTTATTTAGTTCTGTTGTCTGATTGCTGATACTAAGACTTCCAATACTATGTTAAATAGGAGTGGTGAGAGTGGACACCCCTGTCGTGTTTCTGATCTCAGGGGGAAGGCTCTCAGTTTTTCCCCATTGAGGATGATATTATCTGTGGGCTTTTCATATATGGCTTTTATGATGTTTAAGTATGTTCCTTCTATCCCAACTTTCTCGAGGGTTTTTATTAGGAAAGGGTGCTGTATTTTGTCAAATGCTATTTCTGCATCTATTGACCGAATCATATGGCTCTTATCTTTTCTTTTGTTCATGTGATGTATCACATTGATTGATTTGCAAATATTGAACCAGCCCTGCAACCCAGGGATGAATCCTACTTGATCATGGTGGATAATTCTCCTTATATGCTGTTGGATTCGATTTGCTAGTATCTTGTCAAAAATTTTTGCATCCATATTCATCAGGAATATTGGCCTGTAATTCTCTTTCATTGCTGGGTCCATATCTAGTTTGAGAATCAAAGTGATGCTAGCTTCATAGAATGAGTCCAGAAGTTTTCCTTCGTTTCAGTTTTTTGGAACAGCTCGAGGAAGATAGGAATTAACCCTATTTAAATGTCTGGTAAAATTCTGCAGGGAAGCCATCTGGTCCACGGTTTTTATTTGCTGGGAGGTTTTTGATAACTGATTCTATTTCTTCACTAGTTATGGGTCTGTTCACATTTTCTATTTCTTCCCGTTTGAGTTTTGGTAGCATGTGGCTATTTAGGAATTTGTCCATTTCTTCCAGGTTGCCTAGTTTGGTGGCATGTAGTTTTTTCATAGTATTCTCTGATGATTGATTGTATTTCTAAGGGATTGGTTGTAATTTCTCCCTTTTCATTCACGATTTTATCTATTTGAGTTCTCTCTCTTTTCTTTTTGAGAAGCCTGGCTAGAGGTTTGTCTATTTTGTTTATTTTTTCAAAGAACAAGCTTTTGGTTTCATTGATCTCTTCCATTACTTTTTCTGTTTCCATATGATTAATTTGTGCCCTGATCTTTGTTATTTCTTTCTGCTGGATTTGAGTTGTCTTAGTTGTTCTGCTTCTAGTTCTTTTGGGCGTGCTGTTAGAATTTGTGTAATTGATTTTTCTTGTTTCTTGAGGTGGGCTTGGATTGCAATATATTTCCCTCTCAGGACTGCCTTTGCCGCATCCCAGAGCGTTTGGATTGTTGTATATTCATTTTCATTTGTTTCCATGTATTTTTAAATGTTTTCACTGATTGCTTTGTTGACCCACTCGTTTTTTACTAGGTTATTTCTTAGCCTCCATGTTTTTAGATATTTTCCAGGCTTTCTCCTGTGGTTGATTTCAAGTTTCAAAGCATTGTGGTCTAACTTTGTGCACGGTATGATCTCAATTCTTTTATATTTATTCTGCGCTTCCCTGTGCCCCAGAATGTGGTCTATCTTGGAAAATGTACCGTGCGCAGTTGAGAAGAATGTAAATTCCTTTGCTTATGGGTGAAGGACCCTGAAGATGTCTGTTAGGCCCATTGTTCCAATGTGTCTTTCAGGGCCATTGTTTCTGTGGTGATTTTCTGTTTTGTGGATCTATCCAATGCTGAGAGTGGAGTGTTAAGTTCCCATACTATTAGGACATTTTTATCAATGATGTTGCTAATGTTTGTAATTAGTTGTTTTACAAATTTGGGTGCCCCCGAATTCTGCGCGTAGATATGTATAATTATTTGCTCTTCCTGCTGGATAGTCCCTGAGATTATTATATAATGTCCTTCATCTCTTTTACATCTGGCCGTTGTATGTTAAGGTTCTTCTGTCCCTAGCTGCTTTCAGAATTCTCTATCTTTGTATTTTGCCAGCTTCACTATGATGTGCCGTGTAGAAGGTCTATTCAAGATACGTCTGAGGGGAGTTCTCTGTGCCTCTTGGGTTTCCATGCCCGTTTCCTTCCTTATGTTGGGGAAGTTCTCAGCAATGATTTGTTCAAGAACCCCTTCGACTCTTTTCTCTCTCTTCTTCCTCTGTAACTCCTATGATACGGAGTTCGTTTCTTTTCACTGCATCTCTCAGCTCTTGAATTCTCCTTTCCTGTTCCTGGATCAGCTTCTCTCTCTTTTTATCTGCTCCCTCTTTTTCAATGATTTTATCTTCTAATGCACTTACTCTTTCTTCGGCCTCTTCAATCCGTTCTATGGTGGCTTCCAATTTGCCCTGTATTTCATCCAAGGTCTTTTTTAATTCTTCCTGACTGTTTTTAAGGTCCTTGAACTCTGCCTCTTGTGACCACTTGCATTCATCTATGGTTTTTTCAAGCCCAGTGATTAGTTTAATGATTATCATTCTATTTTCATGTTCTGTTATGTCGCTTATATCTGTTTTCATCAATTCTTGAGCTCTCACTGCTTCCTGTATATTCTTTTGAGAAGAATTCTTCCGTTTCGTCATTTTGGCTACATGTGTTTTGGATTGTTTCTTGAAGTTGCCCTGGAATGGAAAACAGACTGACAGACAAACGGAGAACAGAAATACTCAAACGTACCGACAAATGATACAGATAAGCAGTTCACAACAGAAAAAATAATAACAAATGACTCTCTGAGGGCAGTGTCCTGAAGTATCAGCTACACATTAAGCACAGGGAATGTAGTGTGTTGGTGGCAGAGCATATACAGAGAGAATAGTGACACGTGCGGGGGTAAGAAGGAAGTGGTCTTTGCCCAGGTAGTGCAACTAAAGGGTTTAATCCAGACTGAGAGAAATCAGTATTAGGACTGATGCAAGGATAAAGGAATGAAGACAGAAATTGCTCGGATGAGATTATGTGGCCTGGTTATTCCAGAGAGAGAGATAGGGAAGTACAGAAGGAGGTTTAGAACATGCCTTGAGAGAGTGGGTTAAAATTCTTTTTAAGTCAGCCAGTACCCTGGATAGTCAGCTCAAGAGTGGGGATCAGTAAGAAGAACGGGGAGCATATATTTAAAAACGAAATGACCTGTAGTTACTCCAAGCAGCGATCTGAACTTGGCATCTGTAGTTCCTGCTGAGAGGTGTCACTCCTGTGAGGAGGAGCGTGGTTTGGTGTAGGCGGGTCGTCTCCGCTGCAGCAGGGATGGCTCTGGGGGTGACTTCCTGGGGCCAGTACTTGCGGATCCATAAGACAATAATGGCGACCCTTCAGTCGTTTGTTCCCAGTCCCGAGGCTTCCACTCGCCCCCTTGTTTCTGTCTCACTCTGGTATGGGCACCGGCGCAGTGCGGTCCACTGGTCGGTCGGGGTGCCTGATTGCCACCCCCGATCCTGCTGCAAATGTGTCAGGGTTAGAGGTGCTCCGCAGGTGACTCGGGACACTGCAGGCAGCCCGGCGCTGGGCAGTGAGCCTGTGGCGGGGGGTGGGGGCTCCACACTCGCCCAGCGGTGGCGTTGGTGGTGGCGTGCGTTCGGTCCCCGCTCCCCGCTAGGCTGCTGGCGGCTGCAGCGGACGCTCACTCCCCGCTCGGGTAGGCAATGGCGGCGGCAGTGGCAGAGGTCGCTCGCTCCCCATGACACGGGCGTTCGCTCCTTTTCGGCCAGGGCAGGCCCTGGATCGGCGCTCTGCAGGCAGCTCAGGACATCGCTGGCGGCTGAGCAACTCTGCGTGATGCAGGCTGACTGGGCCTCCGTCTGTGGTCCCCGCACAAGGAGAGTTCTGCTGAGTTCTGCTGTTAGACACAGAGCTTCTCCTCTAAAGCCCTGCCTTTAGGGGCTGGATGGTGGTGGTCTCCCCCTCTCTGACCCTCTCCTTTGGGTGCTGGGCACTTTCCCCGCTGTCCCCGGCTCACCCTTCCCTCAGCTCAGCTTGCCTAGTTTGTTTTGTTCGTTCTATATTAAACTCACGGTACCAAGGGCGTTGTCTGGGTTCCTTCCGTTCCTTGTAGGCTACAACACCTTTTCTGCCAGATTCTTGGAGTTGATAATCTCTCTGTTTCAGTCCCTCTCAATTCGAAAAACAAGGGAAACTTTGGGTCTCCCTACTCCCCCGCCATTTTGGTCCCCCTCCGACTCTATAAATATCTTTACGATAGATTTTTTCCTGAAACCTGTTTACTTTTGGAGGAAGCCAGTATTTGTCTCTCAATAATTTTAAAGATGTCATTTATAATTTTTAATTGACAAGTCATTGTTTAGTTGTTACAAATAATTTTCATGCAAAATCTTTCATTCTTACGAAAAGTAAGATTGCCTTTGTTCAATTTTAATGCTAATTTTTAAAAGCTTTATTAACTTGTATGTTTGTATATTGCCCTCAAGTTCTAATACTTTCTGAATATCTTGTTTAATTTTCTAAATCAGGAATTGGCATTTTTTTTCAATAAAAGATTAGTATGTTTGTTAGACTTTACAGAACATAAGGCCACATATCCTTCTTTCATTTTTGTTTATTTTTATTTTCATAAATCTTTAAATATTAATTAAAAAATTTAGTTCAGAGGCCATGCCACATTTAGTCAAGTGCTATAGTATGCCAGTTCCTATTCTAAAATTTTCTGTGTGGTATGCAATCTGCTGCGTCTCGTTTGGTAGGGATCCCTTTGTCATCAGTATAACCTGTTTTTGAACAACCTGAATATGCCAATGTGCTATTTTCTTTGGGCCAAAATCGTGGCCGTTTTTGTTCAGAGGTAACAAATATGTTATATTTTCTCGTTATTTTGTTTCTCAACCAGAGTCTGATAAACATCAAATACATGGGGAAAAAAAAAATGAAGTGTAAGCATGCCACTTAAAATCTCCTTTCAGGAAGGAAAGATTGGGAGCAAAAATTAATTGCCCATTTACCAAGTACAAGCTATTTTTACATAATTTTTCATTTAGTCTTTTGGTTAACCAAAAAAGGGAAAGCATTCCCTTGTTTTTCAGATATATAACAAGAGGGTAATACTATCCAGTAGGAATTTCTTCAATAATGGAATTACTGTGCCTGTGCTCTAAATTACACTGTTGAGCACTTGAAATGGACTAAGGAAATAAATTTTAAATTTTACTTATTTTATTTAAATTTAAGTAAACACAAGTAGCTAATAGTTGCCATTTTTCTGCAGCATAACTCTAAGAGCTTAAGTAACTTGCCCAGATTTAGACAGTTCCACAACTGGAATTCAAACCCAGGCCTGTGTAACTCCTAAGTTCCTGTTTTTTCCATTATACCACACAGCCTCATAAATAAAAGTGGTTGGACCCTACCCTCCTGAGTAGAAAATGCAGTAAATGTAAATTTATGTAGGCATATTTCAAGATATATTAACTTTTTAGGCCACTAGTTCAGTTAATGTAGACTCTGGAGCATTAGATCATAATATTGAACAATATAAATGTATTTTATAGTCTACATAATGTTATTGCTGTATATAAAGTAAGATGAATATACTCTGAGAAGATTAGGGTATTGAAAATGTTTAGGTATTAACTTCAAAAGTGATTTTTATTTTTTAATCTAAAGGAATAAGGTATTACCAGGTGTTTTAAAATAGTTTTTAAATATAAGAATTGACATTTTTAAAAATAATTTATTGTCAAATTGGTTTCCATACAACACCCAGTGCTCATCCCAACAAGTGGCCTCCTCCGTGCCCCACCCCTCTCACCCCTCAGTTTGTTCTTAGTCTTGAAGAGTCTCTTATGTTTTGTCTCCTTCCCTCTCTGTGTCTTTTTTTCTTTCCCCTATTCCCCTCCCCCATGGTTTTCTGGTAAATCTTTCAAAGTCCACCTATGCATGGAAATATATGGTATCTGTCTTTCTCTGATTTATTTCACTTATCATAATACCCTCCAGGTACATCCATGTTACTATGCATGGTCGATTTCATTCTTCCTCATTGCTGTGTAGTATTCCATTGTATATTATGCCACATTTTCTTTATCCATTCATCCGTTGATGGACACTTAGTCTCTTTCCTTTATTTGGCTATTGTTGAAAGTGCTGCTATGAACATTGGGGTAGAATTGACATTCTTTAATCACTTCATATATGTTAACCAAATTTCTCAGGTGTATGGGAGAGCATCCTTGATTACATCAGTTTTAATAATTTTTTTTACTGAAAAATGACATAGATAAGATGTGGCAATCTTATTTCAAGTATAGAAAAATCAAAAGTAATGTCCTTTGGGAAGGCAGGCCTAGATAAATTATTCTCTCATTCTGACATATGTAACACAGGGAAACTTGAAGAGAAAATAACAGTAAAAAAAGAGTTATTAGTTTTGAGTCTTCATTTGAACTTGTGTTTCTGAAGTCTCAATCTAAATCAGAGTTATGCCTGGCTATAACAGGAAATTGCCTAACTAGTTTCAGTAGGTTCCCTTATTCTGTTCATAAAGTATTGAAAACTGTGTGAGAAATGAAGTATATGCACTATCAGTGTTATTAGAGAACTTGTAAAAGTTTTGGCTTGTATTCCTTCCAGTTCTTGTAAAATGTCACTTGTGCGTGTTCCAAAGAGACTTCTTTCCTCGAGATGTCCTTTGTCAATTCCAGCAAGCCTCCTTTCCTACGTATAACTTTTACAGCATTTGTTTTCCAGAAATCTTTTCATTTCTGGCCTTGAACACATAATCTTTAGGAATTATTTTGGTACCTGAATGAACACTCGAGCAACTTTGTTCTAAGAGCCAGTGATTTTCCTGCATTCATAATTCAAAGCAAGTTACATCCGAAACAAAAGTCACTTTTGGCCCTAGAATAAGCATGAGACAGAGAAAGAACAGTACATTAAGTGGTTAGGAACAGATGAAATGGGTAGGGAGGGGCCAACAAGGTGGAGGAGTAGGGGGATCCGGTACTCCCCATGTATTTCAAACTAAGAAGTACTGAAACCAAAGGACTCTCAAACCCAAGAGTCTAGGAAGAAAAATGTTGCAGATTACTAGAAATGGAAAGCGAAACCCAGAAAATGCCCCAGGAAACGTGAGTGTAATCTGGGGCGGATAGAATGAACTACAGTGTACAGAGCCGAGGGGAGAGAGAGCTTTCTTCGGAGAAATCTGGGAAAGTGTGGAGCGGGCCACATCCGAACGAGTGAAAAAACAGATAGAGAGGGAGAGACCACCATCCAGTCCCTAAATGCAAAGTTTTTGAAGAGAAGTTCAGTTGCTAATAGCAGAATTCTCAGGACAACTCTCTTGGTACTGGGGCCGACAGAGGTGGCCCTGTCATCCTGCGTCACACAGAGCTGCCGAGCCACCTGTGGATTGCTTCTAACAAGGGACACAATTTACAGCGAAACTTGGAGTGTCAATATCACTAATATACGTGGGTCACACGACAGCTCAACAAAATGCACTACGCCAGCGCCCCTTGCAGAGCGAGGACAGAAATAAAGGGGAGATTTGAGGTCCGGGACAGGGCGACCCCAAGAAATAATCCAACACACACCTAGCCAAAATGACAAAATGGAAGAATTCTCTTCTAAAGAAACTACAGGAAGTAGTGACAGCTTACGAACTGATGAAAACAGATATAGGGAACATAACAGAACATGAATATAAAATGATAAACATAAAACTAATCGCTGGGCTTGAAAAAACCATACAAGAATGCAAGGGGTCCCTTGTGGCAGAGATCAAGGACCTTAAAAACGGTCAGAAGGAATTAAAAAATGTCTTGAATGAAGTGTAAAACAAATTGGAAGTGGCCACATCGCGGATTGAAGAGGCAGAAGAGAGAATAAGTGAATTAGAAGATAAAATTATGGAAAAAGAGGAAGCTGAGAAAAAGAGAGAGAAACTGATTCAGGAACAGGAAAGGAGAATTAGAGAGCTGAGCGATGCACTCAAACAAAACAATATCCTTATTATAGGAATTTCAGAGGAAGAAGTGAGAGAGAAAGGAATCAAAAGGGTACTTGAGCAAATCATTGCTGAGAACTTACCCAACATGAGGAAGGAAACGGACATGGAAATCCAAGAGACACAGAGAACTCCCCTCAGATGTAACTTGAATAGACCTGCATGACACATCATAGTGAAACCTGCAAAGTATAAAGACAGAGAGAGAATTCTGAAAGCAGCTGTGAAACACACGCCTTAACATACAAAGGTAGACACATAAGGGTTGTAGCAGACTTATGTACAGAAATTTGGCAAGCGAAAAAGGAATGGCAGCATATCTTCAATGTGATGAACAGGAAGAATATGCGACCAAGAATCCTGTATCCGGCCAGGCTGTCATTCAGAATAGAAGGAGAGATCAAGGTTTTCCCCAACAAACAAAAACTGAAAGAATTCATCATAAATAAGCTTGCACTACAAGAGATCCTGAGGGGCATTCTATGAAGGAAAGGTTGCAAAGAACACAAACTATCAGAGATATCCTTACAAGCATGAAACCTACAGATAACACAGTGACTCTAAACCCGTATTTTTCAATATTAACACTGAATATAAATGGACTAAATGCTCCAATCAAAAGACATAAGGTAAGGGAATGGATTAAAAGACAAGACCCAACTATTTGCTTTCTTCAAGAGACACATCTTAGACCTGAGGACACCTTCAGATTGAAAGTGAGGGGATGGAGAACTATCTATCATGCTACTGGAAATCAGAAGAAAGCTGGAGTAGCCACACTTATACCAGACAAACTAGACTTCAAAATGAACGATGTAATAAGAGATGAAGAAGGATATTATATAATAATTACAGGGACTATCCAGCAGGAAAAGCTAACAATTATAAATATCTACGTGCTGAATTCAGAGGCACCCAATTTTGTAAAACAATTAATTACAAACTTAAACAACCTTATCTATGAAAATGTCCTAATTGTAGGGGACGTTAACAGTCTACTCACAGCATTGGATAGATCCACAAAACAGAAAATCACCACAAAACAATGTCCCTGAACAACACATTGGAACAGATGGGCCAGACTGATATCTTCAGGGCCTTTTATCCAGAAGGAAAGGAATTTAAATTCTTCTCAACTGCACACAGTACATTTTCAAAGATAGATCACATTCTAGGGCACAGGGAAGCACTGAAAATATAAAAGAATTGAGATTATACCATGTACACGTTCAGACCACAATGCTTTGACACTTGATATCAACCACAAGAAAAAGTCTGGAAAATCCCGAAAAACATGGAGGCTAAAGAAAAACTTACTAAAAGACGAATGGGTCAACCAAGCAATCAGAGAAGAAATTAAAAAATACATGGAAACCAATGAAAATGAAAATACAATAATTCAAATGCTCTGGGATGTGGCAAAGGCAGTCCTGAGAGGGAAATATATTGCAATCCAGGCCCATCTCAAGAAACAAGAAAAATCAAGAACACAAATTCTAACAGCACACTTAAAGGAACAAGAAGCAGAACCGCTAAGACACCCCAAACCCAGCAGAAAGAGAGAAATAACAAAGATCAGGGCAGAAATTAATCATATGGAAACCGAAAAAGAAGTGGAACAGATCAATGAATGCCGGGGTCGGTCCTTGTTCCGGCGAATCTAGGGGTCCACGAAGGACGAACGGTCAGGCGAAATGAAGTGAGAGAGCCACGAGAAAGATGGAGTCTGATGACCAAGCAGGCAGCCCGGGCAATTCTGGCATCTCTGGCGTCTCTGCCCTGCTGGTCTCAGTGTCTTTATTTAAAGGTAGTGAGTTACATTACAGCAGTGAGTGACAGCCCATCAGTAAGTATAGTTTGAACAATAATGTGTTATATCAGTAAAGCAGCGATTTCCTCAATCTTGCAAGTTGTTTTCAAGTTAGTTAGCATATAAATTTAAGGCTGGGGGAGAGGACAGGAAGTTACCTAGGCCTGCCTATGTTAATTATCTATAAACAGGCCAGGAGTCATTGCCTATTCTTCCAATTACAATGGGGGAGGTACAACCTGTCTGGCAAGGACAGAATATCTAATGCTTGTCCTTTGCCCATGAATGAGTGAATTTACATAATAGGAGCCTAACATTTACACAGATCACACCAATATTCAGCCAGCACATAACTGCTATCATTCTGTGCAACCCATCCCCAAGATGCAACTTTAAGGTGGTCAGGCTACTCTCATTCAGATGCAATCCATCAAAGCATCCTGCTCAGGGTCCTTCCTTTTATCTAAATGCGGTAAGGTAAAACAAAAGAGCATTACATTCCTTAGGCCAAGGAGAGTAGTTGTAAGATTAGGCGCCAGTTTGACTGGCGAGCTTTTGCTTCAACCTTTTCCACATGGGGAGGGGTCTCAACCTGTGAGCCCAAAACGACTCCCAACAAATGAAACCAAGAGCTGGTTCTTTGAAAAAATAAACAAAATCGATAAACCTCTAGCTAGGCTTCTCAGAAAGAAAAGAGAGTGAACCCAAATAGATAAAGTCACGAACGAAAATGGAGTGATTACAACCAATCCCTCAGAAATACAAGCAATTGTTAGAGAATTCTATGAAAACTTACATGCCAGCAATCTGGACAACCTGGAAGAAATGGACAAATTCCTAAACAGCCACACACTACAAAATTCAAACGGGAAGAAATAGAAAACTTGAACAGACCCATAACTAGTGAGGAAATTGAATCAGTTATCAAAAACCTCCCGTCAAACAAAAGCCCTGGCCCAGATGGCTTCCCTGCAGAATTTTACCAGACATTTAAAACAGAGTTAATACCTATCCTCCTCAAGCCATTCCCAAAAATTGAAATGGATGGAAAACTTCTGGACTCATTCTATGAAGCCAGCATCACTTTGATTCTCAAACCAGATAGAGACCCAGCAAAGAGAGAATTCCAGGCCAATATCCCTGATGAATATGGATGCAAAAATTCTCAACAAGATACAGGCAAATCGAATCCAACAGCATAAAAAAAAATTATTGACCATGATAAAGTAAGATTCATTCCTGGGTTGCAGGGCTGGTTCAATATTCGCAAATCAATCAACGTGATACCTCACATTAACAATAGAAAAGATAAGAACCATATGATCCTGTCAATAGAGGCAGAGAAAGCATTTGATAAATTACAATACCCTTTCTAATAAAAACTCTCGAGAAAGTCGGGATAGAAGGAACATACTTAAACATCATGAAAGCCGTTTTTGAAAAGCCCACGGCTAATATCATCCTCAATGGGGAAAAATTGAGAGCCTTCCCCCTGAGATCAGGAACACGACAGGGGTGTCCACTCTCAGCACTGCTCTTTAACATAGTTTTGGAGATCCCAGCATCAGCAATCAGACAACAAAGCAAAATAAAAGGCGTCATAATAGGATGTAGCAAGGATGATGTCACACTTTCACTTTTCTCTGACATCATGATACTTTACATGGAAAACCCGACAGAATCCACCAAAAGTCTACTAGAACTGATCCATGAAATTAGCAAAGTTGCAGGGTACAAAATCAATATACAGAAATAGGAGGCATTTCTATACACCATCAATATTGTTGCAGAAAGGGAAATGAAGCTAATCCCATTCACAATTGCACCCAAAACCATAAAATACCTAGGAATAAACCTAACCAAAGATGGAAAAGATCTCTACGCTAAAAACTATAAAAAACTTATGAAGCAAATTGAGGAAGACACAAGGAAATGGAAAAACATCCCATGCTCAAGGATTGGAAGAATAAATATAGTTAATACGGCAATATACCCAAAGCAGTCTACACATTCAATGCAATCCCAATCAAAATTGCATGAGTATTATTTTCAAAGCTAGAGTAAACAATCCTAAAATTTGTATGGAACCACGAAAGACCCTGAATAGCCAAAGTGATACTGAAGAAGAAAACCAAAGCGGGAGGCATCACAATCCCAGATTTTAACCTCTACTACAAAGCAGTAGTCATGAAGACTGTATAGTATTGGCACAAAAACCAACACATAGACCAATGGAATAGAATAGAAAACTCAGAAATGGATCTGCAAATACATTTCCAACTAATCTTTGACAAAGGGTGAAAGTGTATCCAGTGGAACAAAGACAGCCTTTTTAATAAATGTTGCTGGGAGAACTGGACAGCAACATGCAAAACAATGAAACTAGACCACTTTTTTTCACCACTCACAAATAGAAACTCTAAATGGATGAAGGATTTGAATGTGAGACAGGAAACCATCAAAATCCTAGAGAAAGCAGGAAAAAACCACTTTGACCTAAGCCGCACCAATTTCTTACTCAACACATCTCCAAAGGCAAGGGAATTAAAAGAAAAAATGAACTACTGGGACCTCATCAAGATAAAAAAGCTTCTGCACAGCAAAAGAACCAACCAAGAAAACTAGGAGGCAACCCAAAGAATGGGAAAAGATAATTGCAAATGACATATCGGATAAAGGACTAGTATCTAAAATCTGTAAAGAACTTACCAATCTCCACACCCGAAAAACGAATAATCCAGTGATGAAATGGGTGGAAGATATGAATAGACACTTCTCCAAAGAAGACATCCAAATGGCAAACAGACACATGAAACGATGCTCAATGTCACCCATCATCAGGGAAATACAAATCAAAACCACGCTGAGATACACCTCATACCAGCCAGAGTGGCTACAATGAACAAATCAGGAAACTATAGATGCTGGTGAGGATGTGGAGAAACAGACACCCTCTTGCAGTGTTGGTGGGAATGCAAACTGGTGCTCCTGCTCTGGAGTACTGTGTGGAGGTTCCTCAAAAAAAATGAAAATAGTACTACCTATGACCCAGCAATAGCACTGCTAGGAATCTACCCAAGAGATACAGGAGTGCTGATGCATAGGGGCACGTGTACCCCCATGGAAAGAGACTAAGTGTCCATCAACTAATGAATGGCTAAAGAAAATTTGGCATATATTTATATATATATGTATACACACACACACACACACACACACACACACACACACACAATGGAATACTATGCAGCAATGAGAAAGAATGAAATCTGGCCATGTGTGGCAACATGGATGGAACTGGAGGGTATTATGCTGAGTAAATAAGTGAGGAGAGAAAATGGATACATATGTTTCCTCGCACAGGTGGATTCTGAGAGTCTTAGCAGAAAAACTGGTGGAAGCGGAAGAGGAGAAGTTAAAAAGCCACAGAGAGGAAGGGAGACAATACATAAGAGACTCTCAAAGACTAAGAACAAACTGATGTGAGAGGGGGGTGTGGGAGGGGGGAAAATGGGTGACGGGCACAGAGGAGGGCACTTTTTGGGATGAGCACTGGATGTTGTATGGAATCCAATTTGACAATAAATCATAAAAACAAATAAAACAAAAAAATAAAACCATGAAATATTTGAAAAGGTGCCTTTTTCCGTTCTGGCATAGTTGTGCAAGGATGCTGATACTTTTTAATATGGGACAATTCCACAGAGACTCTAACATGTACTTTGTTTAAATAGTTAATTTAGATTCATTTGATTCAAGAGAAATAAGACTATTCAGATTTATGATGTTCTCTTGTTATAGTTTTAGTAGCTTTTATAAATAAGTTTGTGCATTTGATCTTTTAAAAAAAGTTAGGAACAAAGGATTTGTAATAGTAGGTAATTACTTTTATAAATATTGTAAATTGTATTTTAAGATACAACTTAAATCATCCAGTATTCCTTATATTGTCTTTCTCCATAGAATTTATCAATTTGTAATATATCATTTATTTATTGTGTTTATTGCAGTTCTTGTACAATTTCACTTGTGTTTGTGCTTCACTGGAATATCAACTCTATAAGAGGAAGAATATTTGTTTTTTTTACTGATAATATCCTAAGCACCAAGCTGTGGTCTGACATAGTATTTCCTGAGACCATGTACTGACACTTACTTGTAGACTGAGTGAATGCCATGATCTTTTCCACTTCATCTCTCAAATTTTATACTCACTTCTTAATAATTATTGATATATTCCATATGAAGTACATATTTAACAAATTAATAAAAATAATATTTTACCATCTAGTATGATAAGATAATTTTTGGAATTGTATTCTAAAAATGTATGAAACAATTTGGAGTGCTTGAGTTTTTTATACTTCAGATGAAACCCGTAGGTTTCCTAGGATACCCCCAAAATTTATCAGGAAGTGAAAGATGAGCTTTTCAATTAAAAATATCTTTTTGGTTTATCTTTCTCAGATGAGAAAGCTGACAACCATACCTTCAGGTCTGATATATGCATCTATTACTGTGCATGCGGCCGAAGAAGAAGAATCGAAAAAGCAGCTAGTAAAACCAGAGCAGGTAATTTGCCTACAAAAGTTTGTTAATTTTGTATAACAAATATGCAAAAGCCATTAGTGTTTTTTTTTGTTATCTCTATTCATCAAAAATGTACTTTTAATGAAAATGTTAAGCACGTTTTAGAAATTGAAAGAAATATTTGTAGGGTGTATCAAAATAAATACCGTATTTATTATATATAAATCAAACATCTAGGAGGAGGTTCAGATGGTGGAGAAGTAGGGTGACCCAGGCTTGCCTTGTCCCTTGAAAACAGCTACATAAATATCAAATCATTCCAAACACCCCAGAAATAGATCTGAGACCTGAGAGAACAATGTGCACAACTAGGGATAACAAAAATTGCCACATTATGGAAGGTAGGAAAGCAGAGAGTTGATTTGGAGGATGAAAGAGTGTGGGTATTGAGAAGGGGAGAATGCCTTTATCATGACAGAGGAGTGAGAATGATAGAGAAAAGGATAGAGAGTGAGAGAAAGAGAAAGAGAAAGAGTGAAAACACACATAGGGGATTGCACGATAAAACCTCTTGCCAAAACCCACTAATTTGGTAAAGGAGAGAGGCTAAATACCATAAGGTTTTTGTAACCAATGGAGTAAAGAGTCTGAAGTTTTGGAGGTCTGTCCCATTGCATTGTCACTCTTGGTGGCCTTAGCAATGCTCTAGTAGGGAAGAAGGTCAAAGAACCAGGAGCAGGAAGGGTGGTCTGAGGATCCCCAGGGTTGCACTAAGAGAAGCCGTTCTCTTTCTTATAGTGCATTCTGGAGAGGTGGAATGGCCTCTCCTGGGACAAAAGACCTAGCAGGTGCCTTTGAGTTGCCCCATTCACTAACATAGAAACAAGGATGCCAGGTGAGTGTGTCAAGCCTTTGTGTGGGCGTTTTGCTGCTCTTTGCCATAAACTTGGAGCTGCTATCCAGTCATATGACCGTTTTCTGGGACAAACTGACATCCTGCCACAGTGAAGCAAGACCCTCCCCCAGAGGATCTGCACAGGTCTGTGCCACTGGGACCTCTAGGATTTAAAACCCAGCTACATGCCTATGATAAAACACAGGAGTATTGTGCCACCTTGTAGGCAGATAGCTCAGATGCAAGCAGGGTGAAGGCACTGGTCTGAGAGAAGCCTGGGATAAAGAAGTGGTGATCGTTTTCTCTTTTCTGAGGACTTCCTGAGGCACTCCTCAGGTGTGAACTTTGTGCTCTGGGGATGAGTAAGCAGAGTGATTTCATTCCCCCCCCCCCCCCCCCCCCCACCATCATCATTGACTCTCTTCAGAGAGCAAAACAGTGCTACCCAGGGGAAGTCGAAGCTACATACACCAAATCCCATTCCCCTGTGCACTGCAGGTGCATCTCCTCTAGGACAAGTCTGCCTGAGTATCAGGGCAGTAGTCCCCATCCCCAGATGACCAGCAGAAACCCCTTGCATTTACCAAATCTAGTGATCATAAAGTGCTACAAAGCTTAAGCTTTAGGGGAAATAGGATCTAACTTCCTTTACTTTATTAATCTTTTTGTATGGGATACAGAATAATTTATTTAAGGTAAAATTTTTTTAAATTTAATTTTATTATGTTACTTTTTTTGGATTTAGCTTCTTTTAACAAGCAGACCAAAACACACCTAGGATATAGATTCTTTTTTTATTTTTAAAATTTTTTTAACGTTTTTACTTATTTTTGAGAGACACAGAGCATGAGCGGGGGAGGGGCATAGAGAGAGGGAGGCATAGAACCCGAAGCAGGCTCCAGGCTCTGATCTGTCAGCACAGAGCCTGATGCGGGGCTCAAACATAAGAAGCATGAGACCATGACCTGAGCTAATGTCGGATGCTTATCCGACAGAGCCACCCAGGTGCTCCTACAATAGGCTTTTCTAACAATCATACAAAAAAGCAGTGATCTAGACAAAAATGACAAGATGGAGGAATTTTCACCCCAAGAGAAAGAACAGGAATTCACAGCCAGGTATTTAATCAACACAGATAGAAGTCAGTTATCTGAACCAAACTTTAAAACGATAATCATAAGGATACTAGCTGGGATTGAAAAAAGCATAGAAGACACTAGTGAATCCCTTACTGCAAAGATAAAGGAACTAGTAACTATTCAGGCTGAAATAGAAAATGCTACAATCGAGATGCAAAACCGAATGTATGCCGACATTGAGGATGGATGAAGCAGAGGAACCAACTGGTGATATAGAAGATAAAATTATGGGAAAAAATGAAGCCAAAATAGAGAAAGAAAGATATTGAATCACAAATATAGACTTAGGTAACTCAGTGATTCCTTAAAACATAATAATATTTGTATCATAGGCATCTCAGAAGAAGAGAAAGAGAAAACGGAAGAAGTTTTATTTGAGCAAATTTTGGCTGAAAACATCCCTAATCTGGGGAAGTAAACAGGCATCAAAATCCAAGACTCACAGAGAACTCTCATTAATTCAACGAAAGCTGGCCATCGCCAAGATATATGATAGTCAAATTCACAAAATACATTGATAAGGAAAGAATCCTGAAAGCAGCAAGGGGAAAAAAGTCCTCAGCTTACAAGGGAAGACATCCGGTTCCCAACAGATCTGTGTACAGAAACTTGGCAGGCCAGAAAGGAGCAGTATGACATATTCAATGTGCTGAATGGGAAAAGTATGCAGACAAAAATACTTTATCTGGCAGGCTGTCATTGATAATAGAAGCTGAAATAGAGTTTTCCAGACAAACCGAAACAATAGGAGTTTGTGACCACTAAAAAAGTCCTATAAAATACATTAAAGGGACTCTTTTGCAGGGGGTAGGGGGGGTCGGACCAAAAACAAAAGCAACAACCACTACAAAGGAACAGAGAACACCATCAGAAACACCAACTTTCAGGTAACACAATGGCACTAAATTCCTATCTATCAGTAATTACTCTGAATGCGAATAGACTAAATGCTCCAATCAAAAACATAGAGTATCAGAATAGATAAAAAGAAAACAAAATGCAGGGGTGCCTGGGTGACTCAGTAGGTTAAGCGTTTAAGTGTTTGACTCTTTATTTCAGCTCAGGTCATGATCTCACAGTTTGTGAGTTCGAGCCTTGTTTGGCTCTTTGATGACAGCATGGAGCCTGCTTGGGATTCTCTCTTTCCCTCTCTCTGCCCTTCTCTCACACTTTCTGTCTCAAAAATAAATGAATATTTAAAAAAAAAGTCTAAAAATCCAAAAACAAAACCCATGTATATGCTTCCTACAAAAGACTCATTTTAGACCTAAAAACACCTACAGATTGGAAGTGAGGGGATGGAGAAAAATTTATCACACAATTGGATAGCAAAACAAAGCCATGGTAGCAATACTTATATCAGACAAACTAGATTTTAAACCAAAGAGTGTAACAAGAAATGAAGAAGTGTACTATATTATCATAAAAAGGAGCATCCAACGAGAAGATCTAACAATTCTAAATATAATGCCCCCAACATTGGAGCACACAAGTATATAAATCAATTAATAACACATATAAAGGAACTCATTAATAATAATACAGTAATAGTAGAGGACTTTGACACCCCTATACATCAACATCTAAGAATATCAACAAGAAAAGAATGGCTTTGAATGACCCCCTGGACTAGATGGATTTAATATATATATTCAGAATATTCAGAACATTTCATCATAAAACAGCAGAACATATATTCTCTTCGACTGCACATAGGACATTCTCCAGAATAGATCACATACTGGGTTACAAATCAGCCCACAAAAAGTACAAAAAGATTTAAACAGTACCATGCATATTTTCAGGCCACAATGCTATGAAACTCGAAGTCAACTACACACACACAAAATGTGGAAAGTCAACAGACATAGAGATTAAATAACATTCTATTAAAGAATGAATGGGTTATCCGGGAAATAAAAGATGAAATAAAGAAAAATACATGGAAGCACATGAAAATGAGAACACAACAGTCCAAAACTTTTGGTATCCAGCAAAGGCAATCCTGAGACGCAAGTATGTTGCAGTACAGGACTACCTTAAGAAAAAAAAAAGTCTCATATGAAGTCTAACCTTACACCTAAAGGAGCTAGAAAAGGCACATCAAATAAAGCCTAAGCCACCTGAAGAGATACAATATAGAGTAGAGCAGAAATAAATGGTATAGAAACAAAAGAACAGTACAACAAATCAACGAAACTAAGAGCTGATTAAAACTTCTAGCTAGACTTATCAAAAAGAAAAGAGAATAAGAGATTTTTCCATATAAAATCAGGAAGGAAAGAGGAGAGGTCACAACTAACACCTCAGAAGTACAATCAATTATAAGAGGATATAATGAAAAATTATATGCCAACAGACTGGGCAACCCTGAAAAAATGGATAAATTCCTAGAAACATACAAACTATAAAAACCAAAGCAGGAAGAAGTAGAACATTTGAACACATCCACAACCAGCAAAGAAATCGAATCCGTAATCAAAAATCTCCCAGCAAACAAAAGCCCAGTGCCTTATGGCTTCCCAGGGCACTTCTACCAGACATTTAAAGAAGAGTTAATACCTGTTTTTGTCAAACTGTTCAAAAAATAGAAGAAAAATCTCGACACTCATTTTATCGGGTCAGCATTACCCTGATTTATAATGAGACAAAGTACCCACTTAAAAGGAGATTTACAGGCTAATATCCCTGAAGAACATGGATGCAAAAATTCTCAACAAGATACTATCAAATTAAATACAACAGTACATTAGAAGAATCATTCACCACGATCATCTGGGATTTATTCCTGGGCTACACCAACAGCGTGATACACTGTATTAATATTAATTTAAAAAAAAAAAGGTAAGAACCATATGATTCAATAGATGCAGAAAACATCTGCTGTATACAGCATCCATTCTTGATAAAAATCCTCAACCAAATAGATGTAGATTGAACATATCTCATCATCATAAAAGTCATATGAAAGATCCACAGCTAATCTCATCCTCAGGGGAAAAAACTGAGAGCTTTTCCTCTAAGGTCAGGAACAAGACCTGGATGTACGCTCATTACTATTTAACATAGTGCTGCAAGTCTTAGCCTCAGCAATCAGACAACCAAAAGAAATTGCATCTAAATCAGCAAGGAAGAAGTCAAACTTTCACTGTTGGCAGATGATATGATTTCTATGTAGAAACCTGAAATACTCCAAATAATTCCTATAACTAACACATGAATGTAGTAAAGTTGCGGGATATGAAATCAACATACAGAAATATAGTGCATTTCTATATACCAATAATGAAGCAACAGAAAAAAAAATGAAGGAATGATCCCATTTACAATTGTGGTAAAAACAATAATAGACCTAGGAAAAAACATGCCCAAAGTGTTAAAAGATCTGTACTCTGAAAACTATAGAACAGTTATGAAGGAAATTGAAGAGGACACACAGAAATGGTATAATTTCCTTGCATATGGAGTGGAAGAATAAACATTGTTAAAATGTCTATAATACCCAAAACCACCTAAACATTTAATGCAATCCCTATCAAAATACACCAGAATTATTCTCAGAGCTAGAAAAATCTTAAAATTTGCATGGAACCATGAAAGACTGAATGACCAAAGCAATCTTGAAAAAGGAAAGCAAAGCTTGTGGCACCACAATTTCAGACATCAGGCTAAATTACAGAGCTGTAGTCATCAAGACAGTATGGTAGTGGCATAAAACCAGATATGTAGATCAATGGAACAGAATGGAAAACCCAGAAATGTCCACATTTATATGGTTAACTGATCTTCGATAAAGCAGGAATGAATATCTGATGGAAAAGACAGTTTCTTCAACAAATGATGTTGGGAAAACTGGGCAGTGAGACACAGAAGAATGAACCTAGACCACTTTCTTACACCATACAAGCAGAAATTCTAAATGGATGAAAGATCTAAATGTGTGACAGGAAACCATCAACTCCGATGAGAGAACACAGGCAGCAACCTCTTTGACCTTAGCCAGAGCATCTTCTTAGTAGACATGACACTGGAGGCAAGGGAAACAAAAATAGACATGAACTCTTGAGATCTCATCAAGATAAAAAGCTTCTGCACAGTGAAGTAAACAATCAATAAAACTAAAAGGCAGCCTATGGAATGGGAGAAGATATTTGCAAATGACATATCAGATAAAGGGTTAGTATCCAAAATCTATAGAGTACTTATCAAACTCAACACCAAAAAAAAAAAAAAAAACAACCCAAAACAGCAACAAAAAACCCCCAGATAATCCAGTGAAGAAATGGGCAAAAGACATGAATAGATACTTTTCCAAAGAAGACATCCAGATGGCTAACAGTTATATGAAAAGATCAACATTATTCATCATCAGGGAAATACCGTCACAACCACAATGAGATACCACCTCACACCTGTCAGAATGGCTAAAATTAACAACGGAGGAAACGAGATGTTAGAAGATTGTGGAGAATGGGGAACCGTCTTACCTGTGGTAGGAATGCATATTGGTGCAGCCACAGTATGGAGTTTCCTCAAAAAGTTAAAAACAGAACTACCCTATGATCCAGAAATTGCACTACTAGGTATTTACCCAAAAGATGAAAAATACTAATTCTTGGTCACTTGCACCCTAATTTTAATAGCATTGTCAACAATAGCCAAACTATCGAAAGAGCCCAAGTGTCAATTGACTAATGAATAGATAAAGAAGTGGTGTGTATGGAATACTACTCAGCCATCAAAAAGAATGAAATCTTGCTATTTGCAAGTACATGGATAGAGCTAGAGTGTATTATGCTGAGCATTAATGAGTCCATCAGAGAAAGACAAATACCATATGATTTCTCTCATGTGGAACTTAGGAAACAAAATAGATCAATATATAGCATGGGGGAAAAAGAGAGAGGGAAACAAACCATGAGATTCTTAATGATAGAGAACAAACTGAGGATTGATGGAGATAGATGGGTGGGATGTGGGCTAAATGGGTGATGGGTATTAAGGAGGACACATTTTATGAAGAGCACTATGTGTTATATGTATGTTACAAGTCACTAAATTCTACTCCTGCAACCAGTATTACACTGTATGTAAGTAACTAGAATTTAAATAAAAGTTGGAATACAAATAAAGCATCTAAAATCCTAACTCCAATGGGAAAAAAGTTACTATTTTTTCTTAAGTGAATAACAATATACAGGGGTTTAGTAATTATAAGCAGTTTGATTTTTTTTTCTTGACAAATTTATGTAAGCATACCTGATATTTTCAAACCTTAGTTTAAGAAATTCGTTAAGATGTCAGTTTTGAAAGTGACTTTGGATATTTTATAGTTCAGTCTTCTGTATGGTTCTGTAATCCCTTCTACGATAGGCACACTAAGTGGCCATTTATCTTCTACAATAATAAAACTCTGAATAAAGGAACCTAAGGCAGTCCCTCCATTTTCCAGCAGCTCTCATTCTACCTAAGGTCTTTCCTTATGTCAAACACAAACCTGTCTTGTAATAAGTTCTGTTCATTGGCTTTGCAGCTCTTCCAGTGGTGCCATACAGAAAAAAATCTCATCTCTCTTCCATAAAAGAAACTCTGCAGATTTCAGTTAAACTTTAAGTAATTTTGCATACTGGATAAGTATATTATTAACTTTAATCCTCATATACCTATAAGTTGGAGTTCTTGTGAATAATGATCATTCTTTGCCAAAAATGTGTAGGATAGTTAGCATTTTCTTCGAATGTATTTTGACAACTATAGAATAGAGGCAGATTCTGACTTCTCTTATTATAGATAATATATTTCTATTTATAATGCCTAAGCACACATTCATTTATATATATATATATATGTATTTTTGAGTGTCCTTATAGTCAACCTTGCTTATAATTTACTTTTAACCATGACATAGTGAAGTTGGAGTTCTCTCAAATTAATTCAACTTCTTTACATGGGCTACTGGTAAGCTATGTCTTTTTCCAATTTATACTTATGCATGTAGACTAGGGACAGTTATGCCTGTTCAACTTAAATCTAATTGATCTAGTCTATCATATCTAATTGTGGTTATTGATTCTTCTCACCATTGTACTTTTTTTTAAGGGGATCTTTCTCTTTTATTAGATTAAAATCAAATAAGACCAGGAAGAACTTTGGGCAAAGCTCGGAGATGACAAAGGGGAGAAGCAGGGAGAAGAGGGGGAATGATAGGTAATTATGGGCCTAGAGCAACTTCCATTTCTTTTGTACTTGCTTTTTGTCGGCCTCAAGCTGCTCATATGTCTCCAGTGAACGTAAGTTAAACTCCTCTGTGATCTTGTTCTCCCCTATACCCAAAGGAAGGTATTTAATGTATACTCAGCTATAGACTGATGCACTGAATTCTGTCAGAGCCATCTTCCTGTTGTTGTAGTGGCAGCAGCGCCTTCTCTTCTCAGGCCTTCTGAGAGCTACCAGCTGGAGTGCTAACCTTTCGAGGCCTCAAGCTCTTGAGAGGCTCCTTATTGCTTTGGTAACTATTCAGAGCTTTCTTCTTGGCTCTTCTGCTTCTCTATTCCTGGATGTTTCATCCCCTTCATCGATGTCGGAGTCCTAGTCCACGTAATCCTCTGGGTCTGACTGGTGATTCCTTTGTGAAACCCCCATAAGTCGTCAGATAGAACTCTTCTTCCTTCCTTTTCTCCAGGATCCCAGAAAGCCAGTTCCCTTCGGTCTTCCTGGGGACCCCGCCCTTAGCCAAACTCATACTGCCTACCGAGATTGTGCTACTAACAGCATCCCCTCACCCAGCGCCCTGTTCACCATTGTACTTTTTATCTTTTCCAACCTCAAGTCACCTCAGATTTATCTACATTCTTAGAGAAATATATATAAGTCTGAATCTTAATTTGGACTCCACCACTGACTAGTTGGATGACATTGGAGAGAATTCTTTTTTTTTTTAATTTTTTTTAATGTTTATTTCTTTTTGAGAGACAGAGAGAGGCTGGAGGAGGAGTAGAATGAGGGAAACAGAGGATCTGAATCAGGCTTTGCATTGATAGCAGAGAACCTGACGCGGGGCTTGAACTCATGAACCATGAGATCATGACCTGAGCCGAAGTCAGGCGCTTAACCCACTGAGCCACCCAGGCGCCCCTGGAGAGAATTCTTAATGGTGTTGTAAGTAATTGGATATATGAATGTACCATCATCAAAGTACAATTTCCATATTTTTTATGAAATTTAGCATATTTCCAGTTATTTTGCTATTATAAGAAACACCTTGTTCACAAATCTTTATGTTCATCTATCACTGTTTACTTAAAATAAATTTCTAGAAATGGAATTGCAGGCCAGAAAGCATAAAAAATATCAATGCAGTGCCAAATTAAAATGCATAAAGGCAGTATTCATTTAACCAAAAATATTTCCTGAATTATTCTTGTGTGTGTGAGGCATTGTTATAAGAGGCACTGTTATAAGCACTGAGTAATGTTTTATTAATTTTCATTAGCAGTCTTGGATAGATTCACTTCCCTACATACTTGTTAACTATTAGTGTTCTTTCTCTTTTTTATTAATCTTAGAGATATGATGATTTTTAAGATTACTTTGACACTCATCTTTGAAAAGCTCAAAATCTAGGTAGGAGGGGGTAAGTAGCATTTGTCTCAAATAGTTGAATTTACATATTTCTTAATTTTTAAGTAAATTTGTGCTTTTTATTATAGGATACACAAAATTCCTTGGTATTTATTGTATTCTACAATACATTTAAAAGAGAATTTAATTGAATTACTTATCAAATAAAGTTGGTTGCCAGCTAAGTGCTAGAAAATATTCCCAGAGTTGGGATTCGGTATTTGAAGAACTTAGAATTTATGAAGGAATGAAAATGTGATTTGCATGCAGTGTTTTCAGGGAAAGTGAGTTTCGCCTCCATTTAAATTTATTTACAATAAAGCCTCTACTAAACCAAAACACTATGATTGAGGTGTTCCAGTTAACTGAATCTTTCTGGTAAATTTCTGGTTAACTTGAAAATCTTTTTATAGTTCAATTCTTCTTGTTGGTTAAACATCTTTTTAAAAAGTTTCAATATACTCCTATCTTATTAAGGACCATCTAGTGAATATAATTAAATTTGACTTTGAGGAAACGCTGCAGAGCCAAGGGGTAATCATTTTTTTTTAAACCATGAAATTTGCAGTATTCAGATCTGTAAAATGTTGCAACTGTGCTGTGTGTATACAATCAGCCATAGACATCATTGCATGTTACTTTATTAAAGATTTCTGTGATATGAGTTTGTATTGTCATTGACTTGTTTTTACCAAAAAAATAACAGAGAAGAAATACTGATTTGAGAGTTCTAGTTACTTTGGTTCAATTTAATTTGAACATGATTTTTGTGACTTTATAGCTTACTTAATCTAATTATAATTTCTAAGAGAGTACAAACAAGTTGTATTTATACAGTAAGTCTCATTTAAGCCCAGGGCTTCTAATCTGTAGTAAGAATGTTCTTCCTTCAGTAGAAATAAAATTCTTACAGTACAGTTGAAATCTTTTTTTCTCAACTTTATAACTGACAAATAGGAATTTTTGTTTTGACATATATACATATGAAACGATTATCCCAATGAAGCTAATTAACAGATCTGTCACCTCAAATACTTAACATTTTCTTTTGTGTATGTTTGGAAATGAAAACACTTAAGATCTACACTCATAACAAATTTCAAGTATATAATACAATATTGTTAACTATAGTCACCATGGGGTACACTGTATTTCTAGAACTTATTCTTTAATAACTGAAACCTTTTACTCTTTGAACAACACCTCCACATTTATTCCTCCACTCTCCTCTGGTGACCACTATTCTGCTCTATACTTCTGAGACTTTATTTGTTTTTTATTTGTTTGCTTGTTTGCATTTCAGTTCTAAGTGATATTGATCTTGCTTTAGCTGGATTATTGGCATTTGTAATGTTTTTAATTCAAATATAATTAACATACAGTATTATAGTTTTAGGTATACAATATAGTGATTCAACAATTCTATGCATTTCTTTGTACTCATCATGTTAAGTGTATGCTTAATTCCCTTCATCTGTTTCACCCATTACCCACCCCCCCTTACTTCCCCTGGCAACCACCAGTTTCTTCTCTGTATTTAAGAGTCTGGATTTTTCTTTTTTTGTTTTGTTTTTAATTTAAATTTTAGTTAGTTAATTATACAGTTCAATATTGGTATATTGGTTTCAGGAGTAGAATTCAGTGATTGATCACTTACATACAAAACCCAGTGCTCATCACAACAAGTGCTCTCCTTAATATCCATCACCCATCTAGTCCATCTCCCACTCACCTCCCCCCATCAGTCCTCAGTTTATTCTCTATCCTTAAGAGTCTCTTGTGGTTTGTTTCCGTCTCTTCTCTTTTTACCCCTTTTCCCAAATGTTCATCTGTTTTGTTTCTTAAATTCCACATATGAATGAAACCATATGGTATTTGTCTTTCTCTGATTGACTTATGTCACTCAGCATAATACATTCTAAATCCATCAACGTCATTGCAAATGGCAAGATTTCATTCTTTTTGATGAATGAGCAATATTCCATTGTATATATATACCACCTCTTATTTATCCATTCATCAGTGAATGGACATTTGGACTTTCTCCATAGTTTGGCTATTGTTGATAATACTGCCAAAAAACATTGGGGTGCACGTACCCCTTCATATCTGTATTTTGTATCCTTTGGGTAAATACCTAATAGTGCCATTGCTGGATCGTAGAGAAGTTCTGTTTTTAGTTTTTTGAGGAAACTTCATACTGTTACTTTGTTCTAGTACCATACTGTCTTGATGACTACAGCTTTGTAATATAGTTTCATATCGAGAATTGTGATGCCTCCAGGTTTTCTTTTTCAGGATTGCTTTGACTATTTGCAGTCTTCTTTGGTTCCATACCGGTTTTAAGATTGTTTCTTCTAGTTCTGTGAAAAATGCTGGTGGTATTTTGATAGTGTTTGCATTAAATGTGTAGATTGCTTTGGCTAGTATAGACATTTTAACAATGTTTTTTCTTTAAAATATGAACATAGAATTTTTTCCAATTTCTTTCTGTCTTCAGTTTCTTTCATAAGTGTTCTAAGTTTTCTGAGTACAGATGTTTAACCTCTTTGGATAGGTTTATTCCTAGGTCTGTTTATTGATTTTGGTACAATTGTAAATGGAAACATTCCTTTATCTTCTGCTTTATTATTGGTGTATAGAATTGCTACAGATTTCTGTATGTTGATTTTATATCTCATGTCTTTGCTGAATTCATGCATTCTAGCAATTTTTTGGTAGCGTCTTTCAGGTTTTCTACATAGAGTATAATGTCGTCTGCAAATAGTGGAAGTTTGACATCTTTCTTACAGATTTGGATGCTTTTTATTTTATTTTATTTTATTTTTTGATGGCTGAGGCTAAGCTTTCTTGTACTATGTTAAATAGTAATGGTGAGAGTGGACATCTCTTTCTTGTTCCTGACTGTAGAGGCAACACTATGTTTTTCCCAATGAGGATTATATTAGCTATGGGTCTGTAGTATATGGCTTTTATGATGTTGAGTTACGTTCCATCTACACCTACTTGGTTGAGGGTTTTTATCAAGAATGGGTGCTGTATTTTGTCAACGATTTTTCTGCATCTATTGAGAAGATCATATGGTTCATACCCTTCCTTTTATTAATGTAGGGTATTATGTTGATTTGCAAAAATTGAAATAGCCCTGCAGCCCAGGAGTAAATCCCCTTTGATCGTGGTGAATAAATCTTTTAATGTACAATTGGATTTGATATACTGGAATTTTGTTGAGAATATTTGCATTCATGTTCATCAGGGATATTGGCCTTTAATTCTCCTTTTTGTGAGATCTTTGTCTCATTTTGGAATCAAGGTAATGCTGACTTGATAGAATGAGTTTGGACATTTTCCTTCCATTTCTATTTTTTGGAACACTTTGAGAAGAATAAGTATTAACTCTTCTTTAAACGTCTGGTAGAATTCCCCTGTGAAGCTATCTGGCCCTGGGTTTTGTTTGTTGTGAGATTTTTGATAACCGATTCAGTTTCTTTGCTGCTTATGTTTTTGTTCAGATTTTCTATTTCGTGTTTCAGTTTTGGTAGTTTGTATGTTTCTAGGAATTTGCCATTTCTTACAGATTGCCCAGTTTCCCTTATAATTTTTCATAATACTTTCTTTTAATTGTTTGCATTTCTGATGTATTGGTTGTGATCTCTCCGCTTTCATTTGTAATTTTAGTTATTTGTGTCCTTTCTCTTTTCTTTTTGATAAGTTTGTCTAGGGGTTTATCAATTTCATTAATTCTTTCAGAGAACCAGCTCTTAGTTTTGTTAATTCTGTTAGGTTTTTTGTTTGTTTGTTTCTATATTGTTTAATTGTGCTCTAATCTTTATTTTTTACCTTCTTGTGATGACTTTAGGCTTTATTTGCTAATCTTTTTCTAGATCGTTTAGGTGTAAGTTTAGGTTGTTAATTTGTCTTATTTTCTTGAAGTAGACCTATATTGCTATATACTTCCCTCTTATGACCACATTTGCTGCATCCCGAGGGTTCTGGACTGTTATGTCTTCATTTTAATTTGTCTCTAATTTTTTTTTATGTTGTCTTTGATTTTCTGATTAACTCATTCATTCTTTACAAGAATTTCTTTAACCTCCATGCATATGTGGTCTTTTCCACATTTTTTCTTGTGGTCGACTTCAAGTTTCATAGCATTGTGGTCTGAAAATATACATGGTATTATTTCAGTCTTTCTGTATTTGTTGAAGGCTGATTTGTGACCCAGTATATGATCTATTCTGGAGAATGTCACATGTGCTCTTGAAGAGAATGTGTGTTCTGCTTTAGGATGAAATGTTCTGAATATATATGTTAAATCCATCTAGTCCAGTGTGTCATTCGAAGTTGATTTTCTGTTTAGATGAGCTGTCCATTGCTATAAGTGTGGTGTTAAAATCCTCTACTATGATTGTATTATTGTCAATGAGTTTCCTTATGTTTGTTATTTTTTTA
Source organism: Paguma larvata (assembly GCA_030068075.1). Taxonomy (NCBI): domain Eukaryota; kingdom Metazoa; phylum Chordata; class Mammalia; order Carnivora; family Viverridae; genus Paguma; species Paguma larvata. Next base: position 65,803,502 of record CM057830.1, read on the forward strand.
ATGTTTATTGTGAGAGAGAGAGAGAGAAAGAGTGAGGGAGGGGCAGAGAGAGAGGGAGAGAGATTATTCTAAGTAGGCTCCCCATTGTCAGTGCAGAGCCTGATGTGGGGCCTGATCTCATGATCATGCCCTGAGCCAAAATCAAGAGTTGGTGCCCCACTTTATGTTTGTTCTTAATTGATTTATATATATGGGTGCTCCAAGTTCGGGACAGAAATATTTACAATTGCTTGATCTTCTTGTTGTGTAATTCCCTTTATTATGACATAGTTCCATTACTTATCTCTTGTTATAGTCTTTGGTTTAAAATGTAGTTTGTCGGAAGTAAGTGTAGCTAGTTTGGCTACATTTTGATGTTTGTTAGCACGAGAGATGGTTTTCCATCCCATCACTTTCAGTCTGTAGGTTTCTTTAGGTCTAAAGTGAATCTCTTACAAACAGCATATACATGGGTCTTACTTTCTTTTCTTTTTTTTTTTCAATCCATTTTGATAGCCTGTCTTTTGATTGGAGCATTTAGTCCATTTACATTCAGAGTGATTATGGATAGATATGAACATAGTGCTATTGTATTATTTGAGATGTGGTTGTTTCTGGAAATTTTCTCTGTTCCTTTCTAGTCTTTGTTACTTTTGGTCTTTCTTTACCACTCAAAAGATTCCCTTCAGTATTTCTTGTAGGGGTGGTATAGTGGTCATGAATTCTTTTAGTTTTTGTTTGGGAAACTCTTTATGTCTCCTTCTCTTCTGAATAACAACCTTTCAGGATAAATTATACTTAGCTGTATATTTTTCCCATTCAGCACATTATTTATATCATGCCACTACTTTCTGGGCTGCCAGGTTTCTGTGGGGAGATCTGCTACTAACCTGATGTGTCTTCCCTTGTAGATTAGGAATTTCTTTTCTCTTGCTGCTTTCATGATTCTTTCCTTATCTCTGTATTTTACAAATTTTACTACAATGTGTATTGCTGCTGGCCAGCTTTTGTTTATTTTATTGGGAATTCTTGTGCCTCCTGGATTCAGATGTATGTTTCTTTCCCCAGATTAGGGAAGTTTTCAGGTATAATTTAGTCAAATAAACTTTCTACCCTTTTTTCTCTCTCCTCTTCTGGGACTTTTACAATGTGAACGTTATTATGCTTTAGGGAGTGACTGAGTTTCTTAAGTCTATATTCATGATCAAATATTTTTCTTCCCCTCTTCTTTTCACCTTCATTATTTTCCATAATTTCATTTTCTGTGTCACTTATTCCTTCCTCTACTTCTTGGCATCCTTATTGTCATTACTTTCAACTGGTTTTGCATCTCAGTTATAGCATTTTTAATTTTGACCTGATTAGTTTTTAGATCTGTCATCTTTTAGGTAATGGTCTCTCTTGTGTCTTCTATTCTTTTCTCAGGACCAGCCAGTATTCCTATCTTTGTTGTTTTAAATTCTGATTCAGGCATATTACTTACATCTATTTTGATTTACCACCATGGCCATGACCTCTTCTTGTTCTTTCTTTTGTGATGAATTCTTCTTTCTTGGAATTTTGTCTAAGACTCTGTCTTTTGTGTGTTAGGAAAGTGTTCCAGGTCCTATTTCGCCTAGAGCTGAACTTTGCAGCACTCTGTGGTCAGTGTACCTGTTGTGTGGGGGGGGTTTGTGCTGGTCTTCTGGGGGAGATACCTGCTATGTTCTGGCTGTCAATTACAATTTCCCTAATAAAAAGGCACCTGCACAGCACAGGGCTATGGGGCTTGTTTTAAAAGGCTCATACCTCCGCTGTGTGCTCTGTGCCGTTTGGTGAAGTCTGTCCATGCCGATGGGAAGTTTGAGAAATAGTGTCAGCCTGCTCTCTTCCCCAGAGAAGGGAGTTCACGTCTGCCGTTGTGCAGGAATCCTTCACAGAAGAGTGAGCAGTCTCCCCTCTTGTGTCCCAGGTTTCTGTCAGACTACTGCCTTCATTGTGTCCGTGTCCAAGTTTTCTTGCCCACCTGGCAGCACAGTTCTCCTCTGTTTTATCTAAGGTGTGCAACTGTGTTTCAGAACTGTAAATTTTAGGAACCTGGCATGGCACAGATCCATGCTAATCCTCTGGGAAAGGCTCTCATGGAGCTTTGGCTGGTACCAGTTTTTCCTCAAAAAGTAGTTGTATGGGCTTGGGTTTTTTTGGCAAAGCAAACAGTCGGCATCCAGGTAACTGTCCTCAGCAGGTATGTCTCTGTGAGCTAATTAATGGGGCAGCTCAATAGCATCCACTGGCTTTTTTGTTTCCTGAGAGGCAGTGCCACCTCTTCCAAATGTACTCCAAGAATGGGTGCAGGAAGTCTCTCTCCCAGTGTGATCCAGGGATCATCAGAGCATGCTGTCCAGTCCTGGGCCCCTGCCCACCTCCACAGGAGCACTGCTACACCCATTAGGCTGGACCATGGTGATCATGTGGATTTCTAAAATTTCAGACTTTGAGCTCAACTGCTTGTAAAAACTTGCAATAATCAGCCCTTCTCATTTTGCCAGTCAATGTTTTGGGGGAGGTGTTTTTCTTGTGCAGTCTCCTTGGTGCTGCTTTCTCTCTCTCTCTCTCTCTCTCTCTCTCTCTCTCTCTCTCTCACTCTCTCTCACTCACTCTCTCTGTCTTTCTGTCTCTCTCCTCTCTCCATGATCAGGGCTCCCTCCACTCTGCAGTACCCATGATTGTCTTCTCCCTCACATCATGTCTCCTTACATCCTACCTTCCACAGTGTTTTCCTTTTCTCCCTCTAGATGTGCAGTTTGTTCCCTCAGTCCTCAGATAGTTTTCCTGGGTGTTCAGAATGACTTGATAATTATATACCTGTGTTTGAAGGACAAAGCACTGATAAGATCCTCCTACAACTCTGCCTTCTTAACTCCTCTCCTCAGGTTTTTAAGCAAAATCTTCAGTAGACAGTCCAAAACATGCAAAATTAATATTGTGATATATAACAAAATCTATATGACTCCAAAGGTTCTATTTTCCTACCATTTTAGTTTTTTTCTGTGTAGCTGTCTTATTTTCCCAGCACCATTTATTGAAGAGACTTTCCATATTGTATGTTCTTGCATGCTTTGTCAGAAATTGACCATAAATGGATAGGTTTATATTTTGACTCCATGCTGTTCTATTGATCTGTAGGTCTACTTTTTAAATGTTTATTTATTTTCAAGAAAGAGAGAGACAGAGGCAGAGACAGAGACTGAGAATCCAAAGCAGGCTCCAGGCTCTGAGCTGTCAGCACAGCCTGCTGCAGGGCTCAAACACAGGAACCACGAGGTCATGACCTGAGCCAAAGTCAGATGCTTAACTGACTGAGCCACTCAGGTGTCCCTGTATGTCTTTCATGGCCTGCATGTCTGTATGTCAGTCTCATACTCTTTTCATTACTATAACTTTGTAGTATAGTTTGAAATCAGGTATAGTGTGATATTTCAGGCTTTGTTCTTTGTCAAGATTGTTTTAACTTCAGGGTCTTTTGTCGTTCCATATATATTTCAGGATAATGTCTTCTGTTTCTGGGGAAAATGCCACAGAATTAATGCCATGAAATTTTCATAGGGATTGCATTGAATCTCATAGATATTGCATTGAATCTCATAGGGATTGCATTGAATCTGTTAATTGCCTCGGGTTGTATATTCATTTTTAACATTAACTCTTCCAGTCCGAGAGCATGGAATATATATCCATTTTTTGTGTCTTCACTTTCTTTAATTAATGTCTTATAGTTTTCATTGTACTTATCTTTCACCTCCCTGGACGAATTCATTCCTTGTCATTTTCATTTATTCATGCAATTGTGAATGGGACTGTTTTCTTGATTAATCTCTCTGATAGTTATTAGTGTACAGAAACACAATAAATTCTTGTATGTTAATTTTGTATTCTTCAACTGTATCTAATTCATGCATTAGTTCTAGCAATTTTATTTGTGGGTTCTTCAGCGTTTTCCATCCATCTGTATATGACAGTTATACTTCTTCCTTTCCAATTTGGATGCCTTCTATTTCTTTTTCCTACCTAATTGATGTGACTAAGCATACAATACTATGTTGAATAAAAGCAGAAAGAGTGGGCATCCTCGTCTTATTCGTTGTCTTTGGGGAAAAAATTTCGGTTCTTCATCATTGAATAGCTCTGGGTTTGTCATATATGACTTTTGATATGTTGAAGTATGATCCTCTTTACCCACATTGTTTACAGTTTTTGTCATAAATGGATTTTTAATTTTGTGAAATGTTTCTATACCTATTGAGATGATCATGTATCTTTTATCTTTCATTTTGTTAACATGGTATATCATGTTGTTTGATTTGCAGATGTTGTATATCTTTGTGTCCCTGAAATAAATCACTCGATCATAATGTGTGATCTTTTTAGTATATTGTTGAACTCAGTTTGCTAATATATTTTTGAGGATTTCTGCATCTGTGTTCATCAGGGATATTGGCCTGTATTTATTTTCCAGCATCCTTGTCTAGTTTTGATAGCAGAGTAATACTGGCCTCATACAATGAGTTTAGAAGGGTTTCCTCATCTTCCATTCTTTGGAAGATTCTGAGGATACATATTAAGTCTTCTTTGAATGTTTGGTAGTTTTCATCAATGAAGCCTTTTGGTGCTGGACTTTTGTGTGTTTGGAGTTTTTTGATTACTGACTCAATCACCATACTGGTAATAAGTGTATTCATATTTCCTATTTCTTCATGATTGAGTCTTGGAAATTGCATATTTCTATAAATCTGTTCTAAATTTTCCAGTTTGTTGGCCTATAACTGTTCCCTGTAGTCTTATTTGATGCTTTATGTTTTTGTAGTACCATTTGCAACTACTCCTTTATTTCTGATGTAATTTTAAAGCCCCTCCTCTTGTGTGTGTGTGTGTGTGTGTGTGTGTGTGTGTGTGTGTGTGTGTGAGTCTAACTAAATGTTTATTGATTTTATCTTCTCAGGGAACTGGTTCCTAATTTCTTTGATCCAGTTCCTAATTTCTTTGATCTTTACTATTGTCTTTCTTGTCTCTTCATTTATTTCCACTTTGATCTTTATTATTTCCTTACTTCTACTAACTTCAGGTTTTGTTCTTTTTTATAGGTGCTTTATCTGAAAAGTTATATTGTTTATTTGAGATTTTTCTTGTTTCTTGAGATAGGCGTATATTGCCATAAACTTATGGCATGCAGCTTTTGCTGCATCCTATAGCTTTTAGTATGTCATGTTTCTATTTTCATTTGTCTCTATATATTATTTTATTTCTCTCATGATTTCTTCTATTACCCAGTAACTACGTCCCGGTAGTTGTTCAGTAACATGTTATTTCATCTCTATGTGTTTATAGTTTCTGTAGCTTTCTTGTAGTTGATTTCTAGTTTCATACCATTGAGGTTTGAAACAAGCTTGATATGATTTCATTCTTGCATTTTTGAGACTTGTTTTGTGGCCTGACATGTGATCAATCCTTGAGAATATTCCATGTGCACTTGGAAAAGAGTGTGTATTCTGCAGCTGTGCAATGGGATGTTCTGTATATATCTATTAAGTCTGCCTCATCTAATGTGTCATTTATGGGGCACCTGAGTGGCTCAGTCGGTTAAGCGGCTGACTTCGGCTCAGGTCATTCATGGTCTGTGAGTTCGAGCCCCACATCGGGCTCTGTGCTGATGGCTTCAGAGCCTGGAGCCTGCTTCAGATTATGTTTCTCCCTCTCTCTGCCCTTCCCCTGTTCATGCTCTGTCTCTATGTCTCTCAAAAATAAATAAATGTTAAAAAAATTTTTTAAAAAATCTAATGTGTCATTTAAGGCCATTATTTCCTTATCAATTTCCTATATAAACGATCTATTCATTGCTATAAGTGTGGTATTAAAATCCTCTAATATTATTGTCTTGCTGTCCATTTCTCCTTTTAGGTCTGTCAATATTTCCTTTCTATATTTTGGTGTTTTATGGCTGGTGCATATATATTTATAAATGTTACATCTTCCTGCTGGATTGACCCCTTTATTTAATGTAGCACCCTTCTTTGTTTTTTATTACAGTCTTTGTTTTAAAGTAATATTTTGTCCAATATGAGTGTGGCTGCACCATCTTTTTTGTTGCTTTTTTTCTATTTGCATGGAATATTTTTCCATCTCTTCGCTATTAGTCTGTTTATGTCTCCACTTCTGAAGTGCATCTTTCGTAGGTTGTATATAAATGTGTCCTGTATTTTTGTCCTTTCAGCCACTTTATATCTTTTGAATGGAGAATTCTAGTCCATTTACATTTAGAGTAATTGTTGATACTTATGTACTTATTGCCATTTTGTTAAATGTTTTCTGGTCATTTTTGTAGTTCTTCTCTGCTCCTTTCCTCTCTGTCTTCAACTTGTGTTTTGATGACTTTCTTTGGCAATATGTTTGGTTTCCTTTCTCATTTTCTTTTGCATATTTACTATAACTTTTTTTGTGTGTGGTTACTGTGAAGTTCACATATATCATATATATAACTGTATTTTAAGTTGATAACAACTTAAATTCGAACACATTCTAAAACTACATTTTTACTCCCCTTCCACATTTTATCTTTTTGATGTCATTTTATCTCTGAACTAATTATTGTAGTTTTAGCTAAATTTGCTACTTTTGTCTTTTAATGTTTATTGCGTCTTTATAAGTGACTGATCCACTTCTTTAATACACATTTACCTTTTCTAATGATATTTTTAGAATTTTCTTTCTATTCGTGTCATTTATTTTCAGGTTAAAGTAGTCTTTTTAAATATCTTTTGTAAGTCTGGATTAATAGTGATGAACTCCTTTAGATTTTGCTTATTTGGGACTTTCTTTACTTCTTCTGTTATAAAAGATAAACTTGCCTGTATTCTTGGTTAGAAGTTTTTTCCTTTCAGGATTTTGAATATGTCATATTCATTTTTGGCTTATAGTTTCTGCTGAGATATCTTCTGGTAGCCTTAGGGACTCCCTTGTATGTAGCAATTTGTTTTTCTCTTGTTGGTTGGAAGATTCTGTTTTTAACTTTTGACATTTTAGTTATAATGTGTTTTGATGTGTCTCTCTTTGGTTTCATCTCGTTTGGAACTTTCTCTACTTCAAGGACCTGGATGTCTGTTTCCTTCCCCAGGTTAGGGAAGTTTTTAGCCATTATTTCATTAAATAATTTTTCTGCCCCTTTCTCTCTTCTTTTGTTACCCCTATAGTGCCAACGTTATTTTGCTTGGTGATATCCCAAAAGGTCCCTTAAATTATCTCTTTTTTTTTTCCAATTCTTTTTTTCTTTTTCCTGCTCTGTCTGAGTGAGTTCCATTGCTGTGTTATTCCAGATCACTGATCCATTCTGCTTCATCCAGTCTGGTTTTGAACCCCTGTTGTGTATTTATCAGTTCGCTTATTTTATTTTTCAGCTATTTGACATCAGTTGGGTACTTTCTTACATTTTTTGCATCTTTGTTGACATTCCACTGTGTTCTTTCTGTTTATTTCCTGAGTTTGGTGAACATCTACCATTACTTTGAATTCTTTATCAGGTAGATTACTTATCTTTGTATCATTAAGATGCTTTCCCCCTCACCCCCAAGGTTGTATCTTGTTTCATTTGGAACATATTACTCTGTTGTTGTTGTTTTTTGTTTTTTTGTTTTTTTTTTTTTTCATTTTGTTTGACTCTCTGTTTTTGTTCATATGTGTTAGGCAAAACAGCTTCCTCTCCTATCTTGAAGTTGTGGCCTTATGTAGTTGATGATACTTCGTATTCAACCTTGCCCTAGTGCTTGGTTGTCTCTCAAATCTTTGTGGTTGTTTAGTCTACCTGATGTGTTCTTAATATGTTCCCATTGTGAGGGTGTACCAAGGCTGTCATCGTTACAAGTGGAGGAATTTTATTTAGCACCTAGTTTCAGACTGATATCAGGCAGAAGGTTTGAAAGCATGTAAGTATTTACATTTCCATAGGGCCACAATTGTAATTTCTATTGGCCTCCAGTTCATGAGATCTTGGAATTCTTTGGGTGATACTTGCAAAAATTGGGGCTCCAGATAAATGTATAAGCTCCTTTCTGGGACATCTCCTCAAAGTCAAATGATTGTACAAGGATGACATCTCCCTGCTTATGTTCCTGGGAACATAAGCTATGTTCATTAGCCTCTAGATACATGGGAAACCTGAAGCCTGTCCTAGACTGAAGCTCCAGGCTAAGTATTTAGGACTTTTTTCATAGGAAGACTGGGGTTATGTTTCACTCTCTTGTTTGCGATGTCCTGGGTTGGAGACCTGTCAAGGACCATCTTTCCAATATTCACCTTCCCATAGAACTCAGGGAAGCCGGCCTCCTTGGCTACCAGGCCCAAGTCATCAAGGAGTGTCTTCTTTATGAACTATGTATGCCCACAGGCTTTAGCTAGGCAGCTGGAGTGTGTGGGGATTGGACATGCTCACTGGTTTTAGAAAGGCAGCAGAGGAAATATTTTGTCTACCCATGGCTTTGGGCTTCAAGAATGCAATGAGAGAATGTCTTGTCTATAGGAGAATGCCATGACTACTTGCACGTGCCAGCTCCAGACAGGGAAGTGGGGTGTGGAGTGTCACAACTGTCTGTGCTTAGTGACTTTAGCTAAGGAGTTGGAGAGTGCTGTGATTGTGCTAGCTTGCCCCAGGTAGAAGCAAGGTAGTACTGCAACTGCTCACACTCTCTGCCTTCAGCAAGGCAGCAAGATACTGCCTCAACCTTTCACTCTTCCTGTCTTACAAAGTCAGAAGGAGATTACCATGTCTGAGTGCTCCCACCTGTACTATCAGAGTAGGTGGAGAATATAAAATTAGTATCTATCAGCACCTCTGTCTCTGAGGAGATTTTCAACTGTCCCCTACCTCTCCATCAGATGCTTTTATGTAGGCAAATGATTCTCCTTTACATATAGAATAAGCGCTTTCAAACTGCTGTTTTTTCACTGGGTCTCAGTGTGAGTGAAAAAAACTCTTTATAGGGGTAATCTCAGTTTCCTGTAGTGCTTTGGTTCCTTTGGATATTAACACCTTTGGTTTTCTAAGATAGACTTTGTGTGTGTGGGGTCATCTCTGCAGGGCAGATCCCAGGCATTGGGAGCTTGATGTGGGCCATCAAGTTCACTCCTCCAGAAGCAGCACTGGATTGTTAGATTCCTCCCTATTGTGTGTTTCCTTGCCAAGGGGGTTGGGATTTTGATGAGACTATATCTTTGTCTCACTTACTTGTCTTAATGTGGTCTTATCCTTTTTGTGGAGAAGCAGTTCATCTAGTTTTCAGATCTTTTTCAGAAGGAAATATTCTATATGTTGCTATAGATTTGATATGTCCATTGGAGGAGGTGAGTTTAGGAACTTCCTGTGCCACAATGTTGCATAAGTCCTACTTTTTTGTTTGTTTTTTTGTTTTGTTTTGTTTTATTGTTTTGTTTGTTTTTGTTTTTTAAATCTTCTTTTGATCAACCAATTGCTGAGAGAATAAGTTAAACCTAATAGTGAATATGTCTGTTCTTGTTTCAGATATTTTGAGGATATGTTAATAGATACATACAATCCATACATGGATTTCTGGTTATTTAAACTTTTTGTCTTGATTGAATCACTTTATACCTAATAATGGATTTTATCTTAAAGTCTGTCTTGTCTAATATTTTTTAAAAATTCATCTAATATTAATATAGCTTGTAGTACTTTTCCTTTGATTGCAATTTGTCCAGTATGCCCATTCCCTACAGTTTAGACATATGGTGTCATACTTTACATCCCTTTATTTTGTGAATCCCTTCACCGCTTTTTACAAATGTATTTGTTTTTACTGCTTTTATATTTTTTACTTCTCATACTCTTACGTATGATCTTTCTGTTCCACTCAAAAAGTCTTCTTTAGGAGCACCTCAGCGGCTTAGTTCGTTAAGTCTCCTCCAACTCTTCATTTCGGCTCAGGTCATAATCTCATGGTTCGTGAGATTGAGCCCCATGCCAGGCTCTGCACTGACAATGTGGAGCCTTCTTGGGATTCTCTCTCCCTCTCTCAGAATAAATAAAATAAACATTTAAAAAAAGAGTCCTATTTAATATTTCTTGTGGGACTAGTTTAGTGGTCATGAAGTACTTTAGTTTTTGTTTGAGAAATTCTTTCTCTCTCCTTTATTCTGAATGATAGCTTTGCTGAATGGAGTATTCTTGGCTATATATTTTTCTCTTTCTGCTTATTTCATATATCATGCCACTCCCTTCTGGCCTGTAAAGTTTCTGCTGAATAATCTGTTGATAGACTTATTGTGTTTCTCTTGTATATAAGTATCTTTTTTTCTCTTGCAACCTTTAAAATTCTTTTTTTTATCACTATTTTTTTTGTCATTTTAATTACTATGTGTCTTGGTGTGGACCTCCTTGGCTTAAATTTGTTGGGAGATGTCTGTATCTTTTGGATTCTGATATCTTGTTTCCTTCCCCAAATTAGGGAATTTTTCAGCTATTATTTTTTCAAAAAAACTTTTCTGCCCTCCTTTCTCTCTCTTCTTCTGGAATCCAAATAATGTGACTGTTATTACGCTTGATGGAGTGACTGAATTTTCTGTCTATTCTCATTTTGGACATTCTTTTTTCTCACCTGCCCAGTTTGATTGCTTTGCATTACTCTGTCTTCCAGGTTATTAATTAATTTTTCTGCCTTCTCTAGCCTGCTATTAATTCCATCAAGTTTATTTTTAATTTCATTCATCGTGTTCTCCATCTATGATTGGTTCATTTTTATCTCTTTGTTAAGGATCACACTGATGTCCTCTACTCTTTCTCAAGTCCGGTGCATATCTTTATGATCATTACTTCAAATTCTATATCTAATATATTACTTATATCCATTTTTAGTTAGTTCTCTTGATGTGGTTTGGTCCCATTCTTTCATTTGGGACATATTTCTCTGTTCATTTTGTCTAACTCTCTGTGTCTATTTCTGTGCTTTAGGAAACTCAGCTAGGTCTTCTGCTCTAGAAAGTAGTGGGCAGGGTGCACACTTTTAACAAGGTGGCACTGGTCCTCTTCCACAGGGGACGTGTACTTTGTTTGGATACCGGGGCTGTCCAGGGCTGGTTCAAAAAGCACACATGGGTAGGAGATGTGAGGTCTTTTTTTTTTTTTATTGTTTATTTACTTATTTATTTTTAGAGAGAGAGTTTGTGGGGGAGGGGCAGAGAGAGTGAGCGAGAGAAAGAGAATCCCAAGCAGGCTCTGCGCTATCAACATAGAGCCTGTTGCAGGGTTCAATTTCACGATCGTGAAATCATTACCTGACCTGAAAACAAAAGTTGGATGCTTAACTGACTGAGCCAGGTGACCTCACCCCCCCATTTTTTTTATGTGAGGCGTGTCGTTTTAACAAGGTGTACACATAGTTTCTGGGAGGTGATCAGTCACTGCCCCCTGAGATTGAGGCCCTGGAAAATGTGTGGGTCAGGAGATGCATTGTTGGTGAGGTCAATGCTGGTCTTCTGGAGAGGGGGACCCAAAGCGTATGACTGGAATGGATGGGTCTGCCAAATCACATGATATGGGGCTTGGTGTAAGAAAGTTAGGTAGTGTCAGTGCTGCACTGGTTCCTTTAGGTGGCCTTGTGTTTATGCTGAGGGGCAGGGGAGGGAAATGGCACCTGCCAGCTCCTTTATTCTTGGAAGGGCCTCCCCGGGATCCCAGACTATCTGGGACATGCTCTGAGATGAGTAAATAATTCTTCTTGTATGTCCCAGGAGTTTTTCAGACTGCTGCTTCAACTCTAGATCTCACCAGACTGCTTTTCGTGCTATCGCTTTAAGGGTGGGACTCAGCTTCCTAATGCCCTCTGAGATCTCCTAGAGCTAAGACTGCTGATTTTTAAAATTTCAAGCTCTAAAGTCCCTCTGGTTTTAAGAAGTCACAAACTTTGGCTCCTCTTTCTTTCAAAGCCAAATATTTTGGAGATTATTCCCCCTGCCATCCCTGTGCAGGCTCCCCACTGTAATAGTTTGTCTCTTGCCAGAATTCTCTGCTCCTAGTCTCCCTCCTGACTGTGGATGCCCAGGGTTCTTTAGCTCCCACCATGTCTCTGCCCTTCCTAATCTTTTTGTTGTGGTCTCTTCTCCATCTTTTGTCATGGAGTTTGTTTTGCCAGTCTTTGCATTGTTTTCTGGGTTATTTACACTGATGTAAATTTTACTTAGTTATATCCACAGGGCCAGGCAAGCTTAGGGTCTTCTTACTCTGCCATCTCCCTAGCCTACCAATTATTTTTTAACTTCCAGTTCCAGAAGTTTGCTGTTTACATTAGCTTTGGTAATTTTTGTACTCTCTTCCTCTTAACCGATATTTCCGTTTTTTATTTCTTTAAAAACGGATATTACATGTTCCAATGTATACAGTCTTTGTGAATCTGAGTGTATTCTTCGTTGTTTCTGCTAGCTCTTGTCCAGATGCTTCCTTGTGTTTTCTAACTTTCTTTTCCTTCTTTATTTCTTCTATTTTTTTTTAACATTATAGCCTCATATTTCTTGGAACTCTATCTGTTGTAATTCTTTGAAGTCTTGGCAGCTTCCTCCAGATGGAAGAGATTTGTTTCTGCCAAGCATATGTGAGAGCTACCAGCTTGGGAGTACTTAAAATGTATTCTTGGTTAGAGATTTCTCAGATTACCAGTTAGTTTAAAATGCTGCAGGTTATATGAGCTCTCACTTGTGTTTGCCAATTCTTAGAAAATATTTCTTTTCCTCTCTGCTTGGTGCCCAGTCTTTGATACAGTCAATTTTCAAAACAGTTATTTGCAACGAACTGTTTATTCCTAATTCACTTTTAAGTTGATGATATTATAACTTTGAGATGCCAGCTTTATAGGGTCCCCACTAAGGTTGCCCACCTCCAGGTTTTCTAGGTTTTGTTTCTTGATTCCATACTCCATGAACCATCTGTTTTACAGCAACTGACAACAAGGTAAATGCTGGCTTTATCATTTATCTCTGCATTTCTGTGTTTTTTTTTTTAAGTTCTGGGTTTCTGAATAGTCTTTATAAACAGCTTACTGGATCAATCCTCCCATTTAAGATGGTTTTTAAAAATATTTTGTCAGCAGTTTTAGTTGCATTTAGGAGGAAGGTTGATGAGGATTTCTCTTCTGCCTTACTCCTGGAAAAGGAGTCCATCTGTTTTGTATTTTTAACATGAACTTTATTTGTCTCTAGCTCCCCATATATACCACACCACCTCTGCAGTCTAAATATGTTGAAGAGCAGCCTGGCCATTTACAGATGGGCTTTACATCCATCCGCACAACAACTGGTCATTATATTGGCTGGTGCAAGGTAAGTAAGTTATCATAGTGGTTTAATGTTGGAGGTTGCTGATTTGTTCAGAGGTGATTCTTATGTTGCATTTGGTATTGACAGAAGTTCCTCAGTGTTATTTGTCAGGTGAATGGGCTAATGTAGAGGATCTAAGACTGCTTCATTCACATCTCTGACACTTTGTCACAGATGGCTAGAAGGCTGGACTCAGCTAGGAATGTTGACTGAAGCACCTACATGTGGCCTATCAGGCATGGTGATCTCAATGGAGTCAGATGACTTACACAAGCAATTTAGGACTCCTACAAGAGGCCCTAGGCAGAATTTACCAAGCTTCAAATTTATCCTCAGATGTCCAAGAAAGTCACTTCTACAGCATTCTATTGTTAAGTCACAAAGGCCAACCCAATTTTAAAGGGAGTTGAGTTAGATGCTACCTTTCAATATGAGTAGCCGCAAAGAATTTGTGGCCATATTTAATATTTAATCTACTATACCACTACTGAATAGATTAAGGTTAGTTCAGCAAGCATTTATATTATTTTTCATGTGCAGTTGTTCGACTTTTTACAAGTTCGGAAATTATTTCTGAATTGTTCTTTATTTGGCTAATAAGCAAAATATTCACTTGTAAGGTTTAGCTCATAAGACCATTATGAATATAGTCAGCTATTGGGAAAAATAGAATTGATCTTACTTTAACCTTCAGTCAGCATTATCCAGCAGCAGAGTGATGGACTAAGCTGATAAAATATTGATGTTCCATTATCATCACATCTACATAGGCGTGTTAGTACATAACATCTCCAATGTCAATGTCAATAATGATAATGTTGGTACCATTGTTTTCATTATTCTGACCTAATAACCACACAACTTTTTCTCAAATATAGCCATCCAATTGTGAACTCTTGTTCCTTTTTTGTTTTTAATGCACTTTTTAGGAAAAAAATTGTAATGATTTTATGAAACACTAAATGTGAATTCTGGTCATTCCAGATATTTAAAATATCTGATGAATTTATGGTTTTATTTTAAAAAATGTGTGCCTGTCAAGCAGTTCTAATATTATTAGTTCTATTATATACTCTTAATAGTTTGATCTCCAAGGGAAGTATATTAACTAATTAGGGTTTGAATCACACCCAATTTAAGACTAAAACAACTTTTATTCTGTTATTACGTTAGAGTGAATAGATTGAAGAAGGGTACTTTTGAATGCATTTCATCTTCAATGTAAATGACTTTTTCTCTCTAATTTTCCCCTAAAAACATAATCTATTCTTTAAAATTTACTTCTGGCTCAAACTGCATTCTGCATTAAACTTAGAATCTTGCAGGGTGAATTCAATTCCTACTCTTCTCCTTAGTGTTTTGAAATTTAGGTAGCAGTGATTCACAGTGGTAAAAGTGAATTCCTTAACAAGCTAAGGAAAACTTCCTAAAAGAAGCTACTAGGTTTCTTCCTCAAGAGCTACATGATTTTCAGTCATCTGGTCAATATAATATTGTAACTTTGAAGGTGTAGTGTTCTCAAGAGACAGTTTTTTTTTAAGTGTATTTACTTGTTTTGAGAGAGAGAGAGAAAGAACACAAGTTGGGGAGGGACAGAGAGAGAGAGGGAGAGAGAATCCCAAGCAGGCTCCATGGACCCTGACTTGGGGCTCAATCTCACGACTATGAGATCATTACCTGAGCCAAAATCAAGAGTTGGATGTTCAACCGACTGAGCCACCCAGTGCCCCATGAGATAGTCTTTAAAGAGAAGCAACTCAGTGGCATTTATGATATGTGTTGGTTTGTACAGCTTGAAACCTTGATGAACAGGATGAACCTCTGCATCTCTGATCACTATGAAAATACCTGAGACAAAGTTACTAATACCAAGATAACACAATAACAATGACTTATTTCTTTCTTGTCTAATATAATTATTTCAATGTTCTTTGCTTTGAAAATCTTTTTTGTTGTTTTTATTCCATGGTTTCATAGGAGATAGTTTAGAGACGGAGACCATATATTTCAGTTGCGTTTTCTGTTTTCTTCAATAGAGTAAAACATGACTATGGACAATTACTATGGATAAATCATTCTGTGCCTTCATTTTCCTTCCAATGTAATTGAGATAGTATCTATTGCTCAGTAAATGAGTGTAACCATATTTGTTGTATTAAAATAAATTAGTTAGAAACAGGTAAAAGGAAAAATTTGATTTAAGACTTTAACACCTTCAGTGGATTTATATAATCTTGGTTTGTAGAGAATTTATATTCCTTTTTAAAAACAAACACTAACTAGTCTGTGTAGGGTAATTTCTATCTTGAGATAAATGTCTTATTTAGATTTTTTTCTTATTCTAATGCATACTAAAAAAAGGAGAAGACGAAGCACTTTCTTTAGGCTTGTTGTTATTACTTTCTTCACAAACATTATGTTGTTGCTGCCACATCTTTATTAGTCAGATGTTGCTAGCTGAAATATACCTCTATCCATACTTTATTTAAATTCCATTCATTTTTTTCCTTTATAAAATAACACAATAAATCTTTATATTTCTGCAATAAATTATCTGTGAGATGTTCTGACTACTTTATAGGCATTACTTCACGTGTTTATATGAGGAAAATAATAAATAAGTATTATTCATGTTAAATAGAATGAAAAGCAAGAAATGAAAAGAAGCTAAGTTCAACAAATATTCTTATAGTGAATAAATATGAAAGTTAGATTTAGATTTGGGTGCAGTGGTAAGTCAATACTTTAATATATGGTCTCATGAGATGTGGACTGTTTGATTTAATTATCAACATCTTAAAAAATCCAGATGTCCTTTTTTTTCTTTTTGTTTAGGGTGTTTATGTCTTTGTGAAAAATGGGATAATGGATTCACTACAATTTGGAAAAGGTAGGTGAGTGAACCATCCATAATTAGAAATGTTCTATTGGTCTTTTTAACTTGCAAGATTTAAATGTGAGAAAAATAAACGTGTTATGTTATTCATTATTATGTTTTACCAACTGAGAAGATACTCTGTATAGCACTTTATGATAACGATAACAAAGTAATAGTACCTATCACTTATTAAGCAATTATTATATGCAAACGTACTATGATAAGCATTTTACATAATTTATCTAATTTAATTTTTATAATAATTCTATGAGTGTTGGTATTATAATTATTTCCTTTTAACAGATAAGGAAACTGAGGTTTAGAAAGGTTAAGTTGGTTACCAAGGTCACATAGCTAGTAAGTTGCAGCACCTGGACTCAAACTGAGGTCTGTTTTAGCTGCAAACCCCTTATTATATATTCAAAGCCTAAATTAGAAATATTTCTCCATTATTATCAATTAGTTTAAATAAGTGCTATTTGATACCAAAATATGTAGAATTTTGCTATCTATTCCTAGGTAACACTATACCCACTAGCCACTCTAGAATGTTTGAGCTAATGTTGGATAGCAATTGTATTTGACTCTTTAGTTTGATACTGGTATTTGGCAGTAGATATATCTTCCGAATATTCCTGGCCTAAGCCAGTTGTCTACATAAATGTGTACAGGAGACAGAAAGATTAGCTAAAATTTTAAATGTCTCCATGATTTTAATGACCAGTAATGTGTTATCATTATTTAAGGCATGTTGGAATTCCGAATTATATTCCTCATCAGTCTTGAGGAATATGATTAAATAAGTAATTGCCATTAAATAATAAATATGGTAGAAAAATGTATTTTCTTGGGTTGCATAGAAACATAAATCATTTAAATATATAAAAAGCCAAGAAATCTAAACTTGTATCCACTCTTCATCTACTTTTGGTCTAGGGTCACTTCTAATACTGATCATTGGTTTTAACCAAGAGCAGTGGCTTCTCTGGGTATTGGGGAGTAGTGGCATGCAGGGTCTAGAAGTTACATTTATCTCTAGTTAGTTATTCAAAGTTCTCTAATAAAGTATTTCCATTCCTACTGAATGCTACCAAGGTTTGAACACATAATGCCAGAAGCATTTCCATTATAGGGATATAGTACATACACAACCAGGCATTTACTTTACAGTAATCCATGTTAAGGTGTACACTCTAGCATCATATTTAATTAAAAAGTAATAATTGCCTATTAAGAAAACAATTATTAAATCAACTATGGAAGGAAAATTTTATTTTGTAAAAAGGACTATTTTAAATACCTTTTGAAATTGCAACTCAAATAATTATTTTGTGTAGCTTTTCTGATGAGTGTTTAAACCACCTACTATCATAGCAAATTTCTTTAGCTTTTATGCATCATATATAGAATGCCTACCTATAGTAAGTCACTTACATTGATTTTTAATTTATTTCTTAAATGATGCTTATTTCTTTCTTAAAAGATGCTTATATCTATCTGAAGAATCCACCTCGAGATTTTCTTCCAAAAATTGGAGTGATTACAGTTGCAGGATTAGCAGGCTTGTTTTCAGCAAGAAAAGGTAGGTTTTAAAAAAATACATTTTCTCTTTCAATGGCAATATACTGTGAATTTTACTGTCATGGGAAAACCTCTTATATTTTATTGAAAATTGTTAGGATAGGCTACTGTGAAGAAATTTTAAATCTATTGTACAGCATGTTTAGTTTTATAAAAAATGTATTTTAAAAAATATAGCTATTCCAGTGCTCGCTTCAGCAACACATGTACAAAAATTGGAATGATACAGAGAAGATTAGCATGGCCCTTGGTCAAGGATGACATACAAATTGGTAAAGCATTCCATATTTGAAAAAAAAATACATATATAGCTATTCCAAGATGTTTAACATCAGTAGTTATTAGGTAAATCCAAGTGAAAATCACAATGAGATATTACTATACACCTAACAGAATATCTAAAATTAGAAACACTAACCTTACCATGTATAGTCAAGAATGTAGAGCAGTTGAAAGTCTCATACACTGCTAGTGGGAATACAAAATGGTATAGCCATTCTGGAAAACAGATTGAAAGTTTCTCTTGTAAAGTTAAACATGTACTTATCATGAGACCAAGTAATCCCACTCCTGGGTATTTACTCTTGAAAAATGAAAAATCTGTACATTAATGTTTATAATAACTCTATTTATAATTACCAAATGCTTGAAACTACCTCAGTGTCTTTCAAGAGTAAACTAAACTTTGGCATATCTAAACAAAGGAATTATATTCACTAGTAAAAGGAATAAACCATTGACACATGCAACAATCTTGATGAATCTGACAGAAAGAAGCCAGTCCAAAAACGTTAACATATTGTATGATTCCATTTATATGATTTTCTCAAAAAGACAAAACTATAGTAACAAAAATAAGGGTCAGTGGTTTCCAGGAGTTAGGAGTGGGATGGTGTGACTATAATGTGATAACATGAGATTTTCTTAAGAGTGATAGAACTGTTCCATATCCTGATTTTACTGGTGGTTACATGGCTATACATGTATTAAAACTGATAGAACTATAGACAAAAAGTGTTGAATTTTCTGTATGATCATATCAAATAAAATTTAAAAATATATAGCTATTCCTATTAAAATTATAATTAGAATTACAAATGTAATTAATTATGATTATACTTTGTTTCTCATCTTTTAGAGAAGTTTATTTTTTAAAATATTTTTAAAATTTAAATAAGTTAACATACAGCCTAATAATTAGTTTCAGGTTACAATATAGTGATTCAACTCTTCCATACAACACCCAGTATTTGTCTCAAGTACACTCCTTAAACCCCATTCTATTTAACCCATCCCTCAACTCACCTCCTCTCTGGTAACCATCAATTTGTTCTCTATAATAGTTAAGAGTCTGTTTCTTGGTTTGCCTATCTCTCTCTTTTTTTTCCCTTTGCTCATTTGTATTGATCCTTAAATTCCACATATGAGTGAAATCATATGGTATTTGTATTTTTCTGACTTACTTCAGTTAGCATAATACTCTCTATCCATGTCCTTTCAAATGACAAGATTTCATTCTTTTTTATGGCTGAATAATACTCCAGTGTAAATATATACCATATCTTCTTTATCCGTTCATAAGTTGATACATACTTGGGCTGTTTCCATATTTTGGCTATTGTAGGTAATACTGTTATAACATTGGGATGAATGTAACCCTATGAATTAGTATTTTTGCATTCCTTGGATAAATTCCTAGAAGTGCAAATGCTGGACTTTGCATAGTTCTATTTTTAACTATTTGGGAAATTCCATGCTGTTTTCCAAAAGGCTGCACCAATTTCCATTACCACCAACAGTGCAGGAGGGTTCCTTGTTCTGCACATCCTCATCAACACATCTTATTTCCTATGTTGTTAATTTTAGCCATTCTGACAGGTATTATAGTTTTGATTTGTATTTCCCTGATGTTGAGTGATACTGAGAATCTATTAAAATGTCTTTTGGCCATATGTATGTCTTTATTGGAAAAATGTCTATTCATGGGACCCCTGGGTGGCTCAGTTGGTTAAGTATCCAACTTTGGCTCAGGTCATGATCTCACGGTTGTGAGTTCGAGCCCTGCATCGGGCTTTGTGCTGACAGCTCAGAGCCTGGAGCCTGCTTCAGATTCTGTGTCTCCCCCTCTCTCTGTTCCTCCTCTGCTCATGTTCTTTCTCTCTCTCTCTCTCTCTCAAAAATAAATATTAAAAAATTAAAAAACAAGTCTATTCATGTCTTTTGCACTCTTTTTAATCAGAACATTTGTTTTTTGGTTTTGAGTTTTATAAGTTCTTTATATATTTTGGATACTAACCTTTTATCAGATATATCATTTGCAAATATTTTCTCCCATTCCATAGGTTGCCTTTTAGTTTTGTTGATTGTTTCTTTTGATGTGCAGAAGCTTTTTATTTTGATGAAGTCCCAATAGTTTATTTTTGCCTTTGTTTCCCTTGCCTCAAGAGATATATTGAGACAAAGTAGGTATCACCAATGTCAAAGAAGTTACAATCTGTGTTGTCTGTCTTCTATGGTTTTCATGGTTTCCTATTAGGTCTTTCATCCACTTAGAGTTTATTTTTGGGTATGGTATAAGAAAGTGGTCGAGTTTCTTTTGCATTTGGCTGTCCAGTTTTCCCAACACCATTTGTTGAAGAGACTGTCTTTTTTCTATTAGGTATTGTTTCCTTTTATGTCAAATATTAAATGACTATATGGTTATAGGTTCATTTCTGGGTTTTCTGTCCTGTTTTATTGATCTATGTCTCTGTTTTTGTGCCAGTGCCATACTGTGTTGATCACTACGTCTTTGTAATATAACTTGATGTTTGGAATTGTGAGTCTTCCAGTTTTGCTTTTTTTTTTTTTTTCAAGACTGCTTTGACTATTCAAAGTCTCTCGTTCTATGCAAATTTTCAGTTTTTTTGTTCTAGTTCTGTGAAAAATGCTGTTGGTATTTTGTCTTAGGTTTATTTTTTTTTAGAGAGACAGAGACAGCATGAGCAGAGGAAGGGCAGAGAGAGAGGGAGAGAGACAATCCCAAGCAGGCTCCACACCATCAACTCAGAGACCAACGTGAGGCTCGAACTCAACGAACCATGAAATCATGACCTGAGTCAAAACTGAGAGTCAAATGCTTAACTGACTAAGCCACCCAGGTGCCTGCTGTTGGTATTTTGATAAATGTGTAGATTGCTTTGGATAGTATAACATTTTAACATTATTTGTTCTTTCAGTCCATTAGCATGGGATGTCTTTCCATTTCCTCTGTCATCTTTCTTTAATTTCTTTCATCAGCGTTTTATAGTTTTCAGAGTACAGTTGTTTCACCTCTAGGTTAGACTTATTCCTAGGTATCTTGTTTTGGTGCAATTTTACATGGAATTGATTCCTTAATTTCTCTTTCTGCTGCGTCATCATTGATGATTAGAAATGCATTTCTATATGTTGATTTTGTATCTGCCACTTTACTGAAGTTGTTTATTACTTCTAGCAGTTTTTTGGTGGAGTCTTATAGGTTTTCTATATATAGTATCATGTCATCTGTAAGTAGTGAAAGTTTCACTTTTTCTTTGCTGATTCAGATGCCCTCTTTTTCTTTTTGTTGTCTCATTGTTGTAGTTAGGACTTCCAGTAGAATGTTCGGTAACAGTGGTGAGAGTGGACATCCCCATCGCTTTCCTGACTGTCAAGAATAAGCTGTCAGTTTTTCTCATTTAGCATGCTATTAGCGATGGATTTTTAGTATATGGCCTTTATTATGTTGAGATATGTTTCCTCTAACCCTACATTAAGGTTTTTATTATGAATGTTGTTGTACTTTGTCAGATGTTTTTTCTGCATATATTGAAAGGGTCATATGGTTTTTATCCTTTCTTTTATTAATTTGGTATATCACATTGATTGATTTGTGAATATTGATCCACCCTTTAGGGGAGGAATAAATATCACTTGATCATAGTGAATGATTTCTTTAATATATTTTTGGATTTGGTTTGCTAGTTTTTTATTGAGAACTTTTGCATCGTGTTTATCAGGAATTTTGGCCTATAGTCTCTTTTTTAGGAGGTCTTTCTCTGGTTTGGGTATCAGTGTAAAACTGTCCTGATAAAATGAATTTGGAAATTTTCTTTCCTTTGCTGTTGTTTGGAATAATTTGTGAAGTATAGTTATTAACTGTTCTTTAAATGTTTGGCAGAAGTGCCTGTGAAGTCATCTGGCCCTGGACTAGGGTTTTTTCGGAGATTTTTGATTACTGATTCAATTTCTTTGGTGGTTATTGGTCTGTTCAAGTTTTCTCCACCTTTCTTTTTCAGTTTTGTTAGTTTATATGTTTCTAGGAATTTATCCATTTCTTCCCCGTTTCCCAATTTGTTGACATAGAGTTTTTCATGATATTCTCAAAATTTTTTGTATTTCTGTGGTGTTGGTTGTGATTTCCCTTCCCTCATTTGTGATTTTATTTATTTAGATCGTTTGAGATAAGTTTAGCTAGAGTTTTATGAATCTTATTAGTTATTTCAAAGAATCAGCTCCTGGTGTCATTGATCTGTTTTATTGTTTTATTTTATTTTATTTTATCTTTAGTTTCTATATCATTTATTTCTGCTCTAATCTTTGTTATTTCCTTCCTTATCCTAGCTTTAGGCTTACTTGTTGTTCTTTTTCTAGCTCCTTTGGGTAGGTTAGGTTGCATATTTGAGATTTTTCTTGCTTCTCAAGGTAAGCCTGTGTTACTGTATATTTTCTGTTAAGACTGCTTTTGCTGTATCCCAAAGGCTTGGGACTATTATGTTTTCATTTATTTTTTAATTTCTTCTTTGATTTATTGATTGACTCATTCAAGGTGTAGCTGCATGTCGTTTCACTTCCAGGTATTTGTGGTTTGTCTAAATTTTGTCTTTTGATTGATTTCTAATTTCTTAGTGTTGTGGTCAGAAGAGGTGCACGGAATGATTTCAGTCTTTTTGATATTCTTGAGGCCTGTTTAGTAACCTAACATGTGATCTATTCTGGAAAATGTCCCATGTGCACTTGAAAGCAATGTATTCTGTTGTTTTAAATGGAATATTCTTAACATATCTGTCAGGTCCATCTCTGTCATTCACAGCCATTGTTTCCTTGTTGTTTTTCTGTTTAGGCGATCTGTCTATTGTTATAAGTGGTGTGTCAAGGCCCCTACTTAATATTATCATGTTACATAGTCAATTAATTCTTTTAGGTTATTATTTTATAATATTTAGTTGCTTTCATGTTGGGTGTATAAATATTATAATTATTATATCTCCTTGTTGGATCGTCCATTTATTATCATATAGTTTCTTTCCTTGTCTCTTTTTACAGTTTTTGTTTTAAAGTCTCTTTTGTCCAATATAAATATTGCTACTCTGGCTTTCTTTTGGCATCATTTTGTATGGCAAATTTTTCTCCATCCACTCATTTTCAACCTGCGTGTGTCTTTAGGTCTAAGGTGAGACTGTTGTAGGCAGCATATAGATGGGTCTTCTTTTCTGATCCATTCTGACACCCTGTGTCTTTTGATTGGAGTGTTTATTCCATTTACATTAAAAGTAATTATTGATAGATATGTATTGCCATTTTATTACTTGTTTTGCCCTTGTTTCTGGAGATTTTCTCTGACCCTTTCTTATCTTTGTCACTTTTGGTCTCCTTTACTATTTCAGAGTCCCCTTTACTGTTTCTTGCAGGACTGGTTTAGTGGTCATGAATTTCTTTAGTTTTTGTTTGTGTGAGAGATTTTTAATCTCTCCTTCTATTCTGAGTGATAGCCTTGTGTTTTTGGGTGCAAATTTTTTGGTGTTTGGTGTTTTTGGGTGTTCTTGAGTGATAGAGTGTTTTTGGGTGCAAATTTTTCCCATTCAGTACTTTGAATATGTTATGCTACTCCCTTTTGGCTTGCAAAGTTTCTTTGAGAAATCTCAAGCTAGCCTTGTGGGTTTTCCTTGTAAGTTAAGGACTTCTTTTGCCTTGCTGCTTTTAGGATTTTTTTTCTTTATCACTATATTTCACAAATTTAATTACAATATGTCATGGTGTTAGCCTGCTTTTGTCAATTTTGATGGGAGTTCTCTGTTCCTGGATCTGGATGTATGTTTCCTTTCCCAGATTAGGTAAGTTTTCAGCTATTACTTCTTCAAATAAATGTTCTGCCCCCTTTTCTCTCTTGTCTTTTTTTGGGATTCATATAATATGAATATTATTACATTTGATGGAGTCACTAAGTTCCTTAAGTCTATTCTCGTATTCCATAATTCTTCTTTTACTATTCTGTTTAGGTTCATTAATTTCCATTATTTTGTCTTCCAGGTCAGTAATTCATTCCTCTACTTCTTCCATCCTCTTTTTCATTGCATCAAGCCTGTTTCTTATCTCTTTTATTACACTGTTCCTCTCCAGTTGTTTCTTTCTTAATTCTCTTATCTCTGTAATAAGGCTCTTACCTATGTGTTCTATTCTTATCTCAAGCCCATTGATTCTCCTTATGATAATTGCTTTAAATTCTTCATCAGACACGTTACTTACATACATCTGTTTCTCTTAGATCTCTGGCCCTTGCCTTATCTCATTCTTGTATTTGGGATCAATTACTCCATCTTTGCATTTTGTCTAAGTCTCTGCATTTATCTCTGTGTTAGAAAAGCCAGTCACTTCTCCTGCTCCTGAGAAATGGCCTTATGAAGAAGAGGTGATGTAGTTCCCAGGACCTGGCCCTTCGGGGGGTGTCTCTGGTATGTGCTTCATGCACTCTGCTGTTGTGTTTTGACTGCTATATCCTTCAGGCCAGTCATCTGCAGAGGCTTTCTTTGCCTGCTGTGGGCAGTTTTCGTCCCTGGCCTGAATATGGTAAGTTTAAATTAGGTGTGCTCTGGTCTGCTTGTGAAATGAGACCTAGCACCACCTGCACCAGAACTGAAGCCCTGTAGAACTCTCTGGTTGGTAGATACAGTGTTGGTAGGGGTTCGTGCTGGTCTTTTGGTTGAGGGTCCCATCATGGTGGAAATGAGGCAAGTGTGACTGAGAAGGACAACGTTACAAGAGCACAGAGGTTAGCGCTTGATGTATATAAATTAGGCAGGCAGTGTTGGCACTGCACTACTTCCTGTCAGTAGCTCTCTGTTTATGCTGAAGGGCAGGAGAAGGAAATGGTGCTGGCCAGCTCTTTTGTTCCTGGAGTGGTGTCTGAATGTTGCCTCTCAAGGATGCAGTCCATTAAGAGCAAATAACCTCCCCACTGTGTGCCCCAGGCACACTTCATATCATTGTTTCCACACTTTCTGTCCCTAGGCTATTTGCCTGCCTTCTCTTCAGGAGCAGGGCAGTGCCTGCCATTCTCTATCCTAGCCAAGTCCACTGAACTCTAAAACTCCATGGTTTAAGTCCTGCAGGTTGCAGAAACTCAAAAAATCAGCACTTCTCAATCTCCAAGCCAATGACTTTGGGATCGCCTCGTTTTTCCATTTCCCTGTGTTTCCCTCTGTCTCACCCTTCTCTAGACCACGGCTCCCTCTCCTCTGCAGCAGCTAGGATTCATTGGTCCTCTAAACCACATCTCTGTACTTTCTACCTTCTTCGATTTAGCCTGTTCTCTCCCTTTAATTGTAGAGGTTGTTCTGCCAGTCTTCACGTTGATTTCTAGTTTGTCTAGGATGATTTGATAGTTCTCTAGTTGTGTTTCTGGGATGAGGTGAGCCTAGGGTCCTCTTACTCTGCCACCATCTTCCTCTACTCCTTTTTACAAAGATTTTTAGAGTTTCTAGCTATTAAACAAAAAAAGACTTTGGAAATTTTATGTTAATGTAAAACTGTATACAAACCACTCAAACTTGTTTTCTATGCTTTGCGATGACTATTATGGGGGCTATATTAAGTTTTGGAGACAGAGATGCTGGTATCAGAAAAATATTTTATTCTCTTATCATCTTATCCTGACCAAGGTTGCTAGAACTGACATCAGCCACCTCAGAATGGAGTTTGTGAAACTAGACAACTCATTATCTCATTTAGCACATGAGACATGATATGCTTAATATCTTTTGTCCCTCTTTTTACCCTGTATCTCTATCAACCTTGCCATTTCTTCTTACTCTACCACTTTGGTCAAGGAGCCCCAAGACCACCCATGGGCTCGATGGATAAGAAGGAAGACTTAGAGGCCTCAGTCTATAATATTAGGCTTTATTACAATGAGAAGTTACAAAGTAAAATAAGCAAAGGAAAAAGGCACATGGGGCAAAGCTTATAAGAAACCAGCTACAAGCTTCAAGAATCTTCTCCCTGTAGAGTCATATAAGATGTACTTAATTCTTCAACTATGAATTGTGACCATATGTGTTAGATATTGTCAGCCAAGGAAGCTCAGTAGAAACTGAGAAGTCAAGGTTATTACTAGTGGCTGATCACATAAGCACTCTCTCTCTAGCATGTCCAGAATTCCAGACTCCCAGAAGGAAAGTAGTTTTTCAGCATAAAGTATATTATTTCAACAAGCAGTTTAGGCACAGGGCATCATTCTTATTATTCAGAGAATATTTTCAAGTCTCCAGATGCCAGCCAGGGGCCAGCTTTGCAAACAGACCTTTCTAACAATGGCAATCTCAAGATACTATGTTAACTCTTTTCTGCAAATTATTAAATAACTATCTTTCATAAGCATATGGTGAATTTCATATTTTCCCATCTTCAACCTTTGGGTATGGAAATTCCTCTCAGTAGGCATTACTGCTTCTCCTCACACAAGCCCCGACTAAGCCAGTATGGTTCTCTGGTCAATAGCCATTTTGGTCACCTTCCATTTACTTCTCTCCACGACTCATTTTTAGTGATTGTCCCCATACTAAATTACATGTGGTTTGAAGGCACAGCTCTTAACCAGTCTAGAATCTAATATCAGACACCTTGTGGTTGGTTTGCCCAACTTTGGTCCCTAAAGTAGTCTCAACTCGTGCTTGGATGGCTCGGTCAGTTGAGTGTTTGACTCTTGATTTTAGCTCAGGTCATGATCTCAAGGTTGTGATAGAGCCCTGTGTTGGGCTCTGCAATGGACATGGACCCTGCTTGAGATGCTTTTTCTCCCTCTACCACTCATGCTCTCTCTCTCTCTCTCTCAAAAAAAAAAAAAAATATATATATATATATATATAGTTTTTTTTGATATATATAGTTACTATATATAGTGTCAACTCAAGTGTACCTAATCAGATACAAAATGTTTGTGAATTACAAGAATATTCCAGCATTCTAACTTTAGCTCATATATCGCATCCCAATAGACCTAACACTCTCCCTTATGGCTAATATTAATGCTTCCTGTTATCTCATTTTTAATTCTAACACTGTGAGCATCTTTTACTTGGATACACATTATAAATTATTTATTAGGAAAAAATTAGAAAACTCAGATCACTCTACATAGCAATAAAACTCAAAGAAAAACATACTACTTAGTTCTCAGTATGAAACTCAATCCACTTGCAAAAGAATATGTTCCTTAGATCATTCACATTGTCGCTAAATGTCAGAGCAAGAATAATCTAACCCAATGTTTTTCAAATTGCAGATCTCAACCTATTATTAGATAGTAAAATAAACATAGTAATTCAGGAGACATTTTATTAAAAAATTAAATAGGGGAGAACAGCAAATATCAATGGCTGTACTTAGTCTGGTAAATATTGTGAAATTTTTGTTTCTATGGAGTTTGTGTGTGTGTGTGTGTGTGTGTGTGTGTGTGTGTGTGTAAGATAGGTTAGGGAGCCTGGGTGGCTCAGTCAGTTAAGTGTCCTGACTCTTGTTTTCAGCTCAGGTCTTGATCTCAGGGTCACAAATTCAAGTCCCATGTTGAATTCTGGGACTGAAGCCTACTTAAATAAAAATAAAAAGGTCATAACTCATAATGTAAAATTTATTCTTTAATATGAGTCATAGTCAAGAAATGTTTGAAAGCTGTTGGTTAGTCTAACCCCGTTAGGTACAGATAGAAGTCCAGAGAAGGGAAATAACTCAATGATTTCATAGTATGTAACTTGTTTAGCGTCTGTATCTAGAGCCCTTTCCTACTTATTGGAGTAGGGCTATTGAATCCAAATGAAATTTATTTTCTGGTAGACTGGCCTTTCATATCAAGTAAAGAGAAAATGAATGTAAGTCTTTTTAATATTTAAAATGAGACATCAAGGGAAAAATGCCACTTTTCCACGGTTAGGAGCAGCACAAGTCAGGGGAGTTGGCTAAGGCAAGGAAACTTGCATCAAGAGATGCTAGGTCAGTAAAATCAAGAACCAAACTATGGATACTAGAATAATAGTGAGCAAGACTAGAGTAAAGGAGCAAGTTAAGACATTTTTTTCTTCTAACCTAAGATATGTTTTAAGAGATCTAGACCCTCTTTCACAGTACCACATAAACCAGTCTAAAACCAAAAGAAAACTAAATTAGAGGTTGGAGTAGCCTACTTACCCATCTTTCTCAAGCTCAGTCTTATTTTTTTAAGTTTATTTACTTATTTTGAGAGAGAGAGAGAGAGTAAGAAGGGTAGGGGCAGAGTCAGAGAGGGGAGAGAGAATCCCAAGCAGGCTCCATGCTGTCAGCTCAGAGCCCGATGTAGGGCTCGGTCTCATGAACCGTGAGATCATGACCTGAGCTAAAATCAAGAGTTGGACCCTTAACTGACTGAGCCACCCAGGAGCCCCTCCCCAGCTCAGTCTTGTAGACATGACTGTAGAAGTCCTCCTTACTAATAGGTAAGCCAGATGCAAAAATAGCTCATTTTTAATTGCAAACATTGCCAGTTATTTTTCTCTTTAGTCTTTACTGATATACCAGATAGGCTGTTTCATTTTTAAAGTAAGGATTGTAAGAGCTGTTTCAGAGAATAAAAGTGCTTACCCAATTAGAAATCCCATCATCTAATTGCCCAGATCATATTTACAGAGTCCAAGGTACCCACTCAGGCATTTAAGATACATATTGTTTTGAACCAACGGTCTGTTGGAACTAAGCTATGATTTAGAGTGGTGGGTTTCAAACTATTCTACAGAACTTAGGGTTCCATGGAAGTGTTTATTTTTCAGGTGTTAGGGAGGTAAGGGAAGAGCCATGCAGATAGGGCTCAATACTAAGCTTCCCTCCCCCAGGCTGACCAGAGTAGCTTCAAGTTTATAAGTTTTATATATGAAGTTTCTAGTGAGATTATATTTGGAAGGTTATTTTAAAGGATTTTGCTGTTAAAAAAAAAGTTTGAAAATGTTTCTTAGATGCTTAGTTTAGGAACTTATTCAAAGTCCTTAGCTAGTTAGTTAGTTGTATCTTTCATCTTCTTACGGACTTAATCAAAACAGGATATGTAAAGAGAGCCCATTTCACTTTAACGTGATGTTATTAGCATGGTAGTTGATCTATCCTCCATATTATCATGCTTTATGAGATACTTGAAACAAATGTAGTTACAACTTTGGGTTTCTTAGGATATGAAAAAAATACCTAGTTTTTAAAAAGAAGAAAATCATCAACCCCCTATGAGTAGTTAATTATCAATTTTTAATTGAGAATACATTTCTAAAATTGGGCATGACAACTAAGAGGTTTTAATTGATTTGTGATCCTTAAGGATATTTTAACTATTGATTTAATTGATATAATTATCTAAAAAGTAACTTAACACAGGATAATGACTTAAAGGGGAACAAAGAATATTAACGTTATAAAAACATCATGTCTCTGCTAGCATCTGTTTGGAGTTTAACAGTTTATTTGAAATTCATAGGTTCTAGGTTTAAGAAAATTGCTTATCCGCTGGGACTGGCCACTTTAGGAGCAACTGTTTGCTATCCAGTTCAGTCAGTAATAATTGCAAAGGTAAGTTCTTTTGTTTGTTTGTTTTTTAATTTATATACTTATTTATTGTTTAATTTACATCCAAGTTAGCATATGGTGCAGCAATGATTTCAGGAGTAGATTCCTTAATACTCCTTATCCATTTAGCCCATTCCTCTTCCCACAACCCCTCCAGCAACCCTCTGTTTGTTCTCTATATTTAAGAGTCTTTTATTTTTCGTCCCCCTTCCTTTTTTTATATTATTTTTGCTTCCCTTCCCTTATGTTGATCTGTTTGGTATCTTAAATTCCTCATATGAGTGAGGTCATATGGTATTTCTTTTTAAGTGATGGCTACATTTCAGTATTTGTTTAAACTCTTAAAGTGACAGTATTTAAATGTCATAAGTATCTGCAACATTCAATTTTCAGAGAAATATGGTTGGTATCAACTCTTGACAAAATCACATTAGCATTTCAGCATGGTAAATGCTATTCCTAATTAATATCACAAATAAATAGGATAAATTTGTTTAAATATAATTCAGTAGCATATGCCGCTTTGAGGATTCAGTTCAGAGACATTGAATTCTGAATTAGAATTTATGGAGAAGAATACTGCTCTGTTGTTGGGTTGTGTGAAATTCAATTTTTAACTAACAGAAAATTATACCTGCTGGCTGCTGTCAGCTCATCAGGTTAACGTGATGCAGGAAACAGTGAATTGATAGATAACAGAGGCTTCCGAAGGTAAAAAAAAAAAAAAAAAATTCATATACAGAAACTCAATTCGATACCACCTAGAAGTAAGTAACACTTGCCCTGAGTCCATATTATAGCTGTTTTGTCATTTTCTTTTCCACTTACCTACAAATCCAAACATTCTCCCAATGATTTGAACAGTTTGTATCAGTATTTTGCTTTTAATACATATTTAGATTGAGAAGGAGAGCTTTGGGTTATGCAGTGTTTTCTTCTTTTCTTTCTTTTCCTAATTAGCAAATTTTAACATTTCCCCCTTGCACTTAAAGTAGTATATAGTGTCGCCAGAAGGACTTTCTGTACCTGTATTTTTGTTACTACATTTCTTTAATTATAGATGTAGATAAAACTGTCTACTTAGTATTTTAGGAATGTCAAGGATATAGTACCCTTTATAGTTTGTTATGTGATTAAGCTATAAAGGTTTATAGCAGAGAAAGAGAGCATTATTCATTAAATCTGGTTATAGTTGAGACACTTGATTGATAAAATGATAAACATTTTTTTATAAATCTTTCTTGAGAATTTATATAGGAATTAGCCTTTTAACGTCATATCATACTAGTACTTAAATGAACTGTTGAGCTCATTACATTCAACTTCCTCATTTTCTCATTTACTGATAAGAAAACTTTGGCCCAGAGAAGTTTCACAGTGACTAATTTGCCCAGGGTTCTATTTAGTTTCTGCTGTCCTGCTTCCCTGTCCATTTCTCTTTCCAGTGTATAATGCGGCCACTAAATCTTTTTGTTTGTTTGGAGTAATGCCTTAATTTTTTAAAAATAAAATTGGGAACTACTCATTCTTAAATAATTTAAGCAATACAGGAAAGTGTAAAAAAAAAAATTAACACCTGAAATTCTTTCATCCAGAAAAATATCAGTGTTAACATTTGGTAGAATGTTGTCTAGACATTTCTCTATGCATATATAGAGATAGAAAGATAGATGTGTGAATTGGTAGATACAATTTCATAATATCAGGATAATATTATACTATGCATGTTATTTTTAATTTTAAATATGAAGTATTAAATTTCATTTTATTCTAACAGAAGGAAAATAAAAACAAAAGAAGTGCTAAACTTCAAATAAAAATTTCTATGATAAAAGAGATATTAATATGATTTCCTAAAAGTTCCAAAAATTTCTATGATAAAAGAGATACTAATATGATTTCCAAAAGTTCTTCTGTGGTTAAATACTGATACTGAAATTTCTAGATTTGAGACCCTTGTTGCTTTTCCTTTGACTGGCATATAACAATGTCATGTGAAATATTTGCTGGATATATTTATATAGAACATAGATTTTTATCCTAAAATCCATGATAGACTTCAGAGAATCCGTGACTCCCCCATCTGAAACAATGACAAATTTTATATATACGATAGATGTTTTCTAATTTGATATTGTTAGGACCAGTAGTTTACAATTAATTGAAAATGTTAGAGTGGTAAGTTTTTAGAAATCGTAAATATGGACCTTAAATATTTTATTTCCTATTAAAGCATATATGTATATCCATTTTTCTCTCTTTCGAAGTAGGTATTTTTTAAGAGTATGGGTCTCCTAGTTGAAGATCCATAGTATTTTTCTTATAGTAACCCATATCTGTCATATGTCTTCCACTGTTTTCAGTTTAGATTTTTTAAAAGTAGAATGAACACTTAAAAACATTTTTAAAACGGGGCATCTGGGTAGCTCAGTTGGTTAGGTGGCCAACTTTGGCTCAGGCCATGATCTCACAGTTTGTGAGTTCAAGTCCCACATCTGGCTCTGTGCTGAGAGCTCAGAGCCTGGAGCCTGCTTCAGATTCTGTGTCTCCTTTTCTCTCTGCTCCTCCACCGCTCACACTCTGTCTCTTTCTCAAAAATAAATGAACATTAAAAGAATTAAAAAAAAATTTTTAAAATGAGTACAGAATCCTCTTAAATTTTTATTATTACTCCCAGCCTTTTACAGTTGACTTGCCCACCTCTAATTTGACAACAATTTATTTATTTATTATTTATTTTGGTAATTCAGTTTTTAGTCTTTACAGAGTAATTAACTTAATTTTCCTGGAGACAACAATTCTCTTCCACTCATATTTCATCCTATTTTATATTTAAAAAATTTAATTATAGTAAAACTGATGTAGAGACTTAGAAATAAATACAATTTATTCTTGGTAAGTATACAAATCACTTGTGAAAGAGTACTTTGGTATACTTGAGAGTACCTATTACTGATGAACATTCAGCATTCTATGAACATTGTTTACTACACATTTTTAAGACATCTTTAATTAATCAGACAGGTCTCTTAAAAGGATATCAGGTGAGAACTCTTCTACTGTGTGGGTATTTTTTTTTTTTAATGTTTCTTTATTTTTTAGAGAGACAGAGACAGAGACAGAGTGCAAGCTGGGGAGGGGCAGAGAGAGAGGGAGACACAGAATCTGAAGCAGGCTCCAGGCTCTGAGCTGTCGGCACAGTCTGACACGGGACTTGAACCCACAAACCATGAGATCATGACCTGAGCCAAAGTTGGACAATCAACCGACTGAGCCACCCAGGCGCCTCTGTGTGGGTATTTTTCTGAAGTAAAGTGCCCATACCTTTCAAGAGATTCTCCAGGAGGTCTAGGACATAAAAAAGTTTGCAAAATGATAGTCCAGAAGTTTCTTTGGGGAAAAAAGTCACACTCCAGTTATTCACCTTGGAAATATACCTCAAGATGGGATTACTTTTTGCATTTTTATGATTTTCCTTACTGTTTTCATTATTAACTTATATAAAAAATGTCATGTAATCTACCTTTGAAAATTATAAAATATCTAGGAATAAGCTTACCAAATAATATTATAAGACCTATTTATTAAAAGATACTAACTTTTACTAAAAGGCATTTTTAAAAATTTGAATACATTTAAAGATATATCTTATTTCTAGATGAAATAACTGAATATTGGAATATGGCATATGTTCCCAAATTTATAAGTTTAATTTAGTTCTCACAAAATTCCTGGATTTGTAGGGAGTATGACATTCATTCAACAAGAATTTGTTGTTCATCTACCATGTATTGGTACCTGTGCTGAGCTATAGCATAGACAATAAAATAGATCAAAAAATCCCAAAAGAGAATGTCTAAAAACATATATATCAAGTATGTCTTTGTATACATTATGGGGTTGGGGGGAGGTATGGTAAAGATGACATTTCCATTCAGGGTGTAAAGAAAAGATGGATTGATTATTCCAGACATGTGTTGGAATAATTGGCTTTTTGGAAAAAATCTTAGACCTTTACCAGATATCATACAAAAATAAACTCCAGATGAACTAAAGATCTATTCATAAAACACAATACTATAAAAATATTAGAAGAAAAAAACTATTTGTGTAATGTTGAGGTAGGAAAGGCCATCTTAAGCAAAATACAATCTAGAAGCCATCAAAGAAAATAATTAATGTATTTTACTATATTAAAATAAATACATTTCTCTTGATCACAATATAACATACACAAAGTTAATGGATAAATAAAAACTGAGAAAACTATGTGTAACATCTGTAACAAAGGACTAAATAATGGCCTTCATTTAATAAGAGCTCCTATAAATTTATAGGAAAAAGACCAATGCCTTCTAAGTAAATGAAGAAAGTAAACAGATAAGCAATCCACAAAATAAGAAATATACATGGTCTAGTATATGAAAGATTCTTAACTTTATCAGCAATCAAATAAATGTAAATTTAAAAGATCATTGGGGTGCTTGGTTGACTCAGTCAGTTAAGCACCCAACTTCAGCTCAGTCATTATCTCATGATTCCTGATTTTGAGCCTCGCATCGGGCTCTATGCTGACAGCTTGGCTCCTACTTGGGACTCTCCCTTTCTCTCTCTCCCCCGCCTCCCCCTCACTCTCTCTCTGCCCCTCCCCCAGTAGCTCATGCATGCTCTCTCTCAAGATAAATTAACTTAAAAAAATAAAAGATCATTTAGGTATTGGTTTTTAGCCTTTCAATTTGATATTTAAAAGATTCCTAATAGTGCTGCTGGTAAATGGGGCAGGAAAACACTATCTTGGCAGGAGTATAAATTCCTTCAGTGTATAACTGACTTTCTGGAGGCAATGTGGCAATATTATCAAAAATTAATATACATAATCTTTTTAAAAATTTTTTTCTAACGTTTATTCATTTTTGAGAGACAAAGAGCGTGAGCGAGGGAGGGGCAGAGAGAGAGGAAGACACAGAATCTGAAGCAGGTCCAGCCTCTGAGTTGTCAGCACAGAGCCCAATATAGGGCTTGAACTCACTGACCTCGAGATCATGATCTGAGCTGAAGTCCGATGCCCAACCGACTAAGCCTCCCAGGCACACGAAAATGTACATAAGCTTTAATTCAGATATTTCACATTCAGGAATTTGTATTAAGGAAACATCACAAAGATTTATGATCTCAATGGTATGTGTAAGAATGCTAATCACAGCATGCTTGTAATTGTCCCCCCAAAAAGAAACATCCCATATTCCCCAAAATAGGCAATGTATTTAACTAATTATAGCACATTCTTTGTAGAATAATAACTATGAAGCTATTGTTTTTTAAAAAAAGTAGATCTACTGGTATATAAACTGATATGGAATATGGAACTATCTCTGTGACAAATTGTTAACCTTTTACAATACCAAATCTCAGGGGCCCTGGGTAGCTCAGTCAGTTAAGTGTCCGACTTCAGCTCAAGTCATGATCTCACGGTTTGGGGGTTCGAGCCCCACGTTGGGCTCTGCGCTGACAGCTCAGAGCCTGGAGCCTCCTTCAGATTCTGTGTCTCTCCCTCTCTCTGCCCCTCCCCTGCTCATGCTCTGTCTCTCTCTCTCAATAGTAAATAAAAATGATAAAAAAAAATTCTTTTAATACCAAATCTCAATATGTATATTGTGATCCCATTTGTGTTTTTAAAAAGGAAACAAAGGAAGTGTATATGTGTGTAGTTTATTTTAAAATTTAATTTAAAACATAATTGAGGTTGTAGTGTATATCTCTTCTCTCATTCATCATGGAAATCCATGTCAGTGATATAAATCTCCCTCATCCTTTTTGGTAGATCTATATATATATGTCTCAACATTCCATTTGTTTTAAAATGTGTGTGCGTCTATCTAATGCACATATAAGAGGAAAAACTCAGGAAGAATATCCACATAACTGTGAACAAATGGTATGTTGGGGGGAGGAAGAGGATTTTCTTTAATATTAGTGGACTGATTTATTTCTGTTGAGTGTAGGTAATACTTAACAAAAAAAAATTCTCAGCAAGAAAGTCACAGTTCTAAAAAGTTTTATAAGTTTATGTTTATAGAAAGTGGAGTCTTAGAAATCTCCCCAAACCTCTTTAAATCTTGAAAAATAAATAGCTATTGAAATTACTTTAACCATAAGGAACAAAAGGATGGGGAAACAATAAAGAAATCAGAAGGAGATTTTTAAAAGGAAAAAGATACAAAGGAAAATAACAGCAGCTTTAGAAATTCAGTTACCATCCTAACCTCTTGGTGTGTTTGTAGTTCATTTTTAATTTTATGTTTCTACCAAAAGAGAGTATTATTCTCTGGAGAAATACAGTAATGCTTTTTCTTTATGACAGGAGAAAGCACCATAAACATTTGAACAAAAGCATTAATTTTATAGCATCTTAAAATCTTACTTTCTTAGTCAACTGTTTATTATCTCAAAATTATCTTTCCCACTTCTGTTAAATAGACATAGTTTTAAATTCACATGTTATAGAGTGAATGCAAACTATATATTTTTAAGTCTTTATTTTTCTAAGAGCAGTTTTAGGTTCATAAAATTAAGGGGAAGGTAAGAGATTTCCCATACACTCCCTGTTCCAACACATGCTTAGTATCTTCCATTGTCAGCATCCCCCACTAGAGTGGTACATTTTTTGCAGTTGATAAGCCTACATTGACACATATCACTCAACGTCCACAGTTTACATCAGGATTCACTCTTAGTGATGTACTAACTATACATATTTTTTAGTCTTTTACATGAAGAAAATAATTTTTCATATAAGATTCAGAAAATGGAGTTTCGTGTTATATGATCTAGAGATTTAAATCTGTGATATTGATTCCGTCCTGAGTGTTCACATAAAGTACCTGACATAATTTTTTTTAATACTTGTTATTTTAACTTTTAAAAATATAACTTATTTGACTCACTTCTTGTTTTAATTAGGTAACTGGGAAAAAGGCATATGCTACAAGCCAGCAAATTTATGAAGAAGTTAAATCATTGTGGACAAAAAACAACAAAAAAGAGTCACTTCCTAAACCTAATGAAAAAACTAAGGTAGAGTTTAAATGATTCATAAATGTAGACATTGAGTTTTCTTGGTTGGGGTGGGAGATTGACTTATAATGGGAGTCCTGGACAAAGTTCAAGAATAGAATGAAAGGAGATGAAGAAACATAATGTCATTACATGCTGTACATTTTAGGATATTTGTTTTACCAATGTGATTAACTTATGAAGGAAAAATCTTTTTGGTAAACAGATAGAAGAAAACTCTGCTGAAGTAGAAATACCTGCAAAATCAACTCACAATCTGAAACACTCAGTGCCTTTGCCAACAGAACTCATCTTTGAAACAAAGACAGAATCAGAATATACCTCAGGTTTGTTGGAAATAATTCAATTTTGTTTTCCTTCCTTTCTTAAAAAATTTATAGTATCATTAGTAGTAGTTTGAATTTATTTATATGCTCTCTTCATAAATATTTTTTCCTTCTCATATCTGTAGCCTGTACATCTTTTTAGATTATGAGGTACTTGGGCACTTGGGACTTTTTCTAATTGCCACATAGTTCATAATACCAATCTTTGCATATGGGAGTATAGGGTAGCACTGGCGGGTTGGATGAGTGAAGCATTTAAATCACTTTATAAATATGAGCTTTGTGATTAGGTGGAGGAAAATATGCCTCCTAATTACATATGCACCTAATGTAGAGGATTCCAATTTATAGACTATGAGTCAAATCTACATAGAAGAAATATTAGCTTTCCATTTCTTATGCTGTTTACCCCTATCATTCTTAGGTTCTACCATAACTTTTACTTATGGTACCAGGAGAACATTCATCATGAAATAGTGAAATAACACCAATTATAATACTAAGAACTTTTTAATAATAGATGCTGTCAATTAATACTTTGTAGGACCAAAAAGTGACAATTATACTTTCTAGGCAAATACTACCATGCTTTTACTCTAATCATTAAAAAGGTAACAGAGTGTTTAATACTATTTCAGGAGTATATTCACATAAACTCACTAGTCACTGGGTTGCACAGGATTGTCTCTCTACAATGTGAATGCTCATTGTTTTATTGCAAAGGAAGCAGGACCAACTGAGATAGGGAAGTAGGAAGTAATGATAATAAACCGAGCACCTATTGTGGTGTAAAGAGCTGTAAATATTATACGTTATTCAATTCTCACCCAAAAAGCAAAACAAAACAAAAAACTCTTGTGTGCGTGTAATTATAATCATTGCATGATGAACAGACTCAGACTTAGGAAGCTTAAGTAACTTCTCCAAAATCATATAGCTTATGAGTAAGAGTTGTATTTATAGCCTAGATCTTCATAAAACCAAAGTCCAACCTCTTTCTATTGTATATAGATTATCTAATTTAAAACCAGAATTTAGTCTCTAATTTCAGCTATCTTCTCTATATTAATCTTTATAAAAGTTGCCACTGAGTAACAAGCCTGATAAGAGTTTTACTATTTATTATGTCGCCTCTCATTTCCAATCTGATGGTATTTTTTTATTATTTAATTTCAATTTCAGTTTAGTTAACATACACTATATTACACTGTGTCAGGTGTAAAATATATTGATTGAACACTTATATACACCTTGTGCTCATCACAAGTGTACTCCCTAATCCCCATAAACTATTCATGCATCCCCCCACCTAGCTCCCCTTTGGTAACCATCAGTTTGTTCTCAGTAGTTAAGAGTCTGTTTCTTGGCTTGTCCCTCTTTCTCTCTCTTCTTTTTTCTCTTGCTTATTTGTTTTGTTATTAGTTTCTACATATGATTGAAGTCATATGATATTTGTTTTGTTTCTTAACTTCTACATATGAGTGAAATCATTTGGTATTTGTCTTTCTCCGATTGACTTATTTTGCTTAGCATTATACTTTTTAGCTCCATCCGTGTTGTTGCGAATTGCAACATTACATTCTTTCTCATGGCTAAATAATACTCCCATTATATACACACATACACCACATCTTTCTCCATTCATCCATCAGTGGACACATGGGCTGCTTCCATATCTTGGTTATTGTAAATAATGCTGCTATAAACATAGGGGTGCATGTATCCCTTTGAATTACTGTTTTTGTATTCTTTGGATATATACCCACTAGCACAGTTGCTGAATAATAGGGCAATTCTATTTTTAACTTTTTGAGGAACCTCCATACTGTTTTCTGGAGTTGCTGACCCAGTTTACATTCCCACCAAGAGTGTAAAAGGGTTCCCTTTTCTCCACTTCCTTGCCAACACCTATTATTTCTTGTATTTTTGAATTTAGCCATTCTGACAGGTGTGAGGTAATATCTTATTGTAGTTTTGATTTACATTTCTCTAATAATGAGTGAAGTTTACCATCTTTTCATGTGCCTGTTGGCCATCTGTATGTCTTCCTTGGAAAAATGTCTATTCATGTCTTCTGCCTCGTTTTAATTGGATTATTAGATTTTGGGGCATTGCATTTTATAAATTCTTTAAATATTTTGAATACTAACCCCTTTTCAGATATGTCATTTGCAAATATCTTCTCCCATTCCATACGTGGCCTTTTGGTTTTGTTGATTATTTCCTTTGCTGTGCAGAAGCTTTTATTTTGACATAGTCCCAATAGTTTATTTTTGATTTTGTTTCCCTTGCCTCAGGAGACATATCTAGAAAGAAGTTGCTACAGGCAATGTCAAAGAAGTTACTGCCTGTGTTCTCCCTCAGGATTTTGATGGTTTCAGGTCTCATATTTAGGTCTTTTAATCTATTATGAATTTATTTTTGTGTATGGTGTAATAAAGTGGCCCAGTTTCATTGTTTTGTATGTGGCTGTCCAGTTTTCCCATCACCATTTGTTGAAGAGACATTCTTTTCCCATTGGATATTCTTCCCTGCTTTGTCAAAGTTTAGTTGACCATATAGTTGTGGGTTCACTTTTGTGTTTTCTATTCTGTTCATTTTTATCATTGTGTCTATTTTTGTGCCAATACCATACTGTTTTGATGACTACAGCGTTGTAATGTAACTTAACATCAGGAATTGTGATGCCTCCAACTTTGCTTTTCCTTTTCAAGATTGCTTTGGCACTTTGGGGTCTTTTGTGGTTCCATAGAAATTTTAGTTCTGTTTGTTCTAGCTCTGTGAAAAATGCTGGTGGTATTTTGATAGGGATTACATTAAATGTGTAGATTACTTTATGTAGACATTTTAAGAATATTTGTTCTTCTGATCCATGAGCATGGAGTGTCTTTCCATTTCTTGGAGTCCTCTTCAATTTCTTTCATCAGTGTTTTATAGTTTTCTGAGTAAAGGTCTTTCACCTCTAGATAGGTTTATTCCTAAGAATCTTATTGTTTATGGTTCAGTTGTAAATGGTACTGATTCCATAATTTCTCTTTCTCCTGCTTCATTCTTTTTTTTTTTTCTTAATTTTTTAATGTTTATTTTTGAGAGAGAGA
Source organism: Paguma larvata (assembly GCA_030068075.1). Taxonomy (NCBI): domain Eukaryota; kingdom Metazoa; phylum Chordata; class Mammalia; order Carnivora; family Viverridae; genus Paguma; species Paguma larvata. The sequence goes on from CM057830.1 coordinate 65,843,638, forward strand.
GCATAAGTGGGGGAGGAGCAAAAAAGGGGAAGACACAGAACTCGGAGCAGGCTCCAGTCTCCGTCAGAACAGAGCCCTACTTGGGGCTTGAATTCGGGAATGGTGAGATCATGACCTAAGCTGAAGTTGGATGCTTAACTGACTGAGCCACCCAGGCACCCCTCTCCTGCTTCATTCTTGATGTATAGAAATGCAACAGATTTCTGCACATTGATTTTTGTATCCCGAGACTACAATTAATTCATTAATCAGTGCTAGCGTTTTTTTGGCGGAGTCTTTAGGGTTTTTTATATATAGTATCATGTCATCTGCAGAGAATGGAAGTTTTACTTATTCCATGCCAATTTGGATGCCTTTTATTTCTTTTTGTTGTCTGATTGCTACAGCTAGGACTTCTAGTACTACATTGAATGAAAGTTGTGAAAGTTGACATCCTTGTGTTATTTCTGCCCTTAAGGGAAAAGCTCTGTTTTTTCCTCCATGGAATATTGTGTTAGCTATGGGTTTTTCATATATGGCCTATGGCCTTTATTATGTTGGTGTATGTTCCCTCTAAATCTACTTTGTTAAGGGTTTTCATCATGAATGGAAGTACTTTGTCAGACGCTTTTTCTGCATTTATTCAGTTGAACATTGGATTCTTATCCTTTCTGTCATTGATGTGATGTAACCTGTTGATTGATTTGTGAATATTAAACCACTCTTGCAACCTACAAGTAAATCCCACTTGGTTGTGGTGAATGATTTTTAGTCTATTGTTGTATTTCTTTTGCTATCATTTCGTTGAGAGTTTTTGACTCTTTGTTCAAAGATATTGGCCTGTTCTTTTTTTCAGGGGTGTCTTTATCTGGTTTTGGTATTAGGGTAATACTGGCCTCATAGAATGAATTTGGAAGTTTTCCTTCCTTTTCTATTTTTTAGAATAGATTGAGAATAGGTATTAACTCGTCTTTAAATGTCTGGTAGCATTCCCCTGTGAAGCTATTTGGTTCTGGACTTTTGTTTGTTGGGATATTTTTGATTACTGATTTAGTTTCTTCTTTGTTGGTAATTAGTTAGTTCAAATTTTCTATTTCTTATTGTTTCAGCTTTTGTAGTTTATATAGTTCTAGGAATTTATCCATTTCCTCTAGGTTGACCAATTTGTTGGCATATAATTTTTCATAATATTCTCTTATAATTGCATTTATGGAGTGTTGGTTTTATTTCTCCTCTTTCATTTATGATTTGATTTATTGGAGTCTTTTCCCTTTCATGAAGTTTATCAGGTTTTTCAAAGGACCAGCTCCTGGTTTCATTGATCTGTTGTATTGTATTTTTAATTTCTATATCATTTTTTTCTGCTCTAATCTTTATTATTTCCTCCTTTTGGTTGGTTTTAGATTTTTGTTGTTGTTGTTGTTGTTCTTTTTCTAGCTCCTTTAGGTGTAAGGTTAGGTTGTTCATTTGATATTTTTCTTGCTTCTAGAGATTGGCCTATATTGCTGTACACTTCTGTCTTAGAACCACTTTTGCTGAGTACCAAAGGTTTTGAACTGTTGTGTTTTTATTTTAATGTGTTTCCATGTATTTTTTTTTCTATCTTCTTTTATTTCCTGGTGAACCATTTATTGTTTAGTAGCATGTTCTTTAACTAAACTCCATGTATTTGTAGTCTTTCCAGATTTTTTTCTTGTGGTTGATTTCTAGTTTCATAGCATTGCGGTCAGAAGAGATGCATGGTATGCTTTAATCTTGTTCAGTTTATTGAAGTTTGTTTTGTGACTTCTTATGTGATCTCTTCTGGGGAATGGTGCATGTGCACTTGAAAACAATGTGTATTTTGCTGTTTTAGGATGAAATGTTTTGAATATATCTGTTAAATTCATCTGGTCCAGTGTGTCAGTCAAAGCTATTGTTTCCTTGTTGATTTTCTATTTAGATGACCTATTGATGTATGTGGGTGTTAACATCCTCTATTATAATTGTATTATTATCTCTTTGTTTCCTCTATGTTTGTTATTAACTGTTTTATCTATTCGATTGCCTCCATGTTGGGTGCATAAATATTTAAAATTGTTCTATCTGTTGCAGTGTCCCCTTTATGATTATATAGTACCTTTTTTTGACTTTTGTTACAGTCTTTGTTTTAAAGTCTATTTTGTCCAGTATAAATTTCTTTTGACATCCATTTGCTTGATAGATGTTTCTCCATCCCCTTACTTTCAGTCTGCAGGTGTCTTCACGTCAAAAAATGAGTCTCTTCTGGCAGCATAGAGATGGATATTGTTTGTTTGTTTGTTTGTTTTGTTTGTTTTAATCCTCCTGACACCCCGTGTCTTTTGATTGGAACTTTTATACCATTTACATTCAGAGTAATTATTGATAAATATGTATTTATTGCCAATATATTACCTGTTTTGTTGTTGTTGTTAGATTTCTTCTAATCTTTTCTTTTCTTTCTCTCTTCCATTGTTTGCTGGTTTTCCTTAGTGGTATATTTGGATTTATTTCTCTTTTTTCTTTGCATATCTATTACTGGCTTTGATATATCATTACATTAAATTTGTATATAACATCTTCTGCTTATGGATGTCTATAGTAACTAATGGTCATTTAAGTTTGTACCCATTCTTTTTCTTTAGAGAGAGAGAGGGAGAGAAAGAGAGAGAGAGAGAGAGAGAGAATCTCAAGCAGGCTCCACACTCAGCGTGAAACCCAGTGCGGGACTTGATCCCACAACCCCGGGATCATGACTTGAACCAGAATCAAGAGTCAGACACTCAGACCTGGGCACCCCTGAGCCCATTTTAAATTCCTCTCCTCTCCATGTTTTAGGTATATGGTTTCATATTTTATACCCTTTCATTTTGTGAGTTCCTTGACTGATTTTTTACAGAAATATTCATTTTTCCTGCTTTTGCATTTCCTACTTGTATACCATCAATTTTAATCTTTCCACTCTAAAAACTGCCTTTAGTATTTTTTGCAGGGCTGGTTTAATGGACACAAACTCGTTTAGTTTTTGTTTATCTGGTAAACTCTATCTCTTTTTGTATTCTTTTTTTTTTAATTTTTTCATTTTATTTTGAGAGAGAGACAGAGTGTGAGCAGGGGAGGGGCAGTGAGAGAGGGAGACACAGAATCGGAAGCAGGCTCCAGGCTCCAAGCTGTCAGCACAGAGCCCGACTCAGGGCTCGAACCCACAAACTGTGAGATCATGACCTGAGTCAAAGTCGGACGCTTAACTGACTGAGCTACCCAGGCGCCCCTCTTTTTGTATTCTTTAAAAAAATTTTTTTTTAATGTTTATTTATTTTTGAGACACAGAGAGACAGAGCATGAGCAGGGGAAGGGCAGAGAGAGAGGGAGACACAGAATCTGAAACAGGCTTCAGGCTCTGAGCTGTCAGCACAGAGCCCGACGCGGGGCTCGAACTCACAGACCGCGAGATCATGACCTGAGCCGAAGTTGGCCACTCAACCGACTGAGCCACCCAGGCGCCCCTCTTTTTGTATTCTTAAAGCCTTGCAGAATAGAGTATTATTGGCTGCAGATTTTTCCCATTAAGCACTTTGAATATATCATGCCATTTCGTTCTGGCTTGCAAAGTTCATGCTGAAAAATCCCTTGATAACCTTATGGGGTTTCCCTTGTATGTAACTGTCTACTTTTGTCTTTCCATTTTTAAATTTTTTTTCTTTATCACTACATTTTGCCATTTAATTATAATATGTCTTAGTGTAGATCTGCTTTTGTTTATTTTGTTGCAAGTTTTCTGTGCTTGTTGGATCTGTTTCCTTCCCAGATTAAGGAACTTTTTAACTATTATCTCTTCAAATACTTCTGTCTCCTTTTTCTCTCTTTTTCCTCTGGTATTCCAATAATGTGAATATTATTACCGTTGACAGACTCATTGAGTTTCCTAAGTCTGTTCTCATTTTGTGTAATTCTTTTTTCTTTTCTTTTTTTCAAGTTGATTACTTTCCATTATTCTGTCTTCTAGGTCATTAATTCATTCCTCTTCTTATTACAGCATGATGTTAATTCCATCAAGTGTGTTTCTCATTTTGTTTATTGAGCTGTATATCTATATTATTCTTTATCTCTGTTTTAAGAGTCTCATTGATGTCTTCCACTCTGCTCAATTCCAGTGAGTATCTTTATGATCATTTATTTCAATTCTCTATCGGACATGTTACTTATATCTGTTTCACTTAGATCTCTGGTTGTTGTCTTGTCCTGTTCTTTTATTTAGGACAAAAACCTCTGTCTTCTCATTTTGTCCAAGTTTCTGTGCCTGCTTCTGTGTGTTAGGAAAATCAGCTACATTTTCTATTCTTGGAGGGAATGGCCTTATGAAAATGTACTGTAGTGCCCCCTAGTGTTATGTTCCCTATTCTTCAGGGCCTGGTGTTTTCAGGAGTGTCCTGCCTATGCTCTATCGCTGTGTCCTGGCCACTTTGTCCTTCAGGACAGTTGTCTGCAGAGGCTCTGTTTTCCTGTTGTGGACAGTGTTTGGTCCCTGATCTCGATGTGGTGAGTTTTAACTAAGTGTGCTCTGGTGTACTTATGAAATGAGACCTGTCACCACCACTGCCAGAACTGAGACCCTGCAAATCTCCCTGGTTGGGAGACTTAGTTGGGTAGGAGTTTGGGCTGGTCTTCTGAGGGGAGGGGTACTTCCAGAAGGTGTGGGGGCATGGCTTGGTATAAGCAAGTTAGGTAGTGAGTGTGGGGGATGTGCTGGTTTCTGCAGATGGCTCTGTTCATGTTGAGGGGTCGGGGGGTGGGGAGTTGGTGTCTGACAGTTCCTTTGTTTCTGGAGGGGTCTCTCTGTGAATGCTACCTCTCTTGGACAGGCTCTGAGATGAGCAAATAACCACTGCACTGTGTGCCCCAGGTGCTCTTTGGGTTGTTGTTATCACACTATATGTCCATAGGCTGTTTGCTTTGTCTTCTCTCCAAGAACAGCCCCAGTGCTTCCAGGCTCTCCTTGAACCAAGCCTACTGACTTTTAGAACTCAGGCTTTAAACAACACTGGTTGGAAGCACTCCTGAAATTTGGGCCCTCTCACTTTCCAAGACAGTTGCTATGGAGATTCATTTTCCCGGTGCACTCCCCTGTGTGTTTGTCTGTCACCCCTCTCTGAGACTGCAGCAACCTTCCCACTGTAGCAGTAAAATCACTAAGATAGGGAAAAATGTGGGAGAAGCATGGGGAAGACAAGTGAAGTGTCAAGTTTTGGATGTGTTAAATTTGTATTGCTAACTAGATACAATGTTGAGTACAAATGTTGAGTAATCTGTTGGAAATGTGAGTGTCTACAGCTCAGGAGAAGCCTTGGGTGCTTTCTAAATTTTATGGTACTAATTTATATATGGCATTTCAAATTAAAGGACTATGAGATAATCTAGAACACCAGAGAAGAGGTCCTTTGATGAATGAACCCTGTGGATACTCCAAAAATTTGAGTTTAACAAAGTTAGGAGAATGTATGCGAGAAGGCTCAGAAGGAACAGCCAGTCAAGTGAAGTAAAAGAATCAAGAGCAAGTGGTATCCCACAAGCCAAGTGAAGAGATTCTTTTAAGGAGGAGGGAGTTATCTTCTGTGTTAAAAATTACTGATGGACTGTAGAAGATGGAGATTGAAACTGGACTGCTTACTTTCTTTAGTGTCCTTCTCTCTACCTTTAGTTGTGGAGTTTGTTCTTCTAGTCTTCTTGTCAATGTCTGTGGTATTTAGGATTATTTAACAGTTATCTAGTTGTATTTATGGGAAAAGGTGAACCTAGAGTCCTTCTACTCTGCCACCATCTTCTCGCTCTATTCCAGGATAGTTTACAGTTTTAGACTCTTTCTGATAATCCACAGTTGACCATTTCCCACAAGTATATAATATATCCCATCAATTTTCTAAACACCTTTCAATTTCAGAGTATCTTTGTAGAGACGAAACACATTAGAGCTTAGCAGTGGGACCAAACCATCCCTAGTCAATGTTTTTTCTTCACACATCTTGATTCTGGAACATTTTACCCACTTGTAATGGGTAATGTAGTGTATGAAAATCATTCAAAGTTCACATGCAGAGGAGCAAGATATACCAGTACTGTTCATCCTTATCATATATCATTCAGAGTTGATTATACAGAATACTTTTTGGATTCACCATTTTCACATTTCACATGCAATCTTAAAGGTCCAAGACATGGAAAACAGTAGTGATTAGGAGCACAGATTTAAGAATAAGACCTGGATCTGAATCAAAGATGCAACATTTGCTAGTTCTGTTACCTGGGGTAAATAATCTAATATCTCAAGCTTGTCCTTCATCCATAAAAGGGGGATAATAATAGTGTTTTTCTCACGTTTGTGAGGATTAAATGAGATATTGCATGTAAAGCACATGTCTACTCCATCCTTCCAGTTTCTCAAGTTAGAGTCTCACTCATACAGCATGGTTCAAACCACTTAGGAAATTCTGCACATTCAACCTTCAGAAATTACCCAGAATCCAATCCCTTTTCACCACCTCCACTGCTACTGGTCTGCCCTCTTCCACCTTTATTTCCCTATAGTCTTTTCTCCCCAAGACAAGAGTGATCCTTTAAAAAATATAACATCATGTCACTTCTCTGCTCAGAATTGTCCATCTAGCAGTAAAATAAGAGAAACACCTTACCATAGCCCTATGTGGCTTAGCTTTCTGTTGTTTCCTGATCATGTCTTCTATCACTCTCACTGTATCCACAATCACCACATCTTACCTATTCTGTTCCAGCCATATTGACCATGACATGGTTCCTCAGACATGCATCAGGTCCATTATACTTGCAAGGCATTTTCCTCCAATATCTACAGGCCTCACACCCTCACCTCCTTCAGTTTTTGCTCAGTTATCACCTTACTAGAAGGCTACCCTATTTAAAATTGCAAATCACTCAAATACTCTATATGACCTTCCCTATTTTATATTTTTGCATAGCACTTACTATCATCTGATATATCTTTTACTTAATTTATTATCTCTCTTGCCCAACTTAAATGTTAGGTCCATGTTGACAGAGTTTTATCTGTTTTATTCATTGCTGTATTCCTAGTACTAACAATATTTTTGAAATGAATGACTAATTTTTTTTCATTTTAATACTGTATCAGGTGCTGCACAGCTTATGTCTGACTCCAAGCTCATGGATCACGGGCAGTCCCATCCAGAAGACGTAGATATGTACAGCACTAGAAGCTGAAATTGTCTGCATAGAGAACTACAAGATGTGTGAAGTTGAAAATAATGATGAAAAAATCATGTAAAGGGTAACTGTGATACATAGAATATAACCTAAACCAAGTTTTTCCCTTACATCTTCTAATGTAATACAGTTTGACTAATCACATAAGTGATCAAAACACAAACTGTGAATTTAATTCAAACAATATTAAATGATTGACTAAGAGGCAGAAGTAGAAGTATTAGGGTACATTTAATGATTTTTAGTGGTGTTTATAAGAAAAAACAAGAATAGAGTAAATATATAAACACTGAGACTAAAATCTGAGCAAATATATATGTAGGTATATAAATATTTATACAGATACACATAAATATTTGCTTTACCTTTTTCAAACTAATGTCAGCTAAATTAGAATGTGTTGTGGAAGGATGTGTTCCCCACTTTTTCAGAGCTGGAATATTATTCCAGAGCTGGAATAAAATACCCATATTTTATGACACTTTGGCTTGGCTTTGTCTCTGTTTTATTAATGTTAACTCCTCTTAAATATACAAAAACACCTCTAACTACTTAAGAAGACCATATTCTATAAGGGACCCCAGTGCTGCTTAGCAATCATACTGGTTCCTTAGGTAGTTTCCTATTCTGTTCTTCAGGAGAGGTACTACAGACCTTTTATTCTCAAGCCTCCTATACCTGCCAGATGACTGTCTCCTATCACATACAGGGAAAAAATTAGCTATTAGACATGACCATTTTCAACTTCTCCACTACCTTCAAGACTTACCTCTTTTCAGCCATGTATCCCCCTCATCTAACACTTTATTTTTGTTCCTGATCTCATTCTTTCCCGTGTTTTCCAGTACCATATTCCATCCCGTTTAATCTCAGTCTTTGGTTTCTCTTTTCATTCCTTTTCCTCAGTCTCTAAATAGCTTCAGATCGTCCTTGTCCAAAAACAGTAAAATTAAAAATGTATTTATTTATTTTGGGAAAGAGAGAGCATGAGGGCAGGACAGAGAGACAGGGAGAAAGGGAGAGAGAATCCCAAACAGGTTTCACGCTGTCAGCACGGAACTCGATGTGGGACTCAAACTCGGAAACCATGAGATCACGACCTGACCTGGAATTAAGAGACAGACACCCAACCAACTAAGCAACCCAAGAGCTCTAACAAAAACCTTTCTTTGACCCTCCCCCTTCTTCTCAAGCTATCTTTCATTTCTCTTTCCTATGATTGTCGTACTTCATAAAAAAATAATTAGTGTCACTTTCTTACTTCTCGTTTGATTCCTTTCTAAGTTGTGACTCCCTGGCCTCTATACCTATTTGAATTTTCTGGAATTATTGACTCTTGAACACTCTCTCCTTGAAACTCACTCCTCCCTTTTCTCTCTGTTATTCCTGCTTATCTTGTCATTCTTCATCCTTCTCTTGCTCTGAATCCCGTAAATGCTGTGGTTCTTCAGGTTGTATTCCTAGTCATCTTTTGTCATTTTATATGCTCTCTCATTTTCATTCAACATACTTCACTGGCTTAAGCCACCATTTATATTTCCTTACCATTTATATTTCTAGCTCCCATATTTCTCTAGAGCAGTAGACTTATTTTCTAGTTATTTATTATTGCAGCTACCTTATATCTCATATATATCCCTAATGTGAATATGCCTAAAACTAAATTGTCTCTACATCTCTCTTATTTCTGTTTTTCAAGTATACTCTTCCTTCTCTACTCTTCTCTAAGCCTTGCTCCCATTCAAGGTTTCATCATCACCTTTCTGGATTGTTACAATAGCCCTCCATCTACCCTTCATCAATCTTGATTTCTGTCACTTCAGAATGTGTTCTGTTTGCAGGTAGCAGTAAACCAGTTAATAGTAGCTTAAATAAGAGTCTATTTAAAGTATGGAATTAGACAGTACAGGATTAGTTCAGTAGCTTATTAGTACTATCAACGACCTAAACATTTTCTCTTTCCACTCTGCTCTTTACTATGTCGATTTGTCACCTTACAGTCACAAAATGGCTGTTGTTTCTCTGTATGTTTCTACACATTCAAAATAGGAAGAAAAATTAGGACAAACTGTATTAGATGATTATGACCCTCTATTATAAGAAAAGTAAATGCTTTCTTAGAACTCCTCTCCGAATTCTTGTCTATATCTTGACCAGAACTTGTCATGTAGCCACACTTAGCTCAAGGAAAATTAGCAAATCATACTTTTTTCTATGGTGAAGAAGGGAAGGACTAAGGGATATGGAATGGGTGTTGAGTTTCAGCTAACATTTAGTGTCTGGTACCCTATTCTTCTAAGTAATCTGTCATAATGTTATGACATAGTTGTCTTCCTGACAGCCATTAGGGTTAGTTGTCTCTTTGAAATCTTCAGGAACTCATTATTGCCTGTACACTCAAATCAAGACCCCTAAGCATGATATACAAGGCCCTTCATTTATGATCCCAGTTCAATTTTAATCCTATCTTTCCTCTCCTTTCCCACCTTACTGCTAATGTATATTTTATGCATTAGTGATTAGTGATTACATATCACTTGCTTCTTGAACATGCTTTGTTATTTTAAGGTGTTTTTTTTTTCCGCCTATGCTACTGTTTCCTTTTAGAATTTTTTTTGTTTCATCCTGTTCTATATTCCAACTTCCTAGTCATCCTTCAAACCTAGTTCCAGTGTCACCTTTCTAAATCTTCCAAGGTAGGATTTAAATGTTCTCTATTCTACATTCCTTTATAGGAATGGTGTTTATAGCTGTGACAACCCTTCCAATTTATTATAAAACTAAAACGAGTTTAGTAGTTTTTCACAGACAAGATGCCTCATGGGTAGGACTGACTCATCTTTGTGCAACTTTTATGCCCATGAAATACCTGGTACATAGTAAGAAGTCACATGTTTTATGCTGATTGCAACACAGGATGCAAAAGTAATAATAATTCTATCAAAAGGCTTATATTCTACTAGGAAGGAAAGCAACATATGTATATACAGTGTTATATGTAGTTTTTTTTTCCCTAAGATAAATACAACCAAACAGCTATAAATGCTCAGAGATAAAATGTAGTTCTGAGATGGTGTTAAGGAGGCAGTGGTGCTTGAACTGCTTAAGGTGGGGAAATAGTTCACTTACTTGTTTTCATAAGTAAGCTACTTAAAATTTAGCTTCAGCATTTTAAATGAATTTTTTGTACCTCAGATCTGTTTATAATCAAATGAATCCATATTTCATCAAATCTAAGACACTTTATTTACTTTTAAGAAAAAAGTGATGCAAGTTGATCATTATACTTATCCCAATTTCAGGTGTGTTAAAGATGTGAAAATACAAACATCTTAAATTTAGTGAGATATGGTAGATAAAAAATAAATACACTAAGTATAAAGTGACTTTTTTAAAGTGATTCTTGATTTATCTGCTCTTTTGGATCATTAGCTCTGCTATTAGTCATTAGCATATTAGTTTGGATAAAGGAAAGTTGACCGTATCTGCCAAATCTGTTTCAAAGTCAAAAATCTGCTCAAACCAGAGTTTGATCACTTGCTGTATTGTACAACACTCAAAGTCAAACTGCTGTTGAGCTCAGGTGACATTCAAGTGTTGGAGCACATGTTGGGACAAGTTGAAATAAGTCATCTTTCATTCTTCCTTTGCCATATCCATGAGTTCTTCTCTGTTAAACCTGAACAGATGCCAGCCCTCCTCAGAGGAAAGATCTAAAGCCCCTCGACGAGTGTAGTAGTCAATAGAAGCCTGGTTCCAAATGACAACAAGAAAGTGCATGCAGTTACATTGGCTTCTGATGGCTATCTGTTTAAAAACAAATAGAGATTACTTTTACTCAAAAGCATAGTCTTCATTAACACATTTATTTTATTTAAGGTCAATATGCAAGGCAGTATGTCTGTATAATACTTTCAAATAATAATACAATAGTTAACTCTTGAACTTCTCTAAAGCTGTAAGAATAAAAATGTCCTGTTGAGTTTTAAAAAGTCCAGAAGTAATTTGCAAAGTCTACTCATTGGTTTTTCTATAAATCCTATTCAGTTTTTTTTCTTTATTCTACAGAAAAAGTTTCTAAAAGTTTCTTATGCATTTCCAAAGGACAAAAGGATCTTTTTATACTATCCTTTTTTTATTGAAGTATAATTAACATACAATATTATATTAGTTTCAGGTGTACAGTATAATGATTCAGCAATTCTATATATTTCTCAGTGATCTTGAAGTTAAGTGTACTTTTAAGTCTTCATTATTTCACACATCCCTCCTACTCACCTCCTCTCTGACAACCACCAGTTTGTTCTCTGTATTTAAGAGTGTTGTTTTGTTACACTTTTTTTCTTTTTTCATTAGTTTTGTTTCTTAAATTCCACAGATGAGTGAAATTATAAAGTATTTCTCTTTCTCTGACTTATTTCACTTACAATTATGTCCTCTAGATACATCCATGTTGCAATCATCCTTTATGGCTCAGTAATATTTCATTGTATGTTTATATACATGTATATGTATATGTGTATGTACATACCACATTTTCTTATCCATTTATCTGTTGATGGACACATAGGTTGCTTCCATAGCTTGGCTATTGTAAATAATGCTACAGTAGACATAGGGGTGCATATATCTTTTTGAATTAGTATTTTCATTTCCTTGGATAAATACTCAGTAGTGGAATTACAGTATCATATGGTAATTCTTATTTTTAATTTTTTGAGGAACTCCATAATATTTTCCACAGTGGCTGCACCACTTTGCATTAACAACAGTAATGAGGATTCCTTTTTTTCTATATCCTCACCAACGCTTGTTATTTCTTGTGTTTTTTATTTTAGCCATTCTGACAGGTGTAAAGTGACATGTCGTTGAGGTTTTAATTTGCATTTCCCTGATAGTGATGTTGAGCATCTTTTATTTCATCTGTTGGTCATCTGTATGTTTTCTTTGGGAAAATATCTATTCAGGTCCCCCGCCCACTTTTTAATTAGATGATTTGTTTTTTGGTGTTAAGTTGTATACGTTCTTTACATTATTTTAGATATTAACCTGGTATTGGACATAACATTTGCAAATATCTTCCCCTATTCAGTAGATACCCTTTCTGTTTTGCTGACGGTTTTCTTTCCTGTCTAAAAGGTTTTTATTTTGCTATAGTCCCAGTAGTATAATTTTACTTTTGTTTTCTTTGCCAGATGAGACATGTAAAAAACTGTTTTTATGGCTGATGTTAAATTACTGCCTGTGTTTTCTTCTAGGAATTTTATGGTTTGAGGTCTCACATTTAGATCTTTAATCCATTTCGAGTTTATTTTTGTATATGATGTAAGAAAGTGGCGAAGTTTCATAATTTTCATGTAGCTGTCCAGTTTTCCAACACCATTTGTTGAAGAGACTGTCTTTTTCCCATTGCATTTTCTTGCCTCCTTTGTGATAGATTAATTGACCATAAAATCATGGGTTTATTTGTTGCTTTCCATTACTGTTGTCTTCCAGCTCACTGATCTGTTCTGCCTCCTCTAATCTGTTAGTTCTCTCTAGTCTGTTTTTAATTTCAGTTATTAAATTATTCATCTGATTGGTTCTTTTTATGTTTTTTATCTCTTGTTGAAGATGTCCCTGAGATTTTCCACTTTTCTTAAGTCCAATATCTTTATGACCATTAGCTTGAATTCATTATCAGGTATCTTATCTCCATTTCAATCAGCTCTTTTGCTGTGGTTTTGTCTTATTCTTTCACTTTGGATATATTCTTGTGTCTTATTTTGTCTAACTCTCTGTTTATATGTATTAGGAAAGTCCATTATGTCTCCTGATCTTGAATGTAGTGGCCTTACAAAGAGGAGGTCCTGTGGTGCCTTGTAGCACAATGTCCCCTCTTCACCAGAACCAGGTACTTCATGGATATCCTCTATGTAGTTTGTATATGCCCTACTGTTGTAGCCTAGCCTTATTTGCTTTCAGTCCAGTTGGCTGCAATGGCCCACTATGACTATCATGGGGCCATGCTTGGTCCTATGCTGTTAAGGGGCCATTCTGTGGCTACAGTGGACTTATAGTTGGGCATTGTTAGAAGTCATATCAAATGCCTGCCCTAAGCCCGGTTTGCTGGGGCTGAAGTCATGCCAAACTGCAGACTGTTGCCTCTGTGTTGTCTCCTGAGAGCCTTATTTTGGTGGGCAGAGGCTGCAGACAAATCAGATGCCTGTCCCCAGTTTGTCTCTTCGGGTTATGGTAGCACCAACCTGCAAGGTGTTCTCCCTGCCTTGTACCCCGAGAGGCTTTTGTTGGTGGGCAGGGCTGGCAGACCAGATGCCTACCCCCAATCTGCTATGGCTGCAGTGACCCCAAGCTGCAGGACTCTCTCGCTGTGCTGCCCCTGAGAGATTTTTGTTGGTGGACAGGGCCAGTTATCAGATAAGATCCCTAACCTCAGTCCATCTTCCGGTGTTCCAGATGCACTGATCAGCAGGGCACTCTCTCTGCACTGCCAGTTATAAGGTTTGGCTGCTTATGGCTACAGTAGAACTGATGTGTGTGGTTATCTTTCCCCCTCCCCAGGGCAGGAGTGATTTTAGACTGGCACAGGTCACTGCCAGAGCTGCTTGAATAAGACCTGGCAGGAGCTGCTTTGGAGGGACTCCTTCTGAGTGGAGCGGGTTGGATGGAGTGGATCCACAGTAGAATGTTGGGTGGGATGCATGGTATTCATAAGGTAGATGCAGTGTACCCCCTGTTACCTGCAAGTATCCAGCTATCTAGGCTGGAGAGTAGGTGGGGGGATTGGGAGGCAGTGAGGAATGGTTCCCACCAGCTCTTTTATTCTTGGAGTAGTCTTCCAAAGATCTCTGCCCCTGAGATTTGTAAATAAATTTTCTGGGATACCCCAGGCACTTTTCACACTGCTGTTTCTATGCTGTATCTTGGTGAGGTTGTTTGTTACTCTGTCTCTTTAAGGTTAGGGACTCAGTTTCCTATTTCCCTCTTGCTCTCAGTGTTAAGCACACTGATGACTAAAGTTTCTAGAGTTAAGCCCAGCTGGTTGTAAAAACTCAGAATGTTAAGTCCCATGGTTTTCAAAGCCAAATGTTAGGGGGACTTGTCTCCAGTGCAGATTTCCCCATGCCTGGGCTCCCTTCTATGTGCTGCTTGTGGTGTCCTTCTCATTTGTATTTAGGTTCCCCAGGAATTTGGTTCCTGACCTTATCTCTACCTGTCCCATCCTTTTCAATGTGGCCTTCTCTCTTTGAATAACTGTGGAAAGTCTGTTCTGCTAGTCTTTGGGTCATTTTCTGGGTTGGTTGCACTGAAGTGTCTGTTATCTAGGTGTGTTCCTTGCCAAAGGGAGCTTAGGAGGCTCCTATTCCTCCAACTTCTAGAAGTTGTTTTTATGCTATTCTTATATTCATACCATGGACCTATATTATGGGTTAAATTGCCTTCTAATCTCCCTTTTGCTTATTTCTGCTTTATAGCAGAGGTATATAGTGTGGTTATAGATTATATAGAAATCAATTTTCAGTTACATATAATTCAAATATAATTTATATGAATATCTGATTTGAAGATCTAGTTTAATTGAAATAAAAAGAATAAGTACAGTTTGAGGTTATGTTCAGAAAGTGAGATAAATTATCTAACTTTCACCCTATTAAGTAATAGTTAATGAAGTAAAAGATAGCATATAGAATACTAATACTAAAGGTAATACATACCTGACTTAACTTTTTCAGCATTTCAGCTCCAATACCTAGACCTTTTAAATAGATAATAGAAAATGAACCATGAGTTGAAAAAATCCACTTAATACATTTATTTACTTTAATCTTAAAGAAGTGAAATTTAAAACCTGTATCCGGCCATTATACATTCTTAATAGATTGTGTTGAAATTCAACTCATGAATGTTTTAAAAGTCTTTTTCCTAATTGTAATGTGATTCCAAAGGTAATAGAAAAGATTTTGGATTCATTTTAAAGACTAGTGAAGCAGAAACGAGTTCCTGTCACCATCATAATATAGTATATTTCTTAATCACTTTTAGATAAAACAACCCAAAATATAAAAGCATTTTTTAAGATAAAAGGAAAGCTATGATAATTTGGTTTATTCAAGCCTTGATGGGAACTAATGAGAAAGTATTTTTCTAATCTGTGATTGAGTTTTCATCATATGCAAGGATAACTAGGATAGAGATCAGGTTCATGAAATAGAAGTGAGTTACATAAACTAGCTTAGACACCATATTTATACTGAAACCCGATCTCTACTCCTTAAAATATGCCATTTTAATTTTTAAACTATAAGTAATATATAAGTGTAGCTTGACCTCGGTAAGCTTGTATGACATAAAAGTCCTCTAGGTAAAGTAACTTGCCAGTCCAGGGGTCATACGTAAAGTAGTACATGGCAAATCCAACAGTCACTTTGCCTAGAAAAGAGAAGAAAATTTCAATACAAAAATATATAATGTTGGTTTAAGTCCCTTATAACACAATCTTTAAAAGATCAGCCATCTTTTAACAAGGTAGAGTGTATTCTTCCAAATTTTTTTCTGTGCATATACAAACGTAAATACATACCACACATTTTCTTTAAAAAAAAAAAACTGAGTTTATGTACTTATATTCTTCTGCTCTGTTTAATAGTAATTATATGCTATCAAACTGTTCTTCATTTTCAGGATAGAGAAAGTATACTCCAGATTAAATTGGAGAAAGAAGATTTCTTTTACCTGATGGTTTTTGTTGGTTGTGTACTTCTGCAATCAGGCAGTAGAAAAGGGGATTGTCTCCAAACCCATCCCTGAGTAAATCTGAAATATTAATTCATATACAATATGTTAGAAAGTTTATAGTAGGGAAAAGGAAGATGGTAGAGTAGGCAGCACCAGATATTCATCTCTTCACCTATACAACTGTACTGTCAGAACCCGAAGTGAATATTTTGAAACTCTAGAGTTTATTTGAATACTTGAAGCTTCCAGAGGACAGCTTGACTGGTAAATTGCAGTTAAATTTGGTCAAATTCAGCCATCAGCCCACTGGTGATTTCTAAGCTTCCCCTGCCCTCCTTGCCTCATGGCAGCAGGTATAGGGACAGCAACTTGAATTGTTGAGTGGTTTGCTAGAACCAGGGTAGGCATTAGGGAACTTATCCTTCAAATATTGGAGTTCTGTGTTCTTATCATGGATTGCTACTCTGAATGCTGAGGTTAGAGCTTTAAAGTTGGCCACCATTCTTCCAACCTCCAACAACTAAAGCAGCTTCCAGATGTAAAAGGAGCCACACCTGTTTTGTTTGCCATTCAAAACCAATCACATATACAGAGAATCTAGAAAGCTACTATGCACGACAAGGGAAAGACGCAGAAAAGACCTCACAACACCATAAACATTTAACTTAGGCTGATCTCTGACACAGAGACACTGAAAACAATGCAAAACAAGACAGCCATCCCTGGGAAGGGGGAGAAATTTATTTCCAGAGTTAACATATTATAAGATTCAAATATCCAGTTTTCAACAACGACAAACCACAAGACATAAAAAGAAATTGGAAAGTATGCCCCATTCAAAAGAATGAAGTAAACAAATAGAAAACATACTTGAGGAAGGCCCAGATGTACTATTAGACCAAGACAAAAACAACTGTCTTAAAGATGCTCAAAGGGCTAAAAGAAAGACATGCACAAAAACAGTAAACAAATATATGAATAAAATATCAGTAACAAAATACAAATTGTAAAAAAAGAACCCCCAACAAAAAAATTCTTAATTTTATAAATAAAATAACTGAAATGAGTAATGCACTGTAGAGGTTCAAAATCAGAATTCTGCTAGAAGAAAAAAGTCTCTGAATTTGAATATAGGATCATTGAAATTACTAAGTCAGGAAAAGAAAAACAGTGAAGAAAAGTAAACAGAGCCTAAGGGCTTTGTGGATCACTATCAAGTTGACTGGCATACACAGTATAAGATTCTCAGAAGGATAAGAGGGAGAAAAAGAGTAAAAAAGAATATTTGAAGAAATGATGGCTGAAAACTTCCCAAATTTGAATCAAGAAATGAATCTACAAATCCAAGAAGCTCAACAAACTCCAAGTAGTATAAATCCAAAAAGGTCAACACCAAGAAATATTATAATGAAACTGCTGAAAGACAAAGAGAAAATCTTAAAGTTGGCAAGAGAGAAGTAACTTGTCACAATAGATCATCAATAGGATCGTTTTAAAATTTTTTTTTCCAATTTTTATTTGTCTTTGAGAGAGAGACACACACAGAGTGCAGGTGGGTGAAGGACACAGAGAGGGAGACACAGAATCCGAAGCAGGCTCCCAGCTCCAAGCTGTCAGTCAGCACAGAGCCCGACGCGGGGCTCGACCTCACAAACCGCAAGATCATGACCCGAGCTGAAGTTAGACACTTAACTGAGCCACCCAGGCACCCCATTAGGATCATCTTCTGATTTCTCATCTGAAACCTTGGAGACCAGAAGACAGTAGATTGATTTATTCAAAATGCTGGAGGGAACCTGTCAACTGAGAATTTTATCTCTACCAAAACTGTCCTTTAAAAATGCGAGAGAAATTGAACCTCCCCAGATCACCACCAAAACAAACAAACAAACAAACAAACATGAGGGATTTCATTATCACTAGACCTGGCCTGGATAAAATGCTAAAAGGAGTTCTTTAGGTTGACATGAAAGAAAGATAGTAAATCAAAACCGCATGAAGAAATAAAGATAAATGCATCTAGTTAAAGGTAAATGCATTAGCAATTATAAGGAAAGGACTAGAGTTATTTTCATTTTGTTTGTAACTCCACTTATATATTCTATATGATTTAAAGACAACTGCATAAAATTAGTTATTAATATATGTTATTGGGCCCACAGTCTATGAAGATGTAATCTCTAACATCAATAATATAAAACGGGGGAAATGGAAATTTATAAGAAGAGTTTTTGTATGCCATTGAAATTAGGCTAGTATAAATTCAAAATAGATTGTTATAACTTTAGGATGTTAAATGTAATCCTAGTAATAACCACAAAGAAAATAGTTATAAAATATACACATAAGGAACTGAGAAGGAAATCAAAACATTTCAATACAAAAAACACAAAAGAAGGTGGAATTGAGGAATGAAAATGCCATATGGCATATAGAAAACAGCAAAATGGCAGAAGTCCCTCCTCAGTGATTACTTTAAATATAAATGGATTAAATGGTCTAATCAAAAGACAGAGTTTAGCAAAATGGATTAAAAAAATAATCCAACTATATGCTGTCTATAGGAGACTCACTTTAGATTTAAAAACACATGCAGAAAGGTTGACGGTGAAATAATGGAAAAAGATATTTCGTGCAAATAGTAACCAAGAGAAAACTAAGGTGGCTGTACTAATAACAGATCCAATAGACTTTAAGTTAAAAACTGTTATAAGAAACAAAGAAGGAGATTATAGAATAGGAGGGTCAATTCACCAAGAAAATATAACATTTATAAACATTTATGTACCAATCAGGGCTCCAAAATATACAAAGCAAATATTGACAGAATTGAAGATAGCAGAAGATAGCTCTACAATAATAGTAGGAAACTTCAGTACTTCAATTTCAGTAATGTACTGAACAATCAGACAGATGACAAATAATTTACTAGATCATTTGAACAATACTGATCAAATGTCCCTAAAAGAAATATACAGTACACTCCATCCAAAAACAACATAATGCAGTCAAGTGCACATGGAAGTTTCTCTAGGATAAACTACATGTTAGGCCACAAAACAAGTCAATAAATTTTGAAAGATTGAAAGCATACAAAGCATCTTTTCAATGAAACTAAAAATCAGAACCAATCTATAAATATCACATATTTAGAAATTAATGCACTCATAACCAATAGGTCAAAGAAGAAATCACAAAGGAAATTAGAAAACACTTAGAGATGAGTGAAAATGAAAATACAACATATGAAAGTTGTGGAATGCAGTGAAAGCAGTGCTTAGAAACTTACAGTTAT
The DNA here is from genome assembly GCA_030068075.1 of Paguma larvata. Classification (NCBI taxonomy): domain Eukaryota; kingdom Metazoa; phylum Chordata; class Mammalia; order Carnivora; family Viverridae; genus Paguma; species Paguma larvata. The sequence continues at coordinate 65,862,902 of CM057830.1, forward strand.
AAATGCCTACATTTAAAAAAGAAATCAAGCAATAATCTAAGCTTATGCCTTAAGAAACTAGAAAAAAGGGAGAAAACTAAGCCCAAAGCTAACAGAAGGGAATTAATAATAAAGTTTAGAACAAATATAAACAAAATAAAGGATAGAAGTACAGTAGAGAAAAATCAATAAAACCAAAAGTTGGTTCTTTGCCAATATCAACAAATTGACAATCCGACCGACAAAAAGAAGATGCAAGTAATTAAAATCAGAAATAAAACACTACTACTGGCCTTACAGAGATAAAAAAGTATTATAAGTATATATTATGAATTGTATGCCAACAAATTAGATAACCTAGAAGAGATGAACAAATTCCTTGAAAATTACAAATGACCTAAACTTATTCAAGAAAAGACAAAATCTGAGCAGACCTATAACAAGAGTTTGAATCAGTAACTAAAAATTTCAACAAAGAAAAGTTAGGGAGGATGAGATGGTTTCACTGGTGAATTCTATCAAACATTTAAAGAAGAATTAACACAATCTTCAAACTCTTCAAAAAAGTTCGAAGAGGAAGAAATACATCCTAACTCGTTCTAGGAAGCCAGTATTACTTTGATAACAAAGACAGATTAAGACATCACAGGAGAACAAAAATGCAGACCAGTATCCATCATTAATCTAGATGCAAAGATGGGGTGCCTGGGTGGCTCAGTCGGTTAAGTGTCCGACTCTTGGTTTCGGCTCAGGTATGATCTCATGGTTCGTGAGTTTGAGCCCCGCATTGGGCCCTCTCTGACAGCGCAGAGCCTGCTTGGGATTCTCTCTCCTTCTCTCTCTGCCACTCCCCTGTTTGTGTGTTCTCTCACAAAATAAATAAACTTTATATATGTAAATGCAAAGATCCTCAACAAAGTATAAGCAAATGGAATCCAACATCATAGTAAAAGAATCATTCACCATGACCCATGCCCAGGTGTGATTTATCCTAGGAATGAAAGAATGGTCCAACATAAGAAAATCAATCAATATATTATATTAACAGAACAAAAGGAAAAAACACATGAACATCTCAATTGTTGCAGAAAAGGCATTTGACAAAATACAACAACATTTCATGACAAAAGCCCTCAGAAATCTAGGGATAGAGGAAAATTCCTCAACATAATAAAGGGTACTTATTTAAAAAAATAGTTAACCTCATGCTCAATGGTGAATGGCTTAAAGCATCCCCCTAAGATTAAGAACAAGATAAAGATATCCACTTTAACTGCTGCTGTTCAACATTGTACTGGAAGTTATACACAGAACTATTAGAAAAAGAAAAGCTATCTAAATTAGAAAAGAAGAAGAAAAAAAGTGAAGGGAGGAAAACAAACAACAAGAGACTCTTAATGATAGAGAACAAACTATGAGTTGACGGAGGTGGGTGGGAGATGAGGTAGATGGGTGATGGGTACTAAGGAGGGCACTTGCTGTGATGAGCACTGAGTATTGTATGTAAGTGATGAATCACTGAATTATACTCCTGAAACCAATATTGCACTGTATGTTAACTAAAATTTAAATTTTTTAAAAATTGACAAAAAAAAACACAATAAATTAGGAAGAGGTAAAGTGTTCTCTGCAAATGACAAAATCCTACTGATAAAAAATCCCAGAGAATCCAAAAGAAAGCTACTATAGCTAATAAAGGAATTCAGCAAAGTTTCAGGCTGTAAGATCAACAAACAAAATTTTGTTTCTATACACCAAAGAGCAAACTAAAAAGTAAACTAAGAAAGCAACTCCCTTTACAATAATCCCTAAAATAAATACCTAGGAATAAATATAACCAAAGAGGTGAAATATTTGTGTGCTGAAAACTGCAAAAACATTACTGAAAGAAAAGAACTAAATAAATTTAAAAACATCTTGTGTTCATAGATAAGACTTAACATTGTTAAGATGTCAGTACTACCCAAAGTGATCTAAAAATTTGATGCAATCCCTATCAAAATTCCAAAATTCCAGTCTCTATCCCTTTGCACAGAAGTGGTAAAACCAATCCTCAAATTCATGTGGAATTCCAAGTGTATAATTTTATATACTTTAGTCATCTTTAAGTGTTTACATTTCCTTCCGAAAGAGTTCTAATTCATTATAAAACACTAGCTTATCCCTTTAATATTGCTGGCTATCAAAATCTAATAAATGTCTTGAAAATAGTTTATCATTTTGTGTTTATCCGTTTCATCCTATCAAGCTACTACCAACATACTGGGCATCAAGTTTACTTTCTTTGACTAGTTACACGTCTTATTCTACATTTTGAAAATTAGTTGAAGTCTATTGGAGCCATAAAGATGCAAAAGCTTTTAAATATCAATTTCATACTTAAGAAAGGGGGAAAATATAATATAGTGGATCACTGACAAAGCTATCAAACTAATGTCCTGCATAGGTAGATACTATTAATGGCATCATGTTTGTGTAACAAGGACAGCAGCTTCTGCATATCTAGGTACAAGTAGTATGTGTGCATACGTTGTGCCATTTTTTTTTAATCTCCAAAAACACTATATAACATTTTACCCGTTACTGTTAACTTCACTGCATCCAGCATGTTTTCACAGGTTGCCAATTCCTGTCAAAGTAGAGAAAACTTTAAGTTTATGGTTTAGTAACAAATTCTTTTTTTATAATTTTTTTAAGTTTATTTATTTTGAGGGAGAGAGAGAATGAGTAGAGGAGCAATGGAGAGAGGAGACAGAATCCCAAGCAAGCTCCACACTGTCAGCATGGAACCCAATGGTGGGGCTCAAACTCACAAACCTGTGAGATCATGACCTGAATTGAAACAAAGAGTTGGACGCTTAACTAACTGAGCCACCCAGGTGCCCCAACAAATTCTTAAGGTAATAAGCATGTTGGAACACCTGAGTGACTCAGTTGGTTAAGCGTCCAACTCTTGATTTCAGCTCAGGTCATGATCTCATGGTTGTGAGATTGAGCCTGTTATTAGGCTCTGTGCTGGCATGGAGCCTGCTTATGATTCTCTCCTTCTCCTGCCCCTCCCCCATCCGCGTTGTCTCTGAAAAAAAAAAAAAGATGGTAATCATGAAGGTTTTATCAGTATTTTTTTATTTAGCATTTATTAACATAGGATGTCTCATGTAATATTAATAACTGAGCCAGAATTAACTGCAGTCATCTAGAAACTTAAAATCTAAAACAGCACATGCAATAAAAGAACGTATATAGAGAGACCAACTAAGTCGATACCTCACTTGTGTGAATTTTGATTGTCCAGGTAACTAGTCTTAAATACAACCAGAAATGTGGAAGTGGAAATCCAAAAGTCGAAGAAACACTTTTAAGTGTTTCTGAATATTCAAGGTAGATGTCATAAAGTCTGTATACAATAAAGCTAGCAGACTTTACAGAAAAGTCTGTCATGTTTGCCTGTGAGGTGTTTTACCCAGTTTAACTTTAGACTTTGTCAATGTAGCTTTTCACTATATTATTTTTTTACACATTCAAATTAATTTATGGTTTGGACTTGGTGCTTAAAAAAGCGTTCCCCACCTTCAGATTATTAGATAACATAAAGCTCAAAGCTAATTAATCATTACATTCGTGTCTATGATGCATAGTAAGTAATTTTGCTTTTCTACTATTTTTCTACAGTGAATGCTCATTGAAATTATTCCCAAGAAAATTCTAGTGTATATTCAGGTATATGAGGCAAATTTAAAAGTAAATGTGGTCAGGAACTTCACAGATACAGGTTGAAGTGGGAGAGTCCAGTGATTTGTTTTTCCCTTGGTGATGTTTGGAAAGATAAAGAAGGTAAGTTTTCTGGATAGAGAGATTCACTGCCATTCAAGAATGAATTTATTAATTGCCAACTGAGTGTCAGGTACAAAAAGCTACTAAAAACTTAAATTTTTTTCTGCCTGGAAATATGTGCTTCTGGAATAATTAACATGTTGTGCATAGTATTTTGGTTAATGATCTAATCATGTGATTAATGCCAGCTAGAGAAATGATATGGGAACTTGTGAGAGTAGAATAGAATGGAAGACGTGGAAGGATAGATAACCCAGTTCTTACAGATCTGTAATAGGACCTAGCATCATTTCAACAGATGGATTTCACTAGAAAACATTTTGGCCATTAAAACATCTTCTCTGAAAAAATGGAACAGAAACTTGGCCTGATTTAAGGATATATTAGATATAGATATAGATATAGATAAATACATTTTCATTGCAAAACTTTTATGTTTCCCTTATCTATAACCTGTGCCTTATTCCAGCCTCATATTTACTCGATTAAATATCTAGGCTGCCACATTTATATGGAATTGTTTAGGTTGTCCATCACATAACTGCTTTGAGTGCCACAGAACTTCACAGCAACTATGGCTATTAGTGTTTCCCCTTTACTGGGATGATTTCCAGAAAAACTATTAAAATAAACTTTTAAACCAGAAATTTTTATCCCAGTTCCATGGACTCCTAGAGGTTGTGTGTGGATGGTTGTGGATGGGTGTCAGTGGTCAAAAAACTGTCTGAAATTATATGGAAAATTTGTTCTGGATGAATATTGTTTTCTGCACAATCATTAGCTTCTACAAGTAGGTGTGGTCTTAAAAGCAACAAGACTCCCTACCCTAAAATCTTATCCATTAATACCTGAAATTCTGTGACTAACAGATCATTCATTTAAGTGAAGCATTCCTTTTCTCTAAGATCTTCTTGTAAAGTTAAAATTGCCCCAAGAGGGACAACATATTAGGTCCCTGATATTTCCATGAATTCATTCCACCCACTTTCTGAGTCCCCTACTATAAGTGAAGAAATTTATGTGTAATTATATTATTATAACGATCTTCAATACAGATAGTACTACAATCTTGATTTTAGATGTAAAAGTTGAAGCCTAGAGAGGTTAAGTAACTTCTGGAAGGTTGTGTACATGGGTTATAATTAGCAGAATTGGGAATCAAACCCAACCTATGCCTTCCTTACCCTCAGCCCTAAACTAATGCCATGAAACTCCACAGAAAGAAGGAAGATGCTTACTTTAATTAAGCGCAGGATTTCTGGGCAGTCATGAGCCTCTGCAGGTCTTACTCGGAAAGAATTCATGCTTGGTTGTCTCATGCCTGATTGGCTCAGGCCTGGTTGGTTCATGCCTGCTTTGCTTGTTCCTGCTTGACTTGTGCCCGATTGGCTCCAGCCTGGTTGACTTGGGCCTGATTGGCTTGGGGCTGGTTGCCTCACAATTAGTTGACTTGTGCTGAATTGGGTTGAGAATGGTAGCCTCATGCCTGGTTGGCTTGGACCTGGTTGACTCATGCTGAATTGGCTCAGACCTGTTTGCCTCATACCTGATTGACTTGTGCCTGATTGGCTTGGGCCTGGTTGCCACATGTCTGGTTGGCTTGGGTCTGGTTCCCACATGCCTGATTGGCTTGGGTCTGGTTTGCTCAGGCCTAGTTGATTCACGCCTGGTTGCCATGTGCCTGGTTGCCTGATCCCTGGTTGGCTCATACCTGGTTGTTTCATGCTTAGTTGTTTCATGTCAGGTAAACTTGTATTCGATTGGTTTATGTCCAGTTGGTTCATACCAAATAAGCTGGTGTCTGGCTGGCTCATGCCTGGTTGGTTCATGTCTGGTAAGCTTGATTGATTCGTGCCTGATTGGTTCATGCCTGGTTGACTGAGGACTGGCTGGCAGATAAATGGTTGGCAGATGAGTATTTGGCCAATGACTAAGTGTCTTGATGGAACAGAAGTTCTTAACTACAGTGCTGTGGTGGGAGGCTGTAGGATGTTTCTGTTTCTTCTTAACTTGATTGGTACTTTTAGATATCCCTCTATACAGATGAGAATGGGAAAAATAAAAGAGGACTACCTAAAGAAGATTATTGATGCCTCTGATTAGCTGGAGTTAATCTCACCAATGATCACAGCTGTAGGCTTCATTGTCATCTGGCCCTTCTCTGCCAACAGGCCGGGAGTGAGGGGAAGAAGAAAATGACTCTGGGGGAGTATTACTGCTTTACCCCCTTGCACAGTCACTGCATCATAGTAATGAAGTCACAATGCTCATACTTATGTGCTCAAGTGCTCCCCCGTGTGGTTAGGGAGTGGTGAGACAGGGCCTGCTTGACCACCATTTTCTTTCCCCCTTTCCAGGAGCTTAAGAGAGTGAATGGAGCAAGAAGCTGGAAGGAATCAGAGAGCTTATGCTTGGCACTCTCTCTAAAAGTGCCGCATTTTAACAATCAATTCAAAGAGAGTTCCTTTAATTCTTTCTGCTTTCTCCAAGCCGAAGTCCTGAAATAATTCACTTCAGGACAGAAATTGTCCTGACTGCCACTTACCACCACTTTCCCATAGGCACAGAAACTAGAATGCTTAAAAAAAGTTTTCCTAATGATGTGCTGAAGTCTCTAATGCAGAAAATATTTCTTTATAAATAATTAAAAATGACCGTGGGTAGGGGCGCCTGGATGGCTCAGTCAGTTAAGTGTCTGAATTTGGCTCAGGTTATGATCTCACTGCTCCTGCGTTCAAGAGAGCCTGGAGCCTGCTTCAGATTCTGTGTCTCCCTTTCTCTCTCTCTCTCTCTCTCTCTCTCTCTCTCTGCTGCTCCCCCACTCATGCTCTGTCTCTCTCTCTCTCTCAAAAATGAATAAACATTAAAAACAATTTTTTAAATAAATAAAAATGTGACTTCTTTTATGACCTAGGCTCAGTGGGAAGCTCTTTACATTTTCTTATTGAATCCCATAGCAATTTTATTATCCCCAATTCTGAGGAAAATCATTCAAAAGATTTGGTAAATTAACCAAGGTCTCAACAGTTGAAGAGCCTGAATTCAGACCCAGGTCTATCCAACTCTATTTTCAGACATTTTACCATCACACTATCCTGCCTCTTACACACACTATTTCACATATCTGTGAAATCAGGTATATTTTCCTTTAACCCCATCCTCCCTCACAGAAATGCTTCTCCCATCATTTTATTTGTTGGCTCACTTTCACAACAATGTATATTATGTAAGTGGTACTAAAACTGTTATAGATGGAGTGACTTTTTTTTTTAAATATACCAGAGAACCTTGGTTGAGGCTATTCTAAGTCTTACACTATGTTAAGGGACTAATATGCATTACTGCATTTAATCATCAAAGCAAGTTTGTGAGATATATACTGTTGTTCCCCACTTTATTAATAAGAAAGTGGAATTTTGTTTTACCAAGTATAATAAATTAGAGAATGAAGACAGAGACCAAAGGCCATCCATGGACAGAACAATTCAAATAGAACTATGGGGCACAATCACCATTTGGCCTAAACTGACTATCGGTGTAACCTAGAGCGCCAATTTCATATCATATCAGGCAAATCAAGTTACATCACAGAATTATGCTAAACCTAACACACATTAGATGTAGGTACATTTGATCTCAACCCATTTGTGATAATAATGAGAGCTAAAATCTTGCGAATGCTTCCCGTGGGGTCAGGCATCTTTTTAAACAATAATTTACTTATATTAATTTATTTAATCCTCACAACAATACTGTGAGGTAGATGATATTATTATGACCATTTTTCAGGAAGAATAACTGAGATTCAGAGAGGTTAGGTAACCTGACTTAAGTCACAATGAAAAGTTCAGACAAAATTAGGAAAACCTAGGTACCATTTTGGTTTTTCTGAAATGCCATGAAGTGGTTAAGGAATTTTGCTGTTTGCTTTACAAACTCAAACCATTTCCATGATTTATTATGGGGATGGGTGACATTTGTTTTTTGCTTTTTTTAGAGGAGACATATGTTAGGTTTCCAGTTGATGCTTTTAAGCCAGTAAAATTAGAAATTATATTTTAGTGACCTAGATCTGTTAAGTTTCTTTTGTATTTTGACTCATAAAACTTTACATCACTTGAAAGCCATTGAGGTTTTTTTTTTAAAGAATGTTGGGTTTGAATATTATGCAGTTTTTGGGGTGCTTGGGTGGCTCAGTCGATTAAACATTCAACTCTTGGTTTTGCCTCAGGTCATGACTTTATGATTTGTGAGTTCGAGCCCTACATCTGGCTCATGCTGATAGCATGGAGCCTGCTTGGGATTCTGCCTCTCTTCCTCTCTCTCTGTCCCTCCCCTGCTTGCACTCTCTCTCTCAAAATAGATAAACTTAAAAAAATATTATGCAAATTTGATTTTAAGAGAGCATACCAAAAATGCATATCTCTGCTCAGTTACTTATTAACACAAATTGTCCAATCTTAGAAACATAGAATGAGACTGCTTCCATCAGCCATGCAAACATCTTCACACTGTAACTGTAATACCATTAGGGAAAAAATAGTTTCTTTAAAAATATTTCAACAAAACCTTTAGTAATCAGTTCTTGCCACAAGGTGGCAGTGTTATGCAGTTTAGGAACCCAAACTCTATTTTGTTCATTTATAGTTAATAAAAGTATACATATTCTTTGAATTTGAAGTTTTTGTCATTTCCAAATATTATAGGAAAATTTCTAAAAATGTTATTAATCTTAACATACTATTACATACCTGGTCTAGGTAGTGAATTGTATAAGCCAAGACTTGCCAAATTCTATTTTTAAGAGCTCAAACTGCGCATGTGTTATCTGCTCTACCGAAATGTTTTTAATTTAATTTAATTTAATGTATAACCCCATGATCAATAGATCTAAAAATATGGATATGTATATGTATTAAAATGACTCCAACTCATAAAATCGCCTTTTCTGAAAATGCTAAGTAAAATACTGTGTTCTAAATTCTGATCCCAGCTTGGTTTCATCTAAATGAATATTCACAATTGAGAAAGATATTTGTATAACTTTAATCTATAACAAGTGAAATTTAAATTTGTTGGAATCTCCGTATATTTCAGAGCTAATATTTTTTCCCGTCTCTTTTAATTTCATAGGCTTTTTTTTCTACTCCTGTAAAAGGCAAACAAAAATAAAAAGAAAAGACAGAAGATTGGGTAGATTGGGGGGTAGGGGTAGGTGCCAGTGCTGGAGCTTAAGGCAGGGACCAAGACTAGAACAGAACTAAACAGAACCCCATACCATATATGGGGTATTTTCTGAACTAAAAGCTTAAAGTACTTTGGAGGCATGTATCAATAAAGATCACTTAATATTTTTATAATGTTTGCTGTATTTTATTTTATTAAAGGTACATACTTATTGTAAAACATTTGGAAAATACCGACACAGATAAAAAATATTACCTCACCGCTTAACTCTGATTGGAAATGAGCACATTTAGGAACCTGAAGTTTCTTTCCAAATATCAGAAGCAAATTTCCAATTTAGGGAAAATCATCACTTTGGTTATGCTGCCTCTGCTTAGCTGAGGGTACAGATCTGGTATACATGGCTATTTTGTTTATTTTTCTTAAGTTCTTATTTGAATTCCACTTAGTTAACATACAGTGTAATATTGCTTTCACATGTACAATATAGTGATTCAGCACTTCATACCCAGTGCTCATCCCAACAAGTGGACTCCTTAATCCCCATCAACTATTTCACCCATTCTCCCCACTTGGCTCGCTTTTAGTAACCATCAGTATATTCTCTGTAGTTATGAGTCTGTTTCTTAGTTTGTCTCTCTCTCATTTTTTTCTTTGCTCCTTTGTTTTGTTTCTTAAATTCCACATATGAGTAAAATCATATGGTAATTGTCTTTCTCTAACCAACTTACTTCACTTAGCATAATACTCTCCAGCTCCATCTGTGTCCATGCAAATAGCAAGATTTTTATGGCTAATATTCCATTATATATTATGTAATCTGTCAATGGAAACTTGGGCTGTTTCCAGGATTTGCCTTTTGTAGGTAAGGCTGCCTTAAACATTGGGATGTATGTATCCCTTTCAATCAGTATTTTTGTATTCTTTGAGTAAATACCCTAGTAGTGCAATTCCTGGATTGTAGGGCTGTTCTATTTTGAACTTTTTGTTTTCCACAGTGGCTGCACCAGTTTACATTCCTACCAGCAATACAAGAGTATTTCCCTTTCACCAAACCCTCGCCAGCTCCTGTTGGTTTTTGTACTGTTGATTTTAGCCATTCTGAGAGGTGTGAGGTGAAATTTCATTGTAGGTTTTTTGTTTGTTTGTTTGTTTGTATTTCCCTGATGAGGTAATGTTGAGCATCTTTTCATGTGTCTGATGGCCATTTCTTTGGAAAAGTGTCTATTCCTGACTTCCCATTTTTTAATTAGATTATTCAATTTCTTGGGTGTTGAGTTTTATAAGCTCTATATATTTTGGATACTAACCCTTTATCAGATATGTCATTTGCAAATATCTTCTCCCATTCCATAGGTTGAGTTTCATTTTGGTGATTGTTTCCTGTGCTGTGAAGAAGCATTTTATTTTGATGAAATCCCAATAGATTATTTTTGTTTTTGATTCCCTTGCCTCAGGAGACGTATCTAAAAATAAGTTGCTGCAGCCGATGTCAAAAAGGTTACTGCCTGTGTTCTCCTCTGAGACCTTAATGGGTTCCTGTCTAACATTTAGGTCTTTTAACTTATTTTGAGTTTATTTTTGTGTTTGTTGTAGAAAAGTGGTCCAGTTTCATTCTTTTGCACGTTGCTATCCAGTGTTCCCAACACCATTTGTTGAAGAGACATTCTTTTGCCATTGGATATTCTGTCCTCGTTTGATGAAAGTTAATTGACCGTATAGTTATGAGTTCATTTCTGGGTTTTCTATTCTGTTCTGTTGATCTATGTGTCTGTTTATGTGCTGGAAACATACAGTTTTGATTCCTACAGCTTTGTAATACAACTTGAAGTCCAGAATTGTGATGCCTCCAGCTTTGCTTTTTTTTTTTTTTTTTTCAAGGTGCTTTGGCTATTTGGGAATCTTTTGCATTTCCATAAGTTTTAGGATTGTTTGTTTCAACTCTGTGAAAAAAAAAGCTGGTGGTATTTTGATAGAGATTACATTAAATGTGTAGATTGCTTTGGGTAATACAGACATTTTAAGAATATTTCTTCCAATCCATGAGCATGAAATGTCTTTCCATTTCTTTGTGTCATCTTCAATTTCTTTCATAAACGTTCTATTGTTTTCACAATAAAGATCTTTCACATCTTTGGTTAAGTTTATTCTTAGGTATATTGTGGTTTTTGGTGTATTTTTTTATTTTTTTTAATGTTTTATTTATTTTTGAGAGACAGAGCGTGAGCAGGAGAAGGGTAGAAAGAGAGAGGGAGACACAGAATCCGAAGCAGGCTCCAGGCTCTGAGCTGTCAGCACAGCGGGGCTCGAACTCACAGACCGTGAGATCATGACCTGAGCTGAAGTCGGCCGCCCAACCGACTGAGCCACCCAGGCGCCCCTTGGTGCAGTTTTAAATTTTTTTTTTTTAATGTTTATTTATTTTTTGAGACAGAGAGAGACAGAGCATGAGTGGGGGAGGGGCAGAGAGAGAGGGAGACAGAGCGTGAAGCAGGCTCCAGGCGCTGAGCTGTCAGCACAGAGCCCGATGCGGGGCTCGAACTCACAGACCGCGAGGTCATGACCTGAGCCGAAGTCGGACGCTCAACCGACTGAGCCACCCAGGCGCCCCTGGTGCAGTTTTAAAGGGGATTGATTGCTTGGTTTCTCTTTGTGTTGCTTCATTATTGGTGTATATAAATGAAACATCCCTGTATGTTGATTTTGTATCCTGCAACTTCACAGATTTTGTGTATCAGTTTTAGCAGGGCTTGTGTGTGTGTGTGTGTGTGTGTGTGTGTGTGTGTGTGTGTGTGTAGTCCTTTGGGTTTTCTAAATAGTATCATATCATCTGAAATAGTAAAATTTTGACTTCTTTCTTGCCAATTTGGATGCTTTTCTTTTCATTTTGTTGTCTGATCGTTGTGGATGATACTATGTTAAATAATGATGGTGAGAGTGGACTTTCCTGTCTTCTTCTTGACTGTCAAGAAAAGCTCTCAGTTTTTCCCCAATTTAGGATAATATTAGCTGTGGGTTTTTCATATATGGCCTTTATTATGTTGAGGTATGTTCCCTCAAAACCTACTCTGTTGAAGGTTTTTGTCATGAATGAATGTTGTACTAGGTCAAATGCTTTTTCTGTGTCTATTGAAATGATCATATGGTTCTTAGCATCTCTTTTATTAATGTGATGTATCACACTGATGGGTTTGTGAATAATGACCCATCATTGGATCTCGAGAATAAATCCCACTTGATCATGGTATATAATTTTTTAAATGTACTGTTGCATTTAATTTGCTAGCATTTTGTTGATGATTTTTGCATATATGTTCATTAGAGATAATGGTCCATAGTTCTCTTTTTTTGTGGTGTCTTCATCCAATTTTGATATCAGGGTAAAACCGTTCATATAGAATGGATTTCAAAGTTTTATTTCCTTTTCTATTTTTTGGAATAGTTTGTGAAGTGTAGTTATTAACTGTTCTTTAAATGTTTGGTAGAATTTACCTGTGAAGCCGTCTGGCCCTGGACTTTTGTTTGTTGGGAGATTTTTTGATTACTGATTCAATTTCTTTGGTGGTTACTGGTCTCCTCAAGTTTTCTACCTCTGGGGTGCCTGAGTGGCTCAGTCCATAGAGGATCTGACTTCAGCTCAAGTCATGATCTCACAGTTCACGGGTTTGAGCCCTGCATCAGGCTCTGTGCTGACAGCTCAAAGCCAGGAGCCTGCTTTGGATTATGTGTCTCCTTCTTTCTGCTCCCCAGCTTGTGCTGTCTCTCAAAAATAAACATTAAAAAATTTTTAATGTTCTACTTCTTCCTTTTTCAGTTTTGTTAGTTTATATGTTTCTAGGAATTTATCCATTTCTTCCTGGTTGTCCAATTTGTTGGCACAGAGTTTTTCATAATATTCTCTTAAAATTTTTTGTATTTTATTTTTAATATAATTTATTGTCAAACCGGCTTACATACAACAGCCAGTGCTCATCCCAACAGGTGTCCTCCTCAGTGGCCATCACCCACTTTCCCCTCTTCCCCACTCCTCATCAACCCTCAGTTTGTTCTCAGTGTTTAAGGGTCTCTTATGTTTTGCCTCCCTCCCTCTCTGCAACTTTTTTTTTTCCCCTTCCCCTCCTCCATGGTCTTCTGTTAAGTTTCTCAAGATCCACATATGAGTGAAAACATATGGTATCTGTCTTTCTCTGACTGACTTATTTCACTTAGGATAATACCCTCCAGTTCCATCCATGTTGCTGCAAATGGCCAGATTTCATTGTTTCTCATTGCCAAGAGGTATTCCATTGTAAACCACATCTTCTTTACCCATTCATCAGTTGATGGACTTTTAGGCTCTTTCCATAATTTGGCTATTGTTGAAAATGCTGCTGTAAACATTGGGGTACATATGCCCCTATGAATCAGCATTCCTGTATCCCTTGGGTAAATTCCTAGCAGTGCTATTGCTGGGTCATAGGGTAGTTCTATTTGCATTTTTTTGAGGAAACTTCACGCTGTTTTCCAGAGTGACTACATCAGTTTGCAGTCCTACCAACAATGTAAGATGGTTCCTGTTTCTCCACATCCTCGCCAGCATCCAGTCTCCTGATTTGTTCACTTTAGCCACTCTGACTGGCGTCAGGTGGTATCTCAGTGTGGTTTTGATTTGTATTTTGCTGATGGTGAGTGATGTCGAGCATCGTTTCATGTCTCTGTTGGCCATCTGGATGTCTTCTTTGAAAAGGGTTTATTCATGTCTTCTGCCCATTTCTTCACTGGATTATTTGTTTTTTTGGGTATGGAGTTTGGTGTATTCTTTTGGATACTAGCTTTTTATCTGATGTGACATTTGCAAATATTTTCCCATTCCATCAGTTGCCTATTATTTTGTTGATTGTTTCTTTTGCAGTGAAGAATCTTCTTATCTTGATGAGATCCCAATAATTCATTTTTGCTTTTAAATCCCTTTTAATTTCACAGTTACCTGGCACGGAGGGTATTGGTTTGGTGTAGGCTGGTCCCGCCTCCACTGTGGACCCTGAGGACTGATCCCTGAGGCCCCGCCTTGGTGGTGTTGGGGAGAAAAATGGCAAAACCCCAGTCCCTTCTTTGTGGACCAGGTGTCCCAAATTCCTCCTTTGGAGCCATCCTCACTGTGCCGCAGGAGCCAATGAGCTGTTCTGTTACACTCCACTGACTCCCATGTCCCAGCGCTTAGCTGGAGCTTAAACTCCCGCTCCCTGCGCCCCAGTATTGGGAAGTGCCTCTCGATGCCACCGGATGTGTGGTCCTGGCTGGTTTTTTCTTTCCTGCTTTGTCAAAGATTAGTTGGCCATACATTTGTGGGTTCAATTCTGGATTCTCTATTCTATTGATCTATGTGTCTGTTTTTATGCCAATACTATACTGTCTTGAGGACTACAGTTTTGTAGTAGAGGCTAAAGTCTGGGATTGTGATGCCTACCACTTTGGCTTTCTTCTTCAGTATTACTTTCCTTATTTAGGGTCTTTTGCGGTTCCATACAAATTTTAGGGTTGTTTGTTGTAGCTTTGAGAAGAATGCTGGTGCAATTTTGATTGGGATTGCATTGAATGTGTAGATTGTTTTGGGTAGTATTGACATTTTAACAATATTTATTCTTCTAATCCATGAACATGGAATGTTTTTCCATTTCTTTCAGTCTTCTTCAGTTTCCTTCATAAGCTTTCTATAGTTTTCAGTATACAGGTCTTTTACATCTTTGGTTAGCATTATTCCTAGGTATTTCATGGTTCTTGGTTCATTTGTAAATGGGATCAGTTTCATTATGTCTCTTTCTGTTGCTTCATTATTATCGTACAAAAGTGCGACCAATTTCTGTACATTGATTTTGTACCCTCCGACTTTGCTGAATTCATGGATCGGTTCTATCAGTCTTTTGGTAGAGTCTTTCAGGTTTTTCATGTAAAGTATCATGTCTTCTGTGAAAAGTGAAAGTTTGAATTCTACATTGCCAGTTTTGATGCCTTTTTTTTTTCCATTTTGTTGTCTTATTGCTGAGGATAGGATTTCCAACACTATGTTACACAGCAGTGGTGAGAGTGGACATCCCTGTCGTGTTCCTGATCTCGGTGGGAAAGCTCTTAGATTTTCCCCACTGATGATGATATTAGCTCTGGGCTTTTCATATATGGCTTTTATGATGTTTAAGTATGTTCCTCCTATCCCGACTTTCTTGAGGGTTTTTTTATTAAGAAAGGATGTTGTATTTTGTCAAATGCTTTTTCTGCATGTATTGACAGGATCATATGGTTATTATCCTTTCTTTTATTAATGTGATGTATCACATTGATTGATTTGTGAATATTGAACCAGCCCTGCAAGCACAGGAATGAATCCCACTTGATCATGGTGAATAATATATGTTGTCGAATTCGATTTGCTAGTATCTTGTTGAGAATTTTTGCATCCATGTTAATCAGGGATATTGGCCTGTAGGTCTCCGTTTTTATGGAGTCTCTGTCTGGTTTTGGAATTAAGGTAATGCTGACTTCAAAGAGTCTTGAAGTTTTCTTTCCACTTCTATTTTTTGGAATAGCTCGAGAAGGATAGGTATTAACTCTGCTTTAAACGTCTGGTAGAATTCCCCAGGGAATCCATTTGGTCTAGGACTCTTATCTGTTGGGAGATTTTTGATAACCAATTCAATTTCTTCATTAATTATGGTTCTGGTCAAATTTTCTATTTCTTCCCATTTGAGTTTTGGTAGTGTGTGGGTGTCTAGGAAATTGTCCATTTCTTCTCAGTTGTCCTGAATGTTGGCGTATATTTTTTCATATTATTCTCTGATAATTGCTTGTATTTCTGAGGGGTTGGTTGTGATAAATACATTTGCATTCTTGATTTTATCTATTTGGGTCCTCTGTCTTTTCTTTTTGAGAAGTCTGCCTAGGGATTTATCAATTTTGTTTATTTTTTTTTTCAAAAAACCGACTCTTAGTTTCATTAATCTGTTCTAGTGTTTTGTTTTGTTTGGATTCTATATTGTTTATTTCTGCTCTGATCTTTATTATTTCTTCTTCTGCTTTGTTTGAGGATTCTTTGTTGTTCTGTTTCTAGTTCCTTTAGGTGTTATGTTAGATTTTGTTTTGGTATTTTTCTTGTTTCTTGAGTTCGTCCTGGATTTCAATGTATTTTCTTCTTAGGACTGCCTTTGCTGCATCCCAAAGGGTTTGGAGTTTCATGTTTTCATTTTCATTTGTTTCCATATGTTTTTAAATTTCTTCTTTAATTGCCTGGTTGACCCATTTGTTCTTTAGTAGGATGTTCTTTAATCTCCATGCATTTGGAGATTTTCCAAACTTTTTCCTATGGTTGATGTCAAGTTTCATAACATTGTGATCTGAACGTGTGCATGATATGATCTCAATTCTTTTATAGAGGGCTGTTCTGTGACCCAGTATGTGATCTATCTTGGAGAATGTACCTTGTGCGCTCGAGAAGGATGTATATTCTGCTGCTTTAGGATCAAAATTGTAAATATATCTTGGACCAGTATATCGTTGGTCTAGTATATCGTTTAGGGCCTTTGTTTCTTTATTGATTTTCTGTCTAGATCATCTGTCCATTGCTGTACGTGGAGTATTAAAGTCCCCCGCAATTACCACATTCTTACCAATAAGGTTGCTTGTTTGTGATTAATTGTTTTATATAGTCGGGTGCTCCTGTATTCAGTGCATACACATTTATAATTGTTAGCTCTTTTTGATGGATAGACCCCATAATTATTACATAATGCCCTTCTTCATCTCTTGTTACAGTCTGTAGTTTAAAATCTAATTGTCTGATATAAGTATGGCTACTCCAGCTTTCTTTTGACTTCTAGTAGCATGATAGATGGTTCTCCATCCCCTCACTTTCAATCTGAAGGTGTCTTTGGGTCTAAAAAGGGGTCTCTTGTAGACAGCAAGTAGTTGACTCTTTTTTTTTTTTTTATCTATTCTGATACACTATGTCTTTTGATTGGAGCACTTAGTCCATTTACATTCAGTGTTATTATTGGAAGATATGGGTTTAGAGTCATTGTGTTAACTGTAGGTGTCATGTTTGTAGTGATGTCTCTGGTACTTTGTGGTCTTTGTGACACTCACACAGTCCCCCTTAGGATCTCTTGTAGGGCTGGTTTAATAGTAATGAATTCCTTCAGTTTTTGTTTGTTTGGGAAACCCTTTATCTCTCCTTCTATTCTGAATGACAGGCTTGCTGGATAAAGGATTCTTGGATGCATATTTTTCCTCTTCAGCACATTGAAATTTTCCTGCCACTCCTTCCTGGCCTGCCAAGTTTCAGTAGATAGGTCTGCTACTACCCTTATGTGTCTACACTTCTAGGTTAAGGCCCATTTATCCCTAGCTGCCTTCAGAATTCTCTCTTTGTCTTTGTATTTTGCCAGTTTCACTATGATATGTAGTGCAGAAGATCAATTCAAGTTACATCTGAAGGGAGTTCTCTGTGCCTCCTGTATTTCAATGTCTGTTTCCTTACCCAGATTGGGGAAGTTCTCAGCTATGATTTGTACAAGCACATCTTCAGCCCCTTTCTCTCTCTCTCTTTTTTCTTCTGGAAGTCCTATAATACATATATTGTTTCATTTCATTGAATCACTTAGTTCTCTAATTCTCTCCTCGTAATGCAAATTTTTTTATCTCTCTTTTTCTCAACTTCTTTTTCCATAATTTTATCTTCTGTTTCGCCTATTCTCTCCTCCACCTCTTCAATTCTTGCTCTCACTACCTCTAGCTTATTTTGCACCTCATTTACAGCATTTTTAAATTCATCGTGACTATTTTTTAGTTCCTCAATATCTGCAGCAGTAGATTCTCTGTTTTCTTCTATGCTTTTTCAAGCCCAGCAATTAATCTTATGCTATTATTATAAATTCTTGCTCAGTTATATTGTTTATATCTATTTTGAGCAATTCTTTAGCTGTCATTTCTTCCTGGAATTTCTTTTGAGGAGAATAATTCCATTTCATCATTTTGGCTAGTTTTCTGTTCCTTATGTGTTTTAAAATCCTGTTATATGCCCTGCACCTACGAGCACTACCATGATAAAGAGGAGTCATACACTGTCCAGGGTCTGGCCTTTCAGGAGGTGTTTTTTTGGAGAGGATTACTTGCTCTCTGTTGTTGTGACTTTGGTTACTTTATCTCTCTACTCTAGTGATGTTTTGAACCCTCCACAAGTTGTGTTTTGATTTGTTCATTCAAGTAGCCCTGGAAAGGAAAACAAACAAACCAACAGAAAACAAAAACACACAAACAAAAGAACTCAAAAACAAAGAACAAAAACAAAAAACAGAAACACCAGCTTAAAATAAACAAAAGGGTGGATGCAGTGCTGATGGAAGAGGCCTTATCCCATACAAACAGAGAGAAATGACAGAGGTGGGGGAGGGAGGGAAGAAAAAAATAAAACTTGAACATAGAAACTATATGGCTAAATCCAGAGAGAGAAAAGAGAATAAATAAGGAAGTGTGGAATATGTATCAAGAGAATGGATCAAATATGTCTGCTTAAACCAAATCAACAACCAGAGTAACCAGACTAGAGGAGGGAAGACATAAGAAGGAGAAAAGGAAGGAAGAATATATGTACATAATAAGAATGGTCTGAGAATTAAATCACACAATGCAACAGCACTGGTCTGGAGGAGGGGCTGTCTGGTTCATCAGCATCAATCCCGCTCCAATAGATATGCAGTTACAAGTCACGGAGGGACATGGTTTTATGTTGGGAGGTCCCACCTCCACTGTATGTCCTGCTGTCCAATCCCTGAGGCCCCACCTTGGTGGTGGTGTTGAGAAAAATGGCAACACTCCATCTCTCCTCCATGGACCAAGTGTCCCAAACTACTCTGTTCAAGTGGTCCTCACTGTGCTAAGGGTGCAAACAAAGCAGTTTGTCTTGCTTCACCGACTCCCATGCCCTAGTGCTTGGCTGGGATTCAAACTCTCGCCTCTTGTGCCCAGATACAGGGGAATTGCCACTCTGTGCCGCCTGATATGTGGTCTCTGGCTGGCGGAGGCAGGCAGACTTTGTCCTGTCCCACAGCACTCCAGCAAGGGGATTGCCTTCTCCTACTGCAGACTGCGCCCCTGACCTAGCCACTGAGCCCAGGGCTGGCTCCCCTCTTCCCCAGGTGTGCGATCTGGGCAGTCAGCTCCAGTCAGGAGAAAGTCACTCAGTTAGAGATTGGATCTTTCTCCGCCCCGGTCCATGGTTTTTCTTTGTCCAGATACAGTTCTATGCTTCCCCAGCCTCTCTTTCTCTTCTCTTTGTGTCTCCGCAGAAGGGGATCCCTTCCCTCCATTTGTTTTATCTCTCCCAGTTCACAATCATGCACTTATGGCCCATCAGATTGTTCCAGTGAGTCCCTGGAAGTGACTGTCTCTTTGTCTCCTGGACTCTCGGAGTTCAAAGTCCTTTAGCTTCAACAGTGCTTTGTTTGAGAGATGAGGGAACTTTGGATCCCCCTACTTCTCTGCCATTTTTCAAAGTAATTATTGCTACATATGTATTTATTGCTATTTTATTACTTGTTTTGTCATTGTTTCTGGAGATTTTCTCTGATCCTTTCTCGTCTTTGTCACTTTTGGTCTCTCTTTTGCACTCAAAGTGTCCCTTTAATATACAAGTCTGGTTTAGTGGCCACAAACTCCGTATGTTTTTATTTGTGTGGAAAATTCTTTATCACTCCTTCTATTCTTAATGGTAGCCTTGCTGGATAGAATATTCTCGGTTGCAGGGATGCCTGGGTGGCTCAGTCGGTTAAGCATTCGACTTCGGCTTAGGTCATAATCTCACGGTTCGTGAGTTCGAGCCCTGGTTCGGGCTGTGTGCTGAAAGCTCAGAGCCTGGAGGCTGCTTCAGATTCTGTGTCTCCTTCTCCCTCTGTCCTTCCCCTGCTTGAGCTATCTTTCAAAAAATAATAATAATAAATAAAACAGTTCCACCCTAATATTTGATTATGGAAACAACTTTACATTCTGTCTCAGTCTCTTTCTTCTTCTCAGTGTTAGAAAAGCTGGTCATGTATTCTGCTCCTGAATGTGATGGCCTTATGAAAAGGTCATGTAATGCCCAGGGCTTGGCACTTCAGAAAGTGTCTCTATATGTGCTGCATTCACTCTCCTATTGTATTTTGTTTACTTTCTTCTTCAGACCACTCATCTGGTGAGGCTTTTCTTGCCTGCTGTGGGCACTGTTTAGTCCCTGGCCCATGTTCTGAGTTTTAATAGGTGTACTCTGGTCTGCTTGTTAAATGAGACGACACCACCTCTACCAGAACTGAGGCCTTATAGAAGTCTCTGGTTAGGAGATATGGTGTGGACGGGGTTGTGCTGGCCTTCTGGGTGAGGGGCCCACTGCACTGGAACTGAAGCAAGTGTGAGAAGGGCAGTCCCAACAGAGCACAGCATATTGGGGCTTGGTGTATGCAAGTCTGGCAGCCAGCGCTGGTGCTGTGGTACTTAACCTCAGATGGCTCTGCATTTATGCTGAAGGATAGGGCATGGAAATGGCATTGGCCAGCTCCTGTGTTCCAGAAATGTCTCTCTATGAACACTGCTTCGGGGGTGGGGGGGTGCTCCAAGAAGAGTGAATAATCTCTCCCCTTTGTGCCTCAAACATTCTTCAAATTGCTATTTCTATTTCATCTGCCTGGGGGTTGTTTGACTGCCTTCTCTCCAAGAGCAGGGCAGTGCCCTCAGCGTTCTATCTCTGCCAAGCCTGCTGACCTTTAAAACTCCAGGCATTAAGCTCTACTGATTACAAGAACTCACAAAATTCAGCCCTTCTAATTTTCCAAACCAATGGGTTTGGGGAAACATTCTGTTTGTGCATTTCCTGAGTGTTCCCCTCTCTTGTCCTTCTCTGTAACCATGGATTGCTCCCTTCCACAACACCCACATCTGTTTCTCCCCTTAACCATATCGCTGCACTTCCTACCTTCTTTGAGGTGGCCGGTTCTCTCCCTGTAGGGTTTGTTCTGTCAGTCTTAAGGTTGATTTCTGGGGGTATTTTGGATGATTTATTAGTTATCTAGTTGTGTTCATGGGACGAGGTGAGCCTAGGGTCCTCCGACTCCGCCATCATTTTCCTTTCCTTATGACTTTTTTATTTAGTTAAGTTCTCCAAGTGTAACCTTTTGTGAAAAGCAAGATTGGTCCAGAGCATAGACTGGGATGGGGACTGAGAATTAAACGCTTTTCATAATAAAAAGAACTTGTATTTTTTTTCTTTTCTTTTTCTTTCTTTCTTTCTTTCTTTTTTTTCTTTTTTCTTTTTTTTTAGAGAGCAGTGTAGAGAAAGAGGTTAAGTATTGAAGGAACTAAGAAAAAAGAAGTTAAGTGGAACGGAAGAGTTTTTGGCTTGTGAAGCAGAACCTGGCAAAATGGTGATAGCCTGAGTCTTATGGCACAAGACAATACTAAACATTCTCTTTAAGATGTCAGTATTTAGTTTTCAATTGTTTTCTATTAGATGCTTGGTGGAAACATGCCTACCTCCCCCTGAGTAATTTAGTGGAAGTCACTTACTACATAGATGCTTTGTATTTGTGGTCATTTGGGAGCGTGAAAATTGAAGTATGAAGACTACATTCCAGGAAGAGGTGCTGAAAGAAGGCAGTGACTGCAGGAGTTGAACCCAGGGACTGAGAGAACTGACTTTAGCTTGAACAGATTCATGCACAAGTGTATAAGAATGTTACCATGGAATAGGGAGGATGGGTAAAGACTACAGATCCTGATGTTACCTGGGGGTAGGAATTTAAGACATTTGGTTATTATTGGAATAAGTGACTCTGGAAGGCTGGGAGACATGAGTTTCCTAAGAAATGTATAAAATAGAATTGAAAAATATGTCAGAATTCTATCTGGAGATAACTATTATTAGCATTTCAATGACTATCTTTCTGTTTCTTTCTAATATATGTATATATACATAATTTTATAATAAAATATGGATATAAAAATAAAATCTAATATATAATTGTACTATATATGTTATGTATAATTTTAAAAATAAATTTTATATATAGTAAAATCTTTTTTATCTTAGCAATATATTATTAGGCTTCCCCCACTGCTATAGCATTACACCAATGTTTTTTAAAATGCGCTATCTTGCGGTTTCAACAATACCCAAATTATAGAAAGAGCCTAAAAGTCCATCAACTGATGAATGGATAAAGAAGATGTGGTTTATATATATAATGGAATACTACTTGTCAATGAGAAAGAATGAAATCTGGCCATGTGTAGCAACGTGTATGAAACTGAAGGGGATTATGCTAAGTGAAATAAGTCAGTCAGAGAAAAATAGATATCATATGTTTTTATTCATATGTGGATCTTGGGAAACTTAACAGAAGACCCTGGGGGAAGGGAAGGCGAAAAAAAAAATAGTTACAAACAGAGAGGGAGGGAGACAAACCATAAGAGACTCTTAAATACTGAGAACAATCTGAGGGTTGATGGGGGGGTAGGGGGAGAGGGGAATGTGGGTGATGGGCATTAAGGAGGGCACTTGGGATGAGCACCGGGTGTTGTATGTAAGCCAATTTGACAAATTATATTAAAAACAAAAACAAAATACCAACAGCATTTTTCACAGAACTAGAACAAATTCCAAAATTTGTATGGAACCACAGAAGACCCAGAATACCCAAACCAATCTTGAAAAAGAAGAACAAAACTGGAAGTATCACAATCCCAGATTTCAAGAGAGACTACAAAGCTGTAGTAATCAGAATAGCATTGTACTGGCACAAAAATGGACACATAGATCAATAGAACAGAGTAGAGAACCCAGAAATAAGCCCACACTTATATTGCCAATTAATCTCCAACAAAGAAGGGCAAGAATATGCAATGGGAAAAAGACAGTATCTTCAGAAAATGGTGTCGGGAAAACTGGACTGCAAAAAAATGAGAATAGACCACTTTCTTATACCAAACACAAAAATAAGCCCAAAATGGATTAAAGATCTAAACATGAAACCTGAAACCATAAAAATCCTAGAAGACGGCACAGACGGGAATTTCTCTGACATTGGCCATAACAACATCTTTCTAGATATGTCTCTTGAGGCAAGGGAAACAAAAGCAAATACAAACTATTGGGACTTCATCAAAATTAAAAGCTTCTGAACCTTGAAGGAAACAATCAATAAAACTAAAAGTCAACCTACAAAAAATGTTTTTGCTATCTTTTAAATATTTATTAAACACCAAACATGTCCCCAATTGTTTGAAGCCCTGTTGAACATTTCTCAAGTGTCAGGTGCTATGGCAAATGCTTTATGCATGTAATGCCACTTAATCCTCACAATGAGGTAGACATGATGGCCTAAAGTGGAAAATTGATTATTAAAGGAAATAAACTTCTCGAGATCCCACAACTTTGTTTGAGCCAGGATTCAAACCAAAACTAGTGTGATTCCTGAGCTCACTGCTTTGAATCAGATGCTGAGTCACTTCACTATACATATAATTTAATCCAAGATTTGAAGTGTATTTTGTTTTTGTTTCCAATTTTGTAGTATCAAACAATGTTCCAATGAACATATTTTTTGTAATACGTTTTTAAATAAGCATCATTTTAAATATTTCTGGAGACCCCAGAAACATTTTAGAAAAATAGCAATAGATGAAGCTCAGACAAAAGCTCTATTTCCTTGCATTTAACATATAGGACTCTTAGATAAAAGATCTCCCTCAGTATACGAGTTTCAGTAAATACCCAGGGAGCATCAAATTAGAACATTCTTTTCATGTTAAAAATGTATTTTTACTCTAACTCCTCATATATTTTAAGGAGAATCAGAGGAAATCGGGGCGCCTGGGTGGCTCAGTCGGTTAAGCAGCTGACTTCAGCTCAGGTCATGATCTCATGGTTCATGAATTTGAGCCCCATATCGGGCTCGGTGCAGACAGCTCAGAGCCTGGAGCCTGCTTCAGATTCTGTGTCTCCCTCTCTCTCTGCCCTTCCCCTGTTCACGCTCTGCCTCTATGTCTCTCAAAAAATAAATAAACGTTAAAAAAATTAAAAAAGAAAGAAAAGCTATCCTTAAAAAGGTGTTTGGATACAAAATACTGAAAGGAAAAAACACAAGCATTAGAATAAAACAATTCAGGAAATATTTATAAAATAACTTACCCCCATTTTAATTTTTAATTAAAAAATTTAATGTAATTTAAATCCTGCTTTTCCCCCTTCAAGCAGTCTTCCTCTTAAACTGCCTAGTAACACAACTAAATATTAATATAATCTTACTTTTCTAGTCGTTTCAAATATCCCTGCTCCTGTACTAGCATTCTGGGAAAGCCTCTGTCTCCAGAGTATGGTGGGTGTGAGGTAGTGGACTGATACTATAGCTGTGTCCCCAGAGAAAATTCATATTCTTTTCCTCTTATCTGTACTCACTAATCTTACTAACCTTTAATTACTTAGTTATTGTCTTTCTGAAATGTCCTCAGTTTAAAAGGAAATCCCAGCTCCAGAAGAAGAATAATGGGAGTCTTTCTCCACATCCAATCAATAAATAATCTTTTTTGGAGAAAATGAGAGATAAAGTTAAAGCTGTTAAGAAGAACATAATTCTTGAGGGAAAGCAGACCAAAAAAGCTAATATCAAATTGAGAATTCAGTTTACTTTAACGTTATTAGGAAACATTCAAGGTAGCAGGAAACAAAGTTAAAGGGAGCATGTTTCTAGAAACTGAGTTTATGTTACTGGTGTTTGATATGAGAATTCTCCTTCATTTGAACTTTGGAATTGGATAAGTCATAACAATAAACTATCTTCCATAATATTTTCGGCTACTATGGAAAATGTTATTACCATGAATACTGTGCTTGGTTAATAAGTACTCAACAAATGCTAGTGATTTTGCAACATATGGTCTAAGACACACTCCTCTTTTTCTACAAACCTATCTATTATCAAAAAAAAAAAATGTTAGAGTTATCCATAATAGAAGTGAAAAGGAATAGGTTCTGCTTAAGTTGGCCCTGGCTCTGTGCCATCATAATTTGTTTGGTGATGATACCCTCAACATTGTAATGGCTTTCAGTTGGTTGGAGTATATAGAATTTTGGAGGATAAGCTCAGAGTTCAAAATGCTCTCAAATAGAGAAAGACATAGTAGAAGAATATTGAACTTGGCATCAACAAACCAAAAAAAAAAAAAAACACATAAAAATCCTAGTTCAAGAGTCAATTCTGGGGGTGCCTGGGTGGCTTAGTCAGTTAAGCATCAACTCATGGTTTTACCTCAGGTCATGATCTTGTGGTTTGTGAGATCGAGCCCTGCATCTGGCCCTGTACTGGTAGTGTAGAGCTTGCTTGTGACTCTCTCTCTGCCCCTCCCCTGCTCTCTCTCTGTCTCTCTTTCTCTCTCAAAATAAAGAAATAAACTTAAAATAATAAACTCAATTCTGTGCTTTTTAGTAACTTTGAGGCCTTAAACTTAATCTCTGTGAGCCATTGTTTTCTCACGTGTAAAGTTGAAACAATAACACCTGCCCATCTTACTTTACAGATTTGTTATGAGGCTTCATTTAAATGAAAAAGTGTGTAAGAAAGTACAAATGTAAGGGATTATTATTATATTTAGAGATATAATGATATCTATATGTGGAAAAGAAGAAATAGCTAATTTGCTAAGAATATAACAAAATAATTGAATGGCATTTGTTTATCTTCTGAACATCCTCCTCCTTTACATCTCCCTTAGATCCCTGTGATACTAGCCTTGGTGATCACCTTAAGCCACGCTTTCTATGGGGCTCTTAATCACTTGCCACTCCCTTACCTACCTCGAACTCTATTTTTTAGCCATTTGAACTTCTTTTACTTCCTGAGTCAGACTCTCTTCTTATTATACTTTTACTCGCTTCTCAATGTCCAACTTCCAATTGCCTAGTTAAGTCTTATTCATTATTCAAGTCTCAATTTAGACAGAACTTTTTGCGGAAGGCTTCCCTGACTCCCTTTAAACAAACTTGCCCCTAATGCACTTCCTATTGTACCCCATTGCTTCTCTATACATTGCCAAAGAAAACAGCCACATCAGAACACCTGGGAGCTTATTAAAATGCAAACCCCTAGGATCCGCCCTCCAGATGTTCTAATTCAGTGAATCTGGTGTAGGACCAGTCTGCAAGTTAACTAGAATTCCACATGATTCTGATTCATACTAACATTTAAGAGCCATATTCTGTTATAATACTCATCACCCTGAATTAAAATTGTTTATCTGTCTCTTTCTTTTAACCTGTAATGAGAGCAGGGATTGCACCTGTCTTCCTCATGATTTGTAATCCCAATGCCTGGCATAAACAATCAATACATGTTGGAACAAATAAATAAGTGACTATATGAAAGAAAAGAAGGGGAAAGAACAGTTCTCCTAAAGTGAGAACAGTGTGAACTCTGTGAAGCCCTTTGATCCTTGCATATCAACTATTACAAAGAGATATGCTCTAAGAATATGCACACTAAATGCAAAACAGTTACCAATTCCTAGATTCACTGTCATAAAAACTGCCAACTATGAATTTAATAAATCTTTTAGTGGAAACCGTAGATGATTTTTCAGAAACCAAAAAGGCACATTGACAGCACAAACAAAGTTAAATCTGTTTACTGCTGGAGAGTGAGATTGGGATTAGGGTAAGGGATTTGGGTTTTTACTTTACGTACTTTACATACTTCTGTATTGTTCGATTTTTTTTTTTTTTTTGAAATAAGGAGCACAGGGGCGCCTGGGTGGCTCAGTCGGTTAAGCGTCCAACTTCAGCTCAGGTCATAATCTCACAGTTCACGAGTTCGAGCTCCGCGTCGAGCTCTGTGCTCACAGCTCAGAGCCTGGAGCCTGCTTCAGACTCTCTGTCTCCCTCTCTCTTTCTCTCTGCTCCTCCCCCGCTTGTGCTCTGCCTCTCTCTCTCTCAAAAATAAATTTAAAAACATTAGGTTTTTTTTAAATAAGGAGCACATATTGCCTTTGAAATTTAATTATTTTTAAGCTATTTATTTTTTAAGTTTATTTAAACTTAAAAACATGGAACATGTGAACATGGGAGGGGCAGAGAGAGAGGGAGAGGCAATCCCAAGCAGATTTTTTTCTGTCAGCACAGAGCCCAACACAGCACTTGATCTCACAAACCATGATATCATAACCCGAGCCGAAATCAAGAGTCAGAAATTTAATTGGCGGAGACACCTAGGTGACCCAATATTACCTTTGAAATTTAAAAAATTACCAAAAATAATTGTTTAAAAGATCAAGGGCTGTGCTATTGACTACATGATTTATCAATATGTTATTCTACAAAAATGCATTTGGATATTTATAATCAAACTTTATGATACTTAGATATTTAGGACTGAAGCATAAGTATTTAGCTTCAGACATTTGCCTTATCCCCCTTCTCCTGTTACTTTTAAATATGGCTCCAGGGCACATCCCTTACATCATTGATTCAATGGAGAAGTCACAATAAACAGATATTAAAGCAATGTGGTAAAGGGCTGAGGGTGAGGGAATTGAAGAGATGCTGTTTACGGGTTAAAAACTTGCAACTAGTAGATAAATAAGTTCTGGAGATCCAATGTACAGCATGGTAATTATAGTCCACAATACTGTAAGTTCAAAGTTGCTAAGACTATATTTCAACTGTTGTCAATACGAAAAATAATTATGTGACATTATATTATTATGTGCTTCATTCATTCTAATCCTGTGTTACTCATGGTCCAGAATATGTCCTGAGAGCCAAACAAATTTCAGTAGGGGCCCAGGAAACCCTAAATGATATCAAAGTTTCCAGGAGTGACCTAGCTTCCCTAGAGTTAATCAGATGATCAATCCATGACTATAATAGCTTTTAGGTTCTCTCTCCCCTTTATTTATCTTCAGTCCTCCAAAACAGGAGACCATGATTGCTTTAAATTATGTATCTGTCACATCCTCTCCATCCTACATCACTTTAGCCTGGATTAATGTAGCATATTCTCATTTGGTCTCTAGTTTCAGGATTTATCCCTCTAGTCTACCCTTTCATGTATCCGCATTATTCATTATTTTATTTTATTTTTATTTTTATTTTATCTTTATTTTATTTCATTAACTGTTTATTTATCTTTGACAGAGAGAGAGGGAGGGAGAGAGAGAGAGAATAGAAGAGAGAGAATCCAAAGCAGGCTTTGCACTGTTTTCGCAGAGCCCCCCGTGGGACTTGAATGCAGGAACCATGAGATCATGACCTCAGCTGAAATCAAGTGTCACACACTCAACAGACTGAGTCACCCGGTCACCCCACATTATTTTATTTTTTATTCACAAACATAGCATTAGGTACATGAAATTGTGCTGGATATTATGAACATATTAATTTACTTAATACTCTCAATAGCCCTATTATAAGATAATATTGTTATCCTCGTTTTATAGGTGAAGATCCTGAGGGCACAGAAGAGGTTAAGTAACTTGCCCAACCAAATACACACACTTAGTCAGTGGTGGACTGAGATTTAAATTTAGGTAGCCTAGTGCCAAAGTCTATGTTTTTAACCACTATTCTTTTTTTTATTCATTTTTTAAAATTTTGCATCCAAGTTAGTTAGCGTACAGTGCAACAATGATTTCAAGAGTAGATTCCTTAATTCCCCTTACCCATTTAGCTCATCCCCCTTCCCACAGGCCCTCCTGTAACTGTCTGTTTGTTCTCTATGTTTAAGAGCATCTTATGTTTTTGTCCCCTTCCCTGTTTTTATATTATTTTTGCTTCCATTCCCTTATGTTCATCCGCTTTGTATTTTAAAGTCCTCATATGAGTGAAGTCATATGATATTTGTCTTTCTCTGATTGACTAATTTCGCTTAGCATGATACCCTCTAATACCATCCATGCAGTTGCAAATGCCAAGATTTCATTCTTTTTGATTGCCGAGTAATACTCCATTGTGTGTTTGTATGTATATGTGTGTATGATATATATATCACATCTTTATCCATTCATTCATCGATGGACATTTGGGCTCTTTCCTACTTTGGCTATTGTTGATAGTGCTGCTATAAACATTGGAGTGCATGTGTCCCTTCAACATACCTGTATCCCTT
Organism: Paguma larvata; assembly: GCA_030068075.1. NCBI lineage: Eukaryota > Metazoa > Chordata > Mammalia > Carnivora > Viverridae > Paguma > Paguma larvata. Next base: position 65,892,052 of record CM057830.1, read on the forward strand.
GGATAAATCCCTAATAGTGCAATTGCTGGGTCATAGGGTAGTTCTATTTTTAATTTTTTGAGGAACCTCCATATTATTTTCCAGAGTGGCTTCACCAGTTTGCATTCCCACCAGCATTGTAAAAGAGATCCTCTACCTCCACATCCTCGTTTTTGCTTTTGTATCCTTGGCCTCTGGAGACTTGTTGAATAAGAAGTTGCTGCGACCAAGGTCAAAGAGGTTCTTGTCTATTTTCTCCTCGAGGATTTTGATGGCTTCCTGTCTTAAGTTTAGGTCTTTCATCCATTTTGAGTTTATTTTTGTGTATGGTGTAAGAAAGTAGTCCAGGTTCATTTTTCTGCATGTCGCTGTCCAGTTTTCCCAGCACCACTTGCTGAAGAGACTGTGTTTATTCCATTGAATATTCTTTCCTGTTTTGTCAAAGATGAGTTGGCCATACGTTTGGAAGTCCATTTCTGGGTCTCTATTTTGTTCCATTGATCTGAGTGTCTGTTCTTGTGTCAGTAACATACTGTCTTGGTGATTACAGCTTTGTAATACAGCTTGAATTCTGGGATTGTGATGCCTTCTGCTTTGGTTTTCTTCTTCAGGATTGCTTTGGCTGTTTGGGGTCTTTTCTGATTCCACACAAGTTTTAGGACGGTTTGTTCTAGCTCTGTGAAGAATGCTGGTGTTATTTTGATAGGGATTGCATTGAATATGTAGATTGCCTTGGGTAGTATTGACATTTTAACAATGTTTGTTCTTCCTATCCAGGAGCATGGAATATTTTTCCTTTTTTGTGTGTTTTCTTCAATTTATTTCGTAAGCTTTGTATAGTTTTCAGTGCATAGATTTTTTCACCTCTTTGGTTAGATTTATTCCTATGTATTTTATGGTTTTAGGTGCAATTGTAAATGGGATTGATTCCTTGATTTCTCTTCCTGTTCCTTCATTATTGGTGTATAGGAATGCAACCGATTTTTGTGCATTGATTTTATATCCTGCCACTTTGCTGAATTCATGGATCAGTTCTAGCAGATTTTTGGTGGAATCTATTGGGTTTTCCATATAGAGTATCATGTCATCTGTGAAGAGTGAAAGTTTGACCTCCTCCTGGCTGACTCGGATGCCTTTTATTTCTTTGTGTTGTCTGATTGCTGAGGCTAAGGCTTCCAATACTATGTTGAATAACAGTGGGGAGACTGGACAACCCTGTCTTGTTCCTGACCTTAGGGGGAAAGCTCTCAGTTTTTCCCCATTGAAGATGATATTAACATTGAGTCTTTCATATATGGCTTTTATGATCTCGAGGTATCATCCTTCTATCCCTACTTTCTTAATGGTTTTTATCAAGAAAGTATGCTGTATTTTGTTAAACGCTTTCTCTGCATCTACTGAGAGGATCACGTGGTTCTTGTCCTTTCTTTTATTGATGTGATGAATCGCATTGATTGTTTTGTGGATATTGAACCAACCCTGCATCCCAGTTAACCACTATTCTATACTGCTACTCCCAGTATGATGGTGAGACACTAATGCTACTCCAGACTTACTGATCTTTTCTGTTAATTCCTGCACCACTTATAAACTATACTACTTTGTACTTTATACTACTTTATACTTGCTTTTTATGTGATTGTTTTATGCTTATAAATTAGACTACTTAATCAGGGTGTAAAATTCTCTCAAGGAGCTGCAGCTACATCGTATCTGAGTTCCGTAGCCCTCAGAACACCTAGAACAGGGCGAGGTACCTAATAAGTGGCCCAAGACTTAAACAAACCCCCAGAGGTTGACATATTCAATGATAAACTCTATCATTTTAATGATAAGTTTTACCCTGCTGTTTTGATTAAACCAGTATATACCATTATAGGTAACTTATACCCCATAGTTAAAATGACTCATGAATCAAGGCTCAAAGTTGTTTGAACCATATGTTTCCACGAATAGGTGGACTTGGTGAGACTAAGCAAAAACCAGGGGGAGGGGAAGAGGGGAAAGAAAAAAAAGACACAGAGAGGGAGGGAGATAAAACATAAGAGACTCTCAAAGACTAAGAACAAACTGAGGGTGAGGGAGATGGGGGGGGAGAGAGGGTGATGGGCATTAAAAAAGGGCACATGTTGGGATGAACACTGGGTGTTTTATGTAAACCAATTTGAAAATAAACTATTTTAAATTAAAAAAAAATGAAACATTGGAAAATTGACTCAGTGAGTGTTTTAATTTATCAACTCAACTTTCTCAAAGTCTGCCATTTTATAATTCTTTAGTGAGGTATTTTACAAAAAGGAGAGGATAACGTTTCTTTAAAAAAGCTAATTTAATCTTTGTAACAAACTTACCGATTCAGATTCCTATATAGTTTATTGTGATTTAGTGTGTGATTTAGAGCCAAAAGACTTGAATACTAGTCCCAGCTCTAAGTCTTTACTAGTTATATAATTTTGAGATGTTATTTAATCTCTCTCTGAGTCCTGCCCCCACCACCTCACCCCATCCCTGCTTTCTCATCTATACATTTTTTTTTCAATTTGAAACAGCTCTTAATTTAAAAACAAACAAAACACCAAAGGATCAATGTGGCAATCAGTGAAATGTAATTAAAAGAGTCTTACTAATCATATTGAATTATTATTATGTTTTCTTTGCTCATAAATTTATATTACTTAGTTTCCTCTTATAGCAGTTAAAACATTCTTATCTTTTTTTTTTAATTTATTGTCAAATTGGTTTCCATATAACACCCAGTGCTCATCCCAACAAGTGCCTTCCTCTGTGCCTGTCACCCACTCTCCCCCCTCCCACACCCCCCTCACCCCTCAGTTTGTTCTTAGTCTTTGAGAGTCTCTTATGTTTTGTCTCCCTCCCTCTCTGTGTGTTTTTTCTTTTCCCCTCTTCCCCTCTCCCATGGTTTTATGCTAAGTTCTCATCTATAAATTTGAGATATTATTTACTTTAATTCAAAGATGATTTTGAGGATCAAAGAAGACAATGCATCTGAAAGTATTTCTTTTTATGTTTATTTATTTTTTGAGAGAGAGAGAGAGAGAGAATCTGAAACAGACTCCACATTCTGAGCTGTCAGCACAGTCTGTAGGTATGGGGCTCAAACCTACAGACTGTGACATCATGACCTGAACTGAAGTCAATTGCTTAACCGACTGAGCCACTCAGGCGCCCCTGAAAGTATTTTTTTAACTCTAAAGCACTATACAAATGTAGATTTTGTTATTATTCATAGTATAACGTCTTAGAACAGAGAAATATTACTTTAAGATTTAGATTAGCCCTTAATCTAAACTGTGTGATCTGAGTGAAGGCATTAACTTCTCTGAACCTCATCCTCTCCATTTATAAAATGAACAATGATTTTAATTTCCTCTATATCCTGTTGGTAAATAACAAAAAATACGATACTAAAAAATATTAACTTTACTGAATTTTTTTCAACCCAAATTATTACCATGACATAAAGTAAGTTATTTTACATACTTGCTTTGTATTGGCACTTAATGTTTATATAATTATTTTGCTTGAACAAAGTATTTTAATTCCTCCTGGTTTCCATAATTATGAATTATGTTACAGAAAATGCTACTTATACATTATATAGAAAAGAGTAAATTACTCTTTTTGCATTATTAAAATAATAAACTGAAAGAAATACATATTTTAGGGACCTCTTGAAGTAAATAAAGCTATTTTGCACAAAGAGTAGAATATTTATTCTGTGCTCAGAATTAAAGCTCTAAAAGTATTGGACTCCAATTAATAAGTATTATAATCTAGTAATAATAACATAAAACTTCTACAAATATATGTTTATATATATTTACCTGTACACACATACATACGTACTTTTAAGTTTCCTGCTGATGGAAGACTTCGAGACAGAAGTCTTGAAGAAACATGAAAGAAAGAAAGAAGAAAGAAAGAAAGAAAGAAGGAAGGAAGAAAGGAAGGAAAAAAAGGAAGGAAGGAAGGAAAATGTTTGACTCGTGGAAAATGGAGGAGAATGTAGAAGTTTGGAGATTAGATTGAAGAAAGGAGAAAAGCATTCATTCAGTTAAGCATTCATTCATAAAGCATTTTTTCATCACCTATTATGTGCCAGAAAAATATGTCAGTCTCTGAGAAGATAAAAGATGAGTAAGATAAATCTCTGCTCTCAAAGGTTTCAGTATTATTGGAAACACAGACCTATAGATAAATTAATGTAGTTAGATGGAAGAAGAGGAAGGAGGAGGAGGAGGAAGAGGAGGAGGAGGAGGAGGAGGAGGAGGTAGAGGGAGTGTAGGGGATAGATGATAGATGATGATAGACAGATTGATTGATAGATAGATAATACATAATATAAATAAAGTAGATAGGTGATAGATAGATAGATAGATAGATAGATAGATAGATAATATAAATAAAGTCAATGTAAGTACTGTGCGGAGATACCCAAAGGAGCAGCCAAAAGAACACATCTCAAATTGAAGGATCAAGTAAAGTTTTCTCGAGGAGGTGACAGCTTGAGTTGAGTTATAAATGAGAAATAGGAGTTATTCATATTAAAGGAAGGTGGGGTACGTTTCAGATAGTGGAAAAAGCTTTTATGACAGTCTAGAGATAACAAAAAGCAAGGAAGTTTCCATAGAATTGCAACTTGCTCAATGTGACTGTGAGGGAAGGAGTAGTAATAGATGGAGATGAAGAGGTATGCAGGAGCCAGATCTTTAAAAAACAAAACAAAACAAAAAACTTGGTATGATTTTGCTAAGGAGTTTGACTTTATCCTGAAGTGATTGAAAACCATCAATGGATCTTAAGCAGAGCAGTGTTATAAGTTTTATGTTTCAGGGATAAAGCTAATGAAAGGGGAAAGGAACCAAAACCAGTCCAGAGGATGCTACTTTAGCCTCTATTTACACGTGAAAAAAAAAAAAAAAGATGTTCTGAAATAAAGTTGTGGACGTACAGAAAAAAATGGGACACATTCAATAATTAATTGGGGAGGGGCTTGGACCAACATGGTGGAGGAGTAGGGGGACCCAGGATACCCTTGTTTTTCAAACCAAAAAGGACTGAAATCAAAGGACCTTCAACACCAAGAGTCGGAGAAGAAAGGGGTTGCAGTATACAAGGAACAGAAAGCCACCCCAGAAAACACCCCCAAGAACCAGAAACTTTAAGAAACAATTCAAAGCACACATAGCCAAAATGACGAAACAGAAGAATTCTCCTCAAAAGAATCTATAGGAAGTAGTGACAGCTCAATAATTGATGAAAACAGATATAAGCAACAGAACAGAACAGGAATAGAGAATGATAATCATAAAACTAATTGCTGGGCTTCAAAAAGCTTAGATGAATGCAAGGGGTCCTGCGCGGCAGAGTTCAAGAACCTTAAAAACAGTCAGGAAGAATTAAAAAAGGCCTTGGATGAAGTACAAAGCAAACTGGAAGCAGCCACAGCGCAGATGGAAGAGGCAGAAGAGAGAGTAAGTGAATTAGAAGATAAAATTATGGAAAAAGAGGAAGCAGAGAAAAAGAGAGAGATCCAGGAACAGGAAAGGAGAATTCGAGAGCTGAGCGATGCACTCAAATGAAACAATATCCGTATCATAGGAATTCCAGAGGAAGAAGAGAGAGAGAAAGGAGTCGAAGAGGTATTTGAACAAATCATTGCTGAGAACTTCCCCAACATGAGGAAGGAAACAGGCATGGATATCCAACAGGCACAGAGAATTCCCCTCAGATGCAACTTGAATAGACCTTCTGCACGACACATCATAGTGAAGCTGGCAAAATATAAAGACAGGGAGAGAATCCAGAAAGCAGCTAGGGACAAAAGGACCTTAACATACAAAGGCAGACACATAAGGGTTGTAGCAGACTTATCTACAGAAACTTGGCAAGCCAGAAAGGAATGGCAGGATATCTTCAATGTGATGAGCAGGAAGGATATGCAACCAAGAATCCTGTATCCGGCTAGCCTGTCTTTCAGAATAGAAAGAGAGATCAAGTTTTTCCCCAACAAACAAAAACTGAAGGAATTCATCACAAATAAGCCAGCATTACAAGAGATCCTGAGGGGCACTCTATGAAGGAAAGGTTGCAAAGAACACAAACTACCAGGGACAGCCTTACAAACATGAAATCTACAGATAATACAGTGACTATAAGCCCATATTTTTTCAATATTAACACTGAATGTAAATGGACTAAATGCACCAATCAAAAGACACAGGGTAACAGAATGGATTAAAAAACAAGATCCATCTATTTGCTGTCTTTAAGAAACCCATCTTAAACCTGAGGACATCTTTAGATTGAAAGTGAGGGGATGGAGAACTATGTACCATGCTACTGGAAGTCAGAAGAGCGCTAGTGTAGCCACACTTATATCAGACAAACTAGACTTTAAAATGAACGATGTAATAACAGATGAAGAAGGACATTATATAATAGTCACAGGGACTGTCCAGCAGGAAGAGCTAACAATTATAAATATCTACGTCCCAAAATAGGGGGCACACAAATTTGTAAAACAACTAATTACAAATATAAGCAACCTTATACATAAAAATGTCCTAATAGTAGGGAACCTTAACACTCCACTCTCAGCATTGGACAGAAACACAAAACAGAAAATCATCACAGAAACAATGGCCCTGAATGACACATTAGAATAGATGGGCCTAACAGACATCTTCAGGGTCCTTCATCCAGAAGCAAAGGAATTTACTCAACAGCACACGGTACATTTTCCAAGATAGACCACATTCTGGGGCACAGGGAAGCTCTGAATAAATATAAAAGAATTGGGATGACACCATGCACACTATCGAAACACAATGCTTTGACACTTGAAATCAACCACAGGAAAAAGCCTGGAAAATATCCAAAAACATGGAGGCTAAGGAATAACCTACTAAAAGACGAGTGGGTCAACCAAGCAATCAGAGAAGAAATTAAAAAATACATAGAAACAAATGAAAATGAAAATACAACAATCCAAACGCTCTGGAATGCGGCAAAGGCAGTCCTGAGAGGGAAATATATTGCAATCCAGGCCCGTCTCAAGAAACAAGAAAAATCAATAACACAAATTCTAACAGCACGCCTAAAAGAACTAGAAGCAGAACATCTAAAACAATCCACCCAGCAGAAAGAGAGAAATAACAAAGATCAGGGCACAAATTAATCATATGGAAACAGAAAAAGTAGTGGAACAGATCAATGAAACCAACAGCTGGTTCTTTGAAAAAATGAACAAAATAGACAAACCTCTAGCCAGGCTTCTCAAAGGGAAAAGAGAAAGAACTCAAATAGATAAAATCATGAATGAAAAGGGAGTAAATACAACCAATCCCTCAGAAATACAAGGAATCGTCAGAGAATACTATGAAAAATTATATACCACCAAACTCGGCAACCTGGAAGAAATGGACAAATTCCTAAATAGCCACACGCTACCAAAACTCAAACGGGAAGAAATAGAAAATTTGAACAGACACATAACTAGGAAAGATAAGGAATCAGTTATCAAAAACCTCCCAGCAGATAAAAGCCCTGGACCAGATGGCTTCCCTGCAGAATTTTAACAGACATTTAAAACAGAGTTAATTCCTACCCTCCTCAAGCTGTTCCAAAAAAATGAAACAGAAGGAAAACTCCCGGACTCATTCTATGAAGCCAGCATCACTTTGATTCCCAAACCAGATAAAACCTAGCAAAGAAAGAGAATTACAAGCCAATATCCCTAACGAATATGGATGCAAAAATTCTCAACAAGATACTAGCAAATCGAATCCAACAGCATATAAAAAGAATAATTCACCATGATCAAGTAGGATTCAACCCTGGGTTGCAGGGCTACTTCCATATTCGCAAATCAGTTAACGTTATAAATCACATTAACAAAAGAAAGATAAGAACCATATGATCCTGTCAATAGATGCAGAAAAAGCATTTGACAAACTACAGCACCCTTTCTTTCTCAATCCTTGAGAAAGTCAGGATAGAAGGAACATACTTAAATATCATAAAAGCCATATATGAAAAGCTCACAGCTAATATCATCCTGAACGGGGAAAAACTGAAAGCCTTCCCCCTGAGATCAGGAACATGACAAGGGTGTCCACTCTCGCCACTGCTATTTAACATAGTGTTGGAAGTCTTAGCATCAGCAATCAGACAACAAAACAAAAAAAAAGGCATCAAGATTGGCACGGAGGAAGTCAAACTTTCACTTTTTGCAGACAACATGATACTTTACATGGAAAACCCGACAGAATCCACAAAAAGCCTACTAGAACGGATCCATGAATTCAGCAAAGTTGCAGGATACAAAATCAATGTACAGAAATCGGTGGCATTTATATACACCAACAATGAAGCAGCAGAAAGAGAAATAAATAAGCTGATCCCTTTCACAATTGCACCAAAAACTATAAAATACTTAGGAATAAACCTAACCAAAGATGTGAAAGACCTCTACACTGAAAACTATAAAAAACTTATGAAGGAAATTGAGGAAGACACAAGGAAATGGAAAAACATCCCATGCTCATGGATTGGAAGAATAAATATCGTCAAAATGGCAATACTACCCTAAGCAATCTATACATTCAATGCAATCCCAATCAAAATTGCACCACCATTCTTCTCAAAGCTAGAGCAAACAATCCTAAAATTTGTATAGGACCAGAAAAGATCTCGAATAGCCAAAATAATACTGAAGAATAAAACCAAGGTGGGAGGCATCACAATCCCAGACTTTAACCTCTACCACAAAGCTGTAGTCATCAAGACTGTATGGTATTGGCACAAAAACAGACACATAGACCAATGGAATAGAAAAGAAATCTCAGAAATGGACCCGCAAGTATATGGCCAACTAATCTTTGACAAAGCAGGAAAGAGTATCCAATGGAAAAAAGACAGACTCTCTAATGAATGTTGCCAGGAGAACTGGACAGCAACATGCAAAAGAATGAAACTAGACCACTTCCTTACACCACTCACAAAAATAAACTCTAAATGGATAAAAGATCTGATTGTGAGACAGGAAACCATCAAAATCCTAGAGGAGAAAGCAGGAAAAAACCTCTTTGACCTAAGATGCACCAATTTCTTACTTGACACATCTCTAAAAGCAAGGGAATTAAAAGCAAAGATGAACTACTGGGACCTCATCAAGATAAAAACCTTCTGCACTCCAAAGAAAACAACCAACAAGACTAAGAGACAACCAATGGAATGGGAAAAGATAATCGCAAATGACATATCAGATAAAGGACTAATATCTAAAATCTATAAATAACTTACCAAACTCCACACCTGAAAAACGAATAATCTAGTGAAGAAATGGGTGGAAGATATTTATAGACACTTCTCCAAAGAAGACATCCAAATGGCAAACAGACACATGAAATCATTCTCAATGTCACTCATCATCAGGGAAATACAAATCAAAACCACACTGAAATACCACCTCACACAAGTCCGAGTGGCTAAAATGAACAAATCAGGAAACTATAGATGCTGGCGAGGATGTGGAGAAAAAGGCACCTTCTTAACACTGTTGGTGAGAATGCAAACTGGTGCAGCCACTCTGGAGAACTGTGTGGAGGTTCCTCAAAAAAATGAAAATAGAGCTACCCTATGACCCAGCAATAACACTGTCAGGAATCTACTCAAGAGATCCAGTACTGCCGATGCATAGGGGCACGTGTACCCCGATGTTCATAGCAGCACTTTCGACAATAGCCAAATCATGGAAAGTGACTAAGTGTCCATCAACTGATGAATGGATAAAGAAGAAGTGGTATATATATATATATATATATATATATATATATATATATATACACATATATATATATATATATATATATACACAATGGAATACTATGCAGCAATGAGAAAGAATGAAATCTGGCCATGTGTGGCAACATGGATGGAACTGGAGGATATTATTCTGAGTGAAATAAGTCAGGCAGAGAAAGACAGATGCCATATGTTCCCACGCATAGGTAGGCTTTGGGAGACCTAACAGAAAACCAGGGGGGAGGAGAACAAGTGAAGGAAGGGAAAAAAAAGCCACAGAGAGGAAGGAAGACATAACATAAGAGACTCTCAAAGACTAAGAACAAACTGAGGGGTGAGGAGGGTGTGTGTGGGGGAGAGTGGGTGACAGGCATAGAGGAGGGCATTTGTTGGGGTGAGCACTGGGTGTTGTATGGAAACCAAATTGACAATAAATTATTCAAAAAAATAATTATTTAGGGGTAGAAGTGAGAGGACTTTATTAGTGACTACATGTGAAGATGGGGGAGATAGTAGGATATAGGAAGATACCTAGGTTTGGGGCTTTAGCAAATAGATGGATAAGAATACAGTTAAATGAAACATAGCATACAGAAAAGGGAGGAGCAGGCAGAGAGGCAAAATTATGAATTCAGTTTTGTCAAATTTTAGGTATCTTTGGAATTTCCAAGCAGAGATATTCAGTTAGCAGTTGGACATATGGGTTGGAAATAGATTTAGGCCTACTTTCAGAGAGTTGGTAATTGAGGACAGTGAGATTAATCAACAGAGTACAAAAAGTGCGATCAGAACCCCATTGATAGAGTTCTAAGAAGTATCAATCTTTATAGAAGACTGAAAATAATTGTCTAGGAGGTATGAAGAAATAGAGATAATGATGTCACAGAAGACAAGGGAGCAGAGTTTCCAATGTCAAATGCTGCATAGGAGTTAAAGACTGAAAAGGACCTGCTAAGTTTAGCAATGAGTGGGTTATTGAGTACAGTTTCAATTTCAGTGAAATGAAATTAAATTGTTTAGGCTGAGGAGTGGATAACAAGTGAAGGAGTAGAAGCAATGAATGAATATCACTCTTCCAACTAACTGTGCTATGAAGAAAAGACAAAGTTGGTAACTGAAGGCACAATGAGCTTGATGGAGGTCTCTCTCTCCCTTTCTCCTTCTCTCCCTCCCTTCTTCCTTCCCATTCTCCCTCCCTCCCTCCCTCTCTCTCAAAAGACTTAACTATGTTTACATGCCAATAAGAAGAAGTCAACATAAAGGAAGAGGCTTAAGATTCAGGAGAAAGAGGATAATCAAAGAAGAGGGACTGTAAGGAAGCTGAAGAGGATTGGATCTAGAACATGAATGGGAGGATTGAATTTGTTAAGAATGGTAAATACCTCTTCTACTGAGATGGGAATGAAGGACTTAATGATGGAAGCTAATGTAAAGAAGTTTATATGTGAAAGTTCAATGGCAAGAATCAGGAAGCTAAAGAGTTATCAAATTACAACAGATATAAAGAGAATTATCCACCATGATCAAGTAGGATTCATCCCTGGGTTGCAGGGCTGGTTCAATATTCGCAAATCAATCAACGTGATACATCACATCAACAAAAGAAAAGATAAGAACCATATGATCCTGTCAATAGATGCAGAAAAAGCATTTGACAAAATACAGCATCCTTTCTTAATAAAAACTCTCGAGAAAGTCGGGATAGAAGGAACATACTTAAACATCATAAAAGCCATATATGAAAAGCCCACAGCTAATATCATCCTCAATGGGGAAAAATTGAAAACCTTCCCCCTGAGATCAGGAACACGACAGGGGTGTCCACTCTCGCCACAGCTATTTAACATAGTGCTGGAAGTCTTAGCATCAGCAATCAGACAACAAAACAAAAAAAAAGGCATCAAGATTGGCAAGGAGGAAGTCAAACTTTCACTTTTTGCAGATGACATGATACTTTACATGGAAAACCCGACGGAATCCACCAAAAGCCTACTAGAACTGATTCATGAACTCAGCAAAGTTGCAGGATACAAAATCAGTGTACGGAAATCGGTGGCATTTCTATACACCAACAATGAAGCAGCAGAAAGAGAAATAAAGAAGCTGATCCCTTTCACAATTGCACCAAAAACCATAAAATACTTAGGAATAAACCTAACCAAAGATGTGAAAGACCTCTACACTGAAAACTTATGAAGGAAATTGAGGAAGACACAAGGAAATGGAAAAACATCCCATGCTCATGGATTGGAAGAATAAATATCGTCAAAATGGCAATACTACCCAAAGCAATCTACACATTCAATGCAATCCCAATCAAAATTGCACCACCATTCTTCTCAAAGCTAGAGCAAACAATCCTAAAATTTGTATAGGACCAGAAAAGATCTCGAATAGCCAAAATAATACTGAAGAATAAAACCAAGGCGGGAGGCATCACAATCCCAGACTTTAACCTCTACTACAAAGCGGTGGTCATCAAGACTGTATGGTATTGGCACAAAAACAGACACATAGACCAGTGGAATAGAATAGAAAACTCAGAAATGGACCCGCAAGTATATGGCCAACTAATCTTTGACAAAGTGGGAAAATGTATCCAATGGAAAAAAGACAGCCTCTTTAACAAATGGTGCTGGGAGAATTGGACAGCAACATGCAAAAGAATGAAACTAGACCACTTTCTTACACCACTCACAAAAATAAATTCTAAATGGATAAAAGGTCTGAATGTGAGACAGGAAACCGTCAAAATCCTAGAGGAGAAAACAGGAAAAAGCCTCTTTGACCTAAGACGCACCAATTTCTTACTCGACACGTCTCCAAAGGCAAGAGAATTAAAAGCAAAGATGAACTATTGGGACCTCATCAAGATAAAAAGCTTCTGCACAGCAAAAGAAACAACCAACAAAATGAATAGGCAACCAACGGAATGGGAAAAGATCATCGCAAATGACATATCGGATAAAGGACTAATATCTAAAATTTATAAAGAACTTACCAAACTCCATACCCGAAAAACAAACAACCCAGTGAAGAAATGGGCAGAAGATATGAATAGACACTTCTCCAAAGAGGACATTCAGATGGCCAACAGACACATGAAACAATGCTCAATGTCACTCATCATCAGGGAAATACAAATCAAAACCACACTGAGATACCACCTCACACCAGTCAGAGTGGCTAAAATGAACAAATCAGGAAACTATAGATGCTGGCGAGGATGTGGAGAAGTAGGCACCCTCCTACACTGTTGGTGGGAATGCAAACTGGTGCAGCCACTCTGGAAAACGGTGTGGAGGTTCCTCAAAAAAATGAAAATAGAGCTACCCTATGATCCAGCAATAGCCCTGCTAGGAATCTACCCAAGAGACACAGGAATGCTGATGCATAAGAGCACGTGTACCCCAATGTTCATAGCAGCACTTTCGACAATAGCCAAATCATGGAAAGAGACCAAGTGCCCATCAACTGACGAATGGATAAAGAAGTTATGGTACTTATATACAATGGACTACTACGTGGCAATGAGAAAAAATGAAATCTGGCCATGTGTAGCCAGATGGATGGAACTGGAGGGTATTATGTTAAGTGAAATAAGTCAGTCAGAAAAAGACAGATACCATATGTTTCCACGAATAGGTGGACTTTGTGAGACTAAGCAAAAACCAGGGGGAGGGGAAGAGAGGAAAGGAAAAAAAGACACAGAGAGGGAGGGAGATAAAACATAAGAGACTCTCAAAGACTAAGAAAAAAACTGAGGGTAAGGGGGATGAGGGAGGGGGGAGGGGGGTGATGGCATTAAAAAGGGCACATGTTGGGATGAACACTGGGTGTTATATGTAAACCAATTTGAAAATAAACTATTATAAAATTAAAAAAAAAAGTTTGAACCATAAAAAAAAAGGGTTATCACATTATAACCTCAATTTTACCCTGTGAAAATTATTATTTAGTGTGATGAAAGCTTGGAATATTAGGTGAAGGTAATGTTTAAGGGAGATGACTAGGGTTAAGAAGAATTCTTGGTTTATCTCATGCTAGAGGCCATCTGTGAATTTGTCATGCTCTTCATTTTTACTTATTCTTATATCCCATTTCTAATCCATTAGGAAATTGTCAGCTTTATCTTCAAAATATACCCTAAATCCAACCAATTTTCTCTATCTCCACTGTAAGCCATCAGCATCTCTCTCTTTGATTATTGTAATAGCATTCTCTCCTCCTCCCTAACCCTGACTTCTTTCAAAGATTCTCTTTGTCTTTGATTTTCTGCAGTTTTAATCTGATATACCTAGGTGTAGAGTTTCAGTTTCCATCTTGCTTAGTGTTCTCTCATATTCTCAATCTGTGCCTTGGTGTCTGTCATTAATTTTGGAAAATTCTCAGCCATTATTACTGCAAATATTTCTTCTGCTCCTTTATCTATTTCTTCTCCTTCTGGTATTTCCATTACATATATGTTATACCTTTTTGTAGTTGTTCCATAGTTCTTGGGTGTTATATTCTGAGTGGGTTTTTTTTTCATTATTTTTTGTCTTTGCATTTCAGTTTGGGAAGTTTCTACTGACATTTTCCAGCTTAGATTTTTTCCTCAACCAGTCTGCTAATAGCCCATTAAAGCTATTCTTTATTTCTGTTATAGTGTTTTGATATGTAGCATTTCATTTTGGCATTGTCTTGGAGTGTCCATCTCTCTGCTTGCCTTACACATCTATTCTTGCATGTTGTCTACTTTTTTCCATTTTAAGCTTTAGCATATTCATCATGATTATTTTAAATTTCCAATATGATAAGTCCAAAATTTCTGCCATATCTGATTCTGGCTCTGATACTTAGTTTGTCTTTTCAGACTTCCCTCCCATCCCTGCCTCTTAGCATGTCTTATACAGCACTTGTTTTATTTATTTTTTACAGTATTTGTTTTAAACCAGACATGATGTATCGGGTAGAAGGAACCAAGATAGGTAGACATTTAGTGTGAGTTATTAATCTTTATCTGGAGCTGAGCTCTATTTACCATTTGCTGGAGTTGTATCTGTGGGTAAAATGTTTTCTAGTCTCCTTGTCCACCCCACCCCCATTGTGTTCAGATTTTCCTAGAGATCTAGACAAAGACTTAAATAGAGTCTTTAATAGACTTAAATAGAGTCTTTGTCTAGAAGCTCTCTTTATTATAATCCACTTATATAATCCACTCCATTTAAGTCTTAATCTAGACTTAAATAGAGTCTTTGTCTAGAAGCTCTCTTTATTATAATCCACTGTCGTTATATCACTGTCTTGTTGATGTAGCAGTAAGGTACTAGGGAGGGGAAGCATTCTATAATCTTGTAAGTAATCTCATTTTGATAGTGGGCCTGAGTCTTTGGGCTTTAACCTTCAGAAGCATTTATTAGCCTTCCCCCCCACCTCCTTATGTCTGCAAAAGGAAGACTGTAAGGGGATGGAGTTGTCTAACTGCACTTCTTATAAGTCAGATAAGGCTTTGATAAAGTTTCCCTTGAGGGCAAGTCTTTATGTCTTGCAAAAGGAAGACTGTAAGGGGATGGAGTTGTCTAACTGCACTTCTTATAAGTCAGATAAGGCTTTGATAAAGTTTCCCTTGAGGGCAAGTCTTTGTTACTGAGAACAGAAACTCTGGGCATTCCAAAGTGGTTATTTTCTTCTGATAATATTTCAATATGGTTACTTTTCCCCTCTTCCTACCCAAAACATGTGAGATTTTCCTCTGATCATCACCTGAAGGTAAAATTAATGAAAGTGTGTTGCACCCTCAAGACTGGGTCCCAGAAGTTTTTGACTCTCGAGCTGTTCCATGTTCAGCCTCCAGCAATTCTTCAATTGCCATTTAAGTGTTCCTACCAGTTACTGGCTCCAGTGACTTCTGTTCCAGGTAAGCTAATTTGGACCATTATTCTCTATGTTCACCTTTCTCCAGTTTTGGGGGTGGTGGCTTGCTGTGTAACTTCAGTTCTCTGAGGATTCTAAGAAATATCACTGATCTTCAGTTTGTGTGGTTTTTCCCTTGCTTCAAGGAAGAGAGTGATGACTTTCAAGCTATTCACATATTGGTGTTAAAATCAGAAGACGGTAATAGTGTTCTACTATCTTTCTGTTTCTACCTTTCCCCTTGCAGCATTTTCTGATTACACAGTAGCCAGTATGATTTTTTTTTAAATATAAGTCAGTATAATGGCACCTGTTCCCCTTGCCCAGAATGCCCTTCAGCTAGAAATCCATGAGACTCTCTCCCTTAATTCTCTCAAGTCTTCGCCCTGCCCAAATATCACTTGCCTTCAGGAAGCTTACCTTTCAATTGAGAGAGACAAAGATAACCAACAACAACAACAAAAAAATGTAGAGAAAGTCAGATGTTTTTAAATGTTATACAGAAAAATAAAGCAGGGCAAGATATTTGGGAGAGCTGAGATTTGTGGAGGTGATGTAAATTTAAAATAGAGTGGCCAGGGAAGATCTCATTTAAAAGTTGACATTTTATCAGAAACTTGAAAGAGTGAAAGAGTAAGACATTTGAATATCTGGTATTGGAGCATTCCAGACTGAGGAAGGATCAATTACATAGTCCCAGAAAAGGGGAGTGCCTAACATTCTGGAATAACAGTAAGGAGGTCAGTGTAGTGGTTTAAAGTTCAATATGCAGGAAGGCAATTAGAGGATATGGTTAGATTATATAGCGTCTTTAGGCTATAATAAGACTGAAAGGAACTGATTAAAGGGGAAAGATCAGAAGGTGGTTTGGGAAATAAGTCTGAGACACCCATTATACAACCAAGTTGAAATGTCAGATATGTAGATGGATATATGAGTCTGGAGTTTAAAGTAGTTTGGAGTGGAAATAGACATGTCAAAGTCATTAGTCTGGGATGAGATGAGATCAATAAAATGTAGCAGAGAAGAGAAGAGGTTTAGATTTAAGCCATGCCACTCCATGGCTTAGAAATTAACAGGCAAGCAGAGATGTCTGTAAAGGAGTGGCCAGTAAGAGGAAAAGAGACAGCTATCCCGGAACCTAAGGGAAGAGAGTGTTTCAAGAAATAGAGAGTGAGCAACTGTGTCAAAAAGGGAGAGTCAGGTGACAGGTAACTTGTATTCCAAAATGGAACACTTCCGAGAGTGGAAGAGAATGCTATTAATAATCATGTATGGAGAACAGGCAAAAGCTAAGACTGTCCTGGGTAACCTGGGATACATGGTCACCAGGATAGGTCATGTATGATGAGGACTGAGAATTACCCATTGAATTTAGCATCATAGTGATCATTGTTGAGCATGACAGAGCAGTTTTAGTGGAATGGTGAAAAGAAAGTTTGAAGTGGATTCAAGTCTGAATGTGGAAGAATTGGGGATAACAAGCCTAGACATCTCCTTTGAGGAGTTTTTGCTATTAATGGGAGTAAAAGAAAATAGGTGGAGGAAGATGTGGGGTCAAGGAATTTTTCCTTCATTTTGGAGATGCATGACATGAAAGTGTGTTTGTTGATGGAGTGATGCAATGGAGAACCAAAAATTCTAATGCAAAAGAGAGAAGGAAAAACTGCTGAGCAAAATCCTTAAGTAGGCAAGAAGAGGTAAGAACCAATGTACAAGTTATCATCATTGAAAGTGTTATTGTTACTCTTATTTTTATTCTTCAATACATAATGCTCTTTGGTTTGCCTAATTCACATGAATGTTTCTATTGTTCCATGCAGAATTTTTTAATCCTTTGCTAAGCACCATTATAACCAGCCTTGCTCTTTGATAAATCATAACTTGGAGATCAGAACTGAGTCTTAATTTTACCAAAGAATACGAGTCTCTCAGTGCATGGGATGATTTTTTTTTTAATTTAAAATAGTTTATTTTCAAATTGGTTTACATAAAACACCCAGTGTTCATCCCAACATGTGCCCTTTTTTAATGCCCATCACCCCCTCTCCCCCCCCCCATCTCCCTCACCCTCAGTTTGTTCTTAGTCTTTGAGAGTCTCTTATGTTTTATCTCCCTCCCTCTCTGTGTCTTTTTTTTCTTTCCCCTCTTCCCCTCCCCCTGGTTTTTGCTTAGTCTCACCAAGTCCACCTATTCGTGGAAACATATGGTATCTGTCTTTTTCTGACTGACTTATTTCACTTAACATAATACCCTCCAGTTCCTAGCATTTGTGATAATATCTAACACTTTAATAGCATCTGCTATGTACCAAGCACTGTTCCAAATACTTTCCATATATCGACTCATTTCATTATCACAATAACCCAATGAGGTAGATGCCACTGTTACCCCCATTTTTCAGATGAGTAAACTGAGATACACAGTGAATAAATGGGGGAGCCAAGTCATGCACCCCAACTATTGGGCTCTGGACTCTGTGCACTTATCCCCGCCACAATATTTTCCATCTTCTGAACAAGAATTCATTCAAGGCCTTGGTGATGATCTCAAGGTTTACTGAGATTAGTTTAGTCTCCAAAGAAAAGTAAGTAAGCTGAGTTCCTTATTATAGTGACTTGGCTTGTCCTCATAAATCTCAGAAAGACTTATCAGATTAATCTCAGTTTCTTATGGCTCATTGTTTATGGATTTGCCTTTGTCGATAAACATGTAAAGAAAAGTCAAATATGGCTTTCTGAAAGTTAAATGATCTGACTTTAATTTACATTAAACTTGTTATATTCTTTCTGAGAAACACCAACTCCCCTTTATAATTTTTATTGAAGTATTACATTCATAAAAATACATAAACCATAAGTGCCTAGGTAGGTAAACTGCTGCAAAGTGAGCACACCCATGTAACTAGTACCCACACCAAGAACCAGAACATTACCTACACCCGAAGATTCCCTTATTGCCAACTCTTAGTCATTACTCTTCCAGAGGTAACTACTGTTAGGTTTATATGTTTTTGAACTTAAATCCAACTCACTTTTAAAATACATGCATAGAACTGGAGGGTATTATGTTCAGTGAAATAAGTCAGTCAGAAAAAGACAGATACCATATGTTTCCACGAATAGGTGGACTTTGTGAGACAAAGCAAAAACCAGGGGGAGGGGAAGAGGGGAAAGGAAAAAAAGACACAGAGAGGGAGGGAGATAAAATATAAGAGACTCTCAAAGACTAAGAACAAACTGAGGGTGAGGGAGGTGAGGGAGGGGGGAGAGGGGGTGACGGGCATTAAAGAGGGCACGTGTTGGGATGAACACTGGGTGTTATACGTAAACCAATTTGAAAATAAACTATTATAAAATAAAAAAAAATACGTGCATACTCTCATTAACAATCTATGTATTTCTTGCCTGATTTTGATATTCCTTTCACTCATTCAAAGATGTAAGCTAAAATTACATCCCATTCACCTAAATGGCCATGATTTTGTTCTTCTAATTTCTTATTTGAATTACATTTGTCATAAAATTATAAATAATTACGATAAGAGCTCTCACTTAACAAGCACTTCTTACATGCCAAATAAGTGTTGTTTTTCTTTTTTGATTCTCATAACCTTGTACTATTATTATCATCCCTTCTTTTTGAAAGAGGAAACTAAGGTTCAAAAAGGTTAGTTAACTTTCCCAAAATCACACAGTTTGCAGGTAGCAGAACTGAGGTAATTTTTTGTTCTTTTGAAATAATATATTTGACCATATCTAGATCAATCTGATATACCCCAATTATATAGATGAACTCTTGTTATTGTAAGATTATCTTTACTGGATTATTTATGTACACTTTATTAACATCTGATTATGTTTAATTGCAGTTCACACTAACTTCCCCTTATACAATTATTTCAAAATTTAGGATCCATTGTCAACCTTCTAGGATTTAATTGCAACCTGTTTCGTGCATCAGAATAACAGATTTATAACCATTACATAATATTTATCGTATGTGCCCAGAACTCTTAAAAACCCACTGTAGTTGATCCATAGTATTGTTTGTTTTCATTAACATGGTGTATCAGAATACTTTTGGCTACAAGTAATAGAACATCCAACTAAATGTTGTTTATATAGTAGAGGTTTTTAATCTCCTATAATAAGAAGTTGGAGGTTAGGCAATCCCAGGCTTGATTCAGTAGTTCAGGGAGGTTATTAAGGACCTAGGCTTTTTTGTCTCTTTTCATTATGTAGCCTCCATTATGTTAAGATGGCTCCACTCATGATTGCAAGGTGATTGGAACCATTCTAAGCATCACGTCTTGATATAGCTGTATGCAAAGCAGGAAGAAAGAAGACTACAAAGGAAAGCAAACTTTTTCTTTTTACCATGGAGGAAAATTTTCTGAAAAGATCCACAGACTTCTCTTTATGTCCCATTGGTTAGAATTGTGCCACATGGCCATACCTAGCTGCAAGGTAGGCTGAGAAAGCAATAACTGACACTTTCAGCCTCTGGGGGAAGAAAGTCCTTTGGCTACATAGAAGAAGGTGTTTGTTGGGCTAGGAAGAAGCATTTTGTGTGCTCTATCCTCACATAGATAATTTATAATTTAGTGTTTTCAAAAAGATAGAGATGAAGAAAGGATGTGCATATTAACTACACCCATAGTAAATTGGATATGTTAGCTGAAATTTTCCCTTCTCACATACTGTCTTCCACTATGCTTCTGCAGTCTCATCATATGGCAGGACTTTCTAGATGGTCCACAGTGAATTTGTTCCATATTGGCTGAAAGTGTCAGGAAAGTAGATTTTTATTTAATAGAAGAAAGAATATTTCGAATAGAGCTGGCTGCTTCCAGAGCATGAGTTACCTGTTACCAGACTGTTCAAGCAGAGCGTTTTAGTGACAATAGTAAT
Source organism: Paguma larvata (assembly GCA_030068075.1). Taxonomy (NCBI): domain Eukaryota; kingdom Metazoa; phylum Chordata; class Mammalia; order Carnivora; family Viverridae; genus Paguma; species Paguma larvata. Next base: position 65,912,667 of record CM057830.1, read on the forward strand.
CTATAAATTCTGAACCAAAAAAAAAACAAACCTGAGATTCATTCCTTTGGTTGTTAGAAAGAAGGAGTGGAGAATAAATAATGGATAAATTCCAAGGAGGAAAATAGTACATAATATACACTTGCCAATAGTTAGGGGTAAATAGTATATTTTGAGATATACAGCGGGTACAAGGTTATCAAAATTACCTGAAAATTTTTTAAAAGCTCCACAAATTTCTCTTTACGTCCCATTGGTTAGAATTGTGTCACATGGCCATACCTAACTGCAAGGTAGACTGAAATAGCAATAACTGGCACTTTTAACCTCTCAGGGAAGAAATTCTTTGGCTACATAGAAGAAGGTGTTTGTTGGGCTAGGGAGGAGCAATTCATTGTTGGAAAATATACAGTAGGTAATATTAGCAGAATATGAAGTGACATCCTGACAATGTGGGCTTGAAGGGAGAGGAAGAGAAAGAGAGAAAGAAAGTATGAATGTGAAAGTATCTTAATGAATGCCTGGTGTTCCAGCTGCATTACATCTGTGTCTTTTGCTCTGCCTAATACTTGCTTGTCTCTTCTTTATTTTCTTTTCCTGGAAACTTTCCTTACTTCTGTTTCTCTTTTTCTGCCCTCTTCCTCTTCCATTTTTTTCTTACTCCTTCTTTTTTTTTTCTCCTTGCCAATGATACCCAGTGATTGTTGCTTGGCAATGCTAGTGGCTCTAAGGTCAGAGATCTCTGATTTTTACAAGGTTGAAAACTACATTTGTAGCAATATATTAATATAAAGTGGGATTTTTGGGTAAATAAAACATTATGAAACCCAGTACAAAGATGAACAAATAGTTCTTGTAAGTAACAAATAACTAATTAAACTCAAACGGTATACAATTGATAGATAAGTCATATGTGTTCTATATAGACTGTAGATATGGGAAACCAAAAAGTGTACAACCAAAAAATTAACTAGTAATTTACACAGGCTGGAAAAAAGTTCAAAACACATGCTTACTTATCTCCTGTTATAAACTATTCATAATCTCTGTTCACTGATCACCTCTCATAATTGCAGTAGTCTCTAGGTGCCGATGTTAGGACTGCTTCTGTTTTTGTCTTACTTTCACAATTGCGAATAGCATGTTTATATTGACTAGAATTCATTTCATCTCCCACTGTTTTTTGACTATACATTGTACACAATGGAAGAAAATTTTAAATTGCTTTATTTCCATTGGTTGAAGATATGAAGAATTAGATTTTAACTAGAGAGGAGACCACGGCTTCAGTACATAACCCAAGAGACTAGACAGTATTCAAAGCAAAGGTTCTGTAGTTAAAAATTCACAATCCTGAAAGTATCTGATATTTTTAAAAAATGTTTATTTTTAAAAGGAATAAATAATTGTTTTCACCTGAAGTTAACATGTTTGTCTCTGATCTCTGAGATAAATATAAAAAATTATGTGGACTACCAACAAAAATTTTGTGTCAATATTAGAGATTGTTTTAGGCCACTTATATTTAACACTTTGTCATAATATATAAAGGTCGTACTTTATCTTTCAGGAAATTTTTTACTCTTCAATATGTTCAATACAAACATGTACTTACTTAATATAATAAAAACCATGTGGATCCCCATAAAACAAAAGAGATATCCAAATAAATAAACTATATAGACAGTCTATAAAACATAGCCTAAAATCTTTGGCAAGCCAAGAGTACAATTCTTTTTCAGAGCATTGCCTGTTGAAAGCAGATATGACTTAAATTTCTCTTTAAGTAGCACCATTTGATCCACTAATTCTGGTGAGGGATTTTTGCTCTGTTAGATAGTTGGATGATCAGTGGAGCAGTTTGGTCAAGTAAAGTGGTTTCCATAATCAAATAATAGGGTGAAGCTGTTTTATTTATTTATTTATTTATTTTTGAAAGACAGCTCAAGTAGGGGAAGGACAGAGAGAGAGAGGGAGACACAGAATCTGAAGCAGGCTCCAGGCTCCGAGCTGTCATCACAGAGCCCGATGCGGGGCTCGAACTCATGAACCGTGAGATGATGACCTGAGCCGAAATCGAATGCTTAACCGACTGAGCCACCCAGGCGCCCCAAGGGTGGAAGTGTTTTAAAACACTGTATTGTGTTTTCACTAAAAATTCCATTATATTTTCTGATGTTACTCTTTTGTTTTAGAAATATGTTTATGTAGCAGAATCAGTGTGTCATATTTTATGTTAGGAAAAAATTGCTCTCCAAAGAGCAGTTTTCCTTTCAACTCTATAAGCCTGGTCTTATCAGAGACGGTTTCCTTTCTTACCTACCACTTCTAAGATATTCAGAGGTCTGGAACTCAGGCAATCTGAAATTTCACTCTTTAAAAACTCTTCTTTGTGTTTACACTGGCAGAGGGTCAAAATAGTTGTTCCTTTCTTGGAATTACATTTTCTATGCATGTTTATGGTACATTTTCTATGCATGTTTATGGGTCCTGTAACTCCTAATAAATTTTCCTACTCACTAATTTTCAAACTCTAGAAAGCCTTTTCTCAGTCCAGATTGCTGGAAGGGATAATGCAATTATATCATTGGAAGAATGACTCTCCAGGGTAGTCTTAGAAATATCAAAAAATCATTGTTAGCGCTGAAGTGCCTGCTATCCTCAGTAGCCTACTAGTACTAATCTCTGTCTCAATGAGAGCATTTTGAGAGTGAAAAAAGAAGTATTAATAATTATTTGAAGACAACATACATAAACTGGAATTGTCTTAGCAAACCAAGACATATGTTGACCCTATCTTGTTTTATCTTCCCTTAGCTGGGGATGATACTCAAATTTAGTCCAAGAGAACTTAATTTTAAATGTTTGATTTCTTTTCGGCTATAATGCTGTATATTGACTGTTAATTTTAAGTCATGTTATGAAAATCATCAAGTACAAAATAATAGAATGAAATCATGTCTGTTGCTTAGCTTGATTTTTAAAGACTAGTACCTGAAAACATGATATATGAACATTCAAAGTTATTCTCACTTTCATATTTTTTTAACGTTTATTTATTTTTGAGAGACATAGAGACAGAGCGTGAGCAGAGGAAGGGCAGAGAGAGAGGGAGACACAGAATCCGAAGCAGGCTCCAGGCTCTGAGCCGTCAGCACAGAGCCCGACACGGGGCTCGAACTCACAGACCGCGAGATCATGACCTGAGCCGAAGTCGGCCGCCCAACCGACTGAACCACCCAGGCGCCCCTCACTTTCATATTTTAAGACTCCTTAACATAGTTTTTCTAACCCGTAAAACTTTTCACATACGTATTAGCCAAGTTTGAAACATTTTGTTCTATATTGTTGAGGGATTTGAATGTGGTTATTTACAACCAACTGTACATCTGTAACTGACTTTGATGATTGTCCAGGATCTATAACAGATTTCTGTCCAGAGCATATTGTTTGTGCTTGCAAAGATGGAGATCCTTTTTGAAAATAAGTAGTTATACATGCTGTAAAAATAGAGTAAGCACAATATATTGTAAGTAATATTTCACTTTGTTTTTATTGTTTGCTATATTCAATGATGCAATATTTATTTTAAAATAATATCTTAATTAGAAGTGGCTCCTAACGTATAGCAGATTGTTGTAGACTCCCTCAAACATTTTAATCTACTTATTCAAAAAATATAATTTAAAACATTAACTAAGCCAATTTATATTAACTTAGATTAGCATTGTTCAAAACTGCTTTCCTCAGACACACTTTTTACAGATAAGTTACAGAATCCATAAATAAACTGTTTTACTCTTCTAAAGGAGAAGAAAAATTTTAAATGTGCCTCATGTTATGCAATAACAATATTCCTGATATGTGAATAAAGACGTTTTGTAAATCAAGAAGTATTTGAAATGCATTGTAACTTCCCTTTTATGTTTCCAAGTTTACTTTTTATAAAAGAGTGTGTTCTTTGATAGTTAATATTTTTCTTTTTAAAACTGGATTTTTTTTTTTACTTTGTTATAACCATAAAATGAGAGTAGTTGGGTCAAAAATGTGAAGATCTAGGAAAACAGATAACATAAGAATAAGGAAAAGTGCATATTTGAGAGATAGAATGGATAGGTAGAGAGAGAGAAATAGTGAAAAATTTTCCAGGACCCATGGTGAAATTTGAAAACTGATAGTAAGAAAACCAGGTGCAGGGACAGAGACCAATATGGGCAAAGACACTGAAGTTTTAGAGAATTTTATGCTTGCAGAAATGGGAATAGTTTGCATAAAACACTCTGGACATACTAAATGACAGTATTTACAGTTCCTCAAGGGCACTGTTTTCTCTGTCACCTTTGGATATTCATATATACTACAACTTCTATTGTTGTTTTTGTCTTCATCTTCCCTCCTTTCACCATGGCCTTCTTCCCTTGACAAATTCCTACTTAACCTTCAAGACTAAGCTCTATCACATGGCTAACATAGCACTTACCCCACTATACTGAAATTTCTTTGAAGGCAGGGTACCTTTTTTTTTTTTTAAACGTTTATTTATTTTTGAGAGACATAGAGACAGAGTATGAGCAGGGGAAGGGCAGAGAGAGAGGGAGACAGAATCCGAAGCAGGCTCCAGGCTCTGATGAGCCGTCAGCACAGAGCCCGATGCGGGGCTCGAACTCACAGACTGTGAGATCATGACCTGAGCTGAAGTTGGCCGCTTAACTGACTGAGCCACCCAGGTGCCCCGGCAGGGTACCTTTTAAAAGGGTTTCCTTTTTAAGAGCACCACAAAAAAATAATTTAGTCTTATTTATCTCCCGCACCTAGAGCAAAGGCTGTCATATGGAAAGTGTACTGCAATGATTTGTTGAATAAATCAGTCATTCAATGGGAGTGGTTACTCAATAGTGCAAAGTATTGAAAGGATATCAAAGAAGAAAAGTGGTTTTAAAAAGCCATTGAATTTAGTTAGTACTTGATGATAACCTTTGAGATAGTATTCAAATATTGAGATGAAAATATAACCCAGATTGCAAAGTCAAATCCAGGAAATAAAAAGTAAATGTAATACAGCAATGAAGGAAAAGGGATGTCATTTGACAATTTTAATGTTATTGTAAACTCAGTTGGAATAATTCTGGGGGCATCTAATCAACATTTCGGCTAAAAACTAATTACCCTTTCCTTATTTTCCTAATCCTTATTTTAATTATTTGCTTAATTTGTTTTATGAGTCTTTACAAATTTTAACTGCGACATCGCACTGACGTTATGCCTATTTTGAAATATTTTTCCATTAGGTTGATTAAAACAAGTTACTCCAGCTTATTTTACCCTTGGATTTCAATGTGGTACAAAAACTGCTCTGGAATCGGTGTGCCTTTTGACAGTCATTCACAGCAACTCCATCTATCTATTTATATATGTATATCTATATTATATCTATATTTAATCTATATCTATATATCTGTCCAATTCTTTGAATGTCTACCTGATGAGAAGGGATCATCTTTACTACTAAGTATAGTTTTCATCACAAAATTTGGATCAATTATTTTGACATCATTAATCAAAGGTAGGCACTAACAAATCAGAAGTGAACATACCAAACTAATTGATGTAATTATTGTTTTTAAGTTCTTAAAACATTTATTTTTATTTTTTTAACATTTATTTTTATTGAGAGACAGAGAGAAACAGAGCATGAGCATGGGAGGGGCAGAGAGAGGGGGAGACACAGAATGTGAAGCAGGCTCCAGGGTCTGAGCTGTCAGCACAGAGCCCGACACGGGGCTCGAACTCACAAACTGCAAGATCATGATCTGAGCCGAAGTCAGATGCTTAACCAACTGAGCCACCCAGGCGCCCCTAAAACATTTTAATATAATTGCTGAAATTGATTCACATACTGCCACCGCCACCCACACCCCTACAGGCAGATCTCACACACACACGCGCACACACACACACACACACACACACACACTCCAAATGTTTCATTCAAATAAAGAAGGAACAAAAGCCAAATTTAAAATACGTTTAAGATAACAATAAAATTGGAGAATCTAAGAACGAATAACTGATATATACCTCTAAAAATTTCATTTATGTTTTATTTCAAATATTTTACATGGTTACAAATAGAATGAAGATTATTTAAGATAATTTTAAGATTTTTATAAAAATTCAACTTAATTGGACCCCTTACCTCCATCATCATTATCAAAATGAGCAACAGGGAGGAGCTAAGAAGATGGAATAGTATGAAGACTCTAGACTTGCCTCATCCCTTGAACACAGCTAGATAAAAATCAATTCATTCTGAATACCCAAGAGATCAATCTGAGGACTAACAGAACAAACTGCATAACTGGAGGGAGGGAAGAGGCCACATCATGGAAGGTAGGAGGTCCAGAAACGTAGTATGGGGGAGAAACAAATCCCAGGTGCTGTGGAAGGGAGGGAGCCCTGGTCTCGGAGAGAGGCAAGAGAGAGAGAGAGAAGAGAGACAATTGCACAGGGTATTGCACAAGGAAAACACTTCCAAAAAGTCATTAACTGGGAAAATGAGAGGGGATGATTTTTGTGAGTTTTTACAGCCAGCAGGACTCAAAAGATGGGAGTTTTAGAGGTCCGTGATGTGGCTGGTGTGGAGACTTGAGGGGGTCTTCTGTGGAGGAGAGCAGATATCTTGGGGGCAGATGGCACTGAGGATCCCATGGGATGCACTGGAAGAGATGGTTCCCCCTTCTTGGAGCACATCTGGGAGAGGTGACATTTCCTCTCAGGGTACAAAGGAGCCGGCTGACACCATTTCCTTCCCCTGCCCCTCAGCATAGGAGCAGAGACATCGGCTGATGGTGGCTAACCTGGACACTGGTTCTTTGCTGTACTTTACTCCAAACTCTACTCCTCTGTACTTTGGTTTGACTGCTGGGTCAAACCTGCATCAGTCCAGCATGGAGAGACCCACCGCAGACTCGCAGTGCAGGTCCCCACCATGCTAGACCTCTGAAGTTAAAATACAGATGACTTCGTTGGGATAGAGCCCAAAGTGCACTGCACTGCCAGGTGGGAAGATGGCCCAGAAACAGACCATCTTCTTCCTAGAAGACAGCGATCTGAGGGATGCATGGGACACACTAAAGAGATTGTTTGCTCTTCTGGGAGGGCTTCCCAGATAGCAGCAGGCTAGTGAACTCCCTCTCTGAGAACTAGGGAACTGGCTGGCACCATTTCTTTTTCCTGCCCCTGAACAAAACTAACTTAAACATCACAGGGCCAACAGTGGTGACCTAAACCACTTACACCAAGTCCCACACCCCTGCACTGTGCTGGTGCTGCTTTTCTCAGGTAAGTGTGCCTGAGAACCAGTGCAGCAGGCTCTTCCCTCAGAAGATCAGCACAAACCACCCCCCTCATCACATCTATTGACCATAGAGTACTGCAAAGCCTCGGATCTTGTGGAAATAGCATCAGTTTTCTTTTAATAAGCAGGCCAGACCAAACCTAGTTAAAATGCACCAAATTCTGGCCAAGGTTCAAACAATCCCCGCTGCAGGAAAGGAGAAACTCTGAAGAGGATTAATCTGAGGGAAACAACAACCAAAATAGAGTAGCAGAGTGTACACAGCATACACCAAAGACACTTCCTAAAGCACCAGGCCCTGGACAGTATATGACCTCTTCTCCATAAAGCCATTACATTCAAGAGAAAGAAACATAACAGACTTTCCTAACACAAACAAGACATAAACCTAGGGGGAAAAAATGCCAAGATGGAGGACTTAATCCCAAAAGAAAGAACAAGGAAAGGTCACAGCCAGAGATCTAATCGAAATAAATTTAAGTAATAGCAGCATTCAAAAGGATATTCGCTGGACTTGAGAAAAGTATGGAAGACATCAAGGAGACTCTTAATGCATGGATACAAAAGTTAAAAAACTGTCAGAAATGAATAATGCAACAATGGAGAATTGAAACAGATTAACCACAAGGATGGAAGAATCAGAGGAATGAATGCATGATACAGAAGATAAAGTTATGGGAAATAATGAAACTGAAAATAAGAGGGAAAGAAAAATATTAGGTCATATTGTGGACTTATGAAACTCAGTGACTTCATAAAGCATAATTACATTCATATCAGAGGAATCTCAGAATAAGAAAAGAAGAAAGGGGCAGAATATTTATTTGAAGAAATAAATAAAGCCTAAATCCAGCAGGAGAAGGAATATAATAAAGACTATAGCAGAAATAAATGATATAGAAACAAACATAAAACCAAAAAAAAAAGTAAAGCAGATAAACGAAACTAAGGGCTAATTCTTCAAAAGAATTAATAAAATTGATAAACCCATAGCCAACCTTATCAAAAATAAAAAAGAAAGGACCCAAATAAATAGCTAAATAAAATCATAAATGAAAGGGGAGAGATCATAATCAACACCTCAGAAATAAAATTATAAAAGAATATTATGAAAAATTATATGCCCAAAGCTGGGCAATCTGGAAGAGATGGATAAATTCCTAGAAACATGCAAGCTACCAAAACTGAAACAGGAAGAAATAAAACATTTGAACAGAGCCATAACCAGCAAAGAAGTTGAAACATTAATCAAAAATCTTCCAACAAACAAAAATCCAGGGACAGATGGATTCCCAGGGGAATTTTACCATACATTTAAAGAAGAATTAACATCTATTCTTCTGAAGCTGTTCCAAAAAAAAGGAAATGGAAGGAAAACTTCCAAACTCATTCTATGAGGCCAACATTACCTCTATTCCAAAACCAAAGACCCCACTAAAAAGGATAATTACAGGCAATATCCCTTTGAACATGGATGCAGTAATTCACAAGATACTAGCAAATCAATCCAACAGTATGTTAAAAGAATCACTCACCACGATCAAGTGGGATTTGTCCTGGGCTGCTGGGTGGTTCCAAATCAATCAACATGATACACCACATTAATAAAAGAAAGGATTAGAGCCATGTGATCCCATCAATAGATACAGGAAAAGCATTTGAAAAAATACAGCATCCTTTCATGGTAAAAACCCTCAAGAAACTAGTAATGTAAAGAATATACTTCAACATCATAAAGGCCGTATAAGAAAGACACACAACTAATATCATCCTCAATGGAGAAAAACAGAGAGCTTTTCGTCTATGATCAGGATCAAGACAAAGATGTCCACTCACACCACTGTTATTTAACAAACTACTGTAAGTTCTAGCCTCAGCAATCAGCCAACAAAAACAAATAAAATGCATCCAACTAGCAAGAAAGAAGTCACATTTTCACTATTCACAGACTAAATGATACTATATATAGAAAATCTGAAAAAATTCCACCAAAAAATTGCTAGAACTGATAAATGAATTCAACAATGCCACAGGATACAAAATCTATGTAGTTGCAATTCTATACATAATAATGATGCAGCAGAAAGAGAAATCAAGGAACTGATCCAATCTACAATTGCACCAAAACCCATACAGTACCTAGGAATAAACTTAGCCAAAGAGGTAAAATTATTTGTACTCTGAAAACTATAGGACACGTATGAAATAAATTGAAGATGACACACAAAAAAACATTCCATATTCAAGGATTGGATGAACAAATATTCTTAAAATGTCTATACTACCCAGTGCAGTCTACATGTTTAATGTAATCCATATGAAAATACCACCACCATTTTTCACAGAGTTAGAAAAAGCAATATTAAAAACTGTATGGAGCCACAAAAGACTCCAAATAGCTAAAGCAATCTTGGAAAAAAAAAAAAGCAAATCTGCAGGCATCACCATTCTGGACTTCAAGTGACAATACAAAACTGAAGTGATCAAGACAGTATGGTACTGGCACAAAACAAACAAAAAAGATCAATGAAACAGAATGGGGAACCCAGAAATGGACCCACAAATGTATGGCCAACTAATCTTCAACAAAGCAAGAAAGAATATCCAATGGAAAAAAAGACGGTCTCTTCAACAAATGGTGTTGGGAAAATTGGTCAGCAACATACAAAAAAATTAAAGTGGACCATTTTCTTACACCATCCCCCGAAATAAATTCAAACTGGATGAAAGGCCTAAATGTGAGATAGGAAATCATCAAAATCCTATAGGATAGCACAGGCAGTAAGCTCTTTGACATCAGTCATAGCAACTTCTTACTAGTTATATTTCCTGAGGCAAGGGGAACAAAAGAAAAAATGAACTATTGGGACTTCATTAAGATAAAAAGCTTATGCACAGTGAAGGAAACAATCTCCAAAATTAAAAGGCAACCTATGGTATGGGAGAAGATATTTGCAAATGACATATCTGATAAAGGGTTAGTACCCAAAATCCATAAGGAAATTATCAAACTCGACACCTGAAAACTAAATAATCCAGTTAAATGGGCAGAAGACATGAACAGATATTTTCCAAAGAAGACATCCAGATGGCTAATAGGCACATGAAAAGATGTTCAACATCACTCATCATCGGGGTAATGCAAATCAAAACCACAATGAGATGCCACCTCATATCTGTCAGAATGACCAAAATGGAGAACACAGGAAATAGCAGATGATGGTGTGCATGTGGAGAAAGTGGAAACTACTTACACTGTTGGTGGGAATGAAAACTGATGCAGCCACTCTGGAAAACATGGAGTTTTCTCAAAAAGTTAAAAATAGAACTATCTTACAGCCCAGCATTTGCACTACTAGGTACCTACCCAAAGGATACAAAAATACTGATTTGAAGGGGCGCATGCACCCCAGTGTTTATAACAGCACCATCAACAATAGCCAAATTATGGAAAGAGCCCAAATGTCCATCGACTGATGAATGGATAAAGATGTGGAATATTACTTGGCGATCAAAGAGAATGAAATCTTTCCATTTGATACATGGATAGAGCTAGAGTGTATTATGGTAAGCAAAATAAATCAGTCAGAGAAAGACAAATATATGATTTTATCACATGTGGAATTTAAGAAACAAAACAGATGAACATAGGGAAAGGGAAGAAAAAATAAGATAAAACATAGTGGGAGACAAACCATAAGAGATTCTTAAATATAGATAACAAACTGAAGGTTGCTGGAGGGGAGGTGGGTGGGGGAGTGCGCTAAGTGGGTGAGGGACATTAAAGAGGGCACTTTATAGGATGAGCACTGGGTCTTATATGTAAGTGATGAATCACTGGGTTTTACTCCTGAAATCAATACTACACGTTATGTTAGCTAACTTGAATTTAAATAAATAAAAATTTTTTAAAAAATAATAAAAAGTACACCTGGAAAAAAATTCTGAATTGAAGGGATACATGCATCCTAAAAGCATTATCAACAATATGCATATTATGGAAAGAACCCAAATGTCCATTGACTGATGAATGGACAAAGAAGAATGGAGATACACACACACACACACACACACACAGTGGAATATTACTCAGCCATAAAAATGAATGAAATCTTGCCATTTGCAATGACGTGAATGGAGCTAGAGTGTTTTTTGCAAAGTGAAACGAATCAGTCAGAGAAAGACTACCATATCATGTCACTTATATGCAGAATTTAAGAAATGAAACAGATGAATATAGGGCCAAAAGGAGAGAGAGATAAACCTTAAAACAGACTCTTAATTACAGAGAACAAACAGGGTTGCTACAGGTGAGGTGGAAGGGGGATGTGTTAAACGGGTGATGTGTATTATGGAGGGCACTTGTGATGAGCACTGAGTGTTATATATAAGTGATGAATCACTAAATTCTAATATTTCACTCTATTTTAACTAAATGAAATTTAAATAAAATCTTGGAACTACAAAAAAAAGTGAGCATCAGTACTGCAATAAATCTGATACAGGATTCAAATTTGTTTTTACTGTATTGAAGTGTACTCGATATACAAATATTGTACACATTGGACACATTTACATCTTGATGACTTTGGACATTTGTATACATCAGTGACCATCATCATAACCAATGCCATTACCATACATATCCATTACCTCCAAAAATTTCTTTGTGGTATCTTTTCTTTTCTTTCCTTTCCTTTTTTTTTTAACATTAGATCTGTCCTCTTGACATATTTTGAAGCTCACAATTTTGTATTGTTTAAGTTTTTTTAACGTTTATTTATTTTTGAGAGAGAGAGACAGGCAGACATGAGCAGGGGAGGGAGAAACAGAACTTGAAGCAGGCTCCAGGCTCTGAGCTGTCAGCACAGAGCTCAATCCAGAGCTTGAACTCACAAACCATGATTATGACCTGAGCTGAAGTTGGATGCTTAACTGACTGAGCCACCCAAGCACCCCACAATTTTGTAATATTAACTATAGGTACTGTTTACAACCTGTGCGTGTGTGTGTGTGTGTGTGTGTGTGTGTCTGAGAGAGAGAGAGAGAGAGAGAGATCTGCCTGCAGGGTATATAAAACTCATTATGCATAATAAAAACTTTATACCCATTGAAAAATAATTTCCCATTTCTTCCTTCCCTCCAGCTGTTGACAATCTTCATTCTATTCTCTGTTTCTGTGAGTTTGACTATTTTTATTTGAAACAGTTAATGTATCTTTCAACAATGTTCACATTTCTCACATACTTAATAGTTACTGCGGAAAAATGTAAACTACATTTTAAAGGTATTTTTATATAAAGGTTTTATTTATATAAAGGTTTTATTTCCCATTGAAAAAGGGAAAAATTTACATACTCCTGTGTCGGAGTCCAGCTCCGGCGAGTCCAGGGTTCCCCCAAAGGATGGAAGGCCGGCGAAAGGAATGAGAGAGCCACAAGATGTAGTCTGATCACCAAGCAGGCAGTTCTGGCAATTCTGGCATCTCTGCCCTGCTGGTCTTAGTTTCTTTATTTAAAGGCAATGAGTGACAATACATCCGTGACAAGGCATCATTTACAATTTTTCTTAGATTGGCATATTTGTGAATCCCCCAGACTTAGAAGGAGATATGTTTATCTTAGATTAGGCAGTAACCATTTCTATGACTTTGTTCCAAAATGACGCATTGTTTTTGAGGCAGAACAGAGGAAATAACAAGATAAAGTTTTTAGGAAGAGAGCAGGATTGTCATAGCCCTTGGTAAACAGAGGGCACATACATTGTTGCCTTAAGACCTATGTTAATCATCTATAGGTAGATTAGGAGTCACTCTATTCATAATCTTTAACCATAATGGAGGAGGTATTATTCGCTTGGTAGAGACATGATCTCTAATGCTTGTCTAAGTTATTTTCCTTTGTGAGTGAGTGAGCCTATATTGTAAGGGCTCATGTCTATCTATTCTTTATGGTAGTTTCTGTAAAAGTATTTTGTTATTGTCTTTTTATTATAAGGGAGCGTGGGGATGAGAATTACAAAACGATTCGTGAAATGTGAACCTCAGGGAGGTGCTCAATATTTATTGTTGATCAGTGAAGATATGTGTAGCTACTTTTGTTTGGCTACTGTTTGTACCTTATCTATAAAGAGTGCCTCTAACTTTTGGGCTAGGCTAACCTCCAGGAAGGTCCTAAGTCTCTTTACAATCTCTCCTATCAGTCTGTTAATCAAATACTGAGAGAAGCTTTACAGAGATGTGCCTTGAGGTTTTATGGTGGGGCTAAGAGGATGATTAACACAATGTGATACCTGCAGAGAAACCTAGTTTGGTTCAAGGAGTCTTGGGCCTAATATCTACTAATTTCTAGCCAACTCATAACTGCTATTCTGTATGATCAATTTGTGTAACGTATCCCCAAGAGGCAACTTTGAGGTTGTTTCTGGCCAGGTTACTCTCATTCGGATTTTATCCATCAAGACATCACACTCCAGGTCTCCTTTTCCATATGCCATAAAAACAAAGAGAATTATATCCCTTGAGCCAATGAGAGCAGTTCAAGAAATCCAGGCCTGAAAGATTATTTAGAATGAGGTAAGACTAGGCACCATCTTGGCCGGTGGGAGCTTTGCTTCAATCGCCTTTTCTACACAGGGAGGTGTCTCAACCTGTGAGCCCACATAGGGAGGGGTCTCAACCTGTGAGCCCAAAATGGCTCCCAACACTCTTGAGATGATAATTAAATAAGATAAAATATTTAAAACTCCTCACATAGTAACTGGCTCAGAGAGGTGCTTCAAAAGTTAGTTAATTTCACTTCCCTAACTTCTATGATGTTAAACCCAGTGGTCAACTCTCAGTTTTCATTTTACTTAACCCATCAGCAACATTTATTACAGTTGATCACTCTCTCTTTCCTCCCTGAATTTTCACTTGGCTTTCAAGATATCCCTATCTCCTGTTTTTATTTTTTCCTTCTGCCTCATTGTTCACTCTCAATTTCCTTTGCTATTTTGTCTCTTATCCCCTCCTACTTGGAGTGTCCTAGAGCTTACTTAGCCCTTTATCTTCCTTATCTATACCTCTCCCCTTGGTGATCATCCAGTCTTGTGTCTTTAAATACCATACAAGCTGGAAAAAAAATCATACGTCTAGACACAGAGATATGCTAAACATCTGCACTGGATGTCTAATACCCATTTCAAAATCAGAAAATACAAAAATGAACACTTCAACTCCCATCACCACCACCCCAACAAGTTCTTTCTATTGTCTTTCCCATATCAGTTCATGGAACTCCACCTTTTCATTTGCTTAGGATGAAAACCTTAAAGTTATCCTTCAGTCCTCATTTTCTTGCAGATTCCACTTTCTGTCCATCAGGAAATTCTGTTGGTTCTGTCACCTGCTATTCCCCAAGACCTAGCCTTTACTGCCCACCTGCTTGTAGTCACTAACCTTCGTCTTACATTTTCCCCTAAGCTTTTCTTTCTGGCTTTCTTCTTAACTCAGGCAAATGAAACCTGAAACCACCCCCCAGGTGATGTTGACTACCCTTACAAAATCCCCCACCAGGGCAGACCACCTAGACTGTTTGAGCTAAACCTAACTAATGCCCGCGCAGATGGACCACGGAGTGACTTCTGGAATGACATACAATTACCTTTACTTCTTTTTAATACTAAAATCACTGCCCAAGGAGGAGTCTCAGCCTCGTTTACATAACATATAATGTATGTATAGACATATTTCCTTAAGGTCCTTGTGCCACCTATGCCTACCTCTACATAGGATGACAAGGCTTCCCTATCTAGATATTTATCCTAACCTTAAACAAAAGAAACTCATTCACCCTCTCTTGGGGGGTCACAAATTTGAAAGCCTTTCCCTATGATCTCCTTACTTGCTGCAAATAAAAGTTTTCCTCGTGTGACAACTCAATCTGGTGCAGTTTCTGATTCACCAAGGAGTGAGTTCACATCAGTTCGGGTACAGTTCTGCTTTTAAAAAGGTAAAGAGAAATCAACTTTTTTTTTTTTTTACCTCACCCCCAACGTTATTCTGCTTTAAAGTATTCTGGTCATCTCTTGCCCAGATTACTGAACAATTTTGGGACCTTACCCCCTGTTTCTACCTTTGTTCCCTACAGTCTACTTTCAATACAGTGGAAAACAGACTGATCCTTTTCAAACAACCTAGATCATGTCACTCCTCTTCTCCAAACCCTATAATTGTTCCTCACTTCACTCAGTGTAAAAGTCAAAGGTTTGCAATGACCTATAAGGTCTTTTGTGATCTCCTTCCCTTTTTGGCCTTATCTTCTACCATAATCCTCCAACTTATTGGATCAATTATACTGATTTCCTTATGTTCCTCAAACATGCAGGTGCACTCCGGCTTGCTTTAGAACCTTTATACTTGCTGTTCCCGCTGCTTAGAATGCTCTTTTCCAAAAATATACTATGGATAACTCTCTCGCCTCCTTTAATCATTCTTCAAATGTTACCTTCTCAATAAGGCCTACTCTTTACAACCCTATTATATCGCTGCAACCTGTCCCACTATTCTGCCACCTATGTTGCTTGTTAATCCCTCTTACCCTCCTCTACTTTTTCTCTTTTACTTCAGCACTTACAATTTTAATTATTTTAGATAACTTATTAATTATGTTTATTTTTGTTGTCTGTCTTTTTCTGTTACATTTTTACCTACTTGAGGATATGGATCTTTGTTTTATTTACTTGTATATCTAAAATGCCTGGACCAGTACCTGATGCATAGTACGTACCCAATAAATGTTATTGAATAAATGAACGAAATACTACTGTTTAATACATACTTTCTGTTTTTTTTTTTAGTTTATTTATTTATTTTCGGAGTGAGAGAGAACACAAACAGGGAAGGAGCATAGAGAGAATCCCAAGCAGGCTCCATGCTGTCAGCACAGAGCCTGACATTGGGCTCTATCCCATGAACTGAGAGATCATTACCTGAGACAAAATCAAGAGTTGGACACCTAACCAACTGAGCCGCCTAGGCACTCCAATATACTTCCTTTTTTATTCATTACTTAAGTAAACAAGAAAGTCTTGCAAAAGTCTTTTTTTCAGAAGAAATCTATGAAGATTGAAAAGACATATTTTTCAAATATATTTTGATCTCCTTAAAGAATGACATTGTTACATATTATAAACCATATCCTATTGGGTAGATTACTACCTATTTGAAGCTGGTAAATTCATTTTCCTTATAAAATCATGGACTATCAGAACTATAAAAGATTATGGTAATAATGTAATCAATTCCTTCATGTCATCCATGACAGTACTCTTTAATATGTTGGAACAATGCAAATCAGGAGTAATTTACTGGATCTGATATTTACTTTTCAATTGGGTAAACCCTTATCAATTCTAGAGAAAGTAATGAAACTCTCTCTAAAACACTACATGAACAAACCTCACCATTAGTAACTCCCATGGAGGTTGGTAAGCAGTCATATTATTCCTCTCCACAAAGCCATAGACATTTATATGTGGGTGTATGCTATGCCAGTATAGTCAAAACCACATTCAGGTTATTTGGCAGAGGGCCAAACTCTATGAAAACACTAGAAGTTCATACATGAGTCATTTACTTCTATAAAATAGAGAGAAATCTAGAGTCATGGGAAAGATGGGGGCAGACAGATTTTGCTGGCTATCTATTCTCACCTTGTCATGTTTCTTCTTGTATTTGATGCAGAGTGGCAGAGTCAGTCTGTTAACCTGTATTCATGACTGTAGGAGTGGGTGGGGAAACATGCCCAGCCTACAATCACGGACAGACTCTGCCAACTAGGCTGGTTCAAACTATTTTTTATAGCACTGATAGAACTAAAGTAGTCAGAGTGAATAAATATGTGAATGGTGGGCAAATTGTGGAAAATTTAAAAGCAGTCTTAAGATACCCTATGACCCAGCAATAGCACTGTTAGGAATTTATTTAAGACATACAGGACTGCTGATGCATAGGGGCACACATACCCCAATGTTTATAGCAACATTTTCTTTTTCGTTCTTTCTTTTTTTAATGTAGTTTCTTTGTTTGTTTATTTATTATAATTTTTATTGTCAAATTGGTTTCCATACAACCCCAGTGTTCATCCCAACCCGTGCCCTGCTAAGTGCATATCACCCACTCTCTGCCCTTCCATACCGCCCTCAACCCTCGGTTTGTTCTTAGTATTTAAGAGTCACTTATGCTTTGTCTCCCTCCCACTCTGTGACTTTTTTTCCTTCCCCTCTTCCTCTTCACCTTGATTTATGTTAAGTATTCCAAGTCCACCTATGCACGGAAACATATGGTATCTGTCTTTCTCTGACGAGTTATCTCACTTAGCATAACACCCTCCAGATCCATCCATGTTGCCACAAATGGCCAGATTTAATTCTTTCTCATTGCTGCATAGTATTCCATTGTATATATATGCCACTTCTTTTTATCCATTCGTCAGTTGATGGACACTTAGTCACTTTCCATGATTTGGCTATTGCTGAACGTGCTGCTATAAACATCAGGGTACACGTGCCCCTATGCATCAACACTCCTGTATCTCTTGGGTAGATTCCTAGCAGTGCTATTGCTGGGTCATAGGGTAGTACTAATTTCATTTTTTTGAGAAACCTCCACACAGTTCTCCAGAGAGGCTGCACCAGTTTGCATTCCCACCAACAGGGCAAGAAGGTGCCTGTTTCTCCACATACTCGCCAGCATCCATAGATTCCTGATTTGCTCATTTTAGCCACTCTGACTGGTGTGAGGTGGTATCTCAATGGGGTTTTGATTTGTATTTCCCTGATGATGAGTGACATTGAGCATCGTTTCATGTGTCTGTTAGCCATTCCCTGCTTTCTCCTCTAGGATTTTGATGGTTTCCAGTCTCACAGTCAGGTCCTTCATCCATTTTGAGTTTATATTTGTGAATTGTGTAAGAAAGTGGTCCAGTTTCATTCTTCTGCATGTTGCTGTACAGTTCTCCCAGCACCATTTATTAAAGAGGCTGTGTTTTTTCCATTGGATATTCTTTCCCGCTTTGTCAAAGATTAGTTGACCATATGCTTGTGGGTCCATTTCTGAGTTTTCTATTCTATTCCATTGGTCTATGTGTCTGTTTTTGTGCTAATACCTTACTGTCTTAATGATTACCCATTGTAGTAGAGGTAAAAGTCTGGGATTATGATGCCTCCCACCTTGGTTTTATTCCTCAGTATTACTTTGGCTTTCCGGGGTCATTTGTGGTTCCATACAAATTTTAGGATTGTTTACTCTAGATTTGAGAAGAATGCTGGTGCAATTTTGATTGGAATTGAATTGAATGTGTACACTGCTTTGGGTAGTATTGCCATTTTGATGATATTTATTCTTCCAATCCATGAGCATGGGATGTTTTTCCATTTCCTTGTGTCTTCCTCAATTTCCTTCATAAGTTTTTTATAGTTTTCAGCGTAGAGGTCTTTTACATCTTTGGTTAGATTTGTTCCTAGGTATTTGATGGTTTTTGGTGCAATTGTCAATGGGATTCGCTTCTTTATTTCTCTTTCCATTGCTTCATTGTTGGTGTATATAAATGCCACCGATTTCTGTACATTGACTTTGTACCCTGCAACTTTGCTGAATTCATGGATCCGTTCTAGTAGGCTTTTGGTGGATTCTGTCGGGTTTTCCATGTAAAGTATCATGTCCTCTGCAAAAAGTGAAAGTTTGACTTCCTCCTTGACAATCTCGATGCATTTTATACTGTTCCGTTGCCTGATTACTGGTGCTGGGACCTCCAACACTATGTTAAATAGCAGTGGTGAGAGTGGACACCCTTGTCGTGTTCCTGATCTCAGGGGGAAGGCTCTCAGTTTTTCCCCTTTGAGGATGATATTAGCTGTGGCTTTTCAAACACAGCTTTTATGATGTTTAAGTATGTCCCTTCTATCCCGACTTTCTCGAGGGTTTTTATTAGGGAAGTGTGCTGTATTTTGTCAAATAGTTTTTTCTGCATCTATTGACAGGATCCTATGGTTCTTATCTTTTTGTTGTTGTTGTTAATGTGTTGTGTCACATTGATTGATTTGCGAATATTGAAGCAGCCCTGCAACCCAGGGATGAATCCTACTGGATCGTGGTGAATAATTGTTTTATATGCTGTTGGATTCGATTTGCTAATATCTTGTTAAGAATTTTTGCATCCATATTCATCAGGGATATTGGCCTGTAATTCTCTTTTTTTGCTGGGTTTTGATGTGGTTTTAGAATCAAAGCGATGCTGGCTTCATAGAATGAGTCTGGGAGTTTTCCTTCCTTTTCCATTTTTTGGAACGGCTTGAGGAGGATAGGTATTAACTCTGTTTTAAATGTCTGGTAAAATTCTGCAGGGAAGCCATCTGGTCCAGGGCTTTTATTTGTTGGGAGATTTTTGATAACTGATTCAGTTTCTGCACGAGTTATGGGTCTGTTCAAGTTTTATATTTCTTCCCATTTGAGTTTTGGTAGCGTGTGGCTATTTAGGAATTTGTCCATTTCTTCCAGGTTGCCGAGTTTGGTGGCATTTAATTTTTCATAGTATTCTCTGACAATTGCTTGTATTTCTGAGGGATTGGTTGTAATCACTCCCTTTCCTTTCGTGATTTTACCTATTTGGTTTCTGTCTCTTTTCTTTTTGAGAAGCCTGGCTAGAGGTTTATTGATTTTGTTCATTTTTTCAAAGAACCAGCTCTTGGTTTCATTGATCTGTTCCATCACTTTTTCGGTTTCCATGTTATTAATTTCTGCCCTTATTTTTGTTATATTTCTCTTTCTGCTGGGTTTAGGGTGTCTTACCTGTTCTGTTTCTAGTTCCTTTTGGCATGGTGTTAGAATCTGTGTTTGTGATTTTTTTTTCTTTTTGAGTTAAGCCTGGATTGCAATATATTTCCCTCTCAGGACTGCTTTTGCTGCATCCCAAAGTGTTTGGATTGTTGTATTTTCATTTTCATTTGTTTCCATGTATTGTTAAATTTCTTCTCTGATTGCCTGGTTGGTCCACTCATCTTTTAGTAAGTTGTTCCTTAGCTTCCATGTTTTATGGGATTTTGCAGACTTTTTCCTGTGGTTGATTTCAAGTGTCAAAGCGTTGTGGTCTGAAAGTGTGAATGGTATCATTTCAATTCCTTTATACTTATTCAGAGTTTCCCTGTGCCCCAGAATGTGGTCTACCTTGGAAAATGTACCGTGTGCCGTTGAGAAGAATGTAAATTCCTTTGCTTCTGGATGAAAGACCCTGAAGATGTCTGTTAGGTCCATCTGTTCCAATGTGTCATTCAGGACCATTGTTTCTGTGGTGATTTTCTGTTTTGTTGATCTATCCAATGGCGAGAGTGGAGTATTAAGGTCCCCTACTATTAGGACATTTTTATGTGTAAGGTTGCTTATGTTTGTGATTAGTTATTTTACAAATTTGGGTGCCCCCGAATTTGGCGCATAGATATTTATAATTGTTAGCTGTTCCTGCTGGACAGTCCCTGTGATTATAATATAATGTTCTTCTTCATTTCTTATTACAGCGTTCATTTTAAAGTCTAGTTTTTCTGATATAAGTGTGGCTACTCTAACTTTCTTCTGACTTCCAGTAACATTGTAGATAGTTCTCTATCCCTTCACATTCAATATGACATGTACTCAGGTCTAAGATGATCTCTTGAAGACAGCAAATAGATGGGTCTTGTTTTTTAATCCATTCTGTTACTCTATGTCTTTTGATTGGAGCATTTAGTCCATTTACATTCAGTGTTAATATTGATAAATATGGGTTTATGGTCACTGTGTTATCTGGTAGGTTTCATGCTTGCAGGGCTGTCTCTGGTAGTTTGTGTTCTTTGCAACCTTTCCTTCATAGAGTGCCCTTCAGGATCTCTTTTAATCCTGGATTATTTGTTTTGAATTCCTTCAGTTTTCATTTGTTGGGGAAAACCTTAATCTCTCCTTCTATTCTGAATATCAGGTTGGCCGGAAACAGAATTGTTGGTTGCATATCCTTCCTGCTCATCACACTGAAGATATCCTGCCATTCCTTTCTGGCTTACCATGTTTCTGTAGATAAGTCTGCTACAACCCTTATGTGTCTACCTCAGTATGTTAAGGCCCGTTTTCCCCTAGCTGCTTTCAGAATTCTCTCTGTGTCCTTATATTTTGCCAGTTTCACTATGATGTGTTGTGCAGAAGGTCTATTCAAGTTATGTCTGAGGGAAGTTCAGTATGCCTCTTGAATTTCCATGCCCTTTTCCTTCCTCATGCTGGGAAAGTTCTCAGCAGTGTTTTGTTCAAGTACCCCTTCGACTCCTTTCTCTCTCTTTTCTTCCTCTGGAATTCTTATGATACAGATATTGCTTCGTTTGAGTGTATCGCTCAGCTCTCGAATTCTCCTTTCCTGTTCCTGAATCAGCTTCTCTCTCTTTTTACCTGCTTCCTCTTTTTCCATAATTTTATCTTCTAATTCACTTATTGTCTCTTCTGTCTCTTCAATCAGCTCTGTGGCCACCTCCAATTTGTTTTACATCTCATTTAAGCCATTTTTTAGTTCCTCCTGACTGTTTTTATGGTCCTTGATTTCTGCTGCGAGGGACCCCTTGCATTTATCTATGCTTTTCTCAAGCCCAGCCATTAGTTTTATGTTTATCATTCTATATTTTGTTCCTTTATGTTTCTTATATCTGTTTTCATCAATTCTTGAGCTGTCACTACTTCCTGTAGTTTCTTTTGAGGAGAATTCTTAAGTTTTGTCATTTTGGCTAGTTGTGTTTTGGATTGTTTCTTGAGGTCACCCTGGAAAGGAAAAAAAAAACAACAGACAGAAAACAGAAACACTCAAACATACCAACAAATGATAGAGACAAGCATTTCACATCAGAAAAAAGAATTCAAAATGACACTCTGAGGACATAATTCTTAAAGTACCAGCTACACGTTAAGGACAGGGTGAACAGTGTGCTGATGACAGAGCATATACAGAGAGAATAATATCAGGTGCGGGGGGAAGAAGAAAATGGATTTTGCCCAGGTAGAGCGACTGAAGGGTTTAGTCCAGACTGAGAGAAATCAGAATAAGGATGGATGCAGGGAAAAAGGAATGAAGATAGATGTTGCGCAAATGAGCCATGTGGCCTGGTTATTCCAGAGAGAGAGATAAGAAAGTACAGACAGAGATGTAGAACATGCCTTGAGAGAGTGGGTTAAAAGTCTTTTTATGCCAGTCAATACCCCAAATGGCCAGCTCAGGAGTGGGGATCAGTAAGAAGGAGAAAGGGGTGCGTATATTTAAAAAAGAAGAAATGACCTAGAGTTACTACAGGCAGCAGTCTGAACTTGGCGTGTGCAGCTCCCGCTGAAAGGTGTCTCTCCTGATCGGAGGGACGTGGTTTGGTGTAGGTGGGTCCTGCCTCCACTGCTGCTGGGATGGCGTCAGTGGTGGCTTCCTGGTACCGGTGTATGTGGGCTTGGAAGACAACAATGGCGTCCTCCCAGTTCCTTCTTCCCAGTCCTGGGGTCTCTAAACGCCTTTATTTCAGTCCTCGCACTGCTAGTGGTGCTGGTGTAGTGCGGTTTGCTGGGCGATCGTGCGCCCAGCGCACTCTCCACCTGCTACTCCAAGGTTCGCTGTAAATTGTGTGCCTGAGTTAGAAGCAATCCTCAGGCGGTGGTGCCTCTGCATAACGCCGGCTGACTGGGCTGCCAATGCAGGTCCCAGCGCGAGGAGAGTTCTGCTGTTAGCAACAGAACTTCTCTTCAAAAGCCGTGCCTCTTGGTCTCTTTCTCTCTGTCCCGTTTTTGTCATATTCTAATGTGGCCAGCTCTGCACTTTTGCGTTTTTCTCTGAAGAAGGCTCTCTCTCCCCTCAGCTCCATATCCCGCGTATTGTTTTATCCGTCTCAGATTGAACTCACGTGTCCTGGGGCGTTTTCTGGGTTTCACTTTCTGTTCCTTGTAGATTGCAACACCTTTCCTACCTGACTCTTGGGGTTTAGAGTACTTTGGGTTCGGTACTTCTTAGTTTGTAAGACATTGGGAATACTGGGTCCCCCTATTCCTCCAACATGCTGGTGGCCCTCCCCCAAAGTTAATATTTTAAATGTGCAATCAGAGCACAGTTCATCTGGACACCTTTCTAAATAATTTAACTCAGCTGGAAAGTTTC
This sequence comes from Paguma larvata, assembly GCA_030068075.1. Lineage (NCBI taxonomy): Eukaryota > Metazoa > Chordata > Mammalia > Carnivora > Viverridae > Paguma > Paguma larvata. Next base: position 65,936,181 of record CM057830.1, read on the forward strand.
CCAGTCCTCTCTAAATTGTTAACTTATAGTCCATTTCTGCTTCCTAATTCCTCCAGACTTGAAAAAATAATCGCGAATATCAGACATGGTGGTTCACTTGGGTCCCCAAGTAAAAAGACATTTAGGAAATGGTCACAACACTGAAGAGAAAGTGTATTCAGTAGAAGTATTCACAAAGATGTAAAGGGAACTAAAACAGTCATTTTGCCATGGGAAGATTAGGACTGGGGAAAGAAGAATAACATTTATTGAACATAGTCTAAATGATGGGCATTACACTTGATTTTCTTTCTCAATTGTATCCATGATTAGAACTTGCATAGCATTAAGTAAGAAAAGGATGATAAGAGGAGAGAGGATGAGAAGGTCGACTAGGAGATTTGAAAAATAGGTCAGTTGTAGAAATAACTAGGGAATCTAAGAAGAAGTGAATCTTTAAATTTGTTCGGTGTCCTTTTTTTTTTATTTTTTTATTTTTGAGAGAGACACAGAGCACGAACAGGGGAGAGGCAGAGAGAGAAGGAGATACAGGATCCGAAGCAGGCACCAGGCTCTGAGTCGTCAGCACAGAATCTGACAGGGGACTTTGAACTCATGAACAGCAAGATCATGACCTGAGCTGAAGTCAGCACTTAAGCGACTGAGACACTCAGGTGCCCCTAAGAATAAATGAATCTTTAGAAAAGAACAGACACCTCCTACCTGCTTGGTTCTCTAACCTTTAGAATTCATCTACAAAACAATTGGTAACTTCAAGGGAAAAACCCACAACTACGACAGCCTTAGAGTTAGCCCTTTGGAAATGTCAACATTAATCACTATGGGATATTCACTCAGAGTACCTTGAACTTTTTGAAAAATGTCATACATACATATATGTATATATCACATACACATAAACCCTTCATATTGTAATAAGTCCCAATATTTAATTGTTCTGACTTCAGGTAGAAAATATCTGACTACTATCTTTCATTCATCATCCTTTATCAATTTTTTATCTTAATCCTTTTATGAGTTTGTTTTAACTGGCCTTGATATTATTGATATGGTACCATATCAGAAACGTAAATAAAATTATGTTGAGCCTGGAGCTCTTTAATCCCAGTGTAGGTCTTCATTAAAATATAGAGATAACAACTAGGCATATTCTAGAACTTAATATACCATAACAGAAAAATGACTTTGTGGTATCTTACTAGTGACTTGTTTGATTTAAAACAATAAAAGCATTGGTGACGTTTCTGATACTGGTTTTCAAGTAAGACACTCACACCTTTTTCTGTAATCAGAGCTTCCTGAAGCACAGTGAATTGAAGAGATTCCCACAAGTCTTCTGTTTTAAAGGATCTGTGTTACCGAGAACATATTATTAGATAAAAAGGAAATTTTCAACTAGTAAAAAAAAAAAAAAACATGGCTCAAATCCTTGTCCTCTTATCCATATATTTCTGACCCTCTTTTAATGACTTCTTTCCCTTTCGTATGTGTTTTGATTTTCATTAAGGCTGCCTTTGATATGTGCTTTGTCTTGATTTTACCTGGAAATAAATGATGGAGAGAAGCAGAGAACACTCCCGGTGTAATTTGCCCCAGGCCTGGCCTGTACTCTGCTGATAAATAACCTGTCATCAACCATCCCATATTTGTGCAATATGATCTTCTGATAACAATGTTTTGTTGTTTCTGACTACTTCTTTAATCTCCCAAGGTTCCTTTTGTTTCTCCAAGGTATTTATCTCTTTGGTGTCTTATGTAAACTCAGTTTATCTGATAAATGAGTTTCAGTGTTTACTTGGCCTGATCAGATTGAGATGGTCTCATAGTACACACCTACACCAAACCACGCCCCTCCTTATAGGAGAGACTGCTTTTCTGTGGAAGCCATAGATGCAGATTTCAGATTGCTGCCTGGAGTGCATCCAGGGTGACCTAAGGAAACAATCCAAAACACACCTAACCAAAATAATGAAACGGAAGAATTCTCCTCAAAAGAACTTACAGGAAGTGGTGACAGCTCAAGAATTGATGAAACATATATAAGCAACATAACAGAACATAAATATAGAATGATAAACATAAAACTAATGGCTGGGCTTGAAAAAAGTATAGAGGAATTCAGAGGGTCCCTAGCTGCAGAGATCAAGGACCTTAAAAACGGTAAGGAGGAATTAAAAAATGCTTTAAATGATGTGCAAAACAAATTGGAGGTGGCCGCATCGTGGATTTTAGAAGCAGAAGAGAGAATAGGTGAATTAGAAGATAAAATTATGGAAAAAGAGGAAGCAGAGAAAAAGAGAGAAGCTGATATAGGAACAGGAAAGAAGAATTCGAGAGATGAGCGATGTACTCAAACGAAACAATATCTGTATCATAGGAATTCCAGAGGAAGAAGAGAGAGAGAAAGGAGTCGAAGGGGTACTTGAACAAATCATTGCTGAGAAATTCCCCAACATGAGGAAGGAAATGGACATGGAAATCCAAGAGGTCCATCAGATGTAACTTGAATAGATCTTCTGCATGACACATCATAATGAAACTGGGAAAAAAAAAACAAGGAAAAAGAGAGAATTCTGAAAGCAGCTAGGGAATAATGGGCCTTAACATACAAAGGCAGACACATAAGAGTTGTAGCAGACTTATCTACAGAAACTTGGCAAGCCAGAAAGGAATGGTAGGATATCATCAATGTGATGAACAGGAAGGATATGCAACAAAGAATACTTTTTCTGGCCGGCCTGCCATTTGGAATGGAAGGAGAGATAAAGGTTTTCCCAAAGAAACAAAAACTGAAGGAATTCATCACAAATAAATCAGCATTACAATAGATCCTGAAGAGGACTCTACAAGGAAAGGTTGCAAAGAACACAAAGAGACATCCTTACGAGCATGAAATCTAGATAACACAGTGACTCTAAACCCATATTTTTCAATATTAGCACTGAATCTAAGTGGACTTAATGCTCCAACCAAAAGACATAAGGTAACAGAATGGATTAAAAAACAAGACACATCCATTTGCTGTCTTCAAGAGACTCATTTTAGACCTGAGGAAATATTCAGATTGAGAGTGAGGGGATGGAGAACTATATACCACGCTACTGAAGTCAGGAAAAAGCTGGAGTAACCACGCTTATATCAGACAAACTAGACTTTAAAATGAACGATGTAATAAGAGATGAAGAAAGACATTATATTATAATCACAGGGACTGACCAGCTAACAATTATAAATATATGTGCCGAATGTGGGGCACCCAAATTTGTAAAATAATCACAAACATAAGCAACCTTATCGGTAAAAATGTCCTAATAGTAGGGGACCTTAACACTCCACTCTCGCCATTGGATAGATCAACAAAACAGAAAATCACCACAGAAACAATGGTCCTGAATGACACATTGGAACAGATGGACCTAACAGACATCTTCAGGGTCTTTCATCCGGAAGCAAAGGAATTTACATTCTTCTCAACTGCACACGGTACATTTTCCAAGGTAGACCACATTCTGGGTCACAGGGAAGCTCTGAATAAATATAAAAGAATTGAGATGATACCATGCACACTTTCAGACCACAACGCTTTGACACTTGAAATCAACCACAGGAAAAAATCTGCAAAATCCCATAAAACATGGAGGCTAAAGAACAACTTACTAAAAGATGAGTGGACCAACCAGGCAATCAGAGAAGAAATTTAACAATACATGGAAACAAATGAAAATGAAAATACAACAATCCAAACGCTTTGGGATGTGGCAAAAGCAGTCCTGAGAGGGAAATATATTGCAATCCAGGCTTAACTCAAAAAGAAAAAAAATCACAAACACAGATTCTAACACCATGCCAAAAGGAACTAGAAACAGAACAGGTAAGACACCCTAAACCCAGCAGAAGGAGAAATATAACAAAAATAAGGGCAGAAATTAATAACACGGAAACCGAAAAAGTGATGGAACAGATCAATTACAGGGGTCCTTATTCCGGCGAATTTAGGGGTCCACGAAGGACGGACAGTCAGGGAAAGGAAATGAGAGAACCACGAGAGTGATGTAGTCTGATGACCAAGCAGGCTGCCCTGGCAATTCTGGCATCTCCGCCTTTCTGGCGTCTCCCCAATTCTGGCGTCTCTGCGCTGCTGGTCTCAGTGTCTTTATTTAAAAGGTAGAGAGTGACATTACATCAATGAGTGACATTCCATAGTTTGATCTCTTTAACAATAATCCATTTTTACCAGCAAGGCTGCAACTTCCTCAATCTTGTATATTGGTTTCAGGTTAATTAACATATAAATATAGGTTAGGGGGAGAGAACAGGGTGTTTCTTTAAGGCCTTAATGTTAATTCTGTGTAAACAGAAGAAATCAGGGCGTTGTTTTGTGGGCTATACTTCCAACTACAATGGGGGAGGTGCAACCCATCCCCAAGATGCAACTTTAAAGTTACTTCTCAACCTGTGAGCCCAAAACGGCTCCCAAAAATCAATGAAACCAAGAGCTGGTTCTTTGAAAAAATGAACAAAATCAATAAACCTCTAGCCAGGCTTCTCAAAAAGAAAAGAGACAGAAACCAAATAGGTAAAATCACGAAAGGAAAGGGAGTGATTACAACCAATCCCTCAGAAATACAAGCAATTGTCAGAGAATACTATGAAAAATTAAATGCCACCAAACTCGGCAACCTGGAAGAAATGGACAAATTCCTAAATAGCCACACGCTACCAAAACTCAAATGGGAAGAAATATAAAACTTGAACAGACCCATAACTCGTGCAGAAACTGAATCAGTTATCAAAAATCTCCCAACAAATAAAAGCCCTGGACCAGATGGCTTCCCTGCAGAATTTTACCAGACATTTAAAACAGAGTTAATACCTATCCTCCTCAAGCCGTTCCAAAAAATGGAAAAGGAAGGAAAACTCCCAGACTCATTCTATGAAGCCAGCATCGCTTTGATTCTAAAACCACATCAAAACCCAGCAAAAAAAGAGAATTACAGGCCAATATCCCTGATGAATATGGATGCAAAAATTCTTAACAAGATATTAGCAAATCGAATCCAACAGCATATAAAACAATTATTCACCACGATCCAGTAGGATTCATCCCTGGGTTGCAGGGCTGCTTCAATATTCGCAAATCAATCAATGTGACACAACACATTAACAACAACAACAAAAAGATAAGAACCATAGGATCCTGTCAATAGATGCAGAAAAAACTATTTGACAAAATACAGCACACTTCCCTAATAAAAACCCTCGAGAAAGTCGGGATAGAAGGGACATACTTAAACATCATAAAAGCTGTGTTTGAAAAGCCACAGCTAATATCATCCTCAAAGGGGAAAAACTGAGAGCCTTCCCCCTGAGATCAGGAACACGACAAGGGTGTCCACTCTCACCACTGCTATTTAACATAGTGTTGGAGGTCCCAGCACCAGTAATCAGGCAACGGAACAGTATAAAATGCATCGAGATTGTCAAGGAGGAAGTCAAACTTTCACTTTTTGCAGAGGACATGATACTTTACATGGAAAACCCGACAGAATCCACCAAAAGCCTACTAGAACGGATCCATGAATTCAGCAAAGTTGCAGGGTACAAAGTCAATGTACAGAAATCGGTGGCATTTATATACACCAACAATGAAGCAATGGAAAGAGAAATAAAGAAGCGAATCCCATTGACAATTGCACCAAAAACCATCAAATACCTAGGAACAAATCTAACCAAAGATGTAAAAGACCTCTACGCTGAAAACTATAAAAAACTTATGAAGGAAATTGAGGAAGACACAAGGAAATGGAAAAACATCCATGCTCATGGATTGGAAGAATAAATATCGTCAAAATGGCAATACTACCCAAAGCAGTGTACACATTCAATTCAATTCCAACCAAAATTGCACCAGCATTTTTCTCAAAGCTAGAGTAAACAATCCTAAAATTTGTATGGAACCACAAATGACCCCGGAAAGCCAAAGTAATACTGAGGAATAAAACCAAGGTGGGAGGCATCATAATCCCAGACTTTTACCTCTACTACAATGGGTAATCATTAAGACAGTAAGGTATTAGCACAAAAACAGACACATAGACCAATGGAATAGAATAGAAAACTCAGAAATGGACCCGCAAGCATATGGTCAACTAATCTTTGACAAAGTGGGAAAGAGTATCTAATGGAAAAAACACAGCCTCTTTAATAAATGGTGCTGGGGGGCACCTGGGTGGCTCAGTTGGTTGAGCGGCCGACTTCAGCTCAGGTCATGATCTCACAGTCTGTGAGTTCGAGCCCCACATCGGGCTCTGCGCTGACGGCTCATGAGAGCCTGGAGCCTGCTTCGGATTCTGTGTCTCCCTCTCTCTCTGCCCTTCCCCTGCTCATGCTCTGTCTGTATGTCTCTCAAAAAATTAATAAACATTAAAAAAATTTAATAAATGGTGCTGGGAGAACTGTACAGCAACATGCAGAAGAATGAAACTACACCACTTCCTTACACCACTCACAAAAATAAACTCAAAATATATGGAGTACCTGAATGTGAGACAGGAAACCATCAAAATCCTAGAGGAGAAAGCCAGAAAAAGCCTCTTTGGCCTAAGACACACCAAATTCTTACTCAACACATCTCCAAAGGCAAGGGAATTAAAACAAAAATGAGGGGCGCCTGGGCGGCTCAGTTGGTTGAGCGTCCAACTTCCGCTCAGGTCATGATCTCGTGGTCCGTGAGTTTGAGCCCCGCGTTGGGCTCTGTGCTGACAGCTCAGAGCCTGGAGCCTGCTTCGGATTCTGTGTCTCCTTCTCTCTCTGCCCCTCCCCCACTCTTGCTCTGTCTCTCTCTGTCTCAAAAATAAACATTAAAAAAGTTTTTTAAGAAAACCAAAAATGAACTAATGGGACCTCATCAAAATAAAAAACTTCTGCACAGCAAAAGAAACAACCAACAAAACTGATAGGCAACCAACAGAATGGTAAAAGATAATCGCAAATGACATATCGGATAAAGGATTAGTATCTAAAATCTATAAATAACTTACTAAACTCCACACCTAAAAAATGAACAATCCAGTGAACATATGGGCGGAAGATATGAATAAACACTTCTCCAAAGAAGACATCCAAATGGCTAACAGACACATGAAACGATGCTAAATGTCACTCATCTACAGGGAAATACAAAACAAAAACACACTGAGATACCACCTCACACCAGTCAGAGTGGCTAAAATGAACAAATCAAGAAACTCTAGATGCTGGCAAGGATGTGGAGAAACAGGCACCTTCTTGCACTGTTGGTGGGAATGAAAACTGGTGCAGCCGCTGGAGAACTGTGTGGAAGTTCATCAAAAAAATGAAAGTGGAACTACCCTATGACCCAGCAATAGCACTGTTAGGAATCTACCCCAGAGATACAGGACTGCTGATGCATAGGGGCACATGTACCCTGATGTTCATAGCAGAGCTTTCGACAATAGCCAAATCATGGAAAGTGACTAAGTGTCCATCAACTGATGGATAAAGAAGAAGTGGTATATATATACACACACACACACACACAATGGAATACTATGCAGCAATAAGAAAGAATGAAATCTGGCCATGTGTGGCCACATGGATGGAGCTGGAGGGTATTAAGCTGAATGAAATAAGTCAGGCAGAGAAAAACAGATGCCATATGTATCCACACATTGGTGGGCTTTGTGGGACTTAACAGAAAACCAGGGAGGAGGGGAAGAGGGGAATGAAAAAAAACCACAGAGAGAGAGAGAGAGACAAAACATAAGAGACTCTCAAAGACTGAGAACAAACTGAGGGGAGGGGGTTGTGGCAGGGGGAAGAATGGGTGATGGGCACAGAGGATGGCACTTGTTGGGATGAGCATTGGGTGTTGTATGGGAACCAATTTGACAATAAATTATTAAAAAAATAAAAATTAAACATTGACTTTGGCATGTGATGACTTCTCAGGAGCTAAGGCCCAGATTAGTATTCCACAGAATTGAATAATGTGTCCATGAAGATTAATCACTGTGTTGTATATTTAGCTAGTTCACACACACTCAATCAGGAATTAATAAGCAGAGCCTGAGTTCATTCTTGAATTGTCAACACTAATCTCTTTTGATTTACTTAACGATTAGATTAGATTTGAGCACGTAGAAGACTACATATTGGCTACCTCTTCTTCACCCCACCCCCACCCCCACTTTTACATTTAGCAGAGTAGCTTGTGACTTTCAAAGTTGTTAAAATTCTAGCATGAGGTTATAATTGTAAATCTCAATATTTTCTACGAATTTCTGGCAGGAGGATGTACTCTGTAGTGTCGACCTGTGAGAAGAATTCACCATTACCTTTGTTTATTTTCCATTGTTGTTCTGTTCATAAGTATGTTTTTAAAATTTATCTGCCTTGAAAAATAAGCTTATATGACATCATATGGCCCTTTCCACAGGATATAGCATGCTTGAATTACTTTCACCTGGTGAAAATTTGCAGCAACTATATCAGGGGAAAGACACCTTACATTCGTTAGAGACCCAGGCAATAGGCATAGTTTGAAGAGCATAAAAATGAATACTGATGTGGCTTAAAAAGCATATAATAAACTATATAATAGACGCAATAAATACTGAGAAATGGTCACTGAAAAGGATACTGTTTTTTTTAAATTCCAGTATAGTTAACATACAGTATTATGTTAGTTTCAAGTGTACAATATAGTGATTCAACAATTCCATATATTACCCAGTGTTCATTATGACAAGTACATTTCTTAATACCCATCACTTTTCCCACTTTATTCGCCTGCATAGACTTTTTACAATTTTCACCAGCATTTGTATCATTACTGGCAAATGGCCTCTTTCTCCTGACTTTTTATGCAGCTGGCGTATGTCCACAATCTGAATCTCAATATCCAGTTAACACTATTGTCCTGCAGGATGAACATGCCTTGCTGAGATTAATCACCATGCTGTTGCAGACGGGAGTCTGCAGCCACTGACACTGCACTTACATACTGCCCACTGCCTGACTTTCTCCTCCAAGCCACTGATACTCCCGGCACCTGAAAAATTTCCAGGGCATTGTTCTAGACCACCCAGTTTTAGGCTATGTGGGTAATTCCAGGGTGGTAAACTCAGGGTTTTCATTTAATGGGACAACATGACAATGTTATAGGAACATAATCTGTTGAGCCAAAGGCCTGGAGTTTACTAGCTATTGGATTTTTATGTGAACTTTCTGGGTCCGAGATTAAAATTAACTTACCTTTTAAGGTTGTTGAAAGGGTTAAATGAGATATTGAATACAAGGAAGTTGGAACAATTCCTAAATGTAGTTAACATTCTTGAAATGATATCTGTTATTAATGTTTACAATAGATAAGCAAGTGTAAAATGCTTCATGTTGGCTATCTATAAAGAAATGACAAGAAAGTTCCACAGATGATTGAAAACATATGATATCAACTTGACAATAAATTTTATTTAAAAAAATTTAAAAAAATAAAGAATCCAGGCATGAGAGTACCTACTGTACATTTATGTTTAAATAAAGGAATTATAAATAAATAAAAAAAGAAATGACAAGCAGAGTGCTATATAATTGTGGCATTCCGAAAATCTATGAGTACAGATAGAATAATATGAGCACCCCAAAAGCAAACGTTTACCATACTCTCCACCAATAGATAGTCAAAGAAATGATGCCAATCGTGGGCAAAAGGATAGTTGGAGGGAGCGTGGGATAGTAGCTTGATATATCACAAAAATCTCAACATCCTCCTCAGTGGCTATCATATAATGAACTTGAAATATTGACCTAATTCCAGAAGGATCTATGATAGGGCAACGGGCATCTCTGGACTTCTTAGAGCTCAGTTCTTTGTTCCAGAGTAGAAGTGATTTGTATCCTACTAACATCTCCTTGCTCTATCAACAGATTCCCTCATCCATCCGGCATGAGCATAATCCCATAAAGATAATTATGTACCTGTCTTTACTGGAACCCTCAGTAAGGGCGCACACACACACACACACACACACACACACACACACACACACACACACACACAAACTCTCTGCATGATGCCAAGGTGGCTCATTGAGTGCTGGTAATTGGCCCATAAATGTTACCCTAGCTGCCAGAAAAATAAGTAATTTTTTTCTTCCTCCCTCCCTCCCTCCCTCCCTCCCTCCCTCCCTTCCTTTCTTCCTTCCTTCCTTCCTTCTTTCTTTTTTTTTTTTTTGTGTGCAATTTGATATATTTTTTTCTTCCAAGACTTTATTTAAATCAAATTCAGTAATATGTATTGTACTATTGATTTTAGGAGTAGAATTTAGTAAATCATCACTTACATATAACACCCAGTACTCATCACCAGTGCCTCCTTAATAACTATCACCTATTTGGCCCATCCTCCCACCCATCTCCATTCGGTAACCCTCAATTCGTTCTCTATGGTTAAGAGTTTCTTATGATTTGCCTCCCTCTCTTTTTTTTCCCTTCCTTATCCTATGTTCATCTGTTTTGTTTCTTAAATTCCACATATGAATGAAATCATGTTATTTCTCTTTCTCTGACTAACTTATTTCGCTTAGTATAATATACTCTAGCTCCATCCATGCCGTTGCAAATGGAAAGATTTCATTCTTTTTATGGTTGAGTAATACTCCATTGTATATATTTACCACATTTTTTTTTTTAGCCATTCATCAGTCTATGGACGTTTGGGCTCTTTCCATAATTTAGCTATTGTTAATACTACTACTATAAACATCAGGGTGCATGTGCCCCTTCAAGTCAGTATTTTTGTATCCTTTGGATAAATACATAGTAGTCCAATTGCTGGGTTGTAGGGTAGTTCTATTTTTAACTGTTTGAGGAAGCTCTATACTGCTTTCCAGAATGGTTGCACCAACAGCATAAGAGGGTTCCCTTTTCTCTGCATGTTCATCAACGTCTGTTGTTTCCTGAGTTGTTCATTTTAGCTATTAAGACAGGTGTGAGGTGGTATTCATTCTGGTTTTGATTTGTATTTCCTTAATAGTGAATGATGTTGAGTTTTGTTTTTTTTTTTTTTTTTGGATCTGTTAGCCATTTGTATGTTTTGTTTGGAAAAATATTTGTTCATGTCTTCTGCCCATTTCTTAATTGGATTATTTATTTTTTGGGTGTTGAGTTTGGTAAGTTCTTTATAGATTTTGGATACTAACCCTTTATCCCATATGTCATTTGCACATATATTCTCCCATTCACTATGCTTCCTTTTAGTTTTGCTTATTATTTCTTTTGCTGCACAGAAGTTTTTTACCTTGATGAAGTCCCAGTAATTAATGTTTGCTTTCGTTTCCCTTGCCTCCATCGACATGTCTAGTAAGAAGTTTCTATGCCCGAGGTCAAAGGGGTTGCTGCCTGTGCTCTCCTCTAGAATTTTGATGGTTTACTTTCTCATGTTAGATATTTCATTCATTTTGAATTTATTCTTTTGTGTACTGGTAAGAACGTGGTCCAGCTTCATTCCTCTGCATGCTGCTGTCAAGTTTTCCCAACACAATTTATTGAAGAGGCTATCTTTTTTCCACTGGATATTCTTTCCTGCTTTTTCGAAGATGAGTTGACCATATAGTTGTGGGTCCACATCTGGGATCTCTATTCTCTTTCATTGATCTATATTTGGTATTTGTGCCAATACCATACTGTCTTGCTGATTACATACTTTGTAATACAGCTTGAAGTCAGGAATTGTTATGTCTCCCACTTTGTTTTCTCTTTCAAAATACTTTGGCTATTCAGGGTATTTCTGGTTTCATAAAAATTTTATAATTGTTTATTTTAGCTCTCTGTAAAATGCTTAGTGGTATTTTGATAGGGATTGCATTGAATGTATGGATTTTAAGAATATTTGTTCATCCACTCCATGAGCATAGAACGTTTTCCCATTTTTTTTGTGTGTCATCTTCAATATCTTTCATAAATGTTCTATAGTTTTCAGAGTACAGGTCTGTTATCTCTTGGGCTAGGTGTATTCCTAGGTATCTTCTTGTTTTGGGGGCAGTTGTGAATGCCAATGATTCTTTAATTTCTCTTTCTGCTACTTCATTATTGGTGTATAGAAATGCAACTGATTTCTGTACATTGATTTTGCATTCTGCGATTTTGCTGAATTCATGTATCAATTCTAGCAATTTTTTGGTGGAGTCTTTCAGGTTTTCTACATAGAGTATCATGTTGTCTGTGAAGAGTGTTAAGTTTGACTTCTTCTTTGCCAATTTGGATGCCTTATTTTTTCTTTTCGTTTTTTTGTTTGTTGATGCTAAGACTTCCAGTACTATGTTGAACAACAGTGGTGAGAGTGGACATACCTATATTTTCCCTCACCTTAGCAGAAAAGCTCTTTGTTTATCCCATTGAGGATCATACTACTGTGGGTATTTTGTATATGGCCTTTATGATGTTGAGGTATGTTTCTTCTATCCCTACTTTCTTGAGAATTTTTTTTAACAAGAAAGGATGCTGTATTTTTCTGCATTTGTTGAGAGGAACACATGCTTCTTTCTTTCTTATATTAATGTGGTGTATCATGTTGATTGATTTGTGATATTGAACTTTTCCTACAGCCCAGGAATAAATTCCACTTGATCTCGTTGAATGATTCCTTTTTTAAAAAAAATTTATTATGAGAGAGATAGCAGGGGAAAGGCATAGAAAGGGGGAGACAGAGAGAGAGAGACGGAGAGAGAGAAAGAGAGAGAGAATCCCAAGTAAGCTCTGCTCTGTCAGCATGGAGCCCCACGTGGGACTCGAACTCACAAACCGTGAGATCATGACCTGAGCAAAAACCAAGAGTCAGACGCTTAACTGACTGAGTCATCAAGGTGCCCCAGTGATTCTTTTAATGTAATATTGGATTTGATTTGCTAGTATCATGTTGAAAATTTTTGCATTCATGGTCATCTGAGATATTGGCCTGTACTTCCCCCTTCTACTGGGGTCTTTGGTTTCAGAATCAAAGTAATACTGGCTTCATAGAACGAGTTTGGAAGTTTTCCTTCCATTTGTACTTTTTGGAATAGTGTCAGAAGAATAGGTATTAACTCTTCTTTAAATGTTTGGTAGTATTCCCCTGCAAATCCATCCAGACCTGGAGTCTTATTTTTTGGAAGATTTTTGTTTACTGATTCAATTTCTTTGCTGGTTTTGGGTCTGTTCATAATTTCTATTTCTTCTTGCTTCAGTTTTTGTAGTTTATATGTTTCTAGGAATTTATCTTTTTCTTCCAGATTTCGCAATTTCTTGGCATATACTTGCTCATAATATTCAATTATAATTGTTTATATGTCTGTGGTGTTGGTTGTGACCTATCCTCTTTCATTTGTGATTTCATTTATTTGAGTCCTTTGTCTTTCCTTTTTTTAAATCCAGCCAGGGATTTATCAATTTTCTTAATTCTTTTAAAGAACTGTTTCTTAGTTTCATTGATCTGTTTTACTGTTTTTTCATTTATATATTTTCATATATATACATTTTTTATTTATATATTATTTATTTCTGCTCTAATCTTTATATTTACCCATTTTTGCTCGTTTTAGGCTTTATTTGCTGTTCTTTTTCCAGCTCCTTTAGGTATAAGTTTAGGTTATGTATTTGAGACTATTCTTGCTTTTTGGAGAAGTCCTGTATTGCTATATACTTCCCTCTTATGAGCATCTTTGCTGCATTCCAATGGTTTTGGACCATCATGTTTTATGTTCACTTGATTCCATTTACTTTTTATTTTGTCTTTAATTTACTGGTTAATCCGTTCATTCATTAGTAGGATGTTTGTTAACACACATGTATTTATGATCTTTCTAAATTTTTTCTTATGGTTCACTTCAAGTTTCATAGCATTGTGGTCTGAAAAAATGCATGGTATGATCTCAATCTTTTTTTTTTTTTTTTTACTTGTTGAGGCCTGATTTGTGACCCCATATGTAATCTATTCTGGAGAATGTCCCATGTGCACTCGAAAAGAATGTGTATTCTGCTGATTTAAGATGAGATGCTCTGAATATATCTGTTAAGTTCATTTGGTCCAGTGTGTCATTCAAAGCCATTGTTTCCCTGTTGATCTTCTGCTTGGATGATCTGTCCATTTCTGTAAGTAGGGTGTTAAAGTCCCGTACTATTATTTTATTATTATAAATGAGTTCCTTTAAGTATGTTATTAATTGTTATATATTTGTGTTCTTCCATGTTGAGGGCATAAATATTTACAATTGTTAGATCTTCTTGTTGGATAGACCCCTTTATTATGGTATAGTGTCATTCTTTACCTCCTATTACAGTCTTTGGTTTAAAGTCAGTTGTCTGATATGAGTATGGCTACTCCAACTACCTTTTTATGTCCATTAGTAGGATAGATGTTTCTCCATCCCCTCACTCTCAATAAGAGGTGTCTTTGTACCCTATTTCTTTTGATTGGAGCATTTAGTTCATTTATATTCAGAGTAGTTATTGGAGGATATAAGTTTAGTACCATTGTATTACCTGTAAAGTCGCTATTACTGTAGAGTGTTTCTATTCCTTTCTAATCTTTGTTGTTTTGGTCTTTCTTTCCTGCTTATAGGGTTCCCTTTAATATTTCTTGCAGAACTGGTTTAGTGTTCACATACTCCTTTACTTTTTGCTTGTCTTAAAAACTATTTCTCCTTCTATTCCGAATGATAGCCTTGCTGGAGAAAGTATTCTTAACACATTTAGTACATTGAATATATTATGCCCCTCCCTTCTGGCCTGCCATGTTTCTGTGGACAGGTATGCTAATGTCTTTATGTGTCTACCTTTGTTGGTTAAGGACCTTTTGTCTCTATCTGCATTCAGAATTCTCTCTTTATCCTGTGTTTTGAACGTTCCACTATGATACATTTTGGTGTTGACCTGTTTTCGTTAATTTTGAGGGAAGTTCTCTGTGATCCTTGGACTTGATTGCTTGTGTTGTTCTCCAGACTAGGGAAATTCTCAGCTATAATTTGTTCAAATAAACCTTCTGCCCCCTTGCACTGATCTTCTGGGACTCCTATGATTCCGATATTATTGTGCTCTGTGCACTTATTGAATTACTTAAGTCTGTTTTCATGATCTAATAGTTTTCCTTTCCTCTTCTTTTCAGTTTCATTATTTTCCATAATTTGATCTTTTATATCACATATTCATTCTTCTGCTTCTTCCATCCTCATTGTGATTACATACAGTCAGTTTTGCATCTTAGTTATAGCATTTTTTTTTAAATTTTGGCCTTACTAGTTTTTAGGTCTTTTATCTCTCTAGCAAGTGTTTCTCTGGTGTCTTCTTTGCTTCTTTCAAGCCTAGCTACTATTCTTATGACTGTTGTTCTAAATCCTTGTTCAGATATATTGATTACATCTGTTTTGAGTAAATCTCTGGCTGTAATTTCTTCTTGATCTTTCTTCTGGGGAGTATTCCTCTATCTTGTCATTTTTTATAGGTTTCTATCTTTTCTGTGTTATGGAAGCTTGTTATGTTTCCTGTTTCTGAGATTAATGCTATATTAAGAAGGGATCGTATATTGTCCAGGGCCTGGACCTTCAGTTAGTGTTTCTGGTGTATGTGGTGTGCACTTTGCTGTTGTGTTTTGACTGCTGTTTCCTACAGGTCAGTCTTCGGCAGAGTTCCTCCTTGTTTGCAGTGGGGAATGTTTGGGCCTTTAATAGCTGTGCTTTGATATATTTGTTTAAATAACCCCCTTAAAAAAAGCCTTATCAAAAAAGAAAAAAAAAGAAAAGGGACAGGAACAAAAGAAACATACAAATGAAATACTATAAGCCAGATTCCAAAGAAAAAGAAAGAAAAAAAAAGGAGACTTGGTCCTATTTCCACTAGAACTGAAACTGATGATTTGGAGAACTCTATGATCAGTAGATTTGGTGCATGTTGAAGTCCTGCGCTGGTCCTCTGGAGGAGAGGCCCACTGTGCTGGCTCACAGTCTGACCTGCCCTACTAACAGAGCACCTGCAGGGGGCAGGCAGTGGGGTTAGGTGTAAGCAGCTCCAGCCTCCACTGGTGGTGCTGTGTTGCTTGCTGAAGTCCAACTGTGCTGGTGGGTGAGGAGAGGAAACTGACATAACCTCACTTTCTCATTCGCAGAGAGGGGATATCCACCCACTGGTGTTCAGGAAGCCCTCAAAGAAAAACGAACAATCTCCCCTCTCGTGTCGAGGCTTTGGTCAGATTCCTGCCCTCACCCTGTCTGTGCCCAAGCCGTCATCATGCCGGCACTACAGGTCTCCTGTGTTTTATCTCTGGCACACAGTTGGAATTCAAAACTTCAAATCTTAAAATAGCCAGTATGGTACTTGTTCCCTTCTTCTAGAGGAGAACCTTGCCATGTTGTGTCTGATGCTGTTTTGTGCCAGTAAAGCAGTCACATGGCCACACAGGCCCTTGGAATTTATGGTGAAGCACAGTGAAAAGTAGCAACCGGGTTATCTGTCCTTTGTGCACACTTTTGTCCTTTACTGATGAACGGATGCTCAATGGCACTTACCAGATCTTTTGTCTTTAGAAAGGCAATATATCTTCTTCAAAATGTACTCCAGGAAGGTGAATGTTCTCTCCCAGTGTGACCCGGGGGATCCCTACATCACACTGTCTGCTCCAGGGCCTCTGCCCTCCTCCCCAGAAGTGCTGCTGCCCACTTGGCTTGACTGTTGAATAGCACGGACTTCGAAAACCTCAGAATTTGAGCTCCAATGTTTGTAAATACTTGCAATAATTAGTTCTTCTTGATTCCCCAGTCAATGATTTTGGGGAGATGTTTTTCCTGTGCAAACCACTTGTGCCGATATCTCTCCCCATCTCTCTTTCTCTCTCTCTCCTCTATCCACATAAAGGGCTCCCTCTCCTCCATGGCACCAGAAGTTTTCTCTCCCCTAATTCGCATTTCTTCACCGTGTACCTGCCATGTTCTCTCCCTCTAATTGTTCAGATTTTTCTCTTAGTCCTCAGATCCTAGGTATTCAAAATGATTTGATTTTAATCTAGCTGTGTTTGAGGGATGAGGCAAGCCCAAGGTGTCCCTACTACTCTGCCATCTTAACTCGAATTTTCTAAAAAACAAGTAACTTTTTGATGTTGGTGTGATAGATTTGAAAACGAATTATACTATATCTAATACAACCCCCCTCCGCTGCAAAGAAAAGGGGTTTATTCCCTATATCTGCTTTCGGTGGAAAAGAAGGTGGCAGATATCTACTTCCAGGTCCAAGCCATGACAGACCTGGGAAAAGAAGGCAGTCTTGTGGACAAATAACTGGCTTGGCATGCCCCATAGCTTATCCCACCCAAATGTGACTCAAAATTGTTGCTGATTAGTGACTGCCTCTAGGATAATAGTTATTAATTGAACTATATTTAAGGGGCCATGTAGAGAAGCTAATCATTAAGTAGATTAATCATCTACTTAGTCTTCAACCCCTTCATATAGGGGATTTATGACCCAATCATTTCCCATCTTTGAGAAAAAGTATTCATGAAACTGGAACTTTAGGATACCTATTAAAAAAAAAAAAACAATGACACGCAAAAAAAAATAAAAATCTTCCAAATATGTTTCAATTTGAGTACATGATGATTTTTTATAACCTATGAAATAAGTCTATTGTTTCTCACCGATTATTTAGTGACATTCCAAGTAACTTTCTAAGCCAAAGGGTTTTTCATCTATCTAATTATATCTTGATATAATCATTGTAATTTACTTCTATAACCTTTAAGTTAAGTGTTCTTAGATTGTCCACCTTTGGCCAAAACTTTCAAACTTGCAATGTATTTAAGTGCCTGGAAATAGGATTTCAGTACTATACTTATTCAACCAAGGAATTCCCATAATGCCAGAGAAGAGATT
Source organism: Paguma larvata (assembly GCA_030068075.1). Lineage (NCBI taxonomy): Eukaryota > Metazoa > Chordata > Mammalia > Carnivora > Viverridae > Paguma > Paguma larvata. The sequence goes on from CM057830.1 coordinate 65,954,096, forward strand.
GTTGGCACTGGAGTCAATGCCTCTAAGACCAAAGAGTAGGCAGGCGATTCTGTCACAGGAGAAGCCTATTTCCACATTTGCTTTTATAGGAGGTAGTTTTTCCATACTGGGTTAAAGTTTTGGCTATCAGTACTTCACTGAAGCTTGAGGGACTTCCTTAAAGTGGCTTGGTACTATGTAGTAGTGTTTCCAAACACCATACATAATTTAGAACAATTTCTGCCAAACAAGGACAACCACCATCTTCAATTAGCTAGCTTTCATCACGTTCGTATTAGGCAGCTAAAAAACTAATCAAGCTCTATGTCTTGTCAACCAGAATTTTTAAAAAGCAATAAAGGCTGTCCTATCCTGAGAAATTCTCTGGCCTGAAAACTTTGTAGCAGATAATAAAACTTGAGCAGTATTACAATGTCCTAATCTTCAGGAATAGTAGGATATATGACTGGCTGGCATCCTACCACATTTGCAGAATATTTCTATAACAGATCAGTGCTAGAGCTTAGGTCTAGTGATAATGGGTAATTATCAAATAGAAAAACTTTATATCATTGGCATATAAGTGGGAATAAATGAGATTGTCTAGGGACAGAGTATGAATGAGCAGAGAGGGAGATCTAGAATAAGGAACTCCAATATTTATCAACTGTGCAAGCTTTGGCAAGTCACTTAACCTCATCAAACATGTTTTAGTACCTAAAAAACCCACACACAGGGTAACTATGTACAATAAATCATTCAATAAATGAGGAATCTAGCTAGCATTCTCTTGCTGAAATGGAAAAGCGTTTTCATTTATTCTATGTCTCAAATATTTTACAATTATTTCTTTTCTCCTTTAGTTACCTGTGCCTTTTAGGGGCGCCTGGATGGTTCAGCCGGTTTAGCATTCAACTTTGGCTCGGGTCATGATCTCACCATTCATGACTTCAAGCCCCGCATTGGGCTCTGTGCTGACCACTCAGAGCCTGGAGCCTGCTTCAGATTCTGTGTCTCCCTCTCTCTCTGCTCCTCCCCCACTCACACTCTGTCTCTCTCTCAAAAAAAAAATAAGTAAACATTAAAAAAAATAGTTACCTGTGCCTTTTAGACTGACTGTCTTAATTTCAGGCTTATATAAGCGTGTCTTAAGTAAAATAAATATACAAATATATGAATCAACAATAAAAAGATAAATAATTAAAATAAAACTTTCTATCTCTGCTTTATGTCAAACCACAGCTATTATATTGCTTAGACTTTATGGTAACATAGATAATGACAAATGTAAAAAGCCTGGTTAGAGTTATTAGCAGGTTCAGAAGCAGTAAGATTAGTTTTGTTTTGTACATCTATAAGATAACCATCTGTATTGAAAAGAAAAGACAAGAGAAAGAAAAGTAATATTTAGTTTTGATTTTATTCCTAAGATTCCTCAATTTTTGTTCTTATTTTTCTTGCCATTTTATTTAAGATTATAATTCCCTCAAATTTTCTGGAATTAGTTTTTAAAATATGTTTTCATAAACAATAAAATATCCATGTCATGAGGAAAAGTCACAGGATGAAATTTTCCATTATTACAAGTAGGGGGTAGCAATGAGCCATTATAATGTTTCGGTGTTCCAAAACATTCAAAAGCAGGAAATCTGTGTAGTTAAGGACTAAGGGCCAAATTATACAGAGGCTATACCACCAGTATCAAATTAAAGCGATTCTGGTAAAATTTTAGCTGATGCATGTAACACAGCATTGTAAACAAGAGCCAATCAAGAAAAAAAATTAAAAACTGTAGATACCGAAGAATCACAACTATGCTTTTTTGTAAAGTATACATAAATGATGGAAATACATTTACCAAAATGTTAGCTATACTTTTCTTCAGGTGGGAGACTATAGGAGCTTCTTCCTCCCTTATCTCAATTTTTCCATTTCTTTCAAAATTTTGAATTAAAAATTATTTGCTTTTTTTCAAATATACAAAATAAATGATGAAGAGGAAAGAATCGTCCAAAACAGAAGAAATGAAAAGAATCATGAAACAACTTTGGCCAACCCTATTTAGATATATGTAAAAAGATGGATTAGATATTTTTCTAGGAAAATGTAACTATTTTCAGAAAAGATATGTAAACAGAGTAATTTCCATGGAATTAATAGAAAAAGCCCTCTCCCGCATATACACACACAAAGCATTAGGCCCAGAAGTGTCACGAAGGATTTCCAATGATATTTGAACTATTTCAGAGCATTAAAAAGGAGGAAAAATTCTACATTTTTAATGAAATGAAAATGATATAAAATTGATATAAAAATATGAAAAATATTTTATTTAAAAATAAAATCATAGACTAATCCCTTTAATAAATATAAATAGTAAAATCCTGAACAAAATGTTAGCAAACAGTATTTAGTAGCATATTAAATAAATAGCCCATCATGATTAAGTGGGATTATTCCAGGAATGCAAGGGTATGTAGTTAATCATATTAATACATCAAAGGAGAAAAATTATGATCATCTCTACAAATACTCAAAAGACAATTGACAAAAATTAATACTCCTTCATGAGAAAAAACACTTAATAACAATAGAAATAGATGAATATTTCCTTAAGCTAATAAAGTAGATCTTTCCCAAAGCAAATGTCGCATTAGTCATAAGAAACAGGCTCAATCCCTGTAAAGTAAGGAACAAGATTAGTATGCCCTTTATTACCACTATTATTTAACAGTATTTGAGATAGGAGACAATATAATTAGACAAACACAAAAACTAGACAAAAATTAGAAAGGGGGAGTAAAAACTATCATAATTTATGTACAATAAAATCACATATATATAGAAACAGAATTTTGCATAGAATCAAGTAGTATCCATTTGTTCAAATGATGATTTTAAAAAATGTAACAAAAGAAGCTAGTCCCTTTACAATACCAATAAAAAGGATTAAATATTTAAAAATAAAAAATTGAAACCATATAATTAATAGAATATAAATAATAGAAAAATATAATTAATAGAAGAAAACATTAGAGAAATACAACATTGAAATGGGGAATCTCTTTCTACAATCAAAGTATAGAAACCATAAAAGTGACAAAGGAAATTTTACTACATTAAAAACAATATAAACAAAGCAGAAAAACTTCTATGTAGTCAAATCACCATGAGTGAAGACCAACGACAAAGCTAAGAAAAAATATTTGTAACTCATTCTGTACTAATCAGGGTACCAGGAACAAACAGTTGATTCAAGGAGAGTTTTGTTTGTTTGCTTGTTTGTTTGTTTTATGACATATTCATTTTATCTGGGAAAATAGCATCTTTTCGCCTACTTTTTATGCCACTTAAATCAGAAATGCCTCCTCCAACTTTCAGCTTGCCAAATACTTCCAGCTCTTTTTTATTAAGTTTTTAAAACTTTAAGTCCAGTAGAGTTAACATCCAGTTTGATATTAGTTTCAAGTGTACAATATAGTGATTCAACAATACTATACATCACTCAGCGCTCATCATGATAAGTCTTTAATCCTCATCACCTATTCACCCATCAATCCACCCACCTCCCCTCTTGTAACCATCAGTTTCTTCTCTATGGTTAAGAGTCTGTTTCTTGGTTTCTCTCTCTCTTTTTCTTCATTCCATTCTTTTCTTTCTTAAATTCCAGATATGAATGAAAGTATGTGGTATTTGTTTTCCTCTTATTTGACTTATCTTGCTTACAATTATACTCTCTAACTCTCTCCATGTTGTTGCAAATAGCAAGTTTCATTCTTTTTTTATGAGCGAATAATATAAATATAAATATATATATACAAACACACATTATTCTATTATATATATTTTATATATATAATAAAACTTCTTATATATAAGAAGTTGTGGGATATATCTTAAATTTTTTTATAATAGTTTATTTTCAAATTGGTTTACATATAACACCCAGTGTTCATCCCAACATGTGCCCTCTTTAATGCCTGTCACCCTCTCTCCCCCCTCCCTCAACCCCCTCACCCTCAGTTTGTTCTTAGTCTTTGAGAGTCTCTTATGTTTTATCTCCCTCCCTCTCTGTGTCTTTTCTTCCCTTTCCACTCTTCCCACAGGAATGCTGATGCATAGGGGCACGTGTACCCCAATGTTCATAGCAGCACTTTCGACAGCAGCCAAATTAATTTTTTTTAATGTTTATTTATTTTTGAGAGAGAAAGACAGAACGCAAGCCAGAGAGGGAAAGAGAGAGAGGGAGACACAGAATCTGATACAGGCTCCAGTCTTTGAGCTGTCAGCCCAGAGCCTGATGCGGGGTTCGAACTCACGAGCTGTGAGATCATGACCTGAGCCAAAGTCGGATGCTTAACCAACTGAGCCATCCTATATAGATAGTCAGAAAGATAGATTGATGGACAGATAGATAGATATTTTATCCATTCATCCGTTGATCCATATATTCTCTATCCATTCATCTGTTGATGGACACATGGGCTCCTTCCATAATTTGGCTATTGTAAATAATGCTACAATAATCATAGGGGTGCATGTATCCGTTTGAATTAGTGTTTTTGCATTTTGGGGGTAAATACCCAGCAGTGCAATTACCAGATCACAAGGCTTTCTATTATTAACTTTTTTAGCAACCTTCATACTATTTTCCAGAGTGGCTGCACCAGTTTTCATTCCCACCAACAGTGCACAAGTGTTCTTTTTTCTCTGCATCCTCAATACTTGTTTTTTCATGTGTTTTTTATTTTAGCCATGCTGACAAGTGTGAAGTGATATTTCATTGTAGTTTAAATTTACATTTCCCTGGTGATAAGTGATGTTGAGCATCTTTTAATGCAAGTTTATTTATTTCTTTTGAGAGATAGAGTGAGAGAGAGCATGAGTAGGGGAAAGGCAGATAGAGAGGGAGAGAGAGAATCCGAAGCAGGCTCCGGACTGTCAGCAGTGCTCAATCCCACACATAGTGAGATAATGACCTGAGCTGAGGTCAAGAGTCAGTTGCTCAACCTAGTGAGTCACCCAGGCTCCCTAGTTTTGTTTTGCTTTTTCAAGATTGCTTAAGTTATGTTGGGTCTTTTGTGATTTCAAATATATTTTAGATTGTTTGTTCTAGATGTGTGAAAAGTGTTATTGGTGTTTTAATAGAGACTGCATTAAATATGTAGATTACTTTGAGTAGTATAGACATTTTAACAATATTTGTTCTTCCAGTCCATGAGCATGGAATGTATTTCAATTTTTTTGTGCTACCTTCAGTTTCTGTCGTGAATGTTTGATAGATTTCAGACTACAGTTCTTGCATTTCTTTGGTTAGGTTTATTCCTAAGGTATCTTATTGTTTTTGGTGCAATTTTAAATGGGATTGCTTTCTTAATTTTTCTGCTGCTTTACTGTAAGTGTATAGAAATGCAACGGATTTCTGTACATTGATTTTTGTATCTTGCATTTTTGCTGAATTTGTTTATCAGTTGTAGTTGGTTTTGGTGGAGTCTTTAGGGTTTTTTATAGTATCATGTCATCTCCAAATAGTGAAGAGTTTAATTCCTCCTACCAATTTGGATACCTTTTATTTCTCTTTGTTGTCTGATTGCCATGGCTAGGACTTCTAGTACTGTGTTGATAAAAGTGGTAATAGTGGACATCCTTTTCTTCTTCCTGAACTTAGAGGGAAAGCTTAGTCTTCCCCCCCTCCCATTCAGTATGATATTCACTGCAGGTTTTTCATATATAGTCTGTATTATCTTGAGGTATGTTCCTGCTAGTACTACTTTGCTGAGGGTTTATATCAAAAATGCACGTTGTACTTTGTCAAATGATTTTTCTGCATCTATTGAAATGATCATATGGTTTTTATCCTTTCTCTTATTGACGTGATGTATTGTATTGATTGATTCGTGAATATGAAACCACCCTTGCATCCTGGGAGTAAATTCCACTTGATCATGGTGAATGATCCTTTAAATATATTGTTGGATTTGATTTGTTAGTATTTTATTCAATATGTCTGCATCTACAGTCACCAGAGATATTGACCTGTAGTTCTCTTTTTGTGGAATCTTTATCTGTTTTGGTATCTAGGTAATTCTGGCCTTATAGAATGAATTCGGAAGTTCTTATTAATCTTCCATTTTATGGAATAATTTAAGATGAATAGGTTAACTCTTCTTTAAATACTTGGTAGAATTCTCCTGTGAAACCATCTGGTCCTGGGCCTTTGTTGTTGGAGGTTTTTTGATTACTGATTCATTTTCATTGCCGGAAATCTCTTCAGATTTTCTGTTTCTTCCTGCTTCAGATTGGTAGGCTATATTTTCTAGGAATTAATCCATTTCTTCTAGGTTTCCCAATTTGTTGGCATATGATTTTTCATAATTTTCCATTACAGTTGTATTTCTGTGTTAGTTGTCATTTATTCTTTCATTTCTGTTTATTTGAGTTATATCTATCTATCTATCTATCTATCTATCTATCTATCTATCTATCTATCTATCTATCTATCGATCTATCTATCGATCTATCTATCGATCTATCTATCATCTATCAAAATCATCATCTATTTCTAGCCTTTTCTTTTAAATAAGTCTGGCTAGAGGTTTATCAACTTTGTTGCTTTTTTCAAACAATCAGCTCCTGGTTTCCTTGATCTTTCCTATGTTTTTTAAAATTTCTGTATAATTTATTTCTTCTTTAATCTTTATTATTTCCTTCCTTCTTCAGGTTTTGGGTTTGTTTGTTTTTCTATCTTTAGCTTCTTTAAGTGTAAGGTTAAGTTGTTTATTTGAGATGTTTCTTTCTTCCTGAGGCAGGCCTATATTGCTACAAGCTTCACTCTTAGAGCCACTTTTGCTGCATCCCAAATACTTTGGACTGTTGTGTGTTCATTTTCATTTTAATTTATCTTCATGTAATTTTTTATTTCTTCTTTGATTTCTTGATTCACACATTTATTGCTTAGTAGCATGTTATTTTTTACAATAGTTTATTTTCAAATTGGTTTACATAAAGCACCCAACACGTGCCCTCTTTAATGCCCGTCACCTCCCCTCCCCCCTCCTTCACCCCCATTACCCTCAGTTTGTTCTTAGTCTTTGAGAGTCTCTTATGTTTTTTTCCCTCCCTCTCTGTGTCTTTTTTTACTTTCCCCTCTTCCCCTCCCCCCCTGATTTTTGCTTAATTCTCTCAAAATCCACCTATGCGTGGAAACATACGGTATCTATCTTTTTCTGACTGACTTATTTCACTTAATATAATACCCTCCAGTTCCGACCATGTTGCTACACATGGCCAGATTTCATTTTTTCTCATTGCCACGTAGTAGTCCATTGTATATATGTACCACATCTTCTTTATCTGTTCGTCAGTTGATGGGCACTTGGTCTCTTTCGATGATTTGGCTATTGTCGAAAGTGCTACTATGAACATTGGGGTACACGTGGCCCTATGCATCAGCACTCATGTGTCCCTTGGGTAGTTTCCTAGCAGTGCTATTGCAGGGTCATAGGGTAGCTCTACTTTCATTTTTTTTGAGGAACCTTCACACCGTTTTCCAGAGTGACTGCACTAGTTTGCATTCCCACCAACAGTGTAGGAGGGTGCCTGCTTCTCCACATCCCCGCCAGCATCTATAGTTTCAAGATTTATTCATTTTAGCCACTCTAATCGGTGTAAGGTGGTATCTCAGTGTGGTTTTGATTTGTGTTTCCCTGATGATGAGGGAAATTGAGCATCGTTTCATGTGTCTGTTGGCCATCTGAATGTCCTCTTTGGAGAAGCGTCTATTCATATCTTCTGCCCATTTCTTTATTGGATTATTTGTTTTTCGGGTGTGGAGTTTGGTAACTTCTTTATAGATTTTAGATACTAGTCCTTTATCTTATATGTCATTTGCAAATATCCTTTCCCATTCCGTCGGCTGTCAATTAGTTTTGTTGGTTGTTTCCTTTGCCAAGCAGAAGCTTTTTGTCTTGATGAGGTCCCAATAGTTGATTTTTGCTTTAGATTCCCTCGCCTTTGGAGATATGTCGCATAGGAAATTGCTGCGGCTCAAGTCAAAGAGGTTTTTTCCTGCTTTCTCCTCTAGAATTTTGATGGTTTCCTGTTTCATGTTCAGGTCCTTCATCCATTTAGAGTTTATTTTTGTGAGTGGTGTAAGGAAGTGGTCTAATTTCATTCTTCTACATGTTGCTGTTCAGTTTTCCTAGCACCATTTGTTAAAGAGGTTGTCTTTTTTCCATCGGATACTCTTTCCTGCTTTGTCAAAGATTAGTTGGCCATATGTTTGTGGGTCCATTTCTGGGTTCTCTATTCTATCCCATTGGTCTATGTGTCTGTTCTTGTGCCAATACCATACTGTCTTGATGACTACCGATTTGTAGTAGAGGGTAAAATCTGAGATTGTGATGCCTCCCGCTTTGGTTTTACTCTTCAGTATTACTTTGGCTATTCGCAGTCTTTTGTGGTTCCATACAAATTTTAAGATTGTTTTCTCTAGCTTTGAGAAGAATGCTGGTGCAATTTTGATTGGGATTGCATTGAATGTGTAGATTGCTTTGGGTAGTATTGCCATTTTAACGATATTTATTCTTCTAATCCATGAGCATGGGATGTTTTTCCATTTCCTTGTGTCTTCCTCAATTTCCTTCATAAGTTTTTTATAGTTTTCCACATAAAGGTCTTTTACATCTTTGGTTAGGTTTACTCCTAGGTATTTGATGGTTTTTGGTGCAATCGTCAATGGGATTCACTTCTTTATTTCTCTTTTTATTGCTTCATTTTTGGTGTAAAGGAATGCAACCGATATCTGTACATTGATTACAGTCACTGTATTATCTGTAAGTTTCATGTTTGTAAGGCTGTCTCTGGCAGTTTGCGTTCTTTGCAACCTTGCCTTCATAGAATGCCCCTCAGGATCTCTTGAGGTGCTGGCTTATTTTTGATAAATTCTTTCAGTTTTTGTTTGTTGGGAAAAACCTTGATCTCTCCTTCTATTCTGAATGACAGGCTAGCCGGATACAGAATTCTTGGTTGCATGTCCTTCTTGCTCATCACATTGAAGATATCCTGCCATTCCTTTCTGGCTTGCCAAGTTTCTGTAGATAAGTCTGCTACTACCCTTATATGTCTTCCTTTGTATGTTAGGGTTCTTTTGTCCCTAGCTGCTTTCAGGATTCTCTCCCTATCTTTGTATTTTGCCAGCTTCACTATGATGTGCCGTGCAGAAGGTCTATTCAAGTTACGTCTGAGGGGAGTTCTCTGTGCCTCTTGGATTTCCATGCCCGTTTCCTTCCTCATGTTGAGGAAGTTCTCAGCAATGATTTGTTCAAGAACCCCTTCGACTCCTTTCTCTCTCTCTTCTTCCTCTGGAACTCCTATGATACGGATATTGTTTCTTTTGAGTGCATCGCTTAGCTGTCGAATTCTCCTTTCCTGTTCCTGGATCAGCTTCTCTCTCTTTTTATCTGCTTCCTCTTTTTCAATGATTTTGTCTTCTAATGCACTAACTCTTTCCTCTACCTCTTCAATCCGTGCTGTGGCTGTTTCCAGTTTCCCCTGTATTTCTTCCAATGTCTTCTTTAATTCTTCCTGACCGTTTTTAAGGTCCTTGAACTCTGCCGCGTGGGACCCCTTGCATTCATCTAAGCTTTTTTCAAGTCCAGCGATTAGTTTTATGATTATCATTCTATATTCATGTTCTGTTATGTTGCTTTTATCTGTTTTCATTAATTCTTTTTTTTTTTAAAGATCAAAGCACTGCTTTTTATTTTTTTATTTTTTATTTTTTTTTAATTTAAAATAGTTTATTTTCAAATTGGTTTACATAAAACACCCAGTGTTCATCCCAACATGTGCCCTTTTTTAATGCCCATCACCCCCTCTCCCCCCCCCCATCTCCCTCACCCTCAGTTTGTTCTTAGTCTTTGAGAGTCTCTTTTGTTTTATCTCCCTCCCTCTCTGTGTCTTTTTTTTCTTTCCCCTCTTCCCCTCCCCCTGGTTTTTGCTTAGTCTCACCAAGTCCACCTATTCGTGGAAACATATGGTATCTGTCTTTTTCTGACTGACTTATTTCACTTAACATAATACCCTCCAGTTCCATCCATGTTGCTACGCATGGCCAGATTTCATTTTTTCTCATTGCCACATAGTAGTCCATTGTATATATGTACCACATCTTCTTTATCCACTCGTCAGTTGATGGGCACTTAGTTTCTTTCCATGTTTTGGCTATTGTCGAAAGTGCTGCTATGAACATTGGGGTACACGTGCTCCTATGCATCAGCAATCCTGTGTCCCTTGGGTAGATTCCTAGCAGGGCTATTGCTGGATCATAGGGTAGCTCTATTTTCATTTTTTTGAGGAACCTCCACACCGTTTTCCAGAGTGGCTGCACCAGTTTGCATTCCCACCAACAATGTAGGAGGGTGCCTACTTCTCCACATCCTCGCCAGCATCTATAGTTTCCTGATTTGTTTATTTTAGCCACTCTGACTGGTGTGAGGTGGTATCGCAGTGTGGTTTTGATTTGTATTTCCCTGATGATGAGTGACATTGAACATCGTTTCAAGTGTCTATTTGCCATCTGAATGTCCTCTTTGGAGAAGTGTCTATTCATATCTTCCGCCCATTTCTTCACTGGGTTGTTTGTTTTTCGGGTGTGGAGTTTGGTAAGTTCTTTATAGATTTTAGATATTAGTCCTTTATCCGATATGTCATTTGCGATGATCTTTTCCCATTCCGTTGGTTGCCTATTCGTTTTGTTGGTTGTTTCTTTTGCTGTGCAGAAGCTTTTTATCTTGATGAAGTCCCAATAGTTCATCTTTGCTTTTAATTCCCTTGCCTTTGGAGACGTGTCAAGTAAGAAATTGGTGCGTCTTAGGTCAAAGAGGCTTTTCCCTGCTTTTTCCTCTAGGATTTTGACGGTTTCCTGTCTCACATTCAGATCTTTTATCCATTTAGAATTTATTTTTGTGAGTGGTGTAAGAAAGTGGTCTAGTTTCATTCTTTTGCAAGTTGCTGTCCAATTCTCCCAGCACCATTTATTAAAGAGGCTGTCTTTTTTCCATTGAATACATTTTCCCGCTTTATCAAAGATTAGTTGGCCATATACTTGCGGGTCCATTTCTGAGTTTTCTATTCTATTCCATTGGTCTATGTGTCTGTTTTTGTGCCAATACCATACAGTCTTGATGACCACCGCTTTGTAGTAGAGGTGAAAGTCTGGGATTGTGATGCCTCCCGCCTTGGTTTTATTCTTCAGTATTATTTTGGCTATTCGAGGTCTTTTGTGGTTCCATACAAATTTTAGGATTGTTTGCTCTAGCTTTGAGAAGAATGCTGGTGCAATTTTGATTGGGATTGCATTGAATGTGTAGATTGCTTTGGGTAGTATTGCCATTTTCACGATATTTATTCTTCCAATCCATGAGCATGGGATGTTTTTCCATTTCCTTGTGTCTTCCTCAATTTCCTTCATAAGTTTTTTATAGTTTTCAGTGTAGAGGTCTTTCACATCTTTGGTTAGGTTTATTCCTAGATATTTTATGGTTTTTGGTGCAATTGTGAAAGGGATTAGCTTCTTTATTTCTCTTTCTGCTGCTTCATTGTTGGTGTATAGAAATGCCACCGATTTCTGTACATTGATTGTGTATCCTGCAACTTTGCTGAAATCACGGATCAGTTCTAGTAGGCTTTTGGTAGATTCCGTCGGGTTTTCCATATAAAGTATCATGTCATCTGCAAAAAGTGAAAGTTTGACTTCCTCCTTGCCAATCTTGATGCCTTTTATTTTGTTTTGTTGTCTGATTGCTGATGCTAAGACTTCCAACACTATGTTAAATAGCAGTGGCGAGAGTGGACACCCCTGTCGTGTTCCTGATCTCAGGGGGAAGGCTTTCAGTTGTTCCCCATTGAGGATGATATTGGCTGTGGGCTTTTCATATATGGCTTTTATGATGTTTAAGTATGTCCCTTCTATCCCGACTTTCTCGAGAGTTTTTATTAAGAACGGGTGCTGTATTTTGTCAAATGCTTTTTCTGCATCTATTGACAGGATCATATGGTTCTTATCTTTTCTTTTGTTGATGTGATGTATCACGTTGATTGATTTGCGAATATTGAACCAGCCCTGCAACCCAGGGATGAATCCTACTTGATCATGGTGGATAATTCTCTTTATGTGTTGTTGGATTCGATTTGCTAGTATCTTATTGAAAATTTTTGCATCCATATTCATCAGAGATATTGGCCTGTAATTCTCCTTCTTTGCTGGATCTCTATCTGGTTTGGGAATCAAACTGATGCTGGCTTCATAGAATGAGTCCGGGAGTTTTCCTTCCGTTTCAATTTTTTGGAACAGCTTGAGGAGGATAGGAATTAACTCTGTTTTAAATGTCTGGTAAAATTCCGCTGGGAAGCCATCTGGCCCTGGACTTTTACTTTCTGGGAGATTTTTGATAAGTGATTCATTTCTTCACTAGTTATGGGTCTGTTCAAGTTTTCTATTTCTTCCCGTTCGAGTTTTGGTAGCGTGTGGCTGTTTAGGAATTTGTCTATTTCTTCCTGGTTGTTCAATTTGATAGCATATAGTTTTTCATAATATTCTCTGATGATTGCTTGTATTTCTGAGGGATTGGTTGTAATCACTCCATTTTCATTCATGATTTTATTGATTTGGGTTCTCTTTTCTTTTTGAGGAGCCTGGCTACAGTTTTATCAATTTTGTTTATTTTTTCAAAGAACCAGCTCTTGGTTTCATTGATCTGTTCCATTACTTTTTACTTGTTTCTGTATGATTAATTTGTGCCCTAATCTTTGTTATTTATCTCTTTCTGCTGGGTTTGGGGTGTCTTAGCTGTTCTGCTTCTAGTTCATTTAGGCGTGCTGTTAGAATTTGTGTTAGAAATTTTTCTTGTTTCTTGAGGTGGGCCTGGATTGCAATGTATTTCCCTCTCGGGACTGCCTTTGCCGCATCCCAAAGCGTTTGGATTGTTGTATTTTCATTTTCATTTGTTTCCATGTATTTTTTAATTTCTTCTATGATTGCTTGGTTGACCCAATCGTCTTTTAGCAGCTTGTTCTTTAGCCTCCATGTTTGTGGGGGTTCCCAGACTTCTTCCTGTGGTTGATTTCAGATTTGAAAGCATTGTGGTCTGAAATTGTGCATGGTATGATCTCTATTTTTTAATACTTATTCAGCACTTCCTTGTGCCCCAAAATATGGTCTGTCTTGGAAAATGTACCATGCACATTTGAGAAGAATGTAAATTCCTTTGCTTCTGGATGAAAGGCCCTGAAGATATCTGTCAGGCCCATCTGTTCCAACGTGTCTTTCAGGTCCATTGTTTCTATGCTGATTCTCTGTTTGGTGGATCTATCCAGCGCTGTGAGTGGGGTATTAAGGTCTCCTGCAACTAGCACCTTTTTATCAATAAGATTGCTTACGTTTGTAATTAGTTGCTTTACAAATTTGGGTGCCTCAGAATTCGGGGCTTAGATATTTATAATTGTTAGCTCTTCCTGCTGGATAGTACCTGTGATTATTAAATAATGCCCTTCTTCATCTCTTATTACATCTTTTACTTTAAAGTCCAGTTTGTCCGATATAAGTGTGGCTACTCCAGCTTTCTTCTGAGTTCCTGTAGCATGGTAGATAGTTCTCCATCCCCTCACTTTCAGTCTGAAGGTGTCCTCAGGTTTAAAATGGGTCTCTTGAAGATAGCAGATAGATGGGTCTTGTTTTTTAATCCATTCTGTTGCTCTGTGTTTTTTAATTGGAGGGTTTAGTCCGTTTACATTCAGCGTTTATATTGAAAAATATGGGTTTAGAGTCAAGGTTTTGTCTGTAGGTTTCATGTTTGTAAGGATGTCTCTGGTGCTCTGTGTTCCTTGCAACCTTTCCTTCATAGAGTCTTCCTCAGGATCTCTTGTAAGATTGGTTTATTTGTGATGTATTCCTTCAGTTTTTGTTTTTTTGTGAAGACCTTCATCTCTCCATCCATTTTGAATGACAGGCTGGCCGGGTAAAGGATTTTTGGCTGCATGTCCTTCATATTGTCATGTTCATCACATTGAAAATTTCCTGCCATTCCTTTCTGGCTTGCCAAGTTTCTGGGGATAAGTCCGCTACTACTATAGTGTGTCTGCCTTTGTAAGTCAAGGCCTGTTTATCCCTAGCTGCTTTCAGGATTCTCTCTTTATTTTGTATTTTCCCAGCTTCACTATGATGTGTCGTGCTGAGGGTCTATTCGGCTTTCGTCTGAGGGAAGTTCCCTGTGCCTCTTGGACTTCAATGCCCATTTCCTTCTTCATGTTGGGGAAGTTCTCATTGATGATTTGTTCAAGCACCCCTTCGACTCCTTTCTCTCTCTCTTCTTTCTCTGGAATTCCTATAATACGGTTGTTATTCCGTTTGATTGTATTGCTCAGTTCTTGAATTCTCCTTTCCTGTTCCTGAATCAGTTTCTCTCTCTTTTTCTCTGCTTCCTCCTTTTCTGTAATTTTATCTTCTAATTCCCCTATTCTCTATTCTGCCTCTTCAATCTGTGAGGTGGCCGCCTCCAATTTGTCTTGCCCCTCATTTAAAGCATATTTTAATTCCTCTAGATCGTTTTTTAGGACCTTGCCCTTGCCTCTAGGGTCCCCCTGCTTTCTTTTATCCTTTTTTCTAGCCCTGCGAGTATTTTTATATTTATCATTCTATATTCTTGTTCTGTTAAGTTGCTTATGTCTACTCTCATCATTTCTTGTGCTGTCACTATTTCCTGCACAGGCTTTTGAGGGGAGTTCTTCCGTTTGGTCATTTTGGCTAGGTTTTTTTGGTTTATTTCTTATTTCTCCCTGGAAAGGAAAAGGGTCAGGCCAACAAACAGGAAACACAAGCTCACAACCTTACTGACCAATAATACAGACAACAAATCACAACATAAAAAAGATTAACAAATGACACTCTGGAGGCATGCAACCTGATGTACCAGCTACACGATAATGATGGGATGTGTGCTCTGCTGATGGCAGAGCATACATAGAGTAGTGACAGGTGTGGGGAGAAGACCAGGTAGAGAGATTAGAAGACTTGATCCAGGTAGAGAGATTAGAAGACTTGATCCAGTAGGAGAGAAATCAGAATAAGAAAGGATGTGAGGAAAGAGAAAAGAAGTTAGATTTTACCCAGATGCACTATGTGGTCTGACTGTTCCATAGAGAGCGATAGGAAATTAAAGAGGGAGGTGTAGAACATGCATTGAGAGAGTGGGTTAAATGTCTCTTTAAGCAAGCCAAAATCCCCAGGTGACTGGTTTAGAGGTGAGGAGAGATGGGAAGGAGAAGAGGAAGAATATATCTAAAACCGAAGAATTAACCTAGAATTAATTCTGGAAATGCTGTGGTGTTTGTGTCTCTGTGGCTACCAGTCCTGCAGATAGGCGTCTCCCTTATGAGGAGGGGCACTGCCTGGTGTAGGCGTGTCCCACCTCCACCGCTGGGGGGTGGATTCCTAGGGTTTAGCTTTGTGGGAATGCGTGACCACAGTGGTGCCCTCCCAGCTCTGACAGTCTCAGCTCACTCCTCAGTTTCCGTCCTCAACTCTATCCAGGTTATCAGCACTGTTCAATTTTCTGGGCGATCGTGCCCCCAAGCTCATCTGAGTTCCTTTAACTCGCTCTGACTGCCATGCCTTATGTAAATTGAGTCTGATTCAGCACTGGTGGGACCACAATGGCATCTCCCTAGCCTCTCTTCACGGACCTGGAGTCTCCGAACCCTCCTCTGTGTCCCTCATCCACTTGGTCAGGTGCAGGGGCAGCATGACCTGCTGGGTGGTCACAAGACCCTGCACGCTCAGCCTTCCCCACCTAAATTATGCCTCTGACTCAGCACCGATCCAGCGATGGCGCGCGCCTCTCCATGTCATGGGCTGGGACAGCATCGCTGGCCCTGGAGTGAAGAAAGCTCCGCCAGCTGCGCTGTGAGCAAGGACCATCTCTCCAAAAAGCCTTGCGTATAGGGACTGGATGATAAGATCTCTCTCCGCCTAGGGTTGGAGGTACTTTCCCCGCTGTTCTTTCTCTTCCCCTTGTCTTTCGGGGGAAGGGGCCCAGGGCCTGGGGCCCTCTCCCTATAGTCCGCAATCTGCAGCTCTCTTTCTTTCTCCCAGACTGCACTCACTCAGTCTCCCAGTATTCTCTGGATTTCGCGTTTTCTTCCTGTAGCCTCCAACTCCTCTTCGTGCAGATCTCTGTGATTGAGAGTTTCTCGGTCTCAGTCCCTCTCAGATTAAGAGTCTCCAGAGAGCAGCGGCAGGTATTCCTACTTATCCACCACGTTGGTCCCCTTTGGGTTTTGTTTTTTTTTAATCCATTCTGTTACCCTATATCTTTTAATTGGAGCATTTAGTGCATTTGTATTCAGTGTTAACATTGAAAAATATGGGTTTACGGTCATTGTGTTATCCAAAAGTTTCATGCTTGTAAGGATGTCTGTGTTAGTTTGTGTTCCTTGTGACCTTTCCTTCATAGAGTCTCCCTCAGGATCGTTTGTAAGGGTGGTTTATTGGTGATGAATTCCTTCAGTTTTTATTTGTTTGGGGAAACATTTTTCTCTCCTTCCATTCTGAATAACAGGCTGGTCGGATAAAGGATTCTTGGCTGCATATCCTTTCTGTTCATCACATTGAAGATTTCCTGCCATTCCTTTCTGGCCTGCCAAGTTTCTGTAGATAGGTCTGCTACAACCCTTATGCGTCTACATTTGTATGTTAAGGCCCGTTTATTCCTGGCTGCTTTCAGAATTCTCTCTTTATCCTTGAATCTTGCCAGTTTCACTATGATTTTTCATGCAGAAGATCTGTTCAAGTTATGTCTGAGGGAATTCTCTGTACCTCTCGCAAAACAATGCCTATTTCCTTTAGCATGTTGGGGAAGTTCTCAGCAATGATTTGTTCAAGTACCCCTTCGACTCCTCTCTCCCTTCTTTCTCTGGAATTCCTATTATACAAATATTGTTCCGTTTGATTGCGTCATTCAGCTCTTGAATTCTCCTTTCCTGTTCCTGAATGAGTTTCTCTCTCTTTTTCTCTGCTTCCTCTTTTTCCATAATTTTATCTTCTAATTCACCTATTCTCTCTTCTGCCTCTTCAATCCGTCTGTGGCTGCCTCCAATTTGTTTTGCACCTCATTAATAGAGTTTTTTAATACATCCTGATCATTTTTAAGGTTCTTGGTCTCTGCACCGGTGGACTACCTGCTGTCTTCTATGCTTTTTTCAAGCCCAGCGATTAGTTTTATGACTGTCATTCTATATTCGTGTTCTGTTATGTTGCTTATATCTGTTTTAATGAATTCTTGAGCTGTCACTCCTTCCTGTAATTTCTTTTGAGGAGAATATTTCTGTTTCATCATTTTGGCTAGTTTTCTGCTCCTTATAAGTTTTAAAAACTTGTTATGTGCTCCACCTCTGCAGGTGCTGCTATATTAAGGGAGGCTCGTATACTGTCCAGGACCTTGCCTTTAAGAAGTGTTTCTTTGGAGAGTGTTACTTGCTTTCCGTTGTTGTCAATTTGGTTGTCCTCTATCAGGTGTGCTTTTGTGTGTTTCATAGCTTTGGAAACAAAAAGAGACAGACAAACAAACAGGAAATAAAAACACTCAAACATACCGAAAAATAAAACAGGCAAGCAGATCACAACAGAAAAAATAATAAGGAAAGGCACTCTGAAGGCATACGACCTGAAATACCAGCTACAAGTTAAGGACAGGGTGTGTGCTGTGCTGATGGCAGAGCATATACAGAGAGAGTAATGACAGGTACAGGGAGAAAGAGAAAATGAACTTTGACCAGGTAGAGAGACTGAAAGGCTTAATCCAGAGAGAGAGAAATCAGATTAAGGAAGGAGGCAAGGAAAAATAAATGAAGATAAAGTTACCCAGAAGAACTATGTCGCCTGATTATTCCAGAGAAAGAAATAGGAAAGTAAAGAAGGGGGTGTAAAATATGCATTGAGGGAATGGGCTAAATGTCTTTTTAAGCAAACCAGTACCCTGAGTAACCAGCCTAGGGGTGGGGAGAGATAAGAAGGATAAAAGGGAAAATATAAGAAGAATTGATCTGGAGTTCATCCAGGCAATGTTGCAGTACTTGTTTTACAGCGTCTATCTGGCTCCCATAAAGTAGCAGCTCTCCTGTGAGGAGAGATGTGGTTTGTTATAGGTGGGTCCCACCTCCACTGTGGGCCGGTGGATGGAATCCTAGGGTCTGGTGTTACTGTTATTGGGGACAAAAATGGCATCCCACAGTCCCTTTTTTATGGACCAGGAGTTCCAAATCACCTCTTTGTTTCCATCCTCACTCTGCTAGGCATGCAGGCACAGTGTGATATTTTGCGCGGTCCCATGTCCCACGCTTATCTGAGTTTTTAAACTCGCTCTGACCAATACACCCCGTGTCCTTGGTGTAGGTTGTGTCCCTGGCATAACACCAATCCCCACCTCCCAGTTATGCGGTCTGGGCTGCCGCCGCCGGTCCCAGTACGAAGAGATTTCCACCACTAGAAACGGGACTTCTCTACAAAAGCCCTGCAGTTAGGGAATGTATGATAGCCTCCCTCTTTGTCCCCATCCAAGGTTTTTCTCTTGTCCAGATACAGTCCTATGCTTCCCCAGCCGCTCTTTCTCTTCCCTTTGTCCCTCCCAGAAGGGCCTCCCTCCCTTCAGTACCTCTGAGTTCTGTTTTATTTCCCCCAGTTTGCACTCACACTTATTTAGGTGCTTCCTGGATTTCGCATTTTCTTCCTTGTAGACTCCAAATCTTTTCCTCCCAGACTCTTGGGGTCTAGAATCCTTTGGCTTCGTCCTTCTTTGTTTGAGAGATGTGGGAAGACGGGCTCCCCCTACCGCTCTCCCATGTTGGCCCCTCTCTTCTGCTATTATTTCTTCAAATAAATTTTCTTCCCCCTTTTCTCTCTCATTTTTTTCAGGGGTCCCTATAATGTGGTGCTATTATTCCTTTTTTATATTTTTACATCTTTATTTTTTAATTTACATCCAAGGTAGTTAGCATATAGTGCAACAATAATTTCAGTATTAGATTCCTTAATGTCTCTTACCCATTTAGCCCATACCTCCTCCCACAATCCCTCCAGCAACCCTCTGTTGTTCTCCATATTTAAGAGTCTCTTACATTTTGCCCCCTTCCCTGTTTTTATATTATTTTTGCTTCTCTTCCCTTATGTTCATCTGTTTTGTATCTTAAAGTCCTCATATGATTGAAAATACATGATATCTGTCTTTCTCTGACTGACTAATTTCACTTAGCACAATACCCTCTAGTTCCATCCACGTGGTTGCAAATGGCAAGATTACATTCTTTTTGATTGCAAAGTAATACTCCATTGTGTGGGTGCGTGTGTATGTGTGTGTGTGTGTGTGTGTGTGTGTGTGTATGTATACAACACACCTTCTTTATCCATTCATCTATTGATAGACATTTGGGCTCTTTGCATACTTTTGCTATTTTTTTAACGTTTATTTATGTTTGAGAGACAGAGAGACAGAGCATGAGCAGGGGAAGGGCAGAGGGAGAGGCAGACATAGAATCAGAAGCAGGCTCCAGGCTCTGGGCCATCAGCACAGAGCCCGACGCGGGGCTTGAACTCACACACCATGAGATCATGACCTGAGCCGAAGTCGGCCGCTTAACCGACTGAGCCACCCAGACGCCCCTACTTTTGCTATTGTTGATAGTGCTGCTATAAACAATGGGTTGCATTTGCCCCTTTGAAATGGCATACCTCCATCCCCTGGAAAAATACTTAGTAGTGCAATTTCTGTGTTGTAGGGTAGTTCTATTTTTAATTTTGAGGAACTTCCATACTGTTTTCCTGAATGGCAACACAGTTTGCATTCCCACCAACACTGCAAGAGAGATACTCTTTCTCCAGAATCTCACCAGCATTTGTTGTTGCCTGATTTGTTCATTTTACCCCTTTGACAGGTTTGAGGTGGTATCTCATTGTGGTTTCGATTTGTATTTCTCTGATGATGAGTGATGTTGAGCATTTTTTTCATGTGTCCCTTGGCTGTCTGGATGTCTTCTTTGGAGAAGTATCTATTCGTGTCTTTTGCCCATTTCTTCACTGGATTATTCATTTTTTTGAGTGTTGAGATTGATAAGTTCTTTATAGATTTTGGGTACTAACCTTTTATCAGATGTCATTTGCAAATACCTTCTCCCATTCCGTTGGTTGCCTTTTACTTGTGCTGATTGTTTTCTTCACTGTGCAGAAGTTTTTATTTTGATGAGGTCTTAATAGTTCATTTTTGTTTTTGTTTCCTTTGCCTCCAGAGAGGTGTTGAGTGAGAAGTTGCTGCAGACAATGTCAAAGAGGTTTTTGCCTGCTTTCTCCTCAAAGATTTTGATGGCTGCCTGTCTTAAGTTTAGGTCTTTCATCCATTTTGATTTTATTTTTGCATATGGTGTAAGAAAGTGGTTCAGGTCATTTTTCTGCATGTCACTGTCCAGTTTTCCCAGCACCACTTGCTGAAGAGGCAGTCTTTACTTCATTGGATATTCTTTCCTGCTTTGTCAAAGATTAGTTGACCATATGTTTGTGGGTCCATTTCAGGGTTCTCTGTTCTGTTCCATTGATCTGAGTGTCTGTTTTTGTGCCAGTAACATACCATCTTGATGATTACAGCTTTGTAATACAGCTGGAAGTCCAAGATTGTGATGTTTCCAGTTTTGCTTTTCTTTTTCAGATTGCTTTGGCTATTTGGGGTCTTTTCTGGTTCCATACAAACTTTAGGATTGTTTGTTCTAGCTCTGTGAAGAATGCTTCTGTTATTTTGATAGGGATTGCATTGAATATTTAGATTGCTTTGGGTAGTATTCACATTTTAACACTATTTACTCTTCCTATCCAGGAGCATGGAATATTTTTCCATTTTTTGTGTCTTCTTCACTTTCTTTCATAAGTTTTCTATAGTTTTCACTGTATAGATTTTTCACCTCTTTGGTTAGACTTATTCTTAGGTATTTTGTGGGTTTTGGTGCAATTATAAATGGGATTGATTCCTTGATTTCTCTTTCCGTTGCTTCATTATTGGTATATAGGAATGCAACCAATTTCTGTGAATTGATTTTGTATCCTGCAACTTTGTCGAATTCATAGATCAGTTTTGTCAGTTTTTTAGTAGAAACTTTTGGGTTTTCCATATAGAGTATTATGTCATCTGCGAGGAGTGAAATTTTGATCTCCTCCTGGCTGATTTGGATGCCTTTTGTGTGTGTGTGTGTGTTGTGTGATTTCTGAAGCTAAGACTTTCGATACTATGTTGAATTATAGTGGTGAGAGTGGACATCCCTGTCTTGTTCCTGACCTTAGGGGGAACGTTCTCAGTTTTTCCCCATTGAGGATGATATTACTGCTAGGTCTTTTGTATATGGCTTTTATGATCTCAAGGTATGATCTTTTTATCCCTACATTTTTGAGGGTTTTTATCAAGAAATGCTGCTGTAATTTGTCAAATGTTTTTTCTGCATCTATTGAGAGGATCACGTGTTTCTTGTCCTTTAGCTTATTGATGTGATGAATCACATTGATTGTTTTGTGGATATTGAACCAACCCTGCATCCCAGGTATAAATCCCTCTTGGTCATGGCGAATACTTTCTTTAATGTATTGTTGGTTCTAGTTGGCTAAAATCTTGTTGAGAAATTTTTGCATCCATGTTCATCAGAGAAATTGATTATATTTTTCCTTTTTAGTGTGATCTTTGTCTGGTTTCGGAATCAAGGTAATGCTGGCTTGAATGTTATTATTCTTGATGAAGTAACTGAGTTCCCCATGTGTATTCTCATTTTGCATATTTTTCTTTCATTTGTTCATCTTGATTACTTTCTATTACTCTGTCTTCCAGATTAATTTGTTCCTCTGTTTCCTCTAGCCCGCAATTTATTTCATTAACTGTATTTTAAATTTCATTTATTGGGTTCTTCATCTCTGCTTTTTTTTTCTTTTGGTTGAAGGTCTTACTGTAGTCCTTCATTATTTTTTCAAGTCCACTGAGTATCTTTTTGATCATTACTTCAAATTCTTTATCAGGTATATTGGTTAAGTCTATTTCAGTTAGGTCTATTGCTGTGGTTTTGTCTTGTTCTTTCATTTGTTACATATTTCTCTGTCTCCTCATTTTGTCTGACTTTCTGTGTCTGTTTCTCTGTTTTAGGAATGTCAACTACGTCTCTTCCTACTGAAAGTGATGGCCTTATGACAAAGAGGTCCTGTAATGCCCTGCAGTGCAGTGTCTCCTGTTCCTCAGGACCTGGTACTTCAGGAAACGTCTCCTATGTGTATTGCATATGCTCTGCTTTTGGGTTCTGGCCACTTTTCCTTCAAACTAGTCATCTACCAAGGCTCTATTTGCTTGTTATGGACTGTATTTTTTTCCCTGCCAGGTAGAGTGCATTTTTACAAGGTGTGGGCTGGTCTGCTTGTGAAATGAGAACTGCTGCCATTACTGGAAAAACTGAGGTTCCCCAAAATGTACGGATCAGGCGATGAGGTGTTGGTGGGGTTTGCACTGGTCCTCTGGGTGATGGGGCTCACAGCTGCAGGACCTAAGAAAGAATGACTGGGGAGGGAAGATCTACTAGTTTGCAGAGGAATGTCATGAATTGGTGTAAGCAAGTTAGTGAGTGTGGGAACAATGCTGGTTCCTGCAGGTGGCTGTGTGTTTATTCTGGGGGGTTAGGGAGGGAAATGGCACCTCCCAGCTCCTTTTTTTCTGGAGGCATCTTCCCATAATCCCTGCCTCTCCATGCCATGTTCTGAGATGAGTAAAACTCTCCCTCTTGTCTTCCCCTGGTGTTTTTAAAACTACAGCTTGCAAACTGTATGTTCACTGGTTTTTTGTCTTGTTGTCTCCTTAAGGGCGGGAATTCCACTTCCTAATGCCCTCTGGTCTTTCCCAGAGATGAACCTGTTCAATTTGAAAACTCTAGGCTTTAAGTCCGTTTGGTTGTCTCTCATGAAATTCAGCCCTTCTTTCAAAGCCAAATGTTGTAAGGTTCATCTTCCTCATGTGGGCTCCCTAATGTTATAGTCTCCTTTTTTCCTTCCTTGCCACCTATGCCTCCCAACTATGGATGGGAACCATCTATTTTGCTCTCAAACTGTGTCTTCACCCTTCCTACCATCTTTGATGTGGCTTTTTCACTACTTTTCATTGTGGAGTTTGTTCTGCCAGTCTTTGGTTTGTTTTCTGGGTTATTTATCCTAATGTTAGTATCATATAGTTGTATTCAAGTAATGTTTACTAAAGGAACTCTTTAGAAAGGTGTGGACAGCATAAATAAGGGAGTCACAAGGATAATGTAATACCTCAGAGCTAGTAACATCAAGGCTTTTACCACCCTAAGGCTTGAAGGAGTGGGGAGAAGAATGATTGCTGGAACCTGGAACGAAAAGAGTTATATAGAGAGGATCACCTTGATTGAGGTATGTAGTCATCTCAAGGCAACCCTTTAGGGAGAGCAGTTCATTCTTTTCTCCTTCCCTCTTATCTCCTAATGAGGCTTCCTATTAACAAAACACATTATACGGCCCATATGATGTGAGTCAGTATTCTGGAGCACAGATCACAGAGGAGAAAGAAGAGTAGCAGATCTAAAGAAGATACCCAGCCTAAATATAACGAAAAGCTAATTTTCCTTCATATGTAAAACCTCTTCGCAACTATGAAGTAAAGGATCAAAAACTCACTTAAAAATGGGAATATTAGTCTTCTGTGGAGAGAAAAAAGGAAGATAAAGACAGGCTGTGAAAGCATAGGACAGTATTCGGACAAGAGAAAAACCATGGACTGGGAA
Source organism: Paguma larvata (assembly GCA_030068075.1). NCBI lineage: Eukaryota > Metazoa > Chordata > Mammalia > Carnivora > Viverridae > Paguma > Paguma larvata. The sequence continues at coordinate 65,977,934 of CM057830.1, forward strand.
TGGAGAAAGATCCAATCTCTAACTGTGGGGCTTTCTCCAGGCAGGGGCCTACTGCCCTGTTCACGCACCTGGGGAGGAGGGGAGTCAGCCCCGGGTTTGGTAACTAGCTCAGAGGCACAGTCCACAGTGGGAGAAAGCAATCCACCCCCATGAGTGCTATTGGAAACAGTATACAACTGTTCAAAGGACAAAGACTGCCTGCACCCACCAGACAGAGGCCATATATCAGCGGTGTGGAGCAGCACTTTCTCAGAACCGGGGTGCACGGAACGGGACACTTTAAGACATCCAGGTTTAAATCCCAGGGTGGAGCGGGACAAACTGCCTCATTCGTGCCCATGGCACTGTGAGAACACTGTGAGGAACAGACTGGTTTGAGAAACACAGTCCGTGGAAGAGAGACTGGGATGTCACCATTATTTTCCCCATCACCAACAATGTGGGGCTTCAGGAAACAGACAGCAACCCACAGTGGTGGCGGGACCCTCCTACACCATACCATGCCTTTCTGCACCTGGTATCTTCTTATTCACCAGAGATTGACGCTGACCAACCAGACAGCCCCTCCTCCCACCAGCGCTGCCACTGGTTCCAAGGCACCCAGTGGTTTTGCAATTTCTGATTTAATTCTTGGACAATTCTTATTATATAGATTTTTTTCTTCCTTTTCTCCATCTTATTTCTTCCCTCCTCTACTTTGGTTATTCTGGTTGTTGGTTTGTTTAAGCAGACATAATTAATCTACTATCTTTATACCTGTTCTATACCACCTACTTTATTTTCATCTCTCTTTCCCTGGATTAAGCCATATAGTTTTTCTGCCTGGTCAATTTTCTTTTCTTTACTTTTTTCCCTGCCCCGTTGTTTTGTTGTAGCTGGTGTTTTAGGTTTTTGTTTTTTTGTTTTGTTTTGTTTCCTTTTGTTTTTGTTTGTTTGTTTTCTTTTCCAGGGCTACATCAATGAACAAATCAAAGCACACTTGGTGGAGAGTCCAAAACACCACTATAAATAGGGAGATAAAGCAACTGGAGTCACAACAGAGAGCAAGCAACACACTCCAAAAAAAAACCTCCTGAAGTGTGAGGCCCTAGACAGTGTATGATCCCTCTTTAATATAGTAGTGCTCACAGGTGCAGGACACATAACAAGCTTTTAAAACACATAAGGGACAGAAAACTAACCAAAATGATGAAATGGAAGAATTCTCCTCACAGAAAATTCCAGGAAGAAATGACAGCTAAGCAATTGATAAAAAGAGACACAAACAATATAAATGAACAAGAATTTAGACTAATAGTCACAATATTAATTGATGAGTTTGAAAAAAGCATAGAAGAAAGCAGAGAATCTATTGCCGCAAAGATCAAGGAAATAAAAAATGGTCATGATGAATTAAAAAACGTTGTAAATGGGGTGCAAAATAAATTAGAGGTGGTGACAGCGAGGATTGAAGAGGGAGAGGGGAGAAATGAAATAGAAGATAAAATTATTGAAAAAGATGAAGTTGAGAAAAAGAGAGATAAAAAGTTCTAGACCACAAGGGAAAAATTAGAGAACCAAGTGATTCAATGAAACATAATAATATCGGTATCGTAAGAGTTCCAGAAGAATGAGAGAGAAAGGAGTGGAAGGTGTACTTGAACAAATCATAGCTGAGAATTTCCCCAATATGGGGAAAGAAAGAGACATTGAAATCCAGGAGGCACAGAGAACTTCCTTCACATGTAACTTGAACTGATCTTCTGCACGACATATCATATTGAAACTGGCAAAATACAAAGATAAAGAGAGAATTCTGAAAGCAGCTAGGGACAAAAGGGCTTTAACCTACAAGGGTAGACATATAAGGGTAGTAACAGACCTATCTAATGAAACTTGACAGGCCAGAAGGGAGTGGCAAGAAATACTCAATGTGCTGAATAGGAAAAATACGCAGCCAAGAATCCTTTATCCAGCAAGCCTGTCATTCAGAAAAGAATGGATAGATAGTTTTCCCAAACAAACAAAAACTGAAGGAATTCATCACACTGAGCCAGCCCTTCAAGAGATTCTAAAGGGGGCTATGTGAGTGGAATGTTGCAAAGACCACAAAGGACCACAGACATCACTACATGCATAAAACCTACAGATAACACATTGACTCTAAATCCATATCTTTCAATACTAACACTGAATGTAAATGGACTAAATGCTCCAATCAAAAGACATAGAGTATCAGAATAGATAAAAAAAAAAAAAACAAGGGCCATCTATTTGCTGTCTACAAGACCCATTCTAGATCTGAGACAACTTCAGATTGAAAGTGAGGAGATGGAGAACCATCTATCATGCTACTGGAAGCCAATAGAAAGCTGTGTGGAAGTTCATCAAAAAAATGAAAATAGAACTACCTTACAACCCAGCAATAGCACTGTTAGGAATATCCCCAAGAGATACAGGAGTGCTGATGCATAGGGGCACGTATACCCCGATGTTCATAGCAGCACTTTCAACAATAGCCAAATCATGGAAAGAGATTAAATGTCCATCAACTGATGAATGGATAGAGGAGAAGTGGTATATATATACAATGGCATACTATGCAGCAATGAGAAAGAATGAAATCTGGCCATGTGTGGCAACATGGATGGAACTGGAGGGTATTATGCTGAGTCAAATAAGTCAGGCAGAGAAAGACAGATGCCATATGTATCCACACATTGGTGGGCTTTGTGAGACTTAACAGAAAACCAGTGGGGAGGGGAAGAGGGGAAGAAAAAAAAACACAGAGAGGGAGAGAGACAAAACATAAGAGACTCTCAAAGACTAAGAACAAACTAAGGGGGGGTATGGGAGGGGGGAGAGTGAGTGATGGGCACAGAGGAGGGTACTTGTTAGGATGAGCACTGGGTGTTGTATGGGAACCAATTTGACAATAAATTATTAAAAAATAAAGTATAACAGGTATAAAAAAAGAAAGCTAGAGTAGACATACTTATATCAGACAATTTATATTTTAAACTAAAGACTGTAATAAGAGATGAAGAAGGGCATTATATCATAATTATGGGATCTTCCATCAAGAATAGCTAACAACTAAAAATGTTTGTGCACCCAATTCAGGAGCACCCAACTATATAAAACAATTAATTGCAAATATAAGCAATCTTATTGGTAAGAATGTGATAATTACAGGAGACTTTAATACTTCACTTACAGCAATGGACAAATCATCTAGGCAGAAAATCAATAAAGAAACAATGGCCTTGAATGACACACTGGACCAGATGGACTTGACAGATATATTCCGAGCTTTTAATCCTAAACAGCAGAATACACATTCTTTTTGAGTGCACATGGAACATTCTCCAAGATAGATCACATACTGGGTCACAAAATAGTCCTTGATAAATATAAAAGAATTGAGATCATACCATGCACATTTTCAGATCACAATGCTATAAACTTGATATCAATCACAGGAAAAAGTCTGGAAAACCTCCAAGTGCATGGAGGTTAAGAAACATCCTACTAAAGAAAGAGGATCTCTTTTCCACTGCTAGGGGGAATGCAAACTGGTGCAGCTCCTCTGGAAAACAGTATGGAGATTCCTTAAAAAATTAAACATAGAACTACCCTACGACCTAGCAATTGCACTGCTAGGTATTTATCCAAGGGATACACGTATGCTGTTTCGAAGGGACACATGCACCCCAATGTTTATAGCAGCACTATCATCAACAGCCAAAGTATGGAAAGAGCACAAATGTCATCAACGAATGAATGGATAAAGAAGAAGTGGTATACACACACACACACACACACACACACACACACACACACACACACACAATGGAGTATTACTCGGCAATCAAAAAGAATGAAATCTTGCCATTTGCAACTACCTGGATGCAACTAGAGGAGAAAGCAGGCAACAACCTCTTTGACATCACCTGCAGCAATTTCTTGCATGACACATCTCCAAAGGCAAGGGAATTAAAAAAAAATGAACTATTGGGACCTCATCAAGATAAAAATCTTCTGTGCTACAAAGGAAACAATCAACAAAACTAAAAGGCAGCCAATGGAATGGGAAAAGATATTTGCAAATGACATATCAGATAAAGGGTTAATATCTCAAGTCTATAAAGAACTTACCAAACTCAACACCTGAAAAACAAATGACCCAGTAAAGAAATGGACAGAAGACGTGAATAGACACTTTTCCAAAGAAAATATCCAGATGTCCAACAGACACATGAAAAGATGCTCAATGTCACTCATCATCAGGGAAATATCAATCAAAATCACACTGAGATACTACCTCACCACCTCACAGTGGTCAGAGAGGCTAAAATTAACAACTCAGAAAACAACAGATGTTGGCAAGGATGTGGAGAAGCAGGAACCCTCTTGCACTGTTGGTAGGAATGCAAACTTGTGCAGCCACTCTGGAGAACAGTGTAGAGGTTCCTCAGAAAATTAAAAGTAGAACTACCCTATGACCCAGCAATAGCACTACTCGGAATTTATCCAAAGGATACAGGAGTGCTAATTCATAGGGGCACATGTACCCCAATCTTTATAGCAGCACTTTCAACAATAGCCAAAATATGGAAAGAACCTAAATGCTCATCAACTGATGAATGGATAAAGAAGATGGCGTTTATATATACAATGGAATACTAGTTGACAATGAGAAAGAATGAAATCATGCCATTTGCAGCAACGTAGATAGAACTGGTATGGATTATGCTAAGTGAATTAAGTCAGTCATAGAAGACAGACATATATTTTCACTCATATGTGGAATTTGAGAAACTTAACAGAAGACCATGGGGGAAGGAAAAGTGGAAAATATAGTTACAAACAAGGAGGAAGGGGGGGAAACCATAAGAGACTCAAATACAGAGAACAAACTGAGGGTTGATGGGGGGTTGGGGGAGAGGGGAAAATGGGTGATGGGCATTGAGGAGGGCACTTGTTGGGATGAGCACTGGGTGTTGTATGTAAACGATGAACCACAGGAATCTACCCACAAAACGAAGAGCACCCTGTACACACTGTATGTTAGTCAATTTGTCAATAAATTATATCAAAAAATGGGGATATTAGATTAACTGACAGTTAACTTAAAAACGAAAGTTAAATAACTCTGAAGTATGAGAAGATGTTCACCTTTCCTCATTATTATGAGAAAAATATGACTATAATTACACTGAAATACCTTTTTGTTTGCCTATTATTTAAGTAAGAGTCCAAAGGCTTGATAATATATCTTATTAGAAAGACTGATGAAAATGGCTGATGGAAAGGCAGTTTGGCAATTACAAATATATATATCATTTGACCCAGCAATATCATGTCTAAGAGTATATTCTACAGATATATTATTACAGGTACAAACTGATGTATTTACGAGATTTTCATCATAGTCATAAATTATAATAAAATGTATTGGAAACAACACAAATATCTATCAAGAAATGCTGATTAAATAACCTATAGTACATCCATCTGAAGGAATGCTATGGAACTTTACAAAAGAAGATGGTTATCGGTATCCTGATATGAAAAGCTCTATAAGACATGATGGGTGGGGTGGGAAGGAGATGCAAGGGATTGTGTATAGTACGCTTCCTTTTGTGTATAAAAGGGAGAACATGAGAATATATGTTCCTATTTGCTTGTATTTATATTTTAAAAACTCTGGATGAATACACAAGCAAGTGTAAAAGTGATTACTGCTTAGAATACTAGGGGGGGGGGTAAGAAATGAGTGGTAGGAGGACAGAGGTGAGAAAAAGAACTTTGTTGTTTAAATTTTTATTTATTTTTATTTTTAACACCTTATTGTCAAATTGGTTTCCATACAACACCCAAAAATTTTCAGAATATTTAGCCTTTAATAATGGTATAAATAAAACCATGTTTTAAAAAAGACATATGTTAGATACCACCTTAACCATGTTGTCAAGATTAACTTCACTTGTAATAAGTCATAGTGACATTACATACCCTCGGATATGATATACTAATAAGGGGAAATTACTCCTGCAGTTTTCTTGCCAAAAATAATTTAATCCTGAGAAAACATCAAGAAATTTCATTTAAGAGGCCATTCTACAGAATAACTAATCAGTATTCTTCAAAAGTGTCAAAGTCATAGAAAACAAAGGAAGTCTGAGGGTCTGTCACTACTGGAAGAGACCAAGGAGAGATGGCATGTAAATGCATTATGTGATTCTGGATTGGATACTAGACCAGGAAAATGTCATTAATGGGAGAACTGTTGAAATTCACCTAAGGTCTGTAGTTTAGTTAGCAGTGTTGTGTTATTGTAATTTTCCTAATTTTGAGGATGTGCTATGATTATGCAAGATGTTAATATTAGAGGAAACGGATTCAAGGTAATGTGGGAACTCACTGTACAATTTTTGCAACTTGTCTGCAAGTCCACAATTATTTAAAAATAAAAAAAATGTTAAAATAAGCATTGATTGAAAACCTCTTTGGTCCCCAGTCCTGTTGGGACATGTGGGAAGACAGACAAACATCATTATCACTGGTATTGAGGGATATGATAAAGATCCTAGATGTTTCCTCCTTCATAACACATGTAACTTTGCAACTAATTGCTCATTTGGGTGGTTATTTTTTAATGTCTGTTTCCTCACCAGACTCTAAGTTTAACAGGAGCAGGGAAATGTATACACATGTTGTACATGATAGGTGACTTAAAGCACGTGTGGGGTGTATAAATGGAAAAATGATTATATTTATTTTGCATTGTTCCAAAAGGCAGAATCAAAACCAACATCGGAGATTACAGGAGGAAAATTTCAGCTCAATGTAATACATTTTTTTCTAACAGTTGAAGCAATCAAATAATAATTATATAATATATATACACACACACACACTTCTGGCTAGGTTGAGACAGGACTGACATCTTCAGGATAAAGAGCAGGCTAGATAACAGCTAAAATGCTATGATAACCAACTCTAAGATTTTGTATGCTTCCTGGCATATTGTACTTTAAATTTGTTTCCATTTCATTCACATTTGAAGAATCAAAGCTCTTGTTTTTACTACCCTTCAACTCTTATGTTTTTGGTATATTAAATGCCAAGGTTATTCTTTGAAGCCTATTTTCTAATAAATAACATTTAGCTCATTGAAGTTTATCTGCTGAGTTCTACCAACTCACCCAGCCTTGGGAGATCTCCATGCAGACTATCTTTGTCACCTTGGCAGTTCATTTTCACTAAGGCCAGTATCAAAAATTTAGGGGCCATATATACTCTAGTCCTGTGTTACCTAAATTTTAAAAGGTCTTTGGTATGGAAACTTGTCAAATTATTTTAAAGTTTACATAAATTATAACCATTACAACCTCTTTATTCCAAATGCTGAAAAAATCCTAGTTAATTTCATCAGTCGTAATTTTCCTTTACAGAAATCATTTTTTTTGCAATGAAAAGAAAAATATATAATCACTTATTTTAGTTTAAAGACAATTATTTTTGTGCACAGCCTCCACTGTATTATACATTAACAGAATTTGTGCAATAAACTTTTCTAGCCAAGTTAATAACACAGATGGAGAAAATGATCAAGTTTGAAATTCTTTTTTGTTCTCATTTGCTGAGCCCTTAAATACCTTAGGGCGTATTTGGAAGAAGTTGAAGTAGAATGTGGTGTTAGGTGGTCAGGGGATGGAAAGATATTGAAAGATATTCATTGAGCTGCTTTTCTCAGATCAAGTGTTTTTTCAGCCAAAATATTAAAAAAATATTTTTTAATGTTTATTTTTGAGAGAGAGACAGAGTGCGAGTGGAGGAGGGGGAGAGAGAGAGGGAGACACAGAATCCGAAGCAGGTTCCAGGCTCTGAGCTTCAGCACACAGCCCGATGCGGGCTCGAACTCACGAACGGTGAGATCATGACCTGCGCGAAACTCACATGCTTAATTGACTGAGTCACCCAGGTGCCCCTCAGCCAAAATATTTTGAGAGAGCCACTTTGATGGATAGGAGTGTTTCTTAAATTGTACCTTTGTGTGATTGTTCTAAATAAGAATTCACTATAGTCACACTTATTAATTATAAGTGAAAGGGAATATAAGGAATCAAACAATTATCATAAATATACAGAGGGAGAGAAGTATAGAGAATAACAAAAAAGTCTTAATGCATCAAATCGGGTACTCACAGTATCCAATCTTCTGGCTGGAAAAGTGTCGCGGTGAACAGCCTGGTTCAAGTCCCAATTCAGGGTCCTGGGCTTAGCGCCCTCCCTTCAGATGAAACTTCCAACTAGCTATTCCCACCAGGACAGTATATATATATACTACCCATGTGTGATTTATGTTTAGTCATTAAGTTTGCCTAAGTGCAGTCCTGAGTGAACTGATTTTTCTCTGTTTCTCTTACAGTTTCTGACAATCTTAGGAGCCTGAGTCTCTGAATATTCCTCTTCCCTCCCTGATCCATTTCAGGAGATCAATCTAGTCTGGCTCTAAGCGGTGAGGCACATTAATCTCCCTTGGCATCAGGAACAGAAAGGCCAGTTCTGATCCAAAGGCCAAGTATGGAGTACAAGCCAGCTAAGCCCCCCATGTGTATGTGTGGTTCTGGGCAGAAATGCATGACAAGTGACATAAAGAGTTCTATACCAGAAATCTGAGTATGTTGAAATTAAAACAACAGAGGAGAGCCTGGGTGGCTCAGTCGGTTAAGCGGCCTACTTCAGCTCAGGTCATGATCTCACGGTGTGTGAGTTCGAGCCCCGCGTCAGGCTCTGTGCTGACGGCTCAGAGCCTGGAGCCTGCTTCAGATTCTGTATCTCCCTCTCTCTCACTGCCCTTCCCTTGCTCACGCTCTGTCTCTATGTCTCTCAAAAATAAAAAATTAAAAAAAAACCACTAAAAGAGTTAAAAAAAAGAAATTAAAACAAGAGACAAAAACGAATAGTACTAATTTGTTCAAGGAAATGCAATTATTAACAGGAAAATTGTCTGTGTGGATAGACCAGATGTTAATAGAAAGCTGAATTTTCTTCCATTGCATGAATGTTCTGACCCCAACAGAACAACACTTTTTGAAGAATTTCAGAACTTTCCATTGGAAATAAAATCACGGTTTAGAGATGAGCTACCAGACTTTGATATCAATTATTTTCAAGTTTTTTTCATGTTTATTTCTTGAGCTAACCTTAAAAGTTGTCTGAATTATAAAGTACTTATCCTTCAAGAGAGGAGGGAAAGTGAATATTTGAATTCTTACAATTTAAATGTGTTTTTCCGGGCACAATGAACGTGTTGAATACGAGAAAATTACCCAAAAGTTAACCAGGGAGCTGCATATGTTGGCATGATTGATGAGATCTGCTACAGTCAAGCAAGCAGCCCTGGGTGACCAGTTTACCCTTCCCCACTAGGGTTCCAGCTGCCAGTTGCCCCCATTCTGTGACAGCTTCTCCTTCTCCTCAAATTGTCATCAAGCCAAGATTGTACACTGTAGGAGAACAGGTCCACATTACTTACAGTGACCTAGAAGACTGTGTTTGTTCAGCATTGCCTTCATCTCTGACCTCAACTCAGGCCACAAGAGGAGAAGAAGAAAAACAGGTTTGCAGAATCTTGAGAATGGTGTAGTGGAGAGGAATTCGACTTGGAATTTCAGCTTTTACATCCGGGAAGCGTCGGGTTTAGGTTACGTGGCTGAGGGCAACTTCAAGAAACAATCCAAAACACATCCAGCCAAAATGACGAAACGGAAGAATTCTCCTCAAAAGAATCTACAAGAAGCAGTGACAGCTCAAGAATTAATGAAAACAGATATAAGCAACGTAACAGAACATGAATATAGAATGATAATCTTAAAACTAATCGCTGGGCTTGAAAAAAGCTTAGATGAATGCAAGGGGTCCCGCGCGGCAGAGTTCAAGGACCTTAAAAACGGTCAGGAAGAATTAAAGAAAACATTGGAAGAAATACAAGGGAAACTGGAAGCAGGCACAGCACGGATTGAAGAGGTAGAGGAAAGAGTTAGTGCATTAGAAGAGAAATTCATTGAAAAAGAGGAAGCCGATAAAAAGAGAGAGAAGCTGATCCAGGAACAGGAAAGGAGAATTCGAGAGCTGAGCAATGCACTCAAAAGAAACAATATCCGTATCATAAGAGTTCCAGAGGAAGAAGAGAGAGAGAAAGGAGTCGAAGGGGTTCTTGAACAAATCATTGCTGAGAACTTCCCCAACATGAGGAAGGAAACAGGCATGGAAATCCAAGAGGCACAGAGAACTCCCCTCAGACATAACTTGAATAGACCTTCTGCTCAGCACATCATAGTGAAGCTGGCAAAATACAAAGATAGGGAGAGAATCCTGAAAGAAGCTAGGGACAAAAGCACCTTAACATACAAAGTCAGACATATAAGGGTAGTAGCAGAGTTATCTACAGAAACTTGGCAAGCCAGAAAGGAATGGCAGGATATCTTCAATGTGATGAGCAAGAAGGACATGCAACCAAAAATTCTGTATCCGGCTAGCCTGTCATTCAGAATAGAAGGAGAGATCAAGGTTTTTCCCAACAAAAACAAAAAAAAAAAATTAAAGAATTTATCACAAATAAGCCAGCACTACAAGGCATCCTGAGGGGCACTCTATGAAGGAAAGGTTGCAAAGAACACGGACTGCCAGAGACAGCCATACAAACATGAAACTTACAGACAATACAGTGACTGTAAGCCCATATTTTTCAATATTAACACTGAATGTAAATAGACTAAATGCGCCAATCAAAAGACACAGGATAACAGAATGGAATAAATAAAAAGACCCATCTATTTGCTGTCTTCAAGAAACTCATCTTAAACCTGAAGACACCTTCAGATTGAAAGTGAGGGGATGGAGAACTATCTACCATGCTACTGGAAGTCAGAAGAAAGCCGGAGTAGCCACACTTATATCAGACAAATTAGACTTTAAAATGAACGATGTAATAAGAGATGAAGAAGGACATTATATAATAGTCCCAGGGACCATCCAGCAGGAAGAGCTAACAATTGTAAATACCACCGAATTCGGGGGCACCCAAATTTGTAAAACAACTAAATACAAACATTAGCAACCTCATCGATAAAAATATCCTATTAGTAGGGGATCTTAACACTCCACTCTCAGCATTGGATACATCCACAAAACAGAAAATCTCCACAGAAACAATAGCCCTGAAGGACACATTAGAACATGGGCCTCACAGACATCTTTAGGGTCCTTCATACAGAAGCAAAGGAATTTACATTCTTCTCATCTGCACACGGTACATTTTCCAAGATAGACCACATTCTGGGGCACAGGGAAGCTCTGAATAAATATAAAAGAATTGAGATCATACCGTGCACACTTTCAGACCACAACGCTTTGAAACTTGAAATCAACCACAGGAGAAAGCCTGGAAAATATCCAAAAACATGGCGGCTAAGAAATAACCTACTAAAAGATGAGTGGGTCAACCAAGCAATCAGAGAAGAAATTAAAAAATACATGGAAACAAATGAAAATGAAAATACAACAATCCAAACGCTCTGGGATGCAGCAAAGGCAGTCCTGAGAGGGAAATATATTGCAATCCAGGCCCATCTCAAGAAACAAGAAAAATCAATAACACAAATTCTAACAGCACGCTGAAAGGAACTAGAAGCAGAACAACTAAAACAACCCAAGCCCAGCAGAAAGAGAGAAATAACAAAGATCAGAGCACAAATTAATCATATGGAGACAGAAAAGCTAGTGGAACAGATCAATTAAACCAAAAGCTGCTTCTTTGAAAAAATAAACAAAATAGACCAACCACTTGCCAGGCTTCTCAAAAAGAAAAAAGAGAGAACTCAAATAGATAAAATCGTGAATGAAAAGGGAGAAATTACAACCAATCTCTCGGATATACAAGCAATCATCAGAGAATACTATGAAAAATTATATGCCACCAACCTTGGCAATCTGGAAGACATGGACAGCTTCCTAAATAGTCACACGCTACCAAAACTCAAACGGGAAGAAATAGAAAATTTGAACAGACCCATAACTAGTGAAGAAATAGAATCAGTTATCAAAAACCTCCCAGCAAATAAAAGCCCTGGACCAGATGGCTTTCCTGCGGAATTTTACCAGACATTTAAAACAGAGTTAATTCCTATCCTCCTCTAGCTGTTCCAAAAAATTGAAATGGAAGGAAAACTCCCAGACTCATTCTATGAAGCCAGCATCACTTTGATTCCCAAACCAGATTGAGACCCAGCAAAGAAAGAGAATTACAGGCCAATATCCCTGATGAATATGGATGCAAAAATTTTCAACAAGATACTAGCAAATCGAATCCAACAGCATATAAAGAGAATTATCCACCATGATCAAGTAGGATTCATCCCTGGGTTGCAGGGCTTGTTCAATATTCGCAAATCAATCAACGTGATACATCAAATTAACAAAAGAAAAGATAAGAACTATATGATCCTGTCAATAGATGCAGAAAAAGCATTTGACAAAATACAGCACCCTTTCTTAATAAAAACTCTCGAGAAAGTTGGGATAGAAGGGACATACTTAAACATCATAAAAGCCATATATGAAAAGCCCACAGCTAATATCATCCTCAATGGGGAAAATTGAGAGCCTTCCCCCTGAGATCAGGAACACGACAGGGGTGTCCACTCTCGCCACTGCTATTTAACTTAGTGTTGGAAGTCTTAGCATCAGCAATCAGACAACAAAACAAAATAAAAGTCATCAAGATTGGCAAGGAGGAAGTCAAACTTTCACTTTTTGCAGATGACATGATACTTTACATGGAAAACCCGACGGAATCCACCAAAAGCCTCCTAGAACTGATCCATGATTTCAGCAAAGTTGCAGGGTACAAAATCAAAGTACAGAAATCGGTGGCATTTCTATACACCAACAATGAAGCAGCAGAAAGAGAAATAAAGAAGCTAATCCCTTTCACAATTGCACCAAAAACCATAAAATACTCATGAATAAACCTAACCAAAGATGTGAAAGACCTCTACACTGAAAACTATAAAAAACTTATGAAGGAAATTGAGGAAGACACAAGGAGATGGAAAAACATCCCATGCTCATGGATTGGAAGAATAAATATCGTGAAAATGGCAATACTACCCAAAGCAATCTACACCTTCAATGCAATCCCAATCAAAATTGCACCAGCATTCTTCTCAAAACTAGAGCAAACAATCCTAAAATTTGTATGGAACCACAAAAGACTGCGAATAGTCAAAGTAATACTGAAGAATAAAACCAAGGTGGGAGACATCACAATCCCAGACTTTAACCTCTACTACAAAGTGGTAGTCATCAAGACTGTGTGGTATTGGCACAAACACAGACACGTAGACCAATGGAATAGAATAGAAAACTCAGAAATGGACCCGCAAGTATATGGCCAACTAATCTTTGACAAAGCGGGAAAATGTATCCAATGGAAAAAAGACAGCCTCTTTAATAAATGGTGCTGGGAGAACTGGACAGCAACATGCAAAAGAATGAAACTAGACCACTTCCTTACACCACTCACAAAAATAAATTCTAAATGGATAAAAGATCTGGATGTGAGACAGGAAACCGTCAATATCCTAGAGGAGAAAACAGGAAAAAGCCTCTTTGACCTAAGACGCACCAATTTCTTACTCGACATGTCTCCAAAGGCATGGGAATTAAAGGCAAAGGTGAACTACTGGGACCTCATCAAGATAAAAAGCTTCTGCACAGCAAAAGAAACAACCAAGAAAACGAATAGGCAACCAACGGAATGGGAAAAGATCATCGCAAATGACATATCGGATAAAGGACTAATATCTAAAATCTATAAAGAACTTACCAAACTCCACACCCGAAAAACAAATAACCCAGTGAAGAAATGGGCAGAAGATATGAATAGACACTTCTCCAAAGAGGACATTCAGATGGCCAACAGACACATGAAACGATGCTCAATGTCACTCATCATCAGGGAAATACAAATCAAAACCACACTGAGATACCACCTCACACCAGTCAGAGTGGCTAAAATGAACAAATCAGGAGACTATAGATGCTGGCGAGGATGTGGAGAAGCAGGCACCCTCCTACACTGTTGGTGGGAATGCAAACTGGTGCAGCCACTTTGGAAAACGGTGTGGAGGTTCCTCAAAAAATGTAAATAGAGCTACCCTTTGACCCAGCAGTAGCACTGCTAGGAATCTACCCAAGAGACACAGGAATGCTGATGCATAGGAGCACGTGTACCCCCATGTTCATAGCAGCACTTTCGACAATAGCCAAATCATGGAAAGAGACCAAGTGTCCATCAACTGACGAGTGGATAAAGAAGATGTGGTACATACATACAATGGACTACTACGTGGCAATGAGAAAAAATGAAATCTGGCCATGTGTAGCAACGTGGATGGAACTGGAGGGTATTATGTTAAGTGAAATAAGTCAGTCAGAAAAAGACAGATACCATATATTTCCACGAATAGGTGGACTTGGTGAGACTAAGCAAAAACCAGGGGGAGGGGAAGAGGGGAAAGAAAAAAAAACACAGAGAGGGAGGGAGATAAAACATAAGAGACTCTCAAAGACTAAGAACAAACTGAGGGTGAGGGGGGTAAGGGAGGGGGGAGAGGGGGTGATGGGCATAAAAAGGGCACATGTTGGGATGAACACTGGGTGATATATGTAAACCAGTTTGAAAATAATCTATTATAAAGTAAAAAAATAAATAAAAAAATAAATGTGTTTTACCTTTTCAAAATTTTATTTAAATTCTAGTTAGTGAACATACAGTGCAATATTGATTTAAGGAGTAGAATTCAGTGTTTCATCACTTAAATAGAACATTCAGTGCTCATTATAACAAGGGCGTTCCTTAATATCCATCACTGGTCTTGCCTACCACCCAACTGAAACCCACAATCAACGCTCAGTTTGTTCTCTACCTTTAAGAGTCTTTTATGGTTTCTTTTCCTCTTTTTTCCCCCTTTCTCCCATATGTTCATCTGTTTTGTTTCCTAAATTCCACATATAAGTGAAATCATATAGTACTTATCTTTCTCTGATTATTTCGCTAAGCATTATACACTCTAGTTTTATTCACATCATTGCAAACAGCAAGATTACATTCTTTTTGATGACTAAGTAATTTTCATTGTATGTATATTTGTATATATTTATATACCACCTCTTCCTTATCTATTTTTCAATGACCATTTGGACTCCCTCCATACTTTGGCTATTGTTGATAATGCTGCTATAAACATTGTGGTGCATGCAACCTTTGAACCTGTATTTTTGTATCCTTTGGGTAAATGCCTACTAGTTCAATTGTTTGATTTTAGGGTAGTTCTGTTTTTAACTTTTTGAGGAACCTCCACACTGTTTTCCAGATTGGCTGCACCAGTATGTGTTCTTACCAACAGTGCAAGAGGGTTCTCCTGTATCCCTATCTTTTCCAACACCAGTTATTGTTAATTTTAGCCATTATGACAGGTATGAGGTGGTATCTCATCATGTTTTGATTTGTATTTCCCTGATCATGAATTATGTTGAGTATCTTTTCGTATGTCTGTTAGCCATCTGTGTGCCTTCTTTGGAAAAGAAACGATGAAATCGGTCTAATTTGCAATTGTACCAAAAACCATAAGACATTTTAGCCACTCTGACTGGTGTGAGGTGGTATCTCAGTGTGGTTTTGATTTGTATTTCCCTGATGATGAGTGACATTGAGCATCTTTTCATGTGTCTATTGGCCGTTTGGATGTCCTCTTTGGAGAAGTGTCTATTCATATCTTCTGCCCATTTCTTCACTGGATTATTCATTTTTTGGGTGTGGAGTTTGGTAAGTTCTATATAGATTTTAGATACTAATCCTTTATCTAATATGTCATTTGCGATTATCTTTTCCCATTCTGTTGGTTGCCTATCAGTTTTGTTGGTTGTTTCTTTGCCGTGCAGAAGCTTTTTATCTTGATGAGGTCCCAATAGTTCATTTTTGCTTTAATTCCCTTCCTTTTGGAGACGTGTCGAGTAAGAAATTGGTGCGTCTTAGGTCAAAGAGGCTTTTTCCTGCTCTCTCCTCTAGGATATTGACGGTTTCCTGTTTCACATTCAGGTCTTTCATCCATTTAGAGTTTATTTTTGTGAGTGGTGTAAGGAAGTGGTCTAGTTTCATTCTTTTGCATGTTGAAAAAAAATAAGAGAAGCTTGATAGAAAAAGGAAAAAAAAAGTAACAAAGTAAAAATAAAAAAAAATATGTTCTGTATCCAAGAATAAAACAACAGAAACAAAATCAAACAAACAAACAACACAAAGGAAGCTAGACCTTTTTTCCCCTAGTGCTGAAGCTTGACATAACCCTATGATCAGTAGAATTTGCGTATGGGAGAGATTTATGCTGGTCTTCTGTGGGAGAGCAGCCTGCTGCTCTGATTCTTACGTGGATTTGCCCTAGTGGAGATGTGCCTGACCTGAAAGGCGCAGGGGGACTGGGGTTGATGTAATGGCTCCATTTTCCAACTGGTGGTGCTGTTTAGCTCACTGAGACCCTTCGGTACTCCTGGGCTGGGGGTGAAAATGGCTTCAACTCACTTTCTATTCTCTGGAGCAGGAAGTTCATGGCCTCAAAGACACGCAAGGAATAGCCCCTCCTGTGTTCCTGGTTTCCATCAGATCCCCACTTCTACCTTATCCTTGACTGAACTGTCCACCTCCCTACTCGGTGCAGCATTCCTGTGTTTTATCTCAGACATCGCTATGTTTCAAAACCTCACACTTCAGAGACTCCTGAAGCTCAGACCCATGCTGATCCTCTGGGGGAGGGTTTCACTATATTGTGGCTGTGGCATGACCGCACAGCAGGAGCATCTGAGTTTACTGTAAATTGCAACACACACCTGGTGCCAGGGTTTGTTTGCTGCCCTCAGTGGGCGTCTTTGTTCCTATACTGGTGAATAGGACAGTTCTATATTGCCTGCAGGGTCTTTTGCCTGCGGAGAGGCCATATAACCTCTACCAGATGCACTCTAAGCAAGGGAACCTGTTCTCCCTGTGCAACCCACGTGATCCGCAAACCACTGTCTGCTCCTGGGGATCTGCTCTGCTTACTCGGAGCACAGCCAGGTGCTGACCTCCAAAACTTTAAACTCTGTGCTCCGCTGTTTATGAAATCCTCTCCTTTTCCCCATTCTGTCAATGGTTGTGGAGAACTTTCTTTGTGCAGAACCCTGCATGTGTTTTCAATTTTTTTTTTTAAATCTTTTTCTCTCTAGCTCACCTCTCTGCAACCAGGGATCCCTTCCCCACCACAGTGCCAGTGGCTCTTTTCTCAGCACAAATAAACTCTCCACAGTTACTACCTTCCATGGGTCATTTTTTTTCTGTTTGTAGATGTGCAGCTTTGTTCTCTAAAACTTCTGTTCAATTTTTTGGGTGTTCAGAATGATTTAATATTTATCTAGCGGTTCAGGGGAGGAGGTAAGCCTAGGGTCGCCCTACTCCTCTACAGAAATCATGATTGCTTTTACCTAGTAGTTTTGTTTTCTTAAGCATTTGATGGTATTGCTTTTTGTTAATTTGTCACCTCACCCACAGTGGAAGAATAAAAATTATTGGTCTATAGTTCTCGAATTCTATCCTTATAAATTGGAAATAGGACAGAGGTAATTTATGACAAAATATAATACTTTTCATCTACAATTTCAACTTTGAATTCCTTCAAATTGTTCAGGAGATGCTCTCCAGCCCTTATGATTCTCCTACAGCTAGTACATTGATTAAGTTCTCACTAATGATTTCAAATAGAATTTTCTGTGATGACAGGAATGTTCTATAAATCTATGCTGTCCAATGTACCAACAAGCAGCCACATGTGGGACTTAAATTATGGTAAATTTGTCTAAGGAATGGATTTATTTTTATTTTAATGGACTTAAATTTAAATAGCCAAATCTGGCTAGATAGAACAGGTATAGACCATTCTACACATTTCCAATTACTCTGATACCCCTGACCTATTTGACATACTAAGTACTTTTAGACAAGCACTATTTCTAAATTCCCAAAGTAAAATTTAAAGAAAATAATGCATATAGTCTCTTTTGTAATATATACATTTTTAAACTCTAGGAGTAGCTTTTTTGCCGTTTTTTTAATTTCCTTCTTTATGTTGGAGTGTGAAAAGCTCTGAAGCATGTAATTAGAGGACGAGAAATGGTTCTTTGACCTTGATCTTTTTACATTTATAAAATCTGAATCTGTTAAACAAACAATCCAGTCATCGAGTAGTTCCAATGACTTTTTTCCAATTGATCATCCATTCAGTATTCATTAAGCTGTTACTATGATCAAGGTACTCTGGGATGGAAGCAAAGTAATGGAATAGAAAACTAGTGTTTACTAGACATTTCCTTAATCATAGATATCTTTACTGTAGGATATCTATTTTAATTTTCATGACTAATTCTCATTACTTCCTTGCATAGTCTTATTACACCTATTTTTTAACATGAGGATACCAAGGATAAGATAGGTTAAGTGGCTTACACGTGGCCACAGGACTAAGCAACAGAACCAGGACACAAAACCAGGTCTTTGAAGTTTAAGTTCAATCTTCTTTCCAATAAACCACAGCTGCTATCTGAGTATTTAAAAAAAAACATAAATATAACTAGCATAGGTTAATACTTATGTTCTAAGAAGTATGCTAAATATTTTACATATATTACTCAATCCTAACAACAACCCTGTGAGTTTTACAAAGAATAAATTATAAAACACAGACTATATAACTTTAAGTTAGAAGAGTCAAATACTTTAGGAATTGAAGGAGGATTTGATAAGTCAGCTTTTCTACCAACCTCATTTTTCTTTAAGCATAATTGACTGGCTTAAGGCCTTCTTTACATTTCAATTTCAAAATATGTCTTGAGTGTTCAACATGTCAAAGTAGTATAGTAAGCTTGGGGACAGTGGGCAGAATGCAAAGATACATAAAATTAGATTATTTTCTCTAAAACTATTTTGCTCTTCAATTCTTTTCAGTATCTCTTCACTCCCTATTCACATTTTATAAAATTTATCAAGAGATATTTAATCTGAAAGCATAAAACATATTTTTGCAAATTTGGTTTCTGTTACAAATTGTATTCTAATTATACTGAGGTAAGCAGGGCCCAGGTAGAAAGTATTTAAAAGTTGTTAGACTGGAATCAAAATTACCATGGAGTAAGAGTCTACTTCTTGTTTATAAAACCCTTACCCAGTTTTTCCTATTCTATTTCGCCTATTCTACTTTGTCTCACACATTTCAATGTTCCCTTTCCAGATCTTTTAATTTTATCATAACATTAAAAATGTATTTGTAGACATTTTCAGGCTAAGAATGTATCTTTTATTGTTTTTCTCTTCTTTGCTCCAGGGGACATTAAGTACAGTCTGAGTGGAAAGATTAGAGTTAGTGCTGACCATGATCATAAAAATCCCTTAACAATAGTAAAATTTTTCATTTGATAAAATAGTTCGACTTGAAAAAAATAAGTAAAAAATAGTTGGGTATAGTTTGTGTGTGTGTGCGTGTGTGTACACATACTGCATACATTTCCCTCCTGGAACTAAATGTTGAGAAAAACTCACTTAAGCGAACGCCTAGGTAAATGTTGCTTTCCTCCTTCTCTCTTTTAGCAGACCATTTCTGGTTTGGTCTGGGGAAGAACAAAAGAATAATATGAAGTCTAGAATGATTCAAGATGTCTACTTAAAGACTCGATCCAGTTCCCAATTTAACTTAACATTTCAATTTTACTTGGGGGGAGATGGAGAATTCAGTACAGATCAATATCTCTGGGACCATTCTAGCCTGTCCCAGAGCAGACTCAAATCCAACTTGCTTGGAGAAAGGGATGAATGATTATGAGTCTTAGTCACCAGTTCCTCTCCTTTAACTCTGAAAGCAAAACACGAATCTAACTTGTAAAATCAAGCCTGTAAATCATTTCTATGATCCTGATATCTCAGAAAGAGCATGGAGTTATGAGTTTGGCTACGTGAACACAATCAAATCACAACTCTCTATATTAGTCACATCATCTATAAAAAAGAGTAAATTATAAAAAAAGATGGGAATATGTGCCAATTTCTGTCTCAGAAAGCTGTTATGAATATTCAGTGAGATAATAAATGTAAAGTGTTTCAAATACCCAACTTGTTACACAAAATAATATATTATTATAGAGAAAAGAACAAAAATGTTTTGTAGTATTAAGCACCAAATAATGCGCACATTTGTCCTGGATTGTGTACATAAAAAAATTTACCATTCAGAGATGCCTGAGTGGCTCAGTTGGTTAAGCATCTGACTCTTGTTTTTGGCTCAGGTCATGGTCTCATAGATTGTGAGTTTGAGCCCCACTTCAGGCTCTGTACAGAGCCTAGCTGGAGTCCTCTCTCTCTCCCTCTCTCTACCCCTCCCCTGCTCATGCTCTCTTCTCTCTCTCTCTCTCTCTCTCTCTCAAAGTAAATAAAAGTATGTATATCTCTCAAAATAAAACAAATCATTTTTTTTTAAAGTAGGCTCCATGCGCAGGGCAGAGCTCAACATGGGGCTTGAACTCAGCCCCATGAACTGAGATCAAGACCTGAGCTGAGATCAAGAGTCAGACACTTACAACTGAGTCACGCAGGTACTCCAACCTTTTATTTTTTATCAAGTTGTTATATCTGTTTTTTTTTATGTTTTATTTATTTTTGAGACAGAGAGAGACAGAGCATGAGCGGGGGAGGGGCAGAGAGAGAGGGAGACACAGAATGTGAAGCAGGCTCCAGGCTCTGAGCCGTCAGCACAGAGCCTGACGCGGGGCTCGAACTCACAGACCGCGAGATCATGACCTGAGCCGAAGTCGGACGCTCAACCGACTGAGCCACCCAGGGGCCCTGTTATATCTGTTTTGATGAGATCTCTGGCCATGACCTTTTCTTGTTCTTTCTTTTGGGATGAATTCTTCCATCTTAGCATTTTGTCTAAGTCTCTGTCTTCTTTGTGTTAGAAAATTCTGTTATATTTCTATCCCAAAAGTAATGGCTTTATAAATGGCTTTGTAAAGTGTCCAGGGCCTGTTGCTTCAGGAAGTGTCTCTGGTCTGTGGTATGTGCACTCTGTTGCTGTGTTTTGTCTGCTCTATCCCCCAAGTCAATCATCTGCAGTGGCTCTCCTTGTCTGCAATGGACAGTTTTTGGACCTTGGCCAAGTGTGGAGAGTTTTTAACATGTTCTACCATTTATTGTTTCTTTGGAAGTAAAATTTTTACATTTCTTGCATGTAAAAAATGTATTACTTAAAAAGATATTATGTCATAACATACACATGAAAATGCAAAAAAAATATTTTGATTGGGTGAGGATATAGGAAACTTTATTCTCCATACTTCTCAAAAAGTAATTAACTATTAAATTTCCCAGTTAGTGTGGGTTTAAAGATTGTTTTAAATGTCTGTGAGTGGGATGGGGGTGGGACAATGCAGGGATTGAAAGAGGAAGTAGAGAAGAGGGATGGGTGTTTTATGGTAAGAAATAATAATAGTTAAAATTTTTAAAGGGAGTCTTTACATGGAAGTAATTGTTACTTAGCCATGACCTTTTTATGCAGATACGTTTCTCAATCATGTTTGTACATGCAAAACAACACATTTCATAAAGGAGATGTTGTAAAATACTGGAAGGAAATATCTTCATAACTTTTCCACTTGGATTCCAAATTTCTTAATAAACAAGATATGACATTTATTTTGATATCCCTCTATATTTAAATGAATATTATATACCTTGTAAATGCTCAATTAATAATATTTATTAATAAAGAACAGAGATATCTAGTAACCAGTATTCCTTTTTGTTTCTCACTTCTAGTTCTCATACTGTAGTATATATATCAATATATGGCTACCAAATTGGTGACAATTATTCTTGATTTTGGATTTCAATGTGTGGAACAAATTGTTGATCACACAATTAATTAGGTTACCAATGCAGCAATATAATTCAGCTATTAGGCTGATCAAAATAATTTGTCAACTTATTTCACACTTCAGTTATTTTAGTCATATATGACAAAATTAGAAACTGTGAAGTTTCATTTCTGTTAGCTTTGCTAGAATGTTCTATCTTCAAAAGTTTCTATTCCTTGTTTTATGCACATGACTTCCCAGAAAACTTCTTGCAAAAGGGGTCCCTTTTGATAAGAGACAGATTTTGATGTGACAATTTTGCTGTATCAAAAGATCTTTACCAAATTACAGCGTTGAAACTTGGTGAATTCTGAATATGTACTGAACAGTTTTTGGCTTCTCCACTTTTCATGGCTTAAATATAATCACATAAGATTTCCCGACAGATGTATAGCAACCCCAACAGAGTCACTTTGTGTAACTATTGCTTCAATACCTCCTTCTTTAGTTAAAAGTTCCCTATGAAGTAAATGGTAATATCCATTTGAATCACATATGAAGTTTTCAGAAATCAGGCACATCAAGATATCTGTAACACAAGAATATGAATGCTACCTGGCAGGATTTGTTATTCTAATGGTATATATTGCTTTAATATGGATATTGCACAGTTGGAGTCAGGCAACTGCTAGCTATACAGTTTGGTCAGAATTGCTAATAGCAGCATTCAATAAGTGAATGCACACAGAAAGCAACGTTTTATCTTTTCTTCAATCATTTCCTTGTTGATGAATTCTAATATATTTCCATGCCAATCTATTACTAAATTGAAAAAAGATAATTAACAAATTCTTAGAAGTGTAAAACCTCAAAAATTTGAGAATTCACTTATTCATGCTTAAACATTTTTTGTTGAATTACAAATAAATATAATATCTAGTATCTGTCTATATAGTTATTATGGGTTGGTACTTAATAAAATCATTTTAAAACATATTTATTCTGAAATTATGGTTATAACATAGCTACACTTGGTCAATGAGCTAAGGATAAAAAAGTCTTGCCTGGGGGCACCTGAGTGGCTCAGTCGGTTAAGCGGCCGACTTCAGTTCAGGTCATGATCTTACGGTCTGTGAGTTCGAGCCCCGCGTCGGGCTCTGTGCTGACAGCTTAGAGCCTGGAGCTTGCTTCAGATTCTGTGTCTCCCTCTCTGTCTGTGCCCCTCCCCTGCTCATGCTCTGTCTCTATGTCTCTCAAAAATAAAATAAAAACATTAAAAAAATTAAAAAAGTCTTGCCTGTAGGAAAGATACATAAAATTAGAAGTAATAGAAATAAAATTGAGAAATAACAAATAAAAATTGGTAGCTAAAAACTTTTTGTCTCACCAGGAAAATTTTGTTATAATAACTAATGTTGTATCCAATAGTGCCTGTCCTATTTGAATAAATTAAGTATTAGTAGTAATAATACTAAAAACTCATGATTATCTATAAATAGTCAATCCACAAATGTCGGCATTTAACCCAGCTGGATAAAGATGATGGCCCTATTTTTCAAGGAACTCAGTCCAGCTTGCATTACTCCCCTAATAGATATGATAACTGTATTAAGATTAATACACTAGCAAATGTGCTATAAAAGAACTAGCAACATGAATGACAGAATACCTTAGAAAATAGCCACTAAAAGATGTACTAGATGTTAGAATAAATATTCTGCTATTTAATAAAATGAATTAAAAAGTGGAACTTGGGGCACCTGGCTGGCTCAGTTGGATGAACATGCGACACTTGATCACAGGGTCATGAGATCAAGCCCCACATTGGGTGTAGAGATTACTTTAAATAAATAAATAAATAAATAAATAAATAAATAAATAAATAAATAAACTAACTTTAAAAAAATTGAAACTTATTCAGTTAGCCGTTTTATTTAACTGTGTTATCACCAGGGTCTATCTTTCATTCAAAGGAGAAGCAAGTTCACGATTAAACAAAAAGTCAGCCTCATTAAATTATTATCATTAGAGCTGATGCAATGTGAAAACTGAGACATTTAGAATAATAGCAACTATGTAGGCAATTAATTTCACATACCCTAGAAGGGAGTACTTCTATACAAATGGCATTTGTATCAACCAACCCAGTATTTCTATGTTAAATGTTGTATAGAATAATTAAGTACTAGATGCATTTCCTCTCTTCTGTGAACTTATAAGAAAGTTGGAAAGGCTAAAGCAACATACATTTAAGTATGTTAAATGGAGTTAAAAGCTAAATGGAGAAGTTTAAAGAAAGATCAATGTGGGCTAGAGTACTTAGTCTAATTATGGTGAAGTTAGGACTTGAGTTGGTTCTTAGACGATTACCCACGAATATGCTAATAATCAATCATTGTCATTTACTTGGCACAAGGTCTAGATCAATCTATAAAATTAAAATGTCAAATGCATGAGTTTAGTGCTGTTTCTTTTTCTAAGTGCAGATAGATTGCAGTCTCAGACTGAATAGAGTGCCTGATTTAACCTTTCTCTGTTTCATCTTATAGACCAATATAGTAAAATAAAAAAGTCACTCCCACTCTACCAAATAAAACTTGAACACTTATTCATGTAGATCCAGATGAAAAAATTATGTATCAACTAGTATAAGGGATGCACTACCATTAAAAAATAAAACCAAATGTACATTATGTGACATGTTGATATCTTGTCATAAGACAATTGCTAAGGTATTAAATTGAATGAGAATAAAATTCAGTATTACCAGTATAGCTGGGAAATGTTATCATTGTTTCCTTTGCAAGCATATTTTTTCAGTCTCAATTGAGGTCAATTGTTTCTTTTTAAAATTTGAATGTATCACTTGAGGTTCAAATTCTGGAGAACATTATGTCCAGAATGAAGGTAATGACTTGAGGACAATGTTGTGGGATCACTTGATGGCCAAGCTTCGACTATGAATGAGGGTTATTATCTCCTGGGAAACACCCCTATGAAATATACAGCCTGACTTCTGGGGCAAAGATAGAGCTGGGAATAGTCAGTGTCAGTGCTCTTACCTAAGAAGTCAAGCCTCTGGCATTTATTTAAGTAGAATGAAAGTGAATATAATGAGCAAATGGTGATTTAAAGATTTTTTATTGTGTTTTCTACACACTCTGAAACAAGCTAATAGCTCTATTATACTTAAAAGCCCTGTTTAGTGATCTTCCAACATATGATATATCTACTATAAGCACCCAGGAGTGTAATCCATTGGCAGGTTAATTTGTCTCTATAAGAGACTATTACCCACAGATATTAACCAACCCGAAGTGTGGACTTGATCCTTGACTATTCTCTCTTCCTCACGTGCCATATCAATTACCAAATCCCACCTGCTAACTTTTCATATTTTTTAAATGCATTAAACGTTCTTATCTCCATTGCCACTGTCAGTTCAACAAGCCATCATCTGTCAGCTAGCCTATTACCATAGGCTTCTAACAGGTCTGTCAGCTTCTAGTTATGCCCTACTCCAACCACCACAATTCTTTTTTTCCATAGTATGTCCAACATGATCATTACAGCATGGTATTTCCATAAAAGAAACCAAATTCTGTTATTTCCATGACTAGAAACTTTTTAATAGTGGTCAGTAACCTATAGGATAAATACTATATTCCTTAGCGTGTCTCATAAAGCCTTTCCTGGTAATTGCCCTGAATTCTTTGCCAGCCTCATTTTCTCCTATCTCTTTTCCACCCATCAACCTGTGTTAGCCATTTCAAAGAACTTAGAGTTCTACAGACACTCTCTACACATTCATACTTTCCATGATTTGCACATGCTATTTTATCTGCTCTGATGTCTCCCCTTTTTATATGACCCCTACCTCTACATAACTGGAAAACTTATATTCATCCTTCAACGGTTGATTCGAAAGACACATTCCTTGTGCAACTCTTTACTGATGAAGTCAGTCATTTTTTTTGTCCATGTGCTCCCATAGCATCTTATACAAACTAACCCTACATTGTATACTGCATTGACATATAATGATATATGGGCAAGTTTTAATCTTAAGTGTTCAACCTCCACTGTACTCTACTCTTGATGCTTTTCTTCAAAAAAAAAAAACAGTGGAAAATAAAACTAAAAATAATAGAAAGATTTAAATTAAAAGCAAGCCATTATTATATCTGGAGTGGCAGTTGTGTACTTTTAGAAGATATGCAAATGTCAAGACAGAATAGGACTCTACATTCCATATCATTCATTCACCAGATATTTTTTGAACACCTAATTGATTCCAGGTACAGTGCAAAGTGTTAAAGATAAATATATTTTTATAACACAGTACTCAAACTCACAGCCTAATAGGGAGAAAAAAAAAAGACAGTACAATGTGATCAATTTTGTAATAGAGAAATACTCACAGGGTATTATGTGTTCATAAATGTACCTAGTCCAGGGTTGTTAAGAAAGCCTTCTCGGAGTAGGAGTTACTCAAGCAAAGAAGGAGGATAGATAATCCAGGTACAAGAGTCCAGGAAAAGACGTGGATGTGAGTGAAAGTGTGAACAATTTTAAGAACTGCACACGATATATGCATGTTTCAATATATCTGCAACATAGGGGACATGGAGATTAAAAAAAAAAGGCATGATCCAGTTCAAAGATATATCTAAGTCATGGTAAAGAATTTTATCCTGAAGACTGTGACAAGGGAGTGGAGAACTGGGGAGGATAACTGAAGAATTTTAAAAAGAAGAGTGTCATGATCAGATTTGCATTTTAGAAATGCCACTGGTTGTGGTGTGCAGAATGGATGGGAGTGGAAGAAACAGTTGACAAGATCAAAGACAGACAACAATTATAATCAAAGCAAAATTTAATCATGGCGTGAACTGACTTAGTAGTAATGGGAGTGAAAAAGATATTTAAAACATAGAATTGAGAGATCTGATAGGATATGTTTTAAGTAAAAGACTCCAGAATAAGATTTCTGGTTTGGGTTACTGATTTGGGTACTGGATATATAACATTCACTAAAACTGGGAATAAGGAAGGAGGGACATATTTGGAGACAACAGTTTTTGATCTGTTAGGTATGAAGGACTTGTGGGTCATGAGGATGGAGACATACAGTAGACAGTTGAATATATATATCTTTCTTAGGAGAAAGATCTTGGCTGTAAATATCAATTTGGTAGATATCACCATAGAGACAGTAGTTAAAACCACTGCAGTAAATAACTCCCAAATCTTTATTTTTAGCCAAGGATTTTCTTCTGGGCTATAGATTCAGAGTGAGCACATGTTTTCAGTGGACTAGTGAAGGACAAAAGGCAGATAGTAGTAGATTGAGAAGAGTGGAAATGGAAATAGAAGTAGTGTGGTCCACACTTTTAAGAAGACTGAGCATGAAGAGCTCAAGAAATAGTGCTATTCCTGGAGAAAACTAAGGATCAAAGAGTTGATAATTGGAGGTGGGATTCAGAAGGAAGGATATGTTTTAAATTGAAACTAAAGAAAAGCAGAAAGGATGGGTCTGGATCAAAATAATTTTGTCTGTGGTGTCTCAGAAAGTTGAGGGTGTTCAGAATTGCATTTTACAAAGATCACTATGACAACATGTAAAGATTGAACTGAAGGTAGTTAAATTATTTCATAAAAGTGTGCATTCCTCAAGGCAGAAGAACAAAACAGGGTATTATTAACTGTTAAAAGAAGCATAGTATTCCCAACACATTCCTATAAACCCATATTAGCCACAAGACCGAATATAACCTCAGATTATATTGAACCTGAGGATGAAATTGAGCAGAATAAAAGATCAATATACACAAATTAATTGTATTTCTATGTATTATCAATGAGCAATTGTTTTTTTTTCTTTCAACGATGAACAATTCTAAAATGAAATTAAGATAATTCCACTTACAATAGCATCAAAATAAATAAAATACTTAGAAACAAATTTAACAAAAAAGTATAAAACTACAAACTACAAAACATTGTTAAAACAAAGAATACCTTATTAAACAGAAAGGCATCGCATGTTCATTGATTGAAAGACTTATTATTGTAAGATGACAAATTCCCCAAATTAATATATAGAGTCAATTCAAAATCTATCAAAATTCCAACTATCTTTTTTTTTGCAGAATAAAAGACATTCTTACTCTAAAATATAAAATATGAAAATGCAAGAAAACCAGAATAGACAAAGATATCCTGAAAAGGAAAAACAAAGTTAGAGTAATGAAACTTCCCAACAAAGCTACTATAATCAAGATAGTGAGGTACTCATATAAAAATAAACATGTAGATAAGTGGAACCGAATTCAGAGTTAAGAAATAAACCCTCACATTAAAGTCTGTTTGGGTTTGATAAGGGCACCAATATGATTCAATTTAAGTCTTCTTAAAAATTGGGGCACCAGAATGGCTCAGTCGGTTGAGCATCCGACTTCGGCCCAGGTCATAATCTCACAGCTCGTGAGTTCGAGCCCCACATCGGGCTCTGTGCTGACAGCTCAAGAGCCTGGAGCCTACTTCAGATTCTGTGTCTCCTTCTCTCTCTGTCCCTTCCCCACTCGCGCTCTCCCTCTCCCTCCCCCCTCCCTCAAAAACAAATAAACATTAAAAAAAACGTACTGGGAAAGCTGTATGTTTTTATGCAAAATAATGGAATTTGGACACTTAGCTCATACCATATACAGTAATCAAACATATACAATAGTAAAACATATACAATAATGAACCATATACAATAATGAACTCAGAATAGATAAAACACCTATCTATCAGAATAGATAAAACACCTAAAAGTGAGAGCTAAAGCTATATGACTCTTAGAAGAAGAAAACTAGTGTAAATCTTCATGACTGGTTTAAACAATGATTTATTAGATATGACACCAAAAACACAACTGACAAAGAAAAAAGATAAATTAGAAATCACTAAAATTTAAACTTTTGTGTTTCAAAAGACAGCACTAGGGAAGTGAAAAGATAGCCCAGAAATTTTTGGTAAATCATGTCTCATAAGGGACTTGTATCTAGAATGTACAGAGTTCCTACAACACAAAAATAAAAAGGTAAATAATCTAACTAAACATTTGGCAAAGTATCTGAATAGACATTTTTCTAAGGAATATAAACAAATGGTCAATAAGCACATGAAAAATTGTTCAACATTATTAGCAATCAGGCAAATGCAAAGTGAGATTCTGCTTCATATCCACTAGTATGGATATAATAAAAAAGACAGACAGGGGAACCTGGGTGGCTCAGTTGGTTAAGTGTCTGACTTTGGCTCAGGTCATGATCTCATACTTGGTCAGTTTCAGCTGATGTTGGTCTCTGTGCTGACACCTCAGAGTCTGGAGCCTGTTTTGGATTCTGTGACTCCCTCTCTCTCTGCCCCTCCCATGCTTGTGCTTTGTCTCATCTCTCTCAAAAATAAATTAAAAAATTTAAAAAAAAACAACACAGAGGGGCCAACATGGCAGAGGAATAGGGGGGCCCAGTATTCCCCATGTCTTTCAAACAAAGAAGGACTGAAACCAAAGGACTCTCAACCCCAAGAGTCGGGAAGGAAAGGAGTTGGAGTCTATAAGGAAGAAAATGCAAAATCCAGAAAGCACTTAAATGAGTGTGTAAGTGCAAACTGGGGGAGATAAAATGGATGGTGGAGGTACGGAGGAGAGGAAGCCTCTTCTGTGGAAAGACAAAGGGAAGAGAAAAAGCAGCTGGGAAAGCTTAGGGCGGTCAGTATCTGGACAAGAGAAAAATCTCAGACAGGAATGGAGAGGGAGCCTATAATCCATTCCCTAACCACAGGGCTTTTGAAGAGAAGTTCCGTTTCTAATGGCGGAACTCTCTTAGTACTGGGACTGGCAGCGATGGCCCAGCCCCATCACGGAGAGGTGTGGAGCCACCTGCGGATCAGTGTTATGTCAGTGACACAATTTACATAAGGGAAACTTGGCACAGTGGTTGGAGCGAGTTAAAAATCTCAGATAAGCATGGGGCACGCGACTGCCCAACAAATCGCACTACACCAGCGTACCAGACAGTATGAGGACGGAAATAAAGGAGTGATTTGAGACTCCGGGTCCATGAAGAAGGGACTGGAGGGACGCCATTGTTGTTCCCCATACCGACAAATCCAGACCCTAGGACTCCATCCACCAGCCAGCAGTGGAGGCGGGACCCGCCTACACCAAACCACATAGGAGAGATGCCTTTCTGTGGGAGCGATAGACTCTGAGACACAAATATGGCTGCCTGGATTAACTCCAGATCAATTCTTCTTTTTTAGATATATTCTCCCTTTTCTCCTTCTTATCTCTCCCCACCCCTGAGCTGGTTACCTGGGGTATTGGTTTGCTTAAACAGACATTTAACCCACTCTCTCAATGCATGTTTTACACCTCCTTCTTTACTTTCCGATGTCTCTCTTTGGAATAACTAGGCCACATAGCTCATCTGGGTAACATCTATCTTCATTTTTTTTTCTTTCCCTCCTTCCTTATTCTGATTTCTCTCTCTCTGAATTAAGCCTTTCAGTCTCTTTACCTGGACAAAGCTCATTTTCTCTTACTCCTCGCACCTGTCATTACTCTCTCTATATATGCTCTGCCATCAACACAGCACACACTCTGTCCTTAACGTGTAGCTGGTACTTCAGGTCGTATGCTGAAGAGTGCTGTTCGTTATTCTTTTTTCTGTTGTGATCTGCTTCTGTGTTTTATTTGTCGGTACGTTTGAGTGTTTTTGTTTCCTGTTTGTCCGTCTGTTATTTCCAGGGCGACCTCAGGAAACAAACCAAAATGAACCTAGCCCAAAAGATGAAATGGAAAAATTCTCCTCAAAAGAAATTACAGGATGGAGTGACAGCTCAAGAATTGATGAAAACATATATAAGCAACATAACAGAACAGTAATATAGAATGACACTCATAAAATTAATCCCAGGGCTTGAAATAAGCATAGAAGACAATAGGGGGATCCCTTGCTGTAGAGATCAAGGACCTTAAAAATAGTCTGGGGGAACTAAAAAATGTTTTCATAAGTTCGAAATAAATTGGAGGTGGCCACAGCACGGATTGAAGAGGCAGAAGAGAGAATAGGTGAATTAGAAGATAAAATTATGGAAAAGGAGGAAGGAGAGAAAAAGAAGGAGAGAAGCTGATTCAGGAACAGGAAAGATTTAGAGAGCTGAGCAATGGAATCAAACGGAACAATATCCGTATCATAGGAATTCCAGAGTTGGAAGAGAGAGAGAAAGGAGTTGAAGGGTACTTGAACAAATCGTTGCTGAGAATTTCCCCAATATGAGGAAGGGACGAGTTTTGAAATCCAAGAGGCACAGAGAGCTCCCCTCAGACGAAACTTGAATAGATCGTCTGCATGGCACATCATAGTGAAACTGGCAAAATACAAGGATAAAGAGAGAATTCTGAAAGCAGCTAGGGATAAACGGGTCTTAATATACAAACGTAGACACATAAGGGTAGTAGCAGACTTATCTACAGAAATTTGACAGGTCAGAAAGGAATGGCAGGATATCATCAATGTGATGAACAGGAAAGCTCTGCAGCCAAGAATCCTTTACCCGGCCAGCAAGGATGTCATTCAGAATGGAAGGAGAGATCAAGGTTTTCCCAAACAAACTAAAACTGAAGGAATTCTTCACAAATAAACCAGTCTTACAAGAGATCCTGAGGAGGACTCTATGAAGGAAAGTACACAAGGAACACAAACTAACAGAGACATCATTACAAGCATGAAACCTACAGATAACACAATGACTCTAAACCCATATTTTTCAATATTAACACTGAATGTAAATGGACTAAATGCTCCAATTGAAAGATATAGGGTATCAGAATGGATTAAAAAACAAGACCCATCTATTTGTTGTCTTCAAAAGTCTCATTTCAGACCTGACGACACCTTCAGATCAAAAGTGAGGAGAGGGAGAACTATGTACCATGTTACTGGAAGTCAAAAGAAAGCTGGAGTAGCCAGCTTATATACTTATATCAGAAAACAAGACTTTAAAGTAAAGGATGTAACAAGAGATGAAGAAGGGCATTGTATAATAATCACAGGGACTAACCAGCAGGAAGAGCTAACAATTATAAATGTCTCTGTGCCAAATTCAGTGGCACCCAAATTGATCAAACAACTAATTACAAAATAAGCAATATTATTGATAAAAATGTGTTAATGGCAAGGGACTTTAACACTCCACTCAGAGCATTGGATAGATCAACTAAACAGGGAATCACTAAAGAAACAAAGACCCTAAATGACACATAAGAACAGGTGGGCCTGACTGACATCTTCAGGGTCCTTCATCCCGAAGCAAAGGAATTTACATTCTTCTCAAATGAAGATGGTACATTTTCCAAGATAGACCACATACTGGGGCACAAGGAAACTCTCAATATATATAAAATAATTGAGATCATACCATGCGCACTTTCAGATCACAATGCTATGAACTTGAAATCAAACACAGGAAAAAGTCTGGAAAACCGCCAAAAACATGGAGGCTAAAGAACAACCTACTAAGAACGAATAGGTCAACCAAGCAACTAGAGAAGAATTTTAAAAATACATGGAAACAAATAAATTGAAAATACAACAATCCAAATCCTTTGGGATGCAGCAAAGGCAGTTCTGAGAGGAAAATACACTGTAATCCAGGCCTATCTCAAGAAACAAGAAAAACCACTAACACAAAATCTAACAGCACACCTAAAGGAACCAAAAGCAGAACAGCTAAGACACCTCAAACACAGCAGAAAGAGTTAAATAAAAAAACTCAGGGCAGAAATAAATAATATGGGAATCGAAAAAGTAGTGGAACAGATCAATGAAACCAAGAGCTGTTTCTTTGAAAAAAATAAACAAAATTGATAAACCTCTAGACCGGCTTCTCAAGAAGAAAAGAGACTGGACCCAAATATATAAAATCATGAACGAAAAGGAGTGATTACAACCAATCACTCAGAAATACAAGCAATTATCAGGGAATATTATGAAAAATAATATGCCATCAACCTACACAACCTGGAAGAAATGGACATTACTAAACAGTCACACACTAACAAAACTCAAAAGGAAGAAATAGAAATTTGAACAGACCTATAACTAGTGAGGAAATTGAATCAGATATCAAAAATATCCCAAAAAATAAAAGTCCTGGACCAGATGGCTTCCCTGGGGATTTTTACCAGACATTTAAAACAGAGGTAATACTTATCCTTCTCAAGCTGTTCCAAAAAATTGAGATGGAAGGAAAACTCCTGGAATCATTCTATGAAGCCAGCATCACTTTGGTTCCCAAACCAGATAGAGACCCAGCAAAAAAAGACCACTTACAGGTCAATATCTCTGATGAATATGGATGCAAAAATTCTCAACAAGGTACTAGAAAATCGAATTCAACAGCATATAAAAAGAATTATTCACCATGATCAAGTAGGATTCATCCCTGGGTTGCAGGGCTGCTTCAATATTCGCAAATCAATGTGATATATCATATTAACAAAAGAAAAGATAAGAACCATATGATCCTGTGAATAGATGCAGAAAAAACATTTGACAAAATACAGCACTGTATCCTAATAAAAAACCCTCGAGAAAGTTGGGATAGAAAGAACATACTTAAACATCATAAAAGCCATTTATGAAAAGCCCACAACTAATATCCTCAAAGGAGAAAAACTGAGATCCTTCCCCCTGAGATCAGGAACACGACAGGGATATTCGCTCTCACCACTGCTATTTAACATAGTACTGGAGGTCCTAGCATCAGCAATTAGACAACAAAACGAAATAAAAGGCATCAGGGTTGGCAAGGATGAAGTCAAACTTTCACTTTTTGCAGGTGACAGGATACTCTATACGGAAAACCGGACAGAATTCACCAAAAGTCTGCTAGAACGGAACCATGAATAAATCAAAGTCGTAGAGTACAAAATCAATGTAAAGAAATCGGTTGCATTTTTATACACCAACAATGAAGCATCAGAAAGAGAAATAAAGAAGCTAATCTCATTCTCAATTGCACCAAAAACCATAAAATACCTAGGAATAAACCTAACCAAAGATGTAAAAAATCTCTACGCTAAAAACTATAAAAAACTTATGAAGGAAATTGAGGAAGACACAAGGAAATAGAAAAACATCCCATGCTCATGGATTGGAAGAATAAATATTGTTAAAATGTCAATATTACCCAAAGCAGTCTACACATTCAAAGTAATCCCAATCAAAATTGCACCAGCATTCTTCTCAAAGATAGAGCAAACAATCCTAAAATTTGTATGGAACCACAAAAGACCCCTGATAGCCAAAGTAATATTGAAGAAGAAAACCAAAGCGGGAGGTATCACAATCCCAGACTGTAACCTCTACTACAAAGCGATAATCATCAACACAGTACGGTATTGGGACAAAAACAGATACATAGACCAATAGAATAGAATAGAGAACCCAGAAATGGACCCACAAGTATAAGGCCAACTTATCTTTGACAAAGTGGGAAAGAGTATCCAATGGAAAAAAGACAGCTTCTTTAACAAATGGTGCTGGGAGAACTGGACAGCAACATGCAAAAGAATGAAACTAGACCACTTCCTTACACCACTCACAAAAATAAATTCTAAATGGATAAAAGATCTGAATGTGAGACAGGAAACCGTCAAAATCCTAGAGGAGAAAGCAGGAAAAAGCCTCTTTGACCTAAGACGCACCAACTTCTTACTCGACATGTCTCCAAAGGCAAGGGAATTAAAAGCAAAGATGAACTATTGGGACCTCATCAAGATAAAAAGCTTCTGCACAGCAAAAGAAACAACCAACAAAACGAATAGGCAACCAACGGAATAGGAAAAGATCATCACAAATGACATATCGGATAAAGGACTAATATCTAAAATTTACAAAGAACTTACCAAACTCCACACCCGAAAAACAAACAACCCAGTGAAGAAATGGGCAGAAGATATGAATAGACACTTCTCCAAAGAGGACATTCAGATGGCCAACAGACACATGAAACGATGCTCAATGTCTCTCATCATCAGGGAAATACAAATCAAAACTACACTGAGATACCACCCCACACCAGTCAGAGTGGCTAAAATGAACAAATCAGGAAACTATAGATGCTGGCGAGGATGTGGAGAAGCAGGCACCCTCCTACACTGTTGGTGGGAATGCAAAATGGTGCAGCCACTTTGGAAAACGGTGTGGAGGTTCCTCAAAAAAATGAAAATAGAGCTACCCTATGATCCAGCTATAGCACTGCTAGGAATCTACCCAAGAGACACAGGAATGCTGATGCATAGGAGCACGTGTATCCCAATGTTCATAGCAGCACTTTCGACAATAGCCAAATCATGGAAAGAGACCAAGTGCCCATCAACTGACGAATGGATAAAGAAGTTATGGTACTTATATACAATGGACTACTATGTGGCAATGAGAAAAAATGAAATCTGGCCATGTGTAGCAACATGGATGGAACTGGAGGGTATTATGTTAAGTGAAATAAGTCAGTCAGAAAAAGACAGATACCATATATTTCCACGAATAGGTGGACTTTGTGAGACTAAGCAGAAACCAGGGGGAGGGGAAGAGGGGAAAGGAAAAAAAGACACAGAGAGGGAGGGAGATAAAACATAAGAGACTCTCAAAGACTAAGAACAAACTGAGGGTGAGGAGGATGAGGGAGGGGGGAGAGGGGGTGATGGGCATTAAAAAGGGCACATGTTGGGATGAACACTGGGTGTTATATGTAAACCAATTTGAAAATAAACTATTATAAAATTAAAAAAAAAGAAAAAAAAAAGCAATGGAGGTCCAAAGACAGCTAACCAATATCTTTAAAGCGTTAAGTTCTCTCCTGCTTTCTTCCTCTTTACAAATTCTATTTATTATATTTTGTTCCAATTTGCATGTCATTTTCTCCCTTTTATTCCATGTGAATTCATTCTTCAAATCTTAGCTTAAGCATTTCTTTTCATAAATCTATCCTGACTTTATAGTGTTTAAGGTGACCTTCCTCTCTACTACTTTAACATACATTCAATTCTCAATTATAACCCTAAACTCATCTAGTGTTGTTGGTTTTTTTTTTAAATTCTTTTCTTGGGACACTTGGGTGGCTCAATTGGTTAAGCATCTGACTCTTGGCTTCGGCTCAGGTCATGATCTCATAGTTTGTGGGTTCAAGTCCCACATCGGGCTCTGTGCTGGCAACACAGAGCTTGCTTGGGATCCTCTCTCTCCCCCTCTCTCTTTTCCCCTACCCTGCTTGCTTTCTGTCTCTCAAAATACATACATACGTACATACATACATACAAATAAAATAATTTTCTTCCCGTTAATCTGTGAGCTCCGTGATGGCACATATTACCACATTCATTTTTTTATGTTCCGTTAGTACCTTGCCTGACAGTAGTATTTGCTTAAGAACCTGAGTCAAGCCATTCAACTTAAGTACAATATGCTACAAATTAATAGGTGACCAAAAATATGCCCACTCCATCCATTAGAATCTAATGGGGAATAAGATGTTAAAGAAGTAAAACAAAATAGTATAACAATTGTGACAAATGAAACAAACTGTGATACGACGGAAAAGAACAGGGAAAAGAAGAGGAGAAAATAACTTAGTAAATCTATTTAGAGGTGTAGTCAAGGAGAATTTCACAGTAACACACTTGATCTGTTTTAAGTTGTGCTTTCAATGAGTGATTTTTGCTCCATTTACATGTACTTTCTATATATTTTTAGATTTTTTTCCAGTCGTGTATGTGAAACTTTTCTGAGTTTCACAAACCAGTCTATCATGAATTAAAGAACATTAAGAAAATTAAAATTCACTTCATAGTTGATTCCAAAGAGGGCCTAGAGTCACTATTTTTGGTGAACAAAATTATTATTTGGGGCACTAGAAGGAAAAGAAAGAGTTCTTTTCTGATTATTGTAGTAATCCTAGAGTAAGGGATTGAAGATTGCGTATTTCTTTTCTTTTCTTCCATTCCTTTGACTCACTTATTCCCGAGATAGGTGACCACTATTCACCAGATCCTAAATACCTAAAGTTCATGTTCCTTATGAAGTGAGGTAAGAGGAAATATGGATACATTTAGTCTCTAGATTAAAAAATTAATTAAATTTGCCTTAACAATATTTTTCCTTCTACCAACTTTTGATACTATTAATGGAAGCCAAACTGATGAGTTTGAGTATCAAATTTTATTTATCATCTGTATTCTCCTTATGAGGGCACATAGGTACCAAAAGGTATGCAGTCAGAAAGATAGAGAAATACAGGATCCTGGTTATTCACTAAACTGGTTCTGATGGAAAGCCCATTATGCTCTATTTATTTTTCAGATTATTCCTTACCTGGGATTAGTGTTCTTTCAAGATGGACACATCAAGAGGCCATTAAAGTATAGGGTGACAGCAAAGGGACTGAAGACTCCATATGAGAAGAAATCAATGTTATTCCCTTTTGGTCCCTAGCATAAAAACACACTCAGTTGTGTTTGTTAGATATCATTGTTCATTTATCTATCCAACAACAACAAAAATGAATGCCTACTATGTGCTCGTGGAACTATTGTATACTCTCAGGATACAGTGGTATCTGAGATTGTTATCATCATGCAACTTACATTAGGGAAGGGAGAGGAGGTAGACAGTAAATAAAAAAGCAAGCAAATAAGATAATTTCAGATTGTGATAAATTCTATAAGTACAAAAAAACAGGGTGATGTAGTAGTGGCTTGGAAGGGAGCAATGTTAGATGGGAAGACTCTTTAAAGAGATGATATTTGAATTGAGACTGAAAGCTGAGTAAAACCCTTTCACAAAAAAAGTCAGGGTGGGGTGCCTGGGTGGCTCAGTTGGTTAAGCATTTGACTCTTGATTTTGGCTCAGGTCATGATCTCACAGTCATGAGATCGAGCCCTAGTTGGGCTCCATTCCCAGCATGGAGCCTGCTTAAGATTCTCTCTCTCCCTCTGCCCCTGTTTCGTGCTCTTTCTCTTTAAAAAAAAACAGAAAGAAAGAAAGTCAGAGAAAGAACTTAGCAGAGAAAAGAGCAACTACAAAAATCCTAAGGGAAAAACAGGCTTGATGTTCTCTAAGAAAGAAATTCAACATGACAGGAATGTTAATGAAGTAGATAAATCATGCTGGGGTTTGTAAGATACGTTAAGACATTTAGTTTTACTGCCAGCTCAGTGGAAAGTCACACTGTAGATCTTTCTCCACAGGCATGATTCTGAATGCCATGCAGAGATGGTTTGCAGGATTCCACAACTGGAAGGAGAAAGAAGCGTTCAGAATCTGACAGAAGTCCAAGTGAGAGGTATTGGTATCTAGAACTTGACAGTGGAGATAAAAAGAAGAAATCTATTTCAGAAGTGTAACAAAGTTTACTGATGATTGGACATGGGGTGTAAGGGAAAGAGAGAAACTAAGGATGACCAAAGATTTTGATTTAAACAGCTGGATGAATGGGGAACACTGGAGGAAACGCAGGGGTATTTTGTGAGGGGAATAATCAGACTTTGGTTTTGACATGGTTAGTTGGAGACACCTACTAGACATCCAAGTGGAGGTCTTGAGTAGTCAGTTGGATATATAGATTTGAATCAGAGGATACAAGTCTGAAATAGAAATAGAAATTTGATAGTTATCAGCATATGGCTGCTATTTAAAGTCTGTTACTAGACTTATGGACAGAGTGTAAATATAGAGAAAAAAAAGAAAGGTTAGTAACAAGATCTTGGGTGTTTCAACATTTAGAGATCAGGTAGAAAGGGGAAGCTGGGCCAGCAAAAGGAACTGGGATAGATCACATAGATCATTAGGAGGAAAAACAGGAGAGTGTGGTGTCATGGGAGCAAAGAGAGAAAAGAATGTATCTCAAGAGTTAGGAAATGGCCCACTATATTACATTCTACTGAGAGAAATGTCATATGAAGAGAGAAATAACATTGGATTTCGCAACATGAGTTGATTAATAACCTTGACAAGAGCTGTTTAGCAGAGTAGTGGGGACAGAAGCAAACATGGCAAGGATTGACAAGTAGACGAGAAGTTAGGGAATTGTTATAATGAAGGTGGATACCTTTTTTGAAATGTTTTGTAGTGATAGGAAGCAAAAATATGAGGCAGTAGCTGGAAGAAAATGTGGAGTTAAGTTTTTTGTAATGCAAATTTGTATATTAATAAGAAGGATCCAGGAGAGAAGGATAAATGTTGTACTACAAGATAGAATGGGAATAATTACATGAATAAAGTCCTTGAGAGGGCAAGAAGGATCCTGAGTGCATTTGGAGAAGTTGGTCTTTGATACAAAGCAGACACTTTATCCAAATAGAGTTTATGGATACAGATGTAGGTAGGTTTGTAAGTTGGTGGTGGGAAGATAAAAAGAGTTCTATTTTGATAATTTCTGTTTTCTTAGTGAAATAAAGTGAAATTGTCAACTATAAATAAAGAACATGTAGAAGCTGGAAGTTTGTGGAGAGAAGGGGTAGTAAAATAATTGTCTCAGATAGAAGAAGTATTAATTAATGAAATAATTGTAGTATGGCTTAGTCAGTGTTGTTAGGTTCTTTGCAATTTTTTAAAAAAATTTTTAACATCTATTTATTATTGAGAGACAGAGCATGAGCATGGGAGGGGCAGACACACACACACACACACACACACACACACACACACACACACGGAATCCGAAGCAAGCTCCGGGCTCTGAGCTGTCAGCACAGAGCCTGACGCAGGGCTTGAACTCACAAACCATGAGATCATGACTTGAACTGAAGCCAGACACTTAATCAACTGAGCCACACAGGCGTCCCATTTTGCAATTTTTTTTATCACACATTTTCAAACCTTAAGTTCATCTGAGAAAATCAGATCCAGCCCTCCATGGTGCAGTCTATCCCTGGTTCTGAGTATTACTGCCCTAGGTAGAGCCTTAGTCTATAACAATTGGAAAAACTTTATTATTATTATTATTATTATTATTATTTTTTTTTTTAATGTTTATTTTTGAGAGAGAGAGAGACAGAGCATGAGTGGGGGAGGAGCAGAGAGAGAGGGAGATGGAAAAAATTTATTGACATTGGAGAAGGGAATAAATGGGGCAACTGCTTTGCCTGTGACTTCTAATACATGGGGCACCTAGTCAGGCCATCCCAGATAAATAAGATGGACCTGTTGTGTATATTCTTACACACATTTTTTTTTTTTGCTCTTTGGAATGTTATCGGAGAATTCTAGAAACTTCTCTTGATTTCCTTACTATTCCCAACCCTTAGATGATGCTTTGCTCTTTGATTATGAATTCAAATGGGAATCTACTGACTTTCCTTATCATGTTCTAATGGGCCCCTCCACAATGCTTTTTCTTCGTCCTTTGAAATTGCCAAGCTAGACAAGGGCTTAATGCTCTACTAAATATATCTGTCTCACACTCTCACAGCATCATCTTCATTGTGGGTGCTGAACAGTGGAATTAATGATTATGGCTGTGTAATACAAAATAGGGAATTTCAAGTTTTTTCTGAAATAAAATATGGAAAAGGAATTATTTTTGATGGAGAAACTGAAAGGCACATTGAATGTGGTTTT
Source organism: Paguma larvata (assembly GCA_030068075.1). Taxonomy (NCBI): domain Eukaryota; kingdom Metazoa; phylum Chordata; class Mammalia; order Carnivora; family Viverridae; genus Paguma; species Paguma larvata. The sequence continues at coordinate 66,018,586 of CM057830.1, forward strand.
GAAAAACATGAAGAGCCTCAGCTTTGGGTCTAAAAACAGTGACACAGGGTAAGGTGATCAGGATAGTCCCACTTTCCGTTGGTTGTCCCAATGTAAACATTAATTGTTCCCCCTGTTACTCTCCTAAGTGCTCTGATTTGGACAATAAACTATATTATTACCTTGTGTAATGGTCTAATATAGTCACTGACTCTGGATAAAACTGTCTTCAGTAGCTAGCTGCTATTCTTTCTGGACTCCCATGTGCTACTAAAAATAGAATGCTACACTGTCATCAGTACCATCACCACTACAATAACCACTACCTATAGGGCATGATCTCAAAAAACAATCTTGTCATGTCAGTCTGGCCTTGCATTCTACTCTACAATTTTCTACTCTTAGATTCTGCCTGAAACACTTTTCTACATTTACCTAGTTGAATCAAGGGCTGGGTCTGGATTAATAACTTTAACTTAGGCCCAAACGGGACAAATTGGAGGTACAGGGCCATCCCTTTACATGCTATTACCCCTTTACTGTTTTCTTTGTTATTTTTCTCCCAAATATTGCTAAAGCTAGAGAATATGGTTTGTGACCCCCATGTCCAAATTTTAGATAAGCCTCTTTTCATCACATTAGATATACTCTTCTCTCTTGTCTGCTAGAGAAAGAGACCTGATCCAATTAAGTTAAGTCCACTACGGAAATAAAGGTAGCCCCTTTAAGACCTGATGTATGGAATGATCAGGAGCCCTTGATTCTGACTACTATGACATCAGGGATCAAGGATCAGAGGGACTGGCTATAGATACAAGTGAAGTTTTGTTGTCAAGCTTCATTGAAATCACACTTTCAAGAGTCATGGTTTTCTTTTTTTGTTTTGTTGTGATTTTTTGGTTTATTTTAAAGAAGATCGCAAAAAAAAACCAGAAAAGGAAAGCCCAAAGACAAAAGAAAGATATTTAAACAACGGAGGAGAAATATTGGGTCTGTCTCATTCTCATTTGTATCAGAGTGTTTTTCTAGATACCTAATCTTTATCTCATCTCTGACATTATTACCAATCCATGATTCCTCACCCCACCCTTCAGAGGTGGTTGTGAACATGAGCTGAGATTTAGGAATGAGTCATGGTGTATATTTCACATATTACTTACTTAATTGATTACTTTTTATTTTTTTAATGTTTATTTTTTAAATAAATAATAAATTTATATTGACTCCATCAAAATGACCATGTCAACAATGTTATGTACCCAACGTAACCATTGTGGCTATAAGAATAGGCTCTGTATAGATCTAGTCTCAATCTACTGTTATATGTCTCATATGTATGTTAAAATTCCAATTTCTTGTTTCAAAGCCTATGTTACTACAACTTGCTCTTTCTGATGCAATTACTCAAAGTACAGTCTTTAAGTACCAAGCATTTATCAATTGACTTATGTGTATTAGCTTCTCTCCAAAGCTCCCTGCAATATGCTGTGACTGTTTGATATTGAAGCTCTCTATATTCAGCCTAAGTATTCTTTTTTCTGAGATATTTTTGCCAACTGTGTTTTCTCTGGGTATGTTTTCCACATTATGACAATGGAAAGGGGGATTTTTATATAATCCTTTTGGCTAGAAAGATCACTTAGTGCTTAGAGTGGCAGCTGAAATGAATCTTCCATTTGGATTTCTTCTTCAAAATACCATTCTCCATCATAGATAAATAGATGATAGATAGATGTTGCTAGATGATAGATGATAGATAGATAGATAATGGATATATAGATGATGGATTCGATAGGTAATGGATGGATAGATCGATGATAAATTTATAGATGATAGATAGATATAGATAGATAGATAGATAGATAGATAGATAGATAGATAGATATGAGAGACAGATGTGCTAAATTATTGCTATAAGTAAGCATTTGCCTTTTAGCAATAGCTTTGTTTATTGGTCATTTTTAAGAATCAAGCCTGGAGATATCTTGACATTTAAGTATTTATCATGTAGAATCATTGTGGGCTATTGTGTTTCAAATTTCCTTAAAATCATGGCTAAACCTTTCCTCACTCACTTAAAAAAATCTATGTGCAGACTCCTTGGAGCTCACCCCATCAGAGTATGCTTCCTAGAAGTCCTATATCTCCACCACCAAAGATCTCTGGAAAAATTTACAAGTAAGTTCTCTTAAAAAGAAAGTCAAAACATGTAAACACTTAAAAAGAAAGCCCAATCTTATTTGGAAATAATTTTAGTAGAGAGTTTTATGTATTTATTTTTCAGTAGGAGTTGAGGTTGCAGGGAGGAAGGGGCACTGTCAGAGATAACAATATTTCTAACTAAATATAGGTGGCTGTATTTATAACAGGCTAGAAAATAACTCTTTGACACATTTCCTGAGAAAAAGGTAGTATTGACCAAATTAATCTGTAAAATTTTGAAAATTGTACTTCCTTCATTTATCTAGATATCATAGTAATTTCTCAAACATTCTGAGAAAGAACAGGAAATATTCCCTAACAAAAACCCTAGTTTTAGTGAGAAATTGAATAAAAGGGGAATGATTTTCTTTGTTTTATGAAGATGACATTATTTTATTATATGTGTTATATCAATCAAATGTGACTTCTAAATGATTTCATTTATTTGCTTCTTGTAGGGTATAGTAATAACAATCTATTTTACTATAATACTTAACACTATGTGTTTTATTTTTTAAAGCATCCTGAAATATTTCATATTTATTTTTTCATTTAAAATAGCTTTATGATTCATGAACCCAAAGAGGACAATCCTTACATGTATCTATCTTATAATTGGAATGGCTCTCTGGGAACAGCTAAACTTGAAGGAAATTATGGGAACAAGTATTCTTCAACCACACACTTGAAGCCACTCTTCGTATGTATCATGCATTTCAATTTCCATATGTGATTATCATCACCATAATTCAAGTAAAAATAACACAATAAATACTAAGACTTTGCTATAGCAAAAGGATATGACAATATCAATTGAGGTAAAGATGGAAAGCTTAGCTTATAAGACTTGCTATCACAATTACTTCATTTTTAAAATGAGATTAGGAAATATGGGTCAAAAGTATAGTATATTTAATACTCTATATGCATGAATATACTTTATGTATACATGAATCATTAGAAATATGAGTCAAAATTATAGTATATGTAATACTTCAAATGTATTAATATACTATATATCTTACTTAAATTTTCAATTTTTAGAAAGGAGATTTGATATCAGAGGAAGATTGATTAAATGCTATGAGATTAACTCAAAAGTCAGAATAGTCTTATTCTGATACTAGCTAATTGCTTATCTTTAGTTACAGGACATATTAATAAGATAAAGTGCAAACTGTGTTTCTCTGTACAGTAGAAACAGTTATCAGAAAACAATAGTGAAATGAATTATCATATAAAAGGTTTTTTATGGATTTTCTTGAAATATAATAACTTATAGAAAAATGAGCCTAAAAATTCATTAAAAATGAATAACTGGTGTTTGCTGACATATTGAAGTGGTTTTTTGAGGAGGCAGTTTTAGTTAAGTTGGCCACATGACAAAATAACCTTCCCAAAAAAACTCACTGTGGTCTTTCCTGACTTCACTTCCCCTTGCAAGATGAACAACTAATGACTATTCATGAACAAGACACTAATGAGAGAATCCTAGAACATGGGGCTGAAGGTGAAATACCTGCCAGTACCACAAAGACCAGGACAGACTCCATTAGAAGGCTAAAAGAAGCAGCTACACAGTGACCACATTGCCCCTCCCCTAGGCCAGTGCAACACTACTTGGAGAGGTCTCTCCTGAGTCTCCAGTTCCTCCAGTGTGAAAAGAGATCCTAAGGGGACAACTAGTCTCCCCAGCACTGTGGGAACCCCTAATGTGGTATCATCCCATAAGGACTACAGTGGAATCTGCAGGGTTCAACCACTGGCAATCTGTGACAGAGAAGGTAGGGAGCTTGCAGCAACCAATTCACGTATCTTGGAAAACTGAGTTCAATCTGCAGTGTCCAAGTAGTAATCCCAACCAGCAGTTCTGCTCATCTGAAGAAGTAGGTGGTATACTTCGACTAGGGATGTTTTTAAGATGCAGAACTGTGTGATTTGGGTCCCCAGTTGATTTTTGCAGGCCTTGGTGTCTGATTTGCCCATTCCCAGGAAAACCTCCGACTAAGGGGAGTGTCTCTGGGCCCCATCTGGCCATAGGGGCTGGCAAGAGCACATGGATGCTGTGTAGTCAAGCAATGCTCCAGCTGAGAGGCACGTGATGGTGATTGCCCCCAGAGCAAAGTCAGTAGCAGGCATGGAGGATTCTTCTGCTATGCTCAGGCGGGAGGGTTAATTTATAGCCAAGGCTGAAAGTTACTCTCAGCCCCTCCAAACTGGAAAACCTGTTTGTGAAAAGTGTAAGAAGCCTGGAGGGGCCTCTCCTTATTCTGCCCAAACAAGGAAACTGAGACACATCTCCACCCACTGTGGAGAGTGTCTCCTGACACTGTCTGAACAAAATAGCTGCCAGTAAGATCTGGTTACACAGATAACTCAGCAATACTTTAGCTGAGAGATAGGCAGGCAGAACCAACAGACTGCAGAGTAAAGCCAGCGGCCCTCTGTGGCCAGGTAACTTGGAGTATGGGTTGGCTTGAGTTAAGACAACAAAGATCTTTATCAGCTTGAGAGCTGCTTCTCCTGCTGCACCTAGGAAGGAAAGCTAATTCATAGCCCCACTCATTGGCGAATATAGCTTTCAGCCTGCTCGACAAGGGAACCTAATCAGAACACATTGGAAGCTGTGTAGCCCATCAAACAGTCTTGCTCACAGGGGGCACTTGAACGAAGCATGGCCTGTGGCTTTCCCCATCTGCAGAGCAAAACTAGTGGCCTCACCTTACTAGGGAATTCAGTTACTCTCTTGCATGATTGGAGTCCCCAAAAAATGAGCCCAGGCCCTGCGTCCCAACCTGCTTCTCTGCAGGGAAGTTAATTCATAGCCCTGTTTACTACTGAATAATAACATAATTTCATATGGTTAGGTTGAAACATAACTTAGTTTCAACCATCTAGTAGGCCTGACCAGAGAATCAGGGCAACCACAGAGCCCATACTACAGCTTACTTGAGCAGGGAACTAAGCCAGCAGTCCTATATAACTGTTCTCAGCCAGTGGCACACCTCCTCCTCTAGGCTTGAACAGTTGCCTCACCTACAAATAGACCTTAATAGACAGCTCCACCTACCCAAGGACACCACCAGAAGATACCCAGAAACCCAAACTGTGCCTAATGGTGAAAATCTGTCTCTACCAAAGTAAACTTATAAAGTCTGGAAGAAAACTTCAATTACTCAAATGTGCAGATACCAATATAAGGTATCAAAGATGATGAAAAATCAGGTAAATATGACACCACCAGAGGAAATTAATAAGGCTCCAAATAACTCACCCTAAAGAAATAGATATTTATGAACTGTCAAAGAATTCAGAATAATCCACTTAAAGAAGATTAGCAACTAAAAGAACACAAAAACAACTAAACAAAATTAGGTAAACAAGATATGAACAAAAGAAGAAGTTCAACAAAGAAATAGAAACCATAAAAAAGCTCCAGAAATCCTAGAGCTGAAAAATACAATAACTGAAATAAAGAGTTCAATAGAGAGCTCCACAAGCAGACTCAACTAGGCAGAAGAAAGAATAAATGACTAGAGGATAGGACATTAGAAATCATTTAGTCAGAGGAGCAAAAAAATTTCTTAAAAATGAAAAAGAGTGAAAAAAGCCTATGAGACTTATGCAATATAATGGAAACATACAATATTCATATTATGGGAATTCCAGAAGGAGAAGAGAAATAGAAAAGAACAGAAAGTGTATTCAAAGCAATAATCACTGAAAACTTTCTGAACTTGAGGAGAGAAATGGACATCCAGATACATGAGGCCCAAAAGATCCCAAATAGGTTGAACCCAAAAAGAGTTACATCGAAACACATTATAATCAAATCATCAAAAGTCAAAGAGAAAAAAAAAAAAGAATTTTAAAAGGAGAAAGAGAAAAAAATAGATGTTAAATACAGGAAAATCTCCATAAGATTATGGGTATATTCCTTGACAGAAACATTTCAGGCAGGAGACAATGGGATGACATATTCAAAATATTGAAAGAAAAAAATCATATCAACCATGAATATTATACCTGGCAAAGCTGTTCTTCAGAAATGAAGGACAAATAAAAACTTGCCCAAACAAACAGAAGGTGAAGGAATTTATTACCATTAGACCTGCCTCACAAGAAATGCTCAAAGAAGTTTTTTGAGTGGAAATAAAAGATGCTAATTAACATCATGAAAACACAAAACGTTAGTGAAAAACTCAATGGTAAACATATAGTCAAAGTTAGATTCTGTAATTTGGTAATGGTGGTACATCATTCACCCACAATTCTAGTTTAAAGGTAAAAAGGAATGTAGTAAAAATAACTGTAATGACAATAATCCATTATTAGTTACACAATAAAAAATATGTAGAGTGTAACAATAGTAACCTAAAATTTAAAGAGGAGGAAATGCGAAAGTGTAAAGTTTAGGAATTATATTGAATTTAAGTTATTATTGGCTTAAAATAGGGTGTTGTAATTTAAGACATTTTATGTAAGCCTCATAGTAACCACAAGGGAAAAACCTACAGTAATTACACAAAATAATGTGATAAAGACATCAAATTATATTGACATGACATACATCAAAACATACACAAAAAAGACAGCAGGATAAGAAGCCAAAAACAATAAATCTATAAAATATCAGAAAAAAATTAACAAAATGACAATAGTAAGTCCTTACCTATAAACAATACTTTAAACATAAAAAGATTAAATTCTCCAATCAAAAGGCATAGAGTGACATAATGGATAAAAAAATAAGCTGCTTACAAGAGACTCACATTAATTTTAAAGAAAGCAATAGACTGAAAGTGAAAGGATAGAAATAGACATTTCAAGCAAATGGTATATATTGGTTACCATGTAATATACATGCATATATATATATATATACACACACACACACATCAGGGATAGTCATACTTACATCAGACAAAATAGGCTTTAAAGTAAAAATGGTAAAAAGAAAAAAAGAATGTCATTACATGATGAAGGACTCAACCCATCAAGAAGATATAACAATTATAATATTTATGCACCCAACATTAGAGCACCTAAATATATAAAGAGAAAGCAAACAGAGTTGAAAGGAGAAATAAACAGAAACACAATAATAGTTGAAGACATAATATCCCACTCTCAAAAATAGATTGTCCAGACAGAGAATCAATAAAGAAACAGTGGAAATGAACAAAACTACAGACCAAATGGACCTAACAAATATATACAAAACATTCTATCCAATAACAGCAGTATACACGTTGTCTCAAATGCACAATGATCATTTTCTAGGAGACATCATATATTGGGCCACAAAATAAGTCTTAGCAAATTCAAAAAGACTGAGGTCATAACAAGTATCTTCCCTGACCACAACAGCATAAAACTAGACATTGATAAAAGAAAAAAACTGGAAAATTTACAAACACATTGAAATTAAACAATACTCTCTAGCTGGTCCGAGAGTTGTGGGTTATCGTTAAGCTGATTAACAATACTCTCTGAACAACCAATGGATCAAAGAAGAAATTGAAGAGAAAATAAATGAAAAAATTATTGAGACAAATGAAAATGGAAAACAAACATACTAGAATTTATGGTTTGCAGCAAAAACAAGTCTAAGAGGAATGTTCATCAAAATAAATGCCTAAATTTTAAAAACGCAAGAAAGATCCCCCCAAAAAATTAACTGAACACTTTAAGAAACTAGAAAAAGAAGAATGCACTGAGATCAAAGTTAGAAGAAAGAAAAAAAAAAAAAAAGAAAAGGTTAACAAAATTGACAAACTTTTAGTTAGACTAATCGAGGAAAAAACAGAGAAGACCCAAATCAATAAAATTACAAATGAAAAATACATTACAACTGATACCACAGAAATACAAAGGATCGTAAGAAGCTACTATGAAAAACTACATGCCAGCAAAGTGGACAACCTAGAAGAAATGGAAAACTTTAGGGGCACCTGGATGGCTCAGTCAGTTAAGCAACTATCTTCAGTTCAGGTCGTGATCTCACAGTTAGTGTGTTTGAGGCCCATGTCAGGCTCCATGCTGAGGTCTTGGAGCCTGGAGCATGCCTAAGAATCTGTGTCTCCCTTTCTTTCTCTGCCCCTCCCCTGTTCATGCTCTCTCTCAAAAATAAAAAAAATATATAAAAAAATAAAAGAAATGGAAAATTCTTAGAAAGAAAAATTCTTAGAAACATGCAACCTACCAACTGAACCAGGAAAAAACTAAAAATCTGAATAGATCGATTACTAGGAAGGAGATTGAATCTGTAATCAAAAATCTCCCAGTGAATGAAAGCCCAGGATCAGATGCTTCTCTGGTGAAGTTTACCAAATATTTGAAGAAGAATTAGCATCAATCTTTCTCAACCTTTTTCAAAAATATATCGAAGAGGAGGGAATATTCTTAAACTCATTTTACAAGGCCAGCCTTATCATAATTATCCTAATATCGTAATACTTAATATCCTAATCAAAGCCAGAAAAGGACATTACTGGAAATTATATACCAATATCCTTGATGAACACAGATACAAGAATTCACAATAAAATACTAGCAAGTCAAATTAAGCATCAGATTAAAAGGATCATTTACCATGATTGAGTGGGATTTACCTCTGGGATGAAAGGATGGTTCAACACATGCCAATCAATCGAAGTGATACATCACATTAATAGACTGAAGGGAAAGGATGATTATCTCAACAGACAGAAAACATTTGACAAAATTCAACATCTGTTCATGATAAAAAACACTTAACAAATTAGACATAGAAGGAATATATATCAACATAATACAGGACATGTGGGATAAGCCCACAGCTAACATCATGCTCAACAGTGGGAGATTAAAAGCTTTTCTACTAAAATCAGGAACTAGACAAGGGGGCTTAGTGTCACCATTTGAAAAAATTTTAAAACCAAGTTAGTTAGCACATAGTGTATTAATGGTTTCAGGAGTAGAATTTTGTGATTCATTACTTACATACAACACTCAGGGCTCATCCCAACAAGTGCCCTCCTTAATGCCCATTACCCATTTAGCCCCTCCCTCTCCACCTTCCTCCAGGAACTCTCAGTTTGTCCTCTGTATTTAGGAGTCTTTTATGGAAGCGCTTGGGTGGCTCAGTCAGTTAAGTGTCTGACTTCAGCTCAGGTCATGATCTCATGGTTCATGGGTTTAAGCCCCGTGTCAGGCTCTGTGCTGACAGCTCAGAACCTGGAGCCTGCTTCAGATTCTGTGTCTCCCTCTCTCTCTGCCCTTCCCACACTCATGCTCTGTCTCTCTCTCAAAAATAAAATAAACATTAAAAAGTTTTAAAAAAGAGTCTCTTATGGTTTGTCTCCCTCTCTGTTTTTATCTTATTTTTCCTTCCTTTCCCAATGTTCATCTGTTTTTTTTTTTCTTAAATTCCACATATGGGTGAAAGCACATGATATTTATCTTTCTCTGATTGACTTATTTTACTTAGAATAATACATTTTATTCCCATCCACATTGTTGCTAATGGCAAGATTTCATTCTTTTTGATTGCTGAGTAATTTTCAGCACATCTTCTTAAGCCATTCATCAATCAGTAGACATTTTGGCTCTTTGCATAATTTGGCTACTGTTGCTAGTGCTGCTATAAACATTGGGGTGCATGTGCCCCTTCAAATCTGTATTTTTGTATTCTTTGGATAAATATCTAGTAGTAGTGCAATTGCTAGGTCATAGGGTAGCTCTATTTTAAATTTTTTGAGAGATCTTCATACTGTTCTCCAGAGTGGCTGTACCAGTTTACATTCCCACCAATAATGCAAAAGTGTTTCCCTTTATCTGCATCCTCACCAACATTTGCTTTGGTTTCTTTTTCAACATTACTTTGGCTATTTGGTTTTTTTCCTGGTTTCCTGCAAATTTTAGAATTGTTTGTTCTACCTCTGTGAAAATGCTTGTGTTATTTTGATAGGTATCGCATTGAATATGTAGATTGCTCTGGGTAGGTCGACATTTTAACAATATTTTTCTGATCCATGAGCATCTAATCTTTTTCCATTTCTTTGTGTCTTCAATTATTTCATAAGCTTTCTATAGTTTCCTACATACAGATATTTTACCTCTTTGGTTAGGCTTATTAGGTATTTTTTGGTTTTCTGTGAAACTTTAAATGGAATTGATTCTTTGATTTTCCTTTCTGCTGCTTCATTATTGGTGTATAGAAATGCAAATGCTTTTTTGCATTGATTTTATATCCTGCGACTTTGCAGAATTCATGTATCAGTTCTAGCAGTGTTTTGGTGGAGTCTTTCAGGTTTTCCACGTAGAGTATCATGCCATCTGCCAAGAGTGAAAGTTTGACTTCTTCCTTGCTGATTTGGATGCCTTTTCTTTCTGTTGTCGGATTTGTTAGGATGGGATTTCCAGTACCATGTTGAACAACAGTGGTGAGAGTAGACATCCCTGAACTCAGGGGGAAAGCTCTCAGTTTTTCCCCATTGAGGATGATATTAGCTGTGGGTTTTTCTTATATGGCCCTTATGGTCTTAAGTACTTCCTTCTATCCCTACTTTCTTGAGGGTTTTTATCAAGAAAGATATCAAATTTTGTCAAATGCTTTTTCTGAATCTATCGCAAGGATCATGTGGTTCTTATCCTTTCTTTATTAATGTGATACATCACTTTGATTGATTTGTGGATATTGAACCACCCCTGCAGCATAGGAATAAATCCCACTTGATTGTGGTGAATACTTCTTTTAATATATTGTTGGATTCTCACTCTCACCACTTCTATCCAACGTAGTATGGAAATCTAACTAGAATCAAAGAAGAAAAAGAAATTAAAACATTAAAATTGAAAAGAGCAATTAAAATTGTTTCTATCTGCAGATGAAATTATTTTATATATAGATTATCCTAAATAATCAATCAAAAAACTTAGAACTGATCAATGGATTCAGTAAAGTTGCAGAATATAAAATTAGTATACAAATATCAATAGCATTTCTAAACACTAACAACAAATTTTCTGAAAAAGAAAATGACCCCATTTACAATAACATCAAAAACAATAAAATCCTTAGGAATAAATTTAACCAAGGAGGCGAAAGATATGTACTCTGAAAACCATAAGAGTTTAATAAAAGAAATTGGAGAAGACAGAAATAAATGGAAAGGTATTCCGTGTTTGTGGATTGGGATAATTAATATTGTTAAAATATCCATACTATCAAAAGCCATCTGTATATTCAATGCATTCGCTATCAAGATTCCAGTGGCATTTTTTACAGAAATAGAAAAAAAAAACTCCTAAAATTCATATGGAAACTCAAAAGACCCCAAATAGCCAAAGAAATCCCAAGAAAGAACAAAGCAGGAGGCATCATACCTCCTGATTTCAAGCTATGATATAAATCTATAATAATTAAAATAGTATAGTAGTGGCATAAAAACAGACAAATAGACCAGCAGAAAAGAATCAAGAGCACAAAAATAAACCCAAGCATATACCATCAACTAATATTTCACAAGGGAGTCAAGAATACTTAATGGAGAAAAGGCAGTATCTTCAATAATGGCTCGGAGAACATTGGATATTTACATATAAAAAATGAAGCTTGACCCCTATCTTACGCCCCTCACAAAAACAAACCTAAAATGAATTAAAGACTTAAATGTAAGAACTGAAGGGGCTCCTGGGTGGCTCAGTTGGTTAATCATCTAACTCTTGATTTCGGCTCAGGTCATGATCTCATCATTTGTGAGATCTAGGCCCCATCAGGCTCTGTGTTGACAGTGTGAAGCCTGCTTGGGATTCTTTCTCCGCCCGTCCCTTGCTTGTGTGCATGCTCTTTCTCTCAAAATTAAATTAAAAATGAAAAAGTGTAAGAACTGAAATCACAAAATTTCTAGAAGAAAACATAGGAAAAAAGCTTGATTATGCAAACCTAGAAACAGACTCTTAACTATAGAGAACAAACTGATGTTTATCAGAGGGGAGGTAGATGGGGTGATGAGTTGAATAGGTGATGGGGACTTAGGAGTGCACTTGTGATAAGCACCAGGGTGTTGTAAGCGATTGTTGAATAACTATAGTACACCTGAAACTAATATTACACTGTATGTTAACTAGCTGGAATTTTAATAAAAACTTAAAAAAAGTGGGATGCCTGAGTGGCTCAGTCGGTTAAGTGTCCCACTTCAGCTCAGGTCATGATCTTGCAGTTCACAAGTTTGAACTCCTCACTGGGCTCTGTGCTGACAGCTCAGAGCCTGGAGCCTGTTTCAGATTCTGTGTCCCTCTCTCTCTGCCCCTCCCCCCTTCGCAATCTGTCTCTCCGTCTCTCTCTCAAAAATAATAAATAAACATTAAAGAAATTTTTAAAAACCTTAAAATAGAGAACTGTAAAAAAAAAGACCTTCAGTGTTCATACTTTCTCAAAGCTATTTTAAAATGATATTTCAAAATACTCATGAACATGTTGTCTCTGGGTCTCTGCAATAGAAAAGTGCGTATGTGAGTGTAGAATTTTAATTGTCAAAAAGTAACATATCAACTGCACTGAAATAAAAAAATTAAGTAACATATTATGCTGAGAAAGTGAAGTTTTAGCATGAACCCCTATCATAAAAAAATTTTATAGTAGTGACAAAAGCCTGGTTAGTATGACATAACCAATGTTGCTATAATAACATGATGTGAAAACACTAGTGATATAATTTAACATTTGTGCAAATAATCATGCAATAAGAGAAAAGTGGAATACTTTGTAATAGCAACAAATTTAATTTTATAATTTTACAATACTGTCATCACTTTGCAAGATTAGAGTGAACTTTGGTATTATAACTTTTGAAAAAGAGAGATATTTATTTTTTATGTAAATCTGTTCCTGTAATGTTCGTTTCTTACTTTAGTAAAGAGATTCTGAATTGTACAATATTTAAACTTGTCTGGAGTAGCTGTATTACAACTACAGTATTTAATGGCTGTTTAAAAGTGGCCAACAATTCATTAGCTAAAAGAAAATATTTTTGTGTGTTGTTTTAAATCAGTAAAATTTATAATAGTGATTAAATAGGTTTTTAAAATGACTCAGATATTATAGGACCTATTTTCTAATACATAAGTATGTCTAAACAAGAATAGAATTTTATTAAATGCCATTTAATTACAATTGACATTTTTATCCTTACAGAGCTTTTCCACACCAGAAGTCCCAAAGTCAACCTACATTCAAAGAGAGAAACAACAAATTGGATAACCCAAGTTCTGAAGAGACAGAAGTCCTTTATAGGAGAGGACATGTGCAGATGAAACCCAACTATTAAAAATTTCCTGGAAAAAATGTTTATATATATTTATACACATATACATATTATCATTTAAAAAGCATACTCAGAATATTTTAAGAAAACATTATTAGTATGACTCATGCTGTCAATTATACTTTGCCTTTCTTTCTGTACTTATGCTATTCTTATCTCTTTTATACCTTTAACTTTTCATTTCCCCCACCCTATGACTACAGAGAAAAACTTTCATTTCCAACATCTAACTTCATTAACTCAGCAGAGGTGGCAAATACTCAACTCCAGAATTCAGCATAACACTTACTTATTGATTTATGACATGTATCTTCATAAAATGCTCAGGGAAATGCATAGAAGGTTGGTTGCAAATTGCTTATAGATAATAGTAAATACTTTTTAGTAACTGGATAAATCTAAGGAATTGCACCAAAGCATAGGCATATAAGTAATCAATTTTATTTGAAATATGCAATTTGATTTTAAACTAATTCCTTAAAATAAAGTTAGTATTGCTAAATGATTTCTGTAAACTCAGTGGTGCAGTGGAATGATCCTTTCCTTCTTTCCTTCTTTCCTTTCTTCCCCTATTTCTTCTTCTCCCCTTTATCCCTCTTTTCTTTAAAAGGCACTTATTTCACACCAACCATGTGCTAAGCACTGGTTAGTTGCTAAGGTACAAGACAAATCTGAGGGGTGCCTGGGTGGCTCAGTCGGTTAAGAATCCAACATAAGAGACTCTCAAAGACTAAGAACAAACTGAGGGTGAGGGAGATGGGGGGGAGAGGGGGTGATGGGCATTAAAAAAGGGCACATGTTGGGATGAACACTGGGTGTTTTATGTAAACCAATTTGAAAATAAACTATTTTAAATTAAAAAAAAATTAAAAAAAAAAAAGAATAGCAGCATCTAAAAAAAAAAAAAAAGAATCCAACTTCGGCTCAGGTCATTATCTTGCGGTTCGCGAGTTCGAGCCCCGCGTCGAACTCTGTGCTGACAGCTCAGAGCGTGAAGCCTGCTTCAGATTCTGTGTCTCCTTCTCTCTCTGTTCCTCCCCCACTCGCATGCTGTCTCTCTCTCTCAAAAATAAATAAAGATAAAAAAAAAAGACGAATCTGAGATAGTCCCTGGAGCTCAAGACTGTTAGAAGAGACACAAATATCACTTATTATTCACAAATGGCTAACAGATACATGAAAAAATGCTCAATACCACCCATCATCAGAGAAATACACCTCAAATCTGTCAGAATGACTAAAATTAACAACACAGGAAACAACAGATGCTGGTGAGGCTGCAGAGAAAGAGGAACCCTCTTACACTGTTGGTGGGAATGCCAACTGGTGCAGTCACTGTGGAAAACGGTATGGAGTTAAAAACAGAACTTTCCTATGACCTAGCTAGCAATTTTAGTACTAGGTATTTACCCAAATGATACAAAATGCTGATTCAAAGGGGCACATGCACCCTGATGTTTATAGCAGCATTAACAATAATAGCCAAATTATGGAAAGAGTCCAAATGTCTATAGACTGATGAATGGATAAAAATGATGTGGTATATATATATATACATACATATATATACATATATATATACATATATATATATATATATATACACACACAATAGAAATTACTCAATCATAAAAAAAGAATGAAATCTTGTCATTTGCAACAATGAGAATGGTGCTTGAGTATAATAGGCTGAGTGATTTAAGTCAGTCAGAGAAAGACAAATACAATATGATTTCATTCATATGTAGAATTTAAGAAACAAAACAGATGAACATAGGTGAAGGAAGAAAAAAAGAGAGGGAGGCAAATCTAAGATTCTCAACTATAGAGAACAAACTTAGGTTGCTGGAGGGGAGGTGGGTGGGGGGAGGGGCTAAATGGGTAATGGGTATTAAGAAGGGCACTTATGATGAGCATTGGCTGTTATATGTAAGTGATAAATCACTAAATTCTACTCCTGAAACCAATATAACACTATACATTAACTAACTGAAATTTATTTATTTATTTATTTATTTATTTTTTAATTTTTTTATTTTATTTTTTGAGAGACATAGAGACAGAGTGTGAGCAAGGGAAGGGCAGAGAGAGAGGGAGATACAGAATCCGAAGCAGGCTCCAGGCTCTGAGCCGTCAGCACAGAGCCCGACGCGGGGCTTGAACTCACAGACTGTGAGATCATGACCTGAGCCGAAGTCAGCCGCTTAAGCAACTGAGCCACCCAGGCGCCCCATAACTAATTGAAATTTAAATAAAAACTTGAAAAAAATTCTTCCAGCCCTTATTTAATACTTTATAAATGAATGAATAAATGAATGAATGAATAAAATTTACACATAAAAGCTAAAAAATAATGAAATCAACCTTAAAAAAATCACTTATTATTCAGCGTGATCAATAGAATGACAAAAATGTATACAAAAAAGTAGGAAATCAAAGAACTATTAACCAAACCTAGGGGCAAAATGCGGTGATGATGATGGAGGAAGAAGGCAATTAAAAAGGATGATGCCTAAGCTGTCATAAAAGGTAAATGGGGGGGGCGTGCTCGGTGGCCTCGCCAGTTAAGCATCTGACCTTTGATTTTGGCTCAGGTCATGATCTCATGGTCATAGGATTGAGCCCCACATTGGGCTCTGCGACGATAGCTCAGGGCCTGCTTGAGATTCTCTCTCTCCCTCTTTCTCTCTCTGCTTCTCCCCTACTCTTTTCTCTTTCTCAAAACAAATAAAAAAACTTTTAAAAAAAGGTAAATGGTAGTCAGCCTCATCAACACGAAGAAAGCAAAAGGCAAGGAAGTAAGAAACAACATGGAATATGCAGGGAGCTTCAAGTACTGTTGGAGTGTAAAACTGAGGAAGAGAATAGGATAAGAGGTGAGGCTGAGAAGGTAGCTAAAGACTAGGTCATGGAGGCTTTCACGTTCCTTGTTAAAGAGTTAAGACTAAATCTTATTAGTTATGGGAATCCATTGAAGGGTTTTAAATAATCATAGTCAGATTTCATGTTTTAGACTGATCACTTTTATGGCTGTGTGAAGGATGGATTTGAAGGAAACAAAAATGACATGCAGAGCAACCAATTAGAAGGCAGAGATAATGAGTACTATAACTGGAACAGTGAGATAAAGGACTGAGAAGAATGGCAGATTGAAGTAACTTCTAGGAAGTAAATTTACTAGAGCCAGAGGCTCATGAGATGTCACAGATGAGAGGAAGAAGTTATGATTGAAAGGTTGTTGACACTATTCATGGAGGTAGGTCTCTAAACAGGTCAAGCAGACAGGGTGGGGGCAAGAGAATGGAAGAGCTGGAAGGATAGCAGCAAATTAATGCCACTGTAAACCAATGACCTTCAGATTCAGCTGGGCCATTAACACTGCCCACCCATCTGACCATGAGATAGGTCGCTCTGTAACTCCCACAGTGATTGTAGGCCTTTCCTTGAACTTTGACCAGTTCCCCACTCTTACACCCCCTTTCCCATGAGATGACTTCACTTTGTAATTTAAAAGGGTAAATGGAAACCAGAGATGGGAATTCCCAGACCTACAAATGGTCCTGAATTTACCCGCTTATTTCAAGGTGTCTCATATGCCACTTAAGGGCAACACTTTTACCTGTTCTCTGAATTCCATCCTCCCCAGCATTTATCTGGACCTTGCTGCATCAATAATCTTTTTCTTCTGAGTATCTTCAACGTCTCCCTCTCTATTGATTCCATTTGATAAGCCGAAACATATATTAAACTTTAAAAAGAGAAAAAAGAAAATCCCTCCATGGGAAACCGTGAGAATGTGCGTGTCAGACCTCTAACCAAGGGCCCAAGCTACTGTGTTTTGAAATCCATCCATGCATTTGCCTGGAGGCTATGTTTTCCAGAGGCTGCTTCTAGCTTAGGCAAGAGAGAAAGAGGGATACTAATGTGAGCACATTTCTAAGAGTTATGGGACTCCTCTGAATGCTGGCTTTGGTTTGAGGACTCCCTAATGGCTTTTCTGAACATTCCTTACACTGCACAGGTGTCTAGGACACTTCTTCCCAACTTTTCTTACTTCTCTCCTTCACTCAGGGTAAGACTCTCTCAACACTTTCCAAATTCCTTCCCATTTTCTTTCAGCAAGTGTTTACTCTAATAAAAAAATATTTGCACAGTCTAATTCCATCCTGATGTTTGCTTCTGGGAGGACCTAGTTAAACATACTTCCTCAACACCATTTTCTCCTGCAATTTCTCTATTCACCTTCACAGTCAAGCTTCTAGAATAAGTTGTCTT
Source organism: Paguma larvata (assembly GCA_030068075.1). NCBI lineage: Eukaryota > Metazoa > Chordata > Mammalia > Carnivora > Viverridae > Paguma > Paguma larvata. Next base: position 66,036,351 of record CM057830.1, read on the forward strand.
TACTCCCTTTCTTCATTTCTTTCTCTTTGTCTCTTCCCTCAATTCACATCAATTTAGCTTCAATACCTACTACCCCTACTATTGCATCCAAAATGTTCTTACTAAGGTCATAAATTACCTCTGTGTCACAAAATCTAATATATGATTTCTAATCTTTTATTTTACTAGTCATCGGCATTCATCATTAATGACCCTCCTTGAAACATTTTCTTCCTTTGATTTTGTGAGGATTTTGTGATTTTGTGATATATGTTCTCCTTGTTTCATATATAACCCTTTGCTCCTTCTCAGCTTCTTTTGTTGGATTCTCCACTTACTCAATTCACTATTAGAGTTAGGCCCTTTTTTCTTCTAACCCTATTCATTCTCCATAAGTAATTTAATTTGCCCCCATTGTTTTAATTATCTGCAATAACTCTCAATTCTATATTTGCAGTCTAGACATCCTCCTGACCTTTCTATGTAGCCATTTGCCTATTGGACATCTCCACCTGGGTATCTCAAAAGCATTGAAAATTCATTATTTCTAAAAGTGAACTCATCTGTCTAGTTGCATGTATTAGTTTACTATGGCTACTGTAAGAAATTACCAGGAATTTAATTGGCTTATAACACATATTTGCAGTCTATATAGTTCAGAAGACTGACATGAGTCTCACCGGGTTGAAATAAAGGTACAGATGTTGATTCATTTCTTCTGCTTTAGGAGAGAATCCACTTATTTTACTTTCCCAGCTTCTAGAGGATTCCCAAATTCTTTGGCTCATAGGCCACCATCAAAGCCAACAATGGTGGGTTGAACTTTCATATTGCATCACTCCAAATTCTTCTTCTGCCTCTCTCTTTCACTTTTAAGAATTACATTGGGCCTGCCCAGATAAATCCAGGATAATCTCTCTATCTTGAGGTCAGCTTATTAGCAATCTTCATTCCCTCTGCAACCTTAATTCTCCTTTAATACTTAAGGTAACATTAACAAGTTCCAGGGATTAGGACATGGACATTCTTGGGGGAAGGCTTTATTCTATTCCTTTGTTTAAGCCAGAAATTTGAGGGTCATAATTTACTCTTTAATCTCTTTTGTACCCTGTGTCTTTTAGGGTCTTATTTGAGTGCAAGTAAGAGAAAACCTGATTCCAGTAGCTTCAACAGATGGATTTATTTATTTCATATAACATGAAGTCCAGAGCTCAACAGCCTATTGCGGGTGCAGAATATTTCAAAATATCATCTTTCTAGTTTATGCTTCTCAGTATGTGTCTTTCATCTTGAGCATGTGACCACCATCCATGGTTACAGGGTGGTTGCTTCACCTGTAGTCTTGCATCAATGTTTAAGAGGAGTGGGTAGTGGGAAATGAGTAAAGGGGTGAAAGACAAAGTATTTGTCAGATGTCTGTCTCTTTTAGGAAACCTTCCTGCATGTCCTGCTCAGCAATTTCCCCTTACATCTCATTGGTCAGAACTAGTCACACAGCTAGTCCTAATTGCAAGGTATTCTAAATTTTTAAATGAATAAGTTACTTTGATCACAGTGAGACTTGTGTTAGCAAGAGGGAAGGAGAGAATGGATATTGGAATGGTATCCTGTGTCTGACACATGCCCCAAATACAATTCTGACCCATGCAGCACTTCGTTTTAGAGAAAGGCAAATGGGGATGGGTAAATGGGGGATTGACTTAACAGTTTCTCCATCTAGGCTATTGTTTCAAGAAAATGTTCAATTGCTACTTAGTACTCCACAGGAAAGACATTGCCACTCTTGTCAACAACTGGAGAGAAGGAATTCATATGATTATTCCAATGTTGGGGTAGAAAGAATCTAGCATAGTACTTTTGGCAGTTACTCTACCCCTTATATTGCATAAGGGTAATATCTGATTAGGCCTCCTTTGTAGAGGTTATGGGATCACGTAGCTACTTCTTAAGTCTTGGAAGAGTAAACCAAATGCACCTCCCTCATTCCTTAATTACTCAATCTCTCTATCTCATTCTGTCTCTTTGTCTCCATTACTCTCTTGCTCTACACAGGCTTCCAGCAACCTTTTCCCTATTTGCCCCTTCCCTCACCGGCCAACTTTCTACGTCAGTCTCTCCAATGAAAAGCCCTACAGAAATATCAAATCCTAAGACCCTTTGGGGTTTTGCAAATTCCACGGCCTCCAGTGTTGAATGTAGCATCTGTTCAGATTTCATGGATGGAGTGGGGATGAAGAAAATATAGAGGTCTTCCAGCGTGGGCTTCAGTGAGGCTAATTGTTCTTTAGAGTATCTAAAATCAAACACATTTATCTACCAAATCTATTATAGTAAGAGAGCAATTGCCCCCTTCTACATTTACATCACAAAGTGTCCTACACTAACTTTTCAATTACTGTTCCTGTTCTTCAGTCATCTCTCCTTAATCTTCTGGGGACAAGTGAGGAAGGAGTGAAGAATTAGCTGGCAAGTCTCATTTCACTTGTCTCCACTCCCTATCCCTTTTCCTTCCTAAGTATATCTCTAATATGTTCCTTTTACTACCTTTAGCTCTATGCACACTGTCCCAGTCTAAGACACAACTATCATTCCTCTGGACTATCTTAACAGATTCTTAATTAAACTGTCTATATCTTCGCTTGCCTCCATCCAATCCTTTTCCCACAGTACAGCCAGAGTAATATTTTAAAATGCTAATCTAACCTTGTTACTTCTCTCTTAAAAACCTTTCAATATTTTCCAATTACACTGGAATAAAGCTTCAAACCTTTACCATAGCTCACAAGGCCCTCCAAAATCCCAAGACCTACGGTCTCTATTTCTCTATCTATCTATCTATCTATCTATCTATCTATCTATATATCATATATCTATCTAATCTATTTTACATATGCATCTATCAAGTTTGTGTTAGTGTATAATATTTATATAATACTATGATGTAAGTACTAAAATATTTTACATGCATTATCTTTTTTTTTAATGTTTATTTATTTTTGAGACAGAGAGAGACAGAGTGTGAGCAGGGGAGGGGCAGAGAGAGAGGGAGACACAGAATCCGAAGCAGGCTCCAGGCTCTGAGCTGTCAGCACAGAGCCCGACGCGGGGCTCGAACTCACGGATCGCGAGATCATGACCTGAGCCGAAGTCGGATGCTTAGCCGACTGAGCCACCCAGGCGCCCCAACATGCATTATCTTATAAAGTCCTCACAAAGTACCTATGAGGTAGATAATATTATTTTTACTGATTTACAAATAAGGAAATTGAGGCTTCAAGTAGTTTAGTAACTTGCCCAAGGCCCTACAATTAGTATCAAAGCCAGGATTCAAACCCAATCAGCTTGACTTCAAAGTCTGTAACTACTGCATTGTATCCTTTTCAGTTTTCAGTTTCTTCATATATCACTCTCCATCTTGCTCTCTGCTCTAATTATACTGGACTCTCTGTTTCTCTTTTAGTACCTTTATACATGTAGTTCCCAATACATAGATAATCTAATCAGAAATAAGTCCCTGGCATTCAGATGCTTCTTCTGTGGAAAATGTGGCCATCCCAGAAAGAAGCCTCTAAGTTAGGCTGACCCTGAAAGAGTTTCTGTATGGTTAAAAGTTTTGTATGAAATACCACATAGTCCTGAACAGGAACAGGCTTCAGGTTATTGAAAGCTTCCTTTACTCATTCTGAGAGTTGTGTAGGACCATATCCTGAGTGGTAGAACTTCTGTAGGTATTTAAAACAACATGAGAGTAGGCTCTAGTTGGCTTTTAGAGATGTAAGCAGGAATATATGTTGGGTATATTCAGTAGTGGCCTCTTCATGATGAAGCTGGCATAAGAACTAGTCTAGGTGGTTAAAAATTTTGTCTGTGTGTACTGAAGAGCTCTCGTATTGATGGAAGCTTCTAAGTTAGAGCAAGAAAAACCCAGGATTGTTAAAGGTATAATCTATACACAGGAGATAATATAGCATAGTGGCTAACAGCCAAACGGCTCTGTAGTCAGTCTGCTGCATTAAAGTCCTAGCTTCTCCACTTACTAGCTATGGAACATTGGGTAAGTGACCTATCCGTTATGCTTTTGACTCTCTAAGGAACAAATATCACATTTGAACTTACAGTGTATGCTTGATTATACCACCTTAGAGGACTATTTCCAATCCTGTCTATTTTTCTGGTGTATGCCACCTGGACTGCCTGATTTAACTACCCTAATTATTAAATTATGATCAGGTCTGTTTTGTTGACTCCTATATCTCACAGTGATAAAGACAATTTGTTTTTTAATTGCTTCCTTCCAGGCACAAGTATGATTTTGGTTTGCTTTTCTGACACTGTCAAGCAATACACATGTCCTTATATCTTTTGCTCCTCATGACTTAAAAAGACAAAAAAAATAGCATAGATAAGAGTTTAAAAGGGTAATTACGCCCACAATAGGTGTTCCTCAACCAAGAGAGAAGTTTTTACTAAACTCTTAAGGAATAAAATAATCCACTTTACATTACTTTTTGAACTAGAAATATCTAGCTAAGATTATTTTCAAGTTTATACACAATAGCTCTTGTTTTAGTTATCCTTGAAATTGCTACAGTCTTATAGTCTTATATACAAAGTGTTCATGATTTTTCCTGAAGCAACATTCATTCCTTCCGGGACTTTTAACAGTTTTAGAGGAATTTTTTATTTTTCCTCAGTATTTTATCAGAATAGATATTTTGAACACATTGTATATTTAGTTATGACTGATCTAGGTAGTGCATGTTTAAGGTTTGTGCCTTCGTATCATCTGGTTGAGATACTGTGAGATACACAGTAAAAATATTTTATCTTAGGAACTATCCTATGTCCTTGCTCAAAAAGTTTGTATTATGACACTTATAACTTAGAGACTCCTTGGGATTAGGTGACTGCTTGGCTGGGAGTTTTATTAGACTGGAAAAGGGATAATATTTTGAGTAAGGCAGAAAAGGGAATTTCAGGGAAGCCAGTTAAGACCAAGAAAAGGCCCTATGGGTGTCTGGGTGGCGCAGTTGGTTGAGCGTCCAACTTTGGCTCAGGTCATGATCTCAGGGTTCACGAGTTTGGGCCCCACATTGGGCTCTGTGCTGACAGCTCAGAGCCTGGACCCTGCTTTGGATTCTGTCTCCCTCTCTCTCTGCCCCTCCCCTGCTCATATTCTCTCTCTCTCTTTCTCTTTCTCTCTCTCAAAAATGAATTAAAAAAAACATTTAAAAATTAAAAAAAAAAGAAAAGGGAGCTATTATAGAACAAGAAAATAAAGACAGGTCAAGTTTTGTCCTCCTTTGTAAAATGACAAGGTTAGACTAGATGACCTTTCAGTTCCCTCTCAGCCATTATGTTGCATCATCCAAGTCTTGGAGGGTGCACCAAGATAGGGCCCTGGTCCAGAAAGTGGGTCAAATTGAGGAGGACAATTAGTAGAGAACAGAAACCCAGGCTTGCTAATTTGGAAATAAAAATCTTATAAAATCTTATAAAAAATAAAAGAATCAGGGCCACAAAATGTTGCTATCTAATTAGGGGATCTGTGAGATAGGCATAGGGCATCAGCAAGATATCAGCAGAGATGCTTGATATTGAGCCAAACACATTTTTAGGAAGCAATTTCCTACATGCCTCCTTCCTAGGGTCACTCAGAAGAGTTTTCAACATAGATTCAGGCTTAAATCTATACACAAAAGCAGGAGTGGCTGTTTGAAGAAATGGACTGGAGGAGGATGGTTAAACATAACTCTGGATAATGACCATAATAAAAATCCCTTGTGTTTGACAGAGATTGAAGGTAAGTTCAAAAGGAAAGTTCCTACCTAAAAATTATATTCTGAGTGAGTTATTAAAAGCCTGAAAAATTACCAGATTTTTTATGGGAAGAAGACAATTTTTTCTTTTAGCAATAACTTTCTTTTTAAAAAATATTTATTTAATGTTGAGAGAGACAAAGAGAAAGTACAAATTGGGGAAGGACAGAGAGAGAGGGAAACAGAGAATCCCAAGCAAGCTCCATGCTGTCAGTGCACACCATGACATGGGCCTCAAACTCACAAATGGTGAAGGCATGATCTGACTGAAATTAAGAGTCTGATGCTTAGCCATCTGAGCCACCTAGGTACACCAGCAATAACTTTCTCCTGAGACATATTACAAGATGTTTTACATTATCATAATCTTAAAACAAAACTGGATCCAATTTTGTAGTTTGCCTTTATAAATGGATTTTAAAAGTCTGAATCTCTTAACATTGGTAAAGAAATCAGAGCATGTTTCTTGTTTTCAAAAAAGTTTTGGAAACTCTGAATTCCTTCCTAACTTATTTATATTCTTTGTTAAACCTGACAAAGTTTCAGCTATGATCTCCAAATGAGAAACAAAATCTCTGTGTTAGGAGCCTGCAATTCGTGAAATATTTTTCTTTTGAGAAAGCTGGCAGTTGGTAATAGCATTCTTACTTTTCAAACACATATGAAAAGTCACCATGAAGATGCAAGCAGAAACATCTAGACTGTAGGAGATTCTATAGGACAAATCAGTCTTGTTCAACAAACTGGAGAAAATATATGGAAAGAGAATCTATAAATTAATAAAAGTGACTTAAGGTACATATTGACCAATTGCAGTGAATGGACCTTATTTGATTATCTTGTTTCAAAAAAAAATGCTAAAAAGCAGTTGGGGAATTGTGATTGGATACATAGTGATATTAAGGAATTATTATTAATCTTCTAAGTGCAGTAATGTGGTTATATTTTTTTAAAAGGTAATTTAATGTTTATTTATTTTTGAGACAGAAGGAGACAGAGCATGTGTGGGGGAGGGGCGGAGAGAGAGGGAGACACAGAATCAGAAGCAGGCTCCAGGCTCTGAGCCATCAGCACAGAGCCCGACGCGGGGCTCGAACTCACGGACTGCGCGATCATGACCTGAGCTGAAGTCGGCCGCTCAACCGACTGAGCCACCCAGGCGCCCCGTGGTTATATTTTTTAAAGAGCCATCTTTTAGAGACATGTAATGAAGTATTTATGGCTGTAATAATATGACATATGGGATTTCCTTCAAAATAATCTGAGAAAAAGAGAGAGTGTAGGTGGGGCTACATGTGAAATGATAGGTCATGAACAGATAATTGTTAAAGCTGGGTGATAATTGGGGTGCCTGGGTGACTCAGTCGATTGAGCAACTAACTCTTGATTTTGGTTCAGGTCATGATCTCATGGTTTGTGGGTTTGAGCCCCGTGTTGGGCTCTGTGCTGACAGCACAAAGTTTGCTTGGGATTCTCTGTCTCTGTCTCTCTTGCCCCTCTGTCACTCATGCTCTTTCTCTCTCTCTCTCTCTCTCAAAATAAATAAACATTTTTTTTTAAAGCTGAATGATGACAACAAAGAGATTCATTATGTTTTTCTTTTCACTTTTCTTTATGTTTGAACTTTTCCATAACAAAGCACATTTTATATTTTTATTTTTTTAATGTAATTTATTGTCAAATTGGCTAACATTCAGTGTGTAAAGTGTGATCATGGTTTTTGGTGTAGATTACTGTGGTTCATCGCTTACATACAACACCCAGTGCTTATCCCAACAAGTGCCCTCCTCCATGTCTGTCACCCACTTTCCCCTCTCTCCCACACCCCCATCCACACTCAGTATTAAGAGTCTATTATGGTTTGCCTCCTTCCCTCTCTGTAACTTTTTTCTCCTTCCCCTCCCCCATGGTTTTCTGTTAAGTTTCTCAAGATCCACATATGAGTGAAAACATATGATACCTGTCCTTCTCTGACAGACTTATCCCACGTTGCTGCAAATGGCATGATTTCATTATTTCTCATTGCCAAGTAGTATTCCATTGTATATATAAACCACATCTTCTTTATCAATTCATCAATAAAGCACATTTTAAAAGATTTTCCACAAGCAATCGGAAAAGAGCTTCCTGCTAACCCACCTGCAACTGTGCACACATACTCTGTCTCCCTCTTGCCATTATTCTTGCATACCCCTTTGTGCATTAGGGCCCATCCCTTCTCACTTATTCAAAGATATCATTCCAATAATTCTTCTTCCCAACTGCATGATTAATTACTCCCTTTCTACTGGATCAACCCCAACCATCATATTAACATTGCCATTATTTCTAACATTAAAAAAGTCCTCATTAGACACTTTGTATCCTCCTCCAACTATTGCACCATTTTTATGCACCTTTTATAGTAAAACTCAAAATAATCTTCTACATTCATAGTTTCCAATAACTCCCAACCCATTCCTTCTAGAATCCATTACATCTAGGCTTTTACTACTATCACTCAATTGGAAATGTTCTTATTAAGGTCACCAATGACCTCGATGTTATTAAATCCTCTGATCAATTCTCAGTCCTTGTATTACTGGAACTGTCAAGAGCATCTGATGCAGTTGATCACTCCCTTCTCAAAAAACTTTCTTCATTTCGCTTCCAAAATGACGTACTCTACTTATTTTCCTCCTTACTTGCCATTCTCTCCTTCTCAGTATCCTTTGTTAGTTTATTGTAACTTTTCTGGTCTCTAAACAAGTTGTTTCCCTAGAGTTTAGTCTTCCTTTTTTGTATCTATGCTCTGTCTTGATTATCCCTAATTCGTATATTTCTATCCTAAATTCTTCCCCTAAAATCCACGATCCACTTGGATATTTAACAGACACCATGAACTTGAAAGGGCCACAAGTGAATTATCTAAAAACCATGCTTCCTTTCTATAGATTTCCCCATTTTAGTTGATAGCAACTCCATCCTTGCATTTGTTCAGGCTGAAAACTTTGGAGTCATTCTTTTTTTCTCTTCATTCTTGACTTCCCTCTTTGTCTCTGTGTCACATCTAATCTATTTAGGTCTACCTAGGAAAAATATCTAGAATATGACCATTTCCCACCACCCATTGCTACCACCATGGTCAAAGCCATCATTATTTCTCATCTGAATTATTCTCATTACTTCCTAAATGGTTTTCTCGCTTCATCTTTCACACTGCTATACTCTACTCTCAACACAGCAGACAGAATCATCCTTTAAAAATATATGTGTCAAACCATGTCATTTCCATAGCCAAAGTCTTCCAATAGGATTCCATCTTCTTCAGACAAAAAGTCAGAGTTATTATAATGATAAAACCCATGATCTGAATAATCTTTATCTCTCTGATTCCAACCAAACTGGCTTCCTTGCTATTCAAAGACACACTAGCCAAATTCCTGTCTCAAGACCTTTATATTTGCTGTTCCCTTACTGGGAATGTTTTTATTCCACCTAGTTCACTCCCTCATCTCTTTCAGGTGTTTGCTTAAATAATATATGCTCAATAAAGTTTTCCCTGAACACCATATTTCAAATTGCAAGCCATTCCCCAAACTCTCATCCTTATTCCCTACTTCATCACTGTCTTTCATACTACTCATTTTACTTATTTATTTGCTTAACTTTTGTACCCCTTCCTTCTCAATAGAATTAAAGTGATATGAAGTCATGTTTTCTTTTTCTTTTTTTGTTTACTGATGTACTAATACTCGGTTCCTAGAACAGTGTCTGGAATACAGAAGGTTCTCAATAGATATTTTAAAATTAATCAGTGAATATATATAGAGAGAGTTGGGCTAAAGTTAAAACAGACTAGCAGGGTTGACATATTCATTAAGTACAATAGTCACCATGTCTTTGACCCCATGATACCTTTAAAGATCATGAAAATGCTTGGCTTTATTTTAAAATCAGAAGAAAAAAATAATAATGAGTATATAATATTAGTCTTTATATAATGCAGTCACAAAATGTAATTTTGCTCATATTCTTAGGGAGGATGGCAAAAATTCCTAGGGCCTATGAAAGTCATGATGTGCTCTTCCATACTAAGTTTTATAGGCCTAGTTAAGGAATCGAACTTTAGAATAAAAAAGAACTAGCAAAGGATATAAGAGAATAGCAGAATGATTAGAGTTTCATTTTTAAAAGATATCTTTTATGGACATGAAAAAGATAGATTGAAAGAAGGGGCAGAACAAGTTAAGAGACCTGTTGAAAAACTATCCCAGTGATCTATGTAAGAGATGATGACAGACTGAAATATAGTATAAGCCTTAGGCAATGAAGAATACAAAAAATATTTAGAAGGTAGCATCAGTAGAATCTTTCAATGACTTCTCACTGTGAATAAAATAAAATCCGAACTCATTACAAGACCCTGAATGATCTGAGCTCTGTGTGTCTTCAACTTCATCTTGTATTGCTCTCCCCCTCAGCTATCATGATCTAGCTATGTTGGCCTTCTTTCAAATTCTTTTTTTAAAATGTTTTAATGTTTATTTATTTTTAAGAGAGAGAGAGAGAGACAGGACACGAGTGGGGGAGGGGCGGAGAGAGAGAGAGGGAGACACAGAATCCTTAGCACGCTCCAGGCTCTGAGCTGTCAGCACAGAGCTCAACACAGGGCTTGAACCCACGTACTGTGAGATTATGACCTGAGCCAAAGTCAGATGCTTAACTGACTGAGCCACCCAGGTGCAGGCCTTCTTTCAATTTCTTAAATGAATAAATATTTTTCTGCCTTCAGAGCCTTTGCCTATGTTTGCTCTCTGTGTGCTGCTTTTTCCTCAACTCTTCTTCTGACTAAAAATTTCTCAAACTTTAAGTCTCAATTCATCACTTCCTCAGAGAGACATTATGTAAGCACTCACACATTTTACTTCAGAGAACTTCTGAAATTTTGCTTATTAGTTTATTTATTATCTATATACCTCAACTAGAATGTAAGCTCCAAGAGGTAGTTACACTAGGCAAATGTCTGGCACATGATAGGCACTCAAATATTATGAATGAATGAATGACTTGATGACATTTGGTTTGTTTCCAGTTTTCGGCTAACTCAAATAATGACCCTTTAAGTAGAAATAAAAGACCAAAAGTGACAAAGAAAGGAACAGGGGAAATCTCCAGAAACAAGTAGTAAACAAGTAATAAAATGGCACGAAATGCATGTCTATCAATAATGCAAACCAATAATTTAAATTAAGGATGCAAATGGACTGAATTCTCTAATCAGAAGACATAGAGTGTCAGAATGGATAAAAAACAAGATCCATCTATATGCTACCTATAAGAGACTCATTTTAGACTTAACGACACCTACGGATTGAGAGTGAGAGATGGAGAAACATTTATCGTGAAAACGGATGTCAAAAGAATGCCAGAGTAGCAATACTTATATCAGACAAACTAGATTTTAAATAAAAGACTGTAAAAAGAGATGAAAAAAGGCACTATATCATAATAAAGGTACAATCTAACAAGAAGTTCTAACAATTGTAAATATTTATGCACCCAATATGAAGCACTTGTAAATATTTATGCACCCAACATGAAGCACCTCCATTAATAAATCAATTAATAACAAAAATAAAGAGACCCAATGATAATAATTCAAAAATAATGGGTTTTTAACACCCCACTTACAGCAATGGACAGATCATGTAAGCAGAAAATCAACAAGGAAACAAAGGCTTTGAATCACTGGACCAGATGGACATAATAGATATATTCGGAACATTCCACTATAAAACAGCAAAATACACATTCAAGTGCACACGGGAAATTCTCCAGAATAGATGGAATACTAGGTCATAAATCAGGCTTCAACAAGTACAAAAAGATTGAAATCATACCATGCATCTTTTCTGACCACAGTGCTATGAAACTTGAAGTCAAACACAAGGAAAAATTTGGAAAATTTTAAGGTTAAGCATGTCACTAAATAATGAATGGGTCAACCAGAAAATTAAAGAAGAAGTAAAAAAATATATGAAACAAGTGAAAATGCTTCCATAACTTGGCTATTATAAATAATGCTGTTATAAACATAGGGGTGTATGTATCCCTTCAAATTAGAGTTTCTGTATTTTTTTGTAAATACTCAGTAATTCAATCACTTCATAGTAGGAGAGTTCTCTTTTTAAATTTTTGAGAAATTGCCATACTGTTTTCGACAATGGCTACACCAGTTTGCCTTCCCACCAACAGTAAAAGAGGATTCTTATTTCTCTACATCCTCACCAACACTTTCTGTTTATTGTACTTTTGATTTTAGCCATTTTGATGGGTGTAAGGTGATATCTCTTTATAGTTTTGATTTTCATTTTCATTTTCATTTCCTTGATGATGAGTAATGTTGAGTATCTTTTCATGTGTCTGTTGACCATCTCACTCATATGTGGAATTTAAGAAATGAAACAAATGAGCAAGGGAAAAAGGGAAAGAAGGAGACAGAGACAAACCAAGACACAGACTCTTTACTATAGAGAACAAATTGATAGTTATCAAAGGGGAAGTGAGTGGGGGAATGCGTGAAATAGATGATGGGGATTAGGGACTGAACTTGTTGTGATGATCACTGGGTGATGTATGGGATTGTTGAATCACTATGTTGTACACCTGAAAGTAATATAACACTGTATGTTAACTATACTGGAATTAACATAAAAATAAGCAATCATGAGCCCTCCTGAATCAAATATTAAAATAAATTATCAACAAAGAAATAGAATATATATATAAAGAAGAATCAAATGGAAATTTTAGAACCTAAAAATATGATAACCAAAAAGTCTAAAACCCACAAGACCTCACTTTCTGGATTCAACAGCAGAATAGAGATGACAGAAGAAGTTGGTGAACTTTAACTTAAGCCAGTAGAAATTATCCAACCTGAACAGCAAAAAGATAAAAAGATTGAAAAAATAAACAAAGCCTCAGGGAACTGGGTGACAGTAAAAATGTCTCATGTCTCAACTTTATATAATCAAAGTCTCAGAAGGACTGGAAAAATACGATGGTGGAAAGAGTATTCAAAGAAATAATGGCTGAAAATGTCTCAAATTTGGCAAATTATCTGACATAAATATGCAAAAATAAGCTAAATCGGCTCTGAACAGTAAATCCAAAAAAATCCAAGCCCAGATTAATTATAATCAGCCTGATTAATACTAAAGAAAACAACTGGAAACCAAAATTAAAGAAAATATTTACGATAATTCCAAAAAGTGAAATACTTAGGTATAAATATAACGTATAGAATCTGAATGCTAAGAACTAGAAAATGCTGATGAAATTACCCAAGAAGACCCAAATAAATGGACATACTAGCTATATATGTTAGAAAAATTGAAATAGTAAAGATGTCAATTTTATTCAGAGATCTATGGATTCACACAATATCAATCAAAACCCCAGTGGATCTTTTTTATAGTTATAGGCAAGGCAATACTAAAAGTAACAAGAATAGCTAGTCCAATTTTGAAAAAGAAATTGGAAGAATTACACTACCCAATTTTAGTGCTAAAAAGCTAATGTAATCAAGTCAGGATGGTATAGATGATAGGATAGATACACATAGCTCTATGGAACCTAATAAATAGGACAGATATACACCTACATAAATATGGCCATTTGATTTTTTACAAAGGTGCAAAGCCTCATTGAAGAAAGGACAGTCTTTTCAACAAATGTTGTTGGAATCTCTAGTCATTGATATGCATAAAAATGAACTTCAACCTAAACCTCACACTTTATATAAAGACTAACTCAAAATAGGTCATAGAAGTAAATGTAAAGCCTAAAACAATAAAACTTTTAGAAAAAAAATAGATGTTTGTGAGCTGAAAGTAGGCAAAAAATTCTTAAAATCCATACCAAATCACAGTCTATAAGAAAAAAAATTGATAAATTAGACTATCAGAATTAAAAACTTTTGCTCTGCCATATCTATGGTATAGTATATAGTATAGTATATATCCTATAAAGAAAAAGAAAAGACCTGGTGACAATGGGTAGAAAATACCTACAAGCAACATATCTGATAATGGACTTGCTACACAGTACATATTTTTAAATCTCTGAAACTCAACAGTAAGAAAACAACCAAATTAAAAGATGGGCAAAGAACCTGGACAGACACTTCACCAAAGAGGTTATAGCAAATAAGTGCACAAAAAGCTGTTTAATATTATTTGCTATCAGATAAATGCAAATTAACACCATAATGTGATATCACAACACACCTATTAGACCAGCTGAATTGAAAACTAGTTATAATACCAAATGCTGGTGAGGATACAAAGAAGCTGATTAGAGGGTTCAGGTGATGACGGCTCAAACTCCTTTACTATTTTTCCATCAGTCTTTCATCTTATGTTTCACCCACCTGTGATCATTATCTGGACCTATTACTTTAATAGAGGTTGTAAAATGGTGATTTTTTTACATTTATTTCAACATTTCTTCTACAGTTATTAATTTTATTTTTTGTGAAAAAAAATAACTTTCTCTCATCAAGCTAGGGCTATTTGGTTGTCCTGAAATAGTTTGTATAAGAGAAACAGAATAAAATACTAAGTTATTTTTCTTGTAATTGCTCATTATCAGAGTAAGAAGTTGATATCTTATTTACTTCAAATGGTATCAAGTGAGATTCTTCTTTGGGAATGGGGGAATCTCCCTCTGTTTCTCTTTCTGTATTCTTATTAATGTCATGTTTTTTATATATTCCATGTGTTTCAATTACTTCTACTTACTATTATTTTTGATGCTTTTGTGTATTTTGACATGCTCCCATTCATCTTTGATGGTTTTTGCTCACCGACACAATTTAACACAATTTATCTTATTTTTTTCCAAGAAGTCCTGATACTTTTTATGTAGAATAGTATTTAGAGAGCTTTCATGCATTGTTTTGTATTTTTTTATTATAGAAAAAAATTGTCCTCTCAATGTTGATTTAAACTAGTTGTATTATGTTACTTAAACATAAAGAACAGTGGAGTATGTATAAGTAAACGCCTTGGGTGTTTATGAAATCAAAACAATAAATAAAATACCTAATAAATTAACAGCATTAAAATTAGGCATTATATTGTTTTGCCAAAACTAAATTACAGTTCACAACATGAACATGACTCCACGATGATAGTATATTGAGTGCAGCTAGTCTGGTATGCTATGGGGATAACTCAGTTCTCACCACTTAATTCTAACTACCCAGAAACTGTATTATGCACAGCATACCTGATATAGTACCATATAATTTACAAAGTCTGACTCCTTCATTTCAAATCAACCCCGAATAATTAAAGTGGTATTATCTGGTGTCAATGTGCTTGTAAATATAAACACAAATATAAGTGTTGATAATGTATGACACGTTTCAGTTATACAGTGGTCTTCCAGATGACCCAGAATATGCTGATGTTCATTTATTGTAGATTATTTCCTTGGGAGATGATCAAGTTACAGTTAAAGACAGAAGGTTAACTTTTCATATAAAAGGTTGATATTAGAAGGAATATAGCTGACAACAAACTGTGATTCCAGAGACGTATGAGGAAGAAGAGACAGCAATATGTGGCATCTAAATATTCCACAGCAAAACACTATTAGTTAGCCAAGATTAATGGGTGAAGTAGAAGGAGTGAAGTGAGCAAGGTACAAAATAAAGAAAACTACAAATTAAAAGAGTTTATAGCACCTAATTAATATTATTGGTCTTGGTGCTAATATGAAACCATAAAAATGCTGAAGCATGGATATAAAAATATTTACTATTTAAAATAATAGCACAGCTATCCTTAACATAGCATTCAATTTACTCCTCTAAATAAATACTGACCAAATATCTAAAGGACATATGTTGGATGGTCTTCATTGTTGCCCAGCTGGGATTCCCACAAGCCCCTTTCTGTCCTTGTCTGGATCCCATCTTTGACTTCTAGTGGCAGTTGACAATGATGTTCAAGCAGGAGAGTGAGATAATCAATTTCCTTTGTTTTGTTATGCAAGTGACCCTGTGGTGGTGTAGACTCTGACTGTAAAACCTATCAAGTGGAAAAAAGAGATAATTGTAGCAGAGAAATGAGTCAGGAGACTATTGCACAGTCCCACTGGTTGAGAACCTCAACGTGAAAATGGAAGGGGGAGGCTTGACTTGAGATATTTTTCACATTTGGTGATTTCCTGATTTCAGGTTTTGATGAGCAAATGACTACAGAGAGAAACTAGTTAGAAAGGTATGGAAGTAATCCAGGTAAGAAGGGATGTGAATCTGAATAAGGTAATGCTATTAGGAATGAAATAAAAGGGATGAATTCCACAGATATTAAGGAAGTAGAATTTTCAGAACATTTTGATGGGTCAGATGATTCAAGAAAGAGGAAGGAGCAAGGATGATCTTCATGTTTTAAAAATTATCTACCACAATTTCCCACAAAGGTGACTGATGTTAAAAACCCCACATCATTCTTAGTTTTCTTCCATCACTGTCCTATTAGAATTGTCGCTGGGAGAAGACATTTCAAGTAGTATTTGCCAGAGTAGCCAATATAGAACACATCACATATGGGACTACACTCATAAAAATACCTTCTTCATTTAAATATTTTTTAAATGTTTGTTTATTTTTGAGAGACAGACAGAGAGAGAGACAGAGCATGAGCAGGGGAGAGGCAGAAAAAGAGGGAGACACAGAATCCGAAACGGGCTCCAGGCTCTGAGCTGTCAGCACGGAGCCTGACGCAGGGCTTCGAACTCAGGAACTGTGAGATCAAGACCTGAGCTGAAGTTGAAAGCTTAACTGACTGAGCCATCCAGGTGCCTCTAAATACCTTCTTCATTTAGGAGGGAATCTAAAAGTGTAACACCTACAGGGGTTGACCAACTACCAGACACAGGCCAAATCTGGAGCACTGCCTATATTTTTAATGTCTTGTGACTAAGAATGGTGTTCACATTTTCAAATAGTTGAAAATAATTCAAAGAAAAATAATTTTTCATGATACCTTAAAACGATACAAAATTCAAAAGTCTGTGTCCACAAATAAAAGTTCTACTGGCATAGAGCCATGCTCATTCGTGTACATACTATGTATACAAGCAGTCTATGGCTGCTTTGGGGCTACAACTGCAGACTTGAATATTTGTGACAGAGACCCTATAACTCTCAAAGCCTGAAATGTTTACTACCTGGTCCTGGATAGAGAAAGTCGCTGACTCCTAGTTTTCTATGAGCCAGGTACTATGCTAGTGCTTTCACATCGTGCCTCCTTTAATTTTGTCAAATCCTTTAGTGGTATATTAGGTTATAGGGAACTGGTGAAATTAGCTAATTGGGAACAATAACATGCTTTATTTGTAAAATATTTCAATTATTTAGACAAAGGTAATGAATCGCCTTCACTTATTTTTTTAGGATCGTATCCTTTCCTTGTTTAAACACTGCTCTTCACTCCAAAGGCTTACAGTACTAAAGCTAAATTTTCAGAATATAAAGCCCTTTGGAAATACAAGTTTTTAGTCACATCTCATCTCTCTTTTCTCCACCCATCATCACTAAATTTCTCACAGTTCTCCCATTTTGTGCAGACACAAGCTGAAAGTGACACACTGAAGAGATATTTAGCGTTCATTTCATTTAGGTCCCTTATCCACCTTTCCCTTCTACGCCTTTCTTCATTCTTCTTTATTTTCCTCATCGAATTGTCTACCATTATGAAATATAAAAAGAATGAAGGGAGGGAGGGAGGAAAACTGCAAAACACACAGAGGTATTCTGGGGGGTGGCATACCTCTTATCACTCTGGACCGCCTAATTGGTCAAATCCTCGAGAGTAGGGCCGATTTTTTTAAATGTCTTCCAGCTTGTATTAGAGGTTCAGCGAATTGCCATTCAGTCATTGATTTTTTTCCCCCCTCCCCCTCTTCCTTTCCCTTAGGAACCCTGGAAAACAGAAAATCTTCTCAAGGAAACTCCTCAGGGGCGCCCCAAGATCCAAGCTTCTTTACTTGGACTCGCCCGCTCTGCACCCTCCCCCCACTCCCTGCAAGTCCCTGGCGTCTCCAAGCACAAACCCAGCGCGGGCTTCTTGATCTCCAGATCGCGCGCGCGCGCGCGCTCTCCCGTTGGCCCCCTACCCTGCAGCAAGGGCAGCGTGACGTAATGCAACCTCAGCATGTCGGCAGCGATATAAAGAAGGACAAGGCGGCGCGCCTCACAGACGCAGAGTAGCTTGTGATTGGCTCCGGCTGCGGAACCTCGGAAACCCGAATGTGAGGACCTTACAGATCCACAACTGGCGACCCCCGCAGAAATCCACAGCGCGGTCACAATCCAACTAGCGGCGGCGGAGGCAGCAGTGGCAGCAGGTAAGGAGACTCCTGAAGAGAAAGTAGAGGGATTTGGGTCCGCTGCGCTCAGTGTCGCTCCTGTGAGAGGAGAGGCTCACACCCAGCCAGTAGTGTAGGGCGAAGGGAACAATGGAAGTGGCGTCTAGTCCCTAAGCTTTGCCTCCCCCTCGGTCTGACAGTTTTTCTCCTCGGCCGCAGCTGGTGACTGGAGGAATTGAGGAGAATGATTGTTTTCCCCCTCAGGCAACCTCTTCTTCCCCCTAGGCCAGAGCCCCTAGGGGCAAGAGCCGTCGTTGAGACCGTCGGTGGTTTAGGGTGATGGGAAAATGGCGGAAAACAAAACGGTAAATTGAAGAATGCGGCGTCCCCCTGGCATTTTCTCTCGGCGACCCCCACCCCCCATATTCCTTTCACTCTCGTCCCTCTCCCACCTCTCTGCCCCCGACCCCGGCCGCTGCTTATGGTAACCTTGGAATGCGCGAGGTAAGGTGGCGTTTGCGAGGAGGTGGCACCGAATCGGGCATTTTAGGGGGTAGGGAGCAGTCAGAGCCTGGGGGGGCGGGTGTGTGCGGTTGTTGTCGCCTCCGTTAAAACACCACCATTTTGGTTCCCAGCCGTCTCCCATGTAGCGGGTCAGAGAGAGCGGGAGGAGGATGAGGGGTTGGGCAGCACGGCGTGGGTAGCAGCGGTGGTGGCCGCTGCACCAAGTGAGAGGAAGGAGGAAGGGAAAGGGTATTCTTGTCTCTTCGCTTTCTGCCTTTTCACAGAGAAGGTTCTCTTGTTTGGCTTAAGATCCAGTCAGATGGGTAATATATAAGAGGGCACGTGTGTGCGTTCTGCTCGAAATGATTGAAACTTGGCATGGTCATGGGAAGGGAGACATATGCGGGAAGCGGGTTGCGTCCAAAGCTGCAATACTGCTACTTGCCAGGGCTCCTTTGTCTCTTATCTCTGCAAATACTACTTTCGCATGCTCTGCTGCCTTAAGATTTCTCTTCTTCCTCTCACCCTGTTTACATCATCAAGAAGCTAGGTCCTGAGTGAGCTGTTTGGGGGAGACAGATGAGAGTAACATGATTTTTGTTGTTTGTTTTGTGATTTCTGCTCCCCGTACATTGATAGAAAGATGTTTACTTGAAGCGTATTTAGTGGTTATCTCCATTCAATCAGGATGTGAGATACAGTCTTAAGAATACTGAGAAGCCCAGCTATCTATTGGCTATTGAATGCTTAACACACTGCTGTTCTCATACCTCATTTATTATTGATCTTATATCAACTTCCTATACGGGAAAAGGTGCTCCAATTTATTTATTGGGTATTCATACAGTGTAATACTTCCCACAGTAGTTGCACTATGTGTTAAAATTTTCACGCTTCTTTGAGTGCTAGTGCAGATTTTTCTCTATCGATTTGGCAGGGATAAACCTTGCCCTTGGTTGGTTCTCTTTCACTTTACAAAGTAAGGTGTAGCTAGTGATTTTTTAAATGTACTTTAGGGAAGATTTTGGTTTAATGA
This sequence comes from Paguma larvata, assembly GCA_030068075.1. Taxonomy (NCBI): domain Eukaryota; kingdom Metazoa; phylum Chordata; class Mammalia; order Carnivora; family Viverridae; genus Paguma; species Paguma larvata. The sequence goes on from CM057830.1 coordinate 66,056,055, forward strand.
AGTGGTCGAATTCCAATTGTAACAATGTTGCTAACATCGTAGTAGGTACTTATTTCTGTTGGAATCCCTCCGGATGCATTTTGGATGAACAGATTTGAGCATTTGAACTGTTCTCTACCTCACCCTGCACGTTAAAGTGTAAATAAAATCCTTAAGTTGTGTAAGAGATTTGGTTTAAAATGTTTTAAAATGTCTAATTTTGAATATATTTTTACAATAGGTAAAGAGAACCTTTTTCCAAAGAAAATAACATAGTTCAGAAGGAAAAAATAACAAAAACAAATTGCTGCAGATTTTATTTTACAATATGTAAGAAAATCTACAATTTCTTCAAGACAGTCTTATTAAGGTGATTAACAAATTAATGTTTTATCTTATTTAATAATTAAACAAAATTAAGTGTTTAAAACATTTTTAAGGCATTTGTAGTTGTTCTATTAGTTATTTGATAAAGAAAGCAATTACTCTAAAGTTGGTATAGTACACTGTTTTAAATGTTAAAAATAAGTCCCTATGGCATTTTGATTTATCTCTGTGAACATATGGGTAGTTTATCACAAACTCTTTTGGCCTCTGATGACTTTATTTCGGAGACAGAAAACAATGTGATATTTGAAAAATACAGCTAAGAGTTTGTTAAAATTTGTAGTTTTGTTCATACATAAAGTAATTTTGTCCAATCATTTGATACACAGAAGTGACACCTACTACCGTAGGATTTTTATATGCACAATTCAAATGTTATACTCTTCTGTCTCCTATGCAACTACAGAACTTTAAGGCAAGGAAAAAAATCTTAGTGATCTCCTTACTTAAGGATAGATTAAGTTGCTTTACATGGCAACTTTCTAAAACTTTAATGATAATTTCATCTTTTGTGCAGTATAGCCCAATTTAGTAAACACTCCTAAGTAAAAATGAGATAAATATTTTATAAAATTGACAGCTTATTTTGGTTGATATACTTAGAATCTTATGTTTGAATGAGAAATACACCTATGTAATTGTAAAAAATATGTTTAGTGAAAGCATCTAACTTTAGGTTCCATACTTTCTGGTTGTCTTAAATATAGGATATGTCACTTGAAGTGAAATAGATTGAATCGTTGCTTTTAAAACTAGCTTGAAGCTGACATGAGTTTATTAATCATTAAGGAAAAAATCAGTAGTACAATTACAAGTAAACAATATTCTGAAAGGAACAATTTGCTAAATGTTTGTATGTGATTGATCTTATCTCTACCATATTTAGGAAGCAGTCATGTTTCATGAGTCCTCAAAGCTATGTGACAAGAGAATGTAGTAGATTGAGGCCAGAAGTCCTTACTGGCTCAAAGAACTCCAGGGAAACTGGGATAGAACATTTTACATTATAAGTAGAACCCCGGGAGCCAGAGGCGAAACACAAGTTTATCTGCAGAGCTCCGCTGCAGGGCTGATCTGGGTCTGGAAGAAATGGATGAGAGCCACTGGATGAAATTCACTAATACTAGACACCTGAGTCCTCTAGTAATGTATAAATATCCCAACTATTGTCTGTTATCATCTTGTTCTTCTTTTGTAACCTGCATTTTAACTGGAATGCCAGTGCTACAGTTTTGTTCTTTTGCTTGCTTCTATCATTTCCCCTGTGGCTCCTCACCCTTACTGTGTCTTATTCTCCATTGTTTTTTATTTATTTCTTTCACTTAGCCCTTCTTTTACTTATGCACTTCACATAAAGCATCTAATCGAGGTTTTTGTTTGTTTTCTTTTCTTTCATAATAAGATTTGCATACCTGGTTCTGAGACATACTTTCCATTGTATTTTTTTTTTCTCAGAATTACTGACTTTGGCCTAAACATATTTAAATTATTTTAAATCCATTTCTTTTACAGAGATTTGTGAATGAACTTTGCTAAGTATGGATTCAGGTGGTGGAGGTCTTGGATTGCACACATCAGACTGTAGAATGGCCCATACCATGATTATGCAGGATTTTGGTAAAGCATTTTCTTTGCTGTATTTTTCTTTCTTTTTTAAAATCAGAGCATACTAAATATTAAAGTTATGTTGAGGAAAGGGAGAGTTTATGAAAATTTGTTCTTTTGCTAGAAAAATCCATTTTTAGGGCTCATTTTCCTAAAGTAAAACTTTGTGTCAGTAGTCTATTTAAAATCATTCTTAAAATTTTGTGGGAAGTCTGAGGTAAGGAAATTTGGAATATAGTAGTAATATGGCATTGAAAATGAAAAAAATGAGCTTACATAATTAACCACATAAGTTCTTGAATATAGGATATTTTAAATTGGTTTTCTAAAATACATTTTAAATTGCTTTGTTAATAAAACTTGTAAACGAACTACTTTAGTCATTTCAAAGAAATTAGATGCTTATATAGTGATATAGGAAAATCATGCATTAGGTGATTAATTATATTCTGATGCAATATCTTCAGAAAGTTGTTACAGATAGCATTACATTTTTCTTTTTTTAAAAAACAAAAGCTTCTTTGCTTTTGTGGCCAAGTTTTTCAGTAGTTTCTTAACAGTAGTTATTTTCATAAAGATGATAAGACTCTATAACAGTCAACAAAGAAATGGATTTTGGGAAGGGTCAGTCTGAATGATAGAAGAGATTGAGGTATCTGAAATATTAGAGGCAGGGATAGGGTGGTAAGTATTGAAGAAAAGTGGAGTGAGAGTAGAAAGAAACAAATAGTAAATTGGGATAAACAAAAACACAAGGTATCGTGGAATTGTCAAAGAGGATATTAGGAATGGAAGATTACAAGTAGTGATAGTTTTCTCAATTAAGAAAATGTTACTACTCTTTTCACATTAATGTGGTCGAATATGTTATTTTATCCCCTGTTGTAAAGCCTACAGTGTTAAGAATCAGAAGAACTGGATTCTAGTCTTGGCAGTCCTATTAACTATCTGCGTAAACTTGGGCAAGTTACTTAATTCAGATTTGTGAGGGGATTGGACTAGATAACCTTTAAGGTCCTCTCCAGTTCTATGATTTCATGACACTTCTGTCTGATGAATAAAGATTTGGTGCAGAGATTAAGATTGAATATGGTGAAGATCAAGATGACTATGTAGTTAATTGATGAAGTAGAAAGCAATCATTGATTTATTCTGCTAAATCAGAAGTCAATTGTGTTGATTATGAACGACTCAGAAGTGATTTGGGGTGAAAAAGTATAGGAATAAATTCTACAAGGACAAAGAATTCAAGAGTAAAGCTTTCACAACGAATGTTGTGAATTCTTTGCTTGGAGGTAGTTTTTAAAATATTGGAACACTTGAACTTCAGTATGGTAAATAAGTTTTGGTTTAAACGTCACCTTTAATTTTTTTTCCTTTTAAAAATAAGATATCTTATGGGGCGCCTTGGTGGATCAGTCAGTTAAGCATCTGACTTCAGCTCAAGTCATGATCTTGCGGTCCATGAGTGAGTTCAAGCCCTGCATCAGGCTCTGTGCTGACAGCTCAGAGCCTGGAGCCTGGAACCCGCTTCAGAGTCTGTCTACCCCTTTCTCTGCTCCTCCCCTACTCACACACACACACACACTCTCTCTCACTCTTTCTCAAAAATAAATAAACATTAAAAAAGTTAAAAATAAGATATCTTAGAAATGGAAAAAAAAAACAGTATTTTTCCATATGATACAAATGAACTGCCAGACCACCTTCACTCCTGAAGAAGTTGCCTGTTAGCAAGTAAAGCCTGATTCCTTTCGGAGATTGGAAAAAAAAATATCCATTTAGTGCTGGTGAATATTTCCTTGATGCTCCTCTTACCTTCTTTTTCCTTGTTTCTCTTCAGTGTTTTAAGGTTTAATCAATCCCTTGCTACATCTAATACTTTACTTCCTTTTAGTTGCTAGAGAGGTAGAACATGCATATTGAAATACATTATGTATATCCTTTTTATCTTATTTTTATTGAGATGATAATTCATATACCATACAATCCACCCATTTTAAAGAATACAGTTCAGTGGTTTTATTATACTCACGGATTTGTAGAAACATCACCACTACCTAATTTTAGAACATTTTGTGATTGGAAAAATAAAACCTTATACTCCTTAGCAGTCACCCCTACCCCTTTCCAGACCTAGGTAACCACTAATATTTCTATGGATTTACCTATTCTAGTCATTTCATATAAATGGAATCATACCATATGTGGCCTTTTGTGTCTGGCTTCCTTCACTTAGCCTAGTTTTCAAGTTTCATCCATGTTGTAGCCTGTATCAGTTTCTCTTTAAATTTCTGCCAACAAGAAACTTAGATATTTGCAATACCAAAAATTAATGATCTTTGTGAAACAGAGTTGGCGTACCCAAGTAGAGCTAGACAAGTAAATATACTGTGTCAGAGGATCTCTAAATTCTATAATGTTCTTGGTTAGGATGGGATGGCTATTATATCAAGAATCTGAAACATTAATTCAGAAACTCAGTAGACCAGTTTCTTTTGAAGGATATTTGAGATTTTAAAATTTACAGCATGGGTTGTATAATAACTTTGCTTGTGTCTTGGTACAATGGTCCTCCTTGGAATCTGTGCCATTGAATTCAGTAGTTAAGATTTTATTGATGCAAAAAGTCTGTGTTGCTCAGTGACTTAAATAGCAAAACAGCCTTAGATAGTGGCCCAAGAGAGACCCAAAGAATACCAAATTTTATGCTATACCTCTGGTGAAGTTCCAGGTATTCGCATTTAAATGAAATAACTTAAGTAAAATGGGAAATGCTTGAAATGATGACTTATTTCATGTTGTTGTTTGGTTACCTAATTGATTTCACACTTTTTAAATGATTTCTTACTGTTTATAATTTGTTACCTAGTGAGTTAAATTTTTAATAGCTTTTAATGCTGTTTACTAAATACTTTAAAATTTAATTGAGTGACTATGTGATAAATCTTTTTACTCTTTCTCTCTCAAACTATTCCTTTAATAGTGACTCACCTGGTTAACTCTATAAATCTCTTAAAAATCAGTCTGTAGAGTAAATAAATTTTATGCTCCTCCTGTAGACAGGTAGAAAATAACCAGTCTAGAGTTAAACAGTCCTCAGCTTGAAACTTGGGCAAACTTATTTAACTTCTCTAAACCATAGTTCTTTCATATTTAAAAAGGAGATAATAACACATCATACAGTTGTTCTGAGGCTAAAATGAGATAATATATGTAAAAATATTAGTAGGTTGCTTGGTGCATAGTCAGGGATCAATAAATATAGCTACTGCGTCGTTAAATAAATGCCTTTGTTTAGAAATTCAGTGAGATCTAACTAAGCAGATGAGCTGATGAGAGGAAAAAGCAAAATTTAATAGGAGACATCTTGGATCTTGGTCTGAGTAAGATGCTAGCACCCTGTGGGAAACTTGTCAATTCTTGGTCTAGGATCCTTGATATTATTATTTACTTCAGTGTGAACAAGCATATTTGGATTTATTTTGATGCTTAGATCTGGTTTATTTTGACCTGTAAGTTCCTACTAGAGTAGAGGCTAGAATCCTCTCAGCCTAGCATTTAGTAGTATTCTATCTTTCCATCATTCCCTAGTGTCTACTCTCAGGAACCAAACTAACCTCCAGAATTTTCCATATTTTAAGTGTGACTTGTAGAAGGATTTTATAAAACATTAACTTTATTGTTTATATACATAGAACTCCAATACTATGAATTTTATAGGCTTAACATTTAATTTTTCCTTGTTAAAAACCACATTTCTAGTCTGATTGACTGCTACATTTGAACCTCCACCAACTCCCCATCTCCAAAATGGCTGGTGGAGTAACCAGTGAATGGAAAGTACTTGTTTTATACATACTCCCTTCGCTTACCAGGTTTTAAAAGATTGAAGCTCTGTCCTTTTGGGGTAATATGGTGGTTTAGATAAGAGTTGAGAATACTGAGGACAATATAGAGGGGTTGAAAGAAAGATAGTCCTGAAAGGTAGCTTTCCTTTCTCACCTTATCTTTTGATAGTGTCTACTGGTTTCCATCTTAACTTGTTAACTAACTTCCATAATGAATTGGTTAATAATAGTGAACACTGTATAGCAGTCTTTCAGGATGACTTTATAGAAAGTGATAATTATGTGGAGAAGGCTTTGTATTAGATTATTTAATGTAGATAATTTTATTATAACCTGGTCATAGACTCTATTAATTTGTTTCCTGTACACTTCAGTTAGGCAAAACTTAAGAGTTCTTCATGAAGCAATTTTACACTTTTATAATATTTATAAAGAGGGTAAGGGTTGGTGCTCAAGAAAAACATTGCGTAAACCTTTGTTCCTGCCGACTTACTAGTTTAGAATTTAGTGCAATTTAGAGTCCCTATATATGAATTTTATCAAACCAAATCTTTGTTTACAATGAGTTGGGTTTTTCCCCCCAAATCAGGTGTTAAAAGATGCTTTCTACTTTTGGATATAGTAATTCTTATAAGATAAAGAATTTTAGGGACTTATATGCTTCTAAGGCATATTTTATAATGTATTCAGCTTGCCATATTTTACGAACTTAATTTAACATATTAGTACCCATTTATGTTTGTGTGTCCCTCTTATTTTGATTTTAACTTTTTTGATATACTATACTTACAGGAAGTAGAAAAAATTGTACATAGGGTCCCATGTAGCTTGTACTCCTCCTCTTGGAATGGTGACATCTTACATAACTGTACTACAGTATCAAAAGCAGGAAGTTAACATTGGTGCATTACTGTTAACTAGACTAAAGACTTTCTTAAGTTATCACCATTGTTTTTACATATATTTGTGTGAGTGTATATAGTTCTGTGTAGTTTTACCTTATATATAGATTTTTGTAAACACCGCCACAAAATAAGATCTAGAACTATTCCATTACCATATATATGCTATGCCAATATATTTACACACACCCCAACCCTTGGCAACTGCTAATCTGTTGTCTATCTCTATAGTTTATAATTTTGAGAATGTTACATTAATGATTCCAATTATACATTATATAGTATAACTTTTAGTAATTGACTTTAATTTTCTGGAGATTTATTTAAGTGTTGAATGTATCAATAGTCCATCCCTTTTTTATTGCTGAGTAGTATTCCATGGTAGAGACGTGCCAGAGTTGGTTTTACCAACCATTTATCTGCTGGAAGTACGATTGGGTTGTTTTCAATTTTTTTGCTACTATGTGTAATAATCACAATGACCTGTTATGAATTTTTATCTACAATTTTTTGTTTTAATCTCTGAGGAAAATGCCCTAGAGTGTAAATGTTGGGTTATATGGTAAATACATGTTCAGTTTTTGAAGAAACTGCCATATATTTTCCATGTGGTTGCTACCATTTTACATTTCTGCTAGCAATGTATGAGAGATTGTTTCTTTGTATCCTCACCAACCTGTGGTGTTATTGTTCATTTATGTTAGCTGTTCTAATGTAGTGATATCTCATTGTGGCTTTTATGTTTTACTTGAAAATAAAGTGCATTATTTTTAAGCCCTTAATTTAGATTTTCCTAACATTATTTTCACCTACCTCCACCCCAATTCCTCGTTGGTGATGTTTTGTGTTTTTGTTTTTGTGTTTTTACTTTTATGTAAGCTCTACACCCAATGTTAGGCTTGAACCACAACCCCAAGATCCAGAGTCACATGCTTTACCAACTGAGCCAGCCAGATGCCCCTGGTGATGGTTTTTATTACAGTTAAATTGTCAGTAATTTTTTAAGATGATAGTTTGGCAAGGACTATTTCATATTTTGAAAATGTTTTTTGTCATCTGGTATATTAAATATATTGTAGTACTTTTAATTATTAAAATAACTTTAATTTTTTTGGATAATTGTTTGTATTATAGTGGCTGGAATGGCTGGTACTGCACATATCGATGGAGACCATATTGTTGTTTCAGTTCCTGAGGCTGTATTAGTTTCTGATGTTGTCACAGATGATGGGATAACACTTGATCATGGCCTTGCAGCTGAAGTTGTCCATGGGCCTGATATCATCACTGAGACTGATGTAGTAACAGAAGGGGTAATTGTTCCTGAAGCTGTACTTGAAGCTGATGTTGCCATTGAAGAAGATTTAGAGGAAGATGATAGCGATCATATATTGACTTCTGAGCTAATTACAGAAACCGTTAGAGTACCTGAGCAGGTTTTTGTGGCTGACCTTGTTACTGGTCCTGATGGACACTTAGAACATGTGGTCCAAGATTGTGTTTCAGGAGTTGACTCTCCCACAATGGTATCAGAGGAGGTTCTTGTAACTAATTCAGATACAGAAACTGTGATTCAAGCAGCTGGTGGTGTTCCTGGTTCTTCAGTTACTATTAAAACCGAAGATGATGATGATGATGATGATGATGATGATGATGATGATGTCAAGAGCACTTCTGAAGACTACTTAATGATATCTTGTAAGTGAAACAAAAGTACATAATTACTTGGGAGATTGATTTATATATAACCTGGAAAGGTTTTCTGGAATGGGGGATCTATTCAATAAAAGACACGAGGGTAATCTTTGCAAAATAATTTTTTTCAAAGCTGTGTTGTTGAGATGCTTTTTGAACTTGCTCATATTTTTAACTTACTCAATGAAAGTTCATACCATAATTAGGTAAACTAATGTTATTTATTAATATCTTAGAGCAGAAAGGAAGGTTCAACAAGAACATTAACTGATAAAAATTTTAATGGTAAATATGTATATTTCAAGCTGAGGATTTTATTTTATGCAACCACTTCTTGCTTTTTAATGTGGTAGGTACTGGACTTGACAGTTCAGTTTTGCTTAAGAATTGAAGTATAATATATTAATTTTTTATCAAATACTTGAAAAGGAAATCTTAAACTCAGATCGTATTCTGCAATTCACCCCGTGTTTATTTTCTGTTTGTCTAAATATGTGTGTGTATATTCTGTGGGAAAAATACTTTAATGTGTTTATTTCAGATTGCTTTATGATGTCTTTAAGACATTCTCTCTGAAGGAGGAAGATAGAAATATCTTGTTCTCATTTTAAGTGGTGGGTTTGCCTGAACATCAACAATAAAAATCTCATGATGAGTTATTGATGGAGCTTGAGGAAGAAGTGGGTCTGTTCTTTATAAAATTTGAAGGGATCATGCTGGAAGTAATAAAAATTAGATAAGCTTCACTTTTTCATGATGGATTTTTCTTTTCTTTTTAAAATAAAAAAAGATTGGGAAGTGCTTCAACAGGTAATGTGTATGTGTGTGTAAAGTGATAGTATGTTATATGTATCAGTGAATTTAAAACTAAAAACATACTATATTTAATTTGAAAATATGATTCTGAAGTATAGCATGTTAACTTTTTCCCTCTACAACCACTTTTGAAGGTGAATATTTACATCGTTTTTAAGCGAATGATTTAAGTCACTAAAAGACTGTGCAAATTATAATTACCTCTTTTTAAATTGATATCCATTACTAAAGCAACTCCATATTTATATCTTAACCTGATGTTAAAAAAAACAAAACAACTATGTTTATGATTATATAAAATGGTGTGACAAAAGTTGGTAGCCTTTCTGGTACCAAACTAATATTGTGCCTTTAAAAAAGTACTTGTCAATGTGCCCAGGTGGCTCAGTCATTTAAGTGCCCAACTCTTAATTTTGGCTCTGGTCATGATCTCACAGTTCACAGGATCGAGCCCCATGTTGGACTCTGAACTGACAGCTCAGAGCCTGCTTAGGATTCTCTCTCTCTCCCTCTCTCTCTCTCTCCTCTATCTCTTTGCCCCTCCACTGCTCTCTTTCTGTCTCTCTCTCCAAATAAATAAATAAACATTAAAAAAAGAGTACTTGTCAAATCAAACTCTTTGATATTAAAGTAGTTTAAAATTTAGACATATGTTTTGTGAATTGTCCCACCTTAACATATCTTCTATGACTTGATTCTGCAAAAGGTTTTTTTTTAGAGTTTGTAGAACATTTTAGTTCACAGTATTTATCTTTATATTGCCATGTATGTCAAATGCATATATCTTCTATCTTTCTACTCTAATAGGAGTAAACTGAAGTTATAAAGAACATTGTATTGCACAAATACTGGGACTGCTGTGGAATCATTTTAGGGGAAATTTAGTCTAAGAGACAATTAACTCCTTAATCATTAGTAAAGACAGGAACAACGGCAAAAAAACTTAAGCAGTTTTTTATTGTGGAAAATGGAATATATAAAAACTAAATGTTTTTTATATCACCCATTTTGCTACCACCCAGATCTTTGACCATTTTTGTAATGATTATTATACTCAAGTTGGAACTAGTTACTTTTTCTTGCCATTTTCATTCATTGCATTTCATTCTCTTTCGATTTATTTTTCCTTTTTCCCCTTCATCTCTTAATCTTCCCTTCATTTTCTTTACCTTTTGGTTTCTCTTGGCCAATGAATCTTACAGGAGTGAAGAAAATAAATTGCCTTAAAGCCCTCAGTGTTAATTTATAATGTCATCTTCTCTGTTTTTCTTTCTAAGGTAGAGATTTTCAAAATATCTAAGAGATATAGTTGAGAATTTAAAACAGACCTTTATCTTATTCCTGAGTCCCTTAATATTCCTATAAAGAACTCTTACCATAGCTAAGTTATAGAGATAGGGAATTTGTTTTCTTTCATATCTGAGGTGCATCTGAACTTTTTCCCCTATTCAGGCCAAACGTCACAAACTGTTTATCTTACATGGTTATAGTCTTTCCCACTTGTGCTAAGTAACTTGTAAAGTAATGTAGAGTAACTATATCTGTCTAAAATTATCCTAGATGTACTATTTAAAAACACTAAAATCTATAAGATCTTTATAAAAGCTTTACTGGAAGAGGGAAGTTCCATTAACTTCAAATATATATATTGACTTCAATTGTTTTTTACCTATAAAATCAGTTAACAGTAAAACCTTAGATTATGAGTATAATCCAATATAATGACTTCAAATTGTTTTTTACCTATAAAATCAGTTAACAGTAAAACCTTGGATTATGAGTAACTTATTTTGGGAGTATTCCCTAAGATGAGCAAATATTTCTAATAAATTTTAACTTCATAAACAAGCAATGTCTTGCAATATGAGTAGTACGTGACGCCGAATGTCACATGATCACAACTGAGCCAATGGTTTTTGAAATTCGCTTTGATATATGATTACTTTGGATTACAAGCATGTTTCTGGAATGAATTATGCTCCCAAACCAAGGCTTTACTATATATTCCTTTCAGGAACATAATCTTCTAAAAGGAAAATGTCTTGGTATGGTCTTATGGGAGATGTCATCACACCTCACTAATTTCAAGGGTAAAAAAGAAAAGTTAACACCTTTGTATTTTTTAACATAACTTTATTGAGATATTATTCACATGCCATTAAAATTCACCATTTAAGGTGTGCAGTTGTTTTTAGTATATTCCACAGCATTGTATAAACATCACCACTATCAATTTTAGAATTTTTTCCTCACTCCAAAAAGAAACCCCATGCACTTTAGCAGTCACCTTTCTGCCACATACCACCCTCCCCTCTGGCAACCTCTGATCCAGTTTCTGTCTCTAGATTTGCCTATTCTCAACTTTTCATATTAAGAGGGCCATGTAATTTGTGACTTTTTGAGTCTGGGTTCTTTCATTTAGCATAGTCTTTCAAGGATCATTCATATTGCAGCATGTGTCAGTATTTCATTCTTTTTCATTACTAATATTTAATTATAAGGATAAACATTTTATTTATCCATCAGTTGATAGACATATGGTGTTTCTACTTTTTGGTTATTATGAATAATGCTGCTATGACGATTCATGTACAAGATTTTGTGCAGACATGCTTTCAGATCTCTTGAGTATACACTTGGGAATGGAACACCTTTGTAATCTAAATGTTAGTAACTTTTGTTTGTTTTAGTGCTGTGAAATACAGATTCTTTACATATTGCCTGACCTAATCTCTGTAGTGTATCAATATACTCTATACTGATAATACCATATCCATGTTATAATTTTGGTAGATGTAACATAAAACGGGTGCAGTAATGCAGTAAAAAGCCTACTTAACTTTTAAAAGGGATGTTGTATTGAAGTTTTAATCAAATTGTGCTATTGAACTATATAAAAGAATATCAAACGTTAAGAAACTTGCCAACAATATATCTTACTGTTTTATGTTACATTTAGCACCAGTAGGATTCTGTGATGTGTATAACATTACTTGCTATTACTGTCTGGAATGTCCTCTGGGTTAAGAAACAACACTGCAGCACTTGGATATTTCAAGCCTTACAAATAAGAAGATTAAGCCTTAATTTGGGGTATTTTTAGTATTATTTGCATTAAGAGTCTTTGAAGATCCATTTCTAAAATTGCATGATTGCCCATTAAATCTTTGTTGCCTTTATACTTTGTGTAACAAATAATATAGAATAAATCTGGGTGAAGTTGATGGTTTATCTCTTAAAACGGCACACTAAACTTTTAATAACTCTATCATCTTCTATAATCTTAAAATTCAAAACAAGTCTGGTTTCTCAATACATTTCAAAGTTGTTCATACTGAGGAATCTAAGTAGAAAATAATGAACACATTAAACCATGGATGACCTTAAGGTATAAATGGAATCAGTATAGCAATAGTTATTTCAATACTTAAAGCAAAAGCTATGGCACAAAACTGTTGAGAAGTGACCAAAATAATGTGTATTTCATTTCATGAGCTTTAATTTTGTGAATTATACTGTTAATTCAGTTTGTTCCAGAAGTAGCTATGATCACTTTAAACCATTCAATGATAAAAAAACAATATTTATCAATTGAGAGTATTTTCAGTATTTCATTAATAATTTACTATAACTTTTTCCAACTTAAGAAATACATATTTTGGACACTTTTTGAGGTTTTTATATATCCCATGTCTTTATTTTCAAGAATGAGAAAGCATTTTCTGAAAGCTTAACTTGCCTCTTTTAATTTTTAATTTTCTGTGATGTCATTCACTATATTTTAAAGGAGAAGCTATTAAATCAATTATATCAGATATTTCATCTTTTTTTCTTTTATTTTAATCTGTCCCATTGTAAAAAAAAAAAAGCCAGAAAATGCAGTAATAGAATTAGGGGTTATGCTGGAATGAAAATATTTAGTCTATTTATTTTGATCATTTAAGTTTGTCCTTTCATAGACAAACTCTTTGAACTCAAAAGAGTATGGAATCACTTATATTTAAACACAAAGTTAAAATAGCTTTTCATTGTAAAAGGAATTTCTGAAATTTGTTTTCCACCATTTTGAAAGGCTAAAAATGGAGGTAAGGGAAATCTAGACTTTGACCCCCTTAGATCTTCTTGAAATTATTTTATTTAAAAAAAATTTTTAACTTCTGTTTGTTTTTGAGAGACAGAGAGAGATAAAGCATGAGAGGGGGAGGAGCAGAGAGAAAGGGAGACACAGAATCTGAAGCAGGCTCCAGGCTCTGAGCTGTCAACACAGACCTTGACATGGGTCTCAAACTCATGGACAGCGAGATCATGACCTGAACTGAAATCGGACGCTTAACTGTCTGAGCCACCCAGGCACCCCAAAATTCATTTTTTAAGAGTACCGAATTAATAATTTTATGCCAGTTTATTCTTTTTTCAGTAGTTCTGGAATCGTTTAGATATAATCAGAGGCTTTAGGATCTTATGTTTCATATATGTTGCTATGATATACATAATAGGAAAGAGCAGATTTTCAATTAGATTACATTTCAGTTTTTATAGGTACAGCATTGAAATAAAAAATGGTAGTCATATAATATTTGAGGAGAATTTTTTATTGTTTTATGGTTAAAGAACAAAGTTTATTAATATATATTTATTGCATAGTTTGTACATAATATTAATGTGAAAATAAATGTTATTCTTAAAGACTGTAGACAATCAAAATTTTATGTATACTTAAAATGTAAGTAATACTTTCAAATATTGTTGCTTTACCTTTCTATATGATTTTAAAATCTAGCATATGTTAGTAAGTATAGAAGTATACAAAACTTCTGATTGGAAGCTGTCTTCCTTTGACTCAATAGAAATTAAGAGTATTAAGATATAGTTTTTATAATTTCTAAAAAAATTTTTATAAAATCATTCAGGTGCAATTTCCTCTTTGTTTTGATTCTAAATTTCATATGCTGATTGGTTTTAGAAATACTATATTTAGTTTGGGAATTGTTTGTGTGAGCTTATGTTATGAGTACTATGTATTTTATGTTCTGATTTTTTTTTGTTTAATTCTGATGTTAGGATTTAACTTAAAATATTAAATGTAATATATCATGTATATAGGTTAAAATCTCTGAATAAGTTTTTTTTTGTAGTTACAGTCGTATTGTATATCTGATCTTGTATATTACTTTTTCATGAAACATACCATTTTCAGTAGTTGTATAATAGGTCATAAAGTGAATACAGTGGGTGGGTGATCAACACATTTCATGCTGCTCTTATGACATCCACTAAATGTCAGTTGTATTTCTTTACTAAAATAGTTTCTTCTTTATATTTTACAGTGGATGATGTTGGGGAAAAATTAGAGCATATGGGGAACACACCATTAAAAATTGGCAGTGATGGTTCACAGGAAGATATTAAAGAAGATGGATTTGGTTCAGAAGTAATAAAAGTGTATATATTTAAAGCTGAGGCTGAAGATGATGTTGAAATAGGTACAAAGATTAATTTTAACTTATTGCTATAGTAGTTATGAATGAAAGCTTATTCTTTTCTGGTGACTATTCTAAAATCGTCTTTGAAGTGCAGATTTTTAAAATTTATTTTATTTTAATTTAATTATTTAATTTTATTTTATTTTTGAGAGAGGGCACAGAGTGCGTGCAAGGGAGGGACAGAGAGAGACGGAGACACAGAATCTGAAACAGATTCCAGGCTCTGAGCTGTCAACACGGAGCCTGATGCGGGGCTCGAACTCATGAGCTGTGAGATTTCGATCTGAGCCAAAGTCAGATGCTTAACAACTGAGCCACCCAGGCACCCCAGTGCAGTTTTTTTTATCGGCTTCTTTGGGGGTGGAATATTAAAAAATTGTATGGGAATAAGCAGGAATGCAGAATATATCATTCTTGGATTCTTTCAACATAAGTAGAATGTTATGGTTTGGATTATCAAAACAAATGAGTGGAGAGGTTTTGATTTAGAGTAGGAAGTTATAATGAGTATATAAGAGCAGGTTTAGAGGCAGGCTGCTTGGGTTTTAATACTAGTTTTGCCATTTGCTGAGTGGTTATTGGTGAGTTACTTAACCTTCTGCTTCAGTTTCCTCATCCATGAAATGGCCATGATGATAGTAACTACCTCATAGGGCTATTGTGAGGATTAAATGGACAAAATACATATTAAAGACTTATGTAGTGCTTGGCATATAAGTGTGATGTAAATGTTAACATTTGTTGTTATTTCTCAGTGGTTACTGAAAATTTAGAGTGTATTTTATAAGAAAATTCTCTTGACAGAAATTTATATTGGAATATTTTGTGGAATATTTTTCTAAAGGAAACTATTTCTCATATATCTTCCTTATTAATTTAGGGAATTATTTCATGATATTTCTCTATATTGATATGTGATTTAATTTTTAAGGTGGAACAGAAATTGTCACAGAGAGTGAGTACACCAATGGACATTCTGTAACTGGAGTGCTTGACCAGAGCCGAATGCAGCGGGAGAAGATGGTTTACATGGCAGTTAAAGATTCTTCTCAAGAAGAAGATGATATTAGTAAGAAAAAGGGGCACTGTAGTGACTTATCAGTGGCCATGATGCGTTCTTTAAGAAAAAAAAATAAGGAATCTCAGAAATACAAGCACTATATAAGAACAGACTTCAGTAAAATAAGTCAAACCTTTCCTGTAATTAATTTAAAAGGAAAGGGTCCTTTTGACCATTCATGCATACATGTATTATTCAAATCAGCAAACATGAAATACTATGTTTCAGATACTAGGGATACAGAGATACACAATATATGCTTCCTGACTTCATTAGAGCCCATAAATACACAGGGAATTATTGGGAATCTATTTTGTCTGTGTTATTGGATATGTTGTGTAAATATTTAATATTCACAACTCGTCTCTGAGGTAGGTGGTATTATCTTTGTTTTATGGGAGGAAAAAAGTGCTCAGGAAAGTTAAGTAATTGCCTAAGATCATTTCAATATTAAGTGAGGAATGTAGGATTTCAACTTTTAGCTGTCTAACTCTACTGCCAGTGTTCTTTCCACATGGCAGTGAACACTCTTGGCCTCTCTCTCGATAACTGGTTGTTCTCTTTCTGTTACTGAAGGATTAGGTGAGTAAGTATTCTTCCAAGTATGTTAAGCTCCCAGGATCTTTACTTATTATGACTTTGATGGTCTCCAAGTAGTTGCTGATTAAGGTTTCTTGGGGCTGAGTACATTAGGGTGAAAATAACTCCTCAGATTTCCTTTCCTGCCATGCTGCACATTTCCTTATGAGGGGATGTTACACTCTGCCTACTTTCTTCTCACCTCAGTGTAAGAATGCAGCCCTTCCCTAAGGCTTTTTCTGTCTTCTGAGACAAAACTATGTTGTTTTGCCCTAGAAGGGCAAGAGCCTCCACTTCAGTGCATTTACCTACATAATACTGAACATTTCCTAGACTGCTCTCTGACCTTCACGCCTCAGATTTCCTTCCCTAGAAGCCATGGGAAACTGAATTCCAATCCCAAACATGAATACTATACCACAGTTGAAAATCTAAAAACAAGTAAGTCTAGAGGATTTGATTGGAGAGGAAAAGTGTTAATTGAAATAATTTCTATTTGGTCTTTAAATTCTTTATTATTTTTTTTACTCATTGGTCAGAAAAGGGGCACAATAAAAGTTGGGAGACTGAAGCTTAAGTTAACTGATGCCAGAATTCCTTGTCTAAGTGGAAAGCTTAGGCCAGTGTCTCTTTCTCGTTAATTGAAAGAAGGGAAACTTGGGAGAAGAGGGACACTTTTTTCTCACATATTTTCCACATTTTTTTCTGTAGAGAATAGAAGATCCCAATATGTGAATCAAAGGAAAAGCATAAATTCAAGCCAGTCTTTTACCTAACAGCTTAAATTGAAATTATTATGTCACATAAAATAAACTAAATGACCCTCTAGTTTTATATTTTTTACTCCAATACCATGTTTTTAAAAAATGAATCTCACCTAATGCTTTTATTTCTCAGTAGAGTCTCTGAAAATTCTGCCTGTTAAAGGGTGTCCACATATTGATGAGGACCTGCTTATACAGATATTATGTTTTATATATATATTATATATATATTTTACATATATTATATATGACTGATTATTTTTATTTAAATTTTTTTCAATTACTAGTATTTTTATCTCCTTTTCATTGCATGTACAGAAAGCATTTAAGTTATAGTATGCGGGGTAGCAAGGACCACTTTCTAGTATTGATTCTATGGGAAATGCTTTCTGAGTTCTAAAGATCAATCAAGCTGAATTATGGACTGCAACATTTTTTACAAATTTGTAATGCCCAATGAACTATGAAATTAGTCAGTATATTTCAAGCGCACATGTTTTATATAATCTAAAAGTCATTTTCATAGGATAGGTTCTAAGAGGAGAACAAGAGTTTTAATAAATAATTGCCTCCTAGTGGCACTAGTCTCCAAAGTGCCTAATGTAATTCTAAAATTAACCAAATTGAAATCTTGACAGTTGGAAAAATTTAAATTGTTTAGAATTTTTTACCCACTTATTAAATATTTGGGGTTATAAACAAGCAATTATTTCTAAAATTTAGGTTGCGCTGAAATAGCAGATGAAGTTTACATGGAAGTCATTGTAGGGGAAGAGGAAGGAACTTCTCTCCCTGAGACTCAGCTTGAGGACTCTGATGTTAATAAAACAATTGTCCCTGTTGTCTGGGCTGCGGCATATGGTAGGACACTGGCATTTTTTCACCTGCTAAGTACATAACATATCTATTTGATCAGCCTTTAGGTCATTAAATATGCTGTGCTAATGCCCCCCATGAATTGACTAATATAAAATGTTTTGCTGTGGACTGCTTAATCTCTAGTTACGTACATGATTTTCCTACCATATATTTTGTGTTATTTAAAATGAGCCTTGCTTAATGCATTGCTGTTTTTCAGCAGGATTTATTTAAAATCTTACCTGTATAAGTGAGTGCCATAAAAAGTTTTATTTTTCTAAAATAGGAATATCCTTTGAAAATTGATCCTTCGCCTTTTTCAAAAACGTAATTCATGTATTAACGCCACAAATAAGATTTGGGGGTTTGAAAAGAAACAGGAATCCAGGTGTGCTCTTCTAGAAAGTATCTAATGGAAGGTAAATTTATCGGGTTTTTTTCTTTCTATGTAATCTCATTCCTACTTAATTTACAATATGGTCCGGGTATACTCTTCACTTTGAAAAAATTTGGTGTTCAAATGCATTATCTTATCTCAGTTTTTCCAAAGGTTCATTCATTCAACAGTCATTTATTGAGCATCTTCAATTTGAGTGTATTCTGCAGAAATATCTACTCAATTTTCATTTAAAAAGTAAGATTGTTCTAGATTTTAACATTTCCAAGGATGCTAACGGTAGCCCTTGTTTTCAGTGCGTGAAATTATATCTAATCTATGGGAGTGGAAGAACTCAACAACAAAAAAGTTTAATCCAAGGAACAGTGGTCAAAGTAAGAGTTTTGTAGATTAAGATGTGATCCACTAGTAATCATTATACTCAGCGTATCAGTTTTTAATTAGCTTTTTTTTTTTTTTTTTAGGAGATGAACGAAGAGTTTCCCGGAGGTATGAAGACTGTCAAGCATCAGGTGAGAGAGCATTATATGTGAGGTGTAAATTAAATAGTCAGTTTTATATAGTGCTTAGAAAATAACCAGTTACTGGTTTGTGTTTACAGACACATAGGTTAGACTTTTACTTGCCTGGTCATATCTTATCTAGTTAGTTACGTAGGAGTTTTCCTCTTCGGGGAATTAATTTATGTACAAACATAATGCATGTTATTCTGCGAGTGCAGTTCATTTTAGATTTATCTTAAGATACAGATGTTGGATGGGGTACCTGGGTGGCTCAGTGGTTAAGTGTCCAACTTTGGCTCAGGTTGTGATCTCAGTGTTTGTGGGTTTGGGACCTGCATCAGACTCTGTGCTGACAGCTCAGAGCCTGGAGCCTGCTTCAGATTCTGTGTCTCCCTCTTGCTCTCTGCCTCTCCTCTGCTCATGCTCATGCTCTGACTCTTAAAAATAATAAAATAAACATTTAAATTTTTTTAAATAAATACAATAAAAAGATACAGATGTTGGGCAACTTATAGCATGAATCATAAAAGGCTGCTATGGAGAAAATTATAAAATAGAAATTATTTTATTTTATTTTTTTACTGTTCTTGTGCTTTATTTTTATTTTAAAAATTTTAATTTTATTTAAATCCAAGTTAGTTTACATATAATGTAATAATGATTTCAGGAGTAGAATTTAGTGATTCATTACTTACATAAAACACCCAGTGCTCATCCCAACAAATGCCCTCCTTAATGCCCATTATTACCCATTTAGCCCATCCTCCCACCCAACAGCCCTCTAACAACCATCAGTTTGTTCTCTGCATTTAAGAGTCTCTTATGGTTTGCCTCCCTCTCTCTTTTTATCTTATTTTTCCTTCCCTTCCTCTTTGCCCACCTGTTTTGTTTCTTAAAATTCCACATATGAGTGAAATCACATGATATTTATCTTTCTCTGACTGACTTATTTTACTTAGCATAATACACTCTAGTTCCATCCATGTTGTTCCAAATGGCAAGATTGCATTCTTTTTGAACACTGAGTAATATTCCATTGTATATATACAGCACATCTTCTTTATCCATTCATCACTCAATGGATATTTGGGCCCTTTCCATAATTTGACTATTGTTGGTAGTGCTGCTATAAACATTGGGGTACATGAGCCCCTTCAAATCAGCATTTTTGTATCCTTTGGATAAATAGTTAATAGTGCAATTGCTGGGCCATCGGGCAGTTCTATTTTTAGTTTTTTGAGGAACCTCCATACTGTTTTTCAGAATGGCTGCACCAGTTTGCATTCCCACCAAAGTGTTCCCGTTTCTCTGCATCCTGGCCAACACCTGTTGTTTCCTGTGTTGTTAATTTTAGCCATTCTGACAAGTGTCAGGTGATACCTCATTGTGGTTTTGATTTGTATTTCCCTCATGATGAGTGATGTTGAGCATCTTTTCATGTGTCTGTTAGCCATCTGGATGTCTTCTTTGGTAAAGTTTGTTCATGTCTTTTGCCCATTTCTTCACTGGATTATTTGTTTTTTGGGTGCTGAGTTTGATAAGTTCTTTATAGATTTTGGATACTAACCCTTTATCCTATATGTCATTTGCAAATATCTTCTCCCATTCCGTCAGCTGCCTTTTCATTTTGTTGATTGTTTCCTTTGCTGTGCAGAAGCTTTTTATCTTGATGAGATCCCAATAGTTCATTTTTGCTTTTGTTTTGTTTCCCTTGTCTCCAGAGACATGTCTAGTAAGAAGTTGCTGAAGCTGAGGTTGAAATGAAATTGTTTTAAAGTAAAAATTATCCTGATACCAACTGCTTGTTAATTTCTTCCTTGGGGCAGAACTATTTTCTTTTTTTTTTAAGTTTTTTTTTTTAAGTTTATTCATTTATTTTGAGAGAGAGGAAGATGGTCAGAGTGAGACGGGGAGAGAGAGAATCCCGAGCAGGCTCCATGCAGTCAGCACAGAGCCCGACACGGGCTCAAACTCATGGATCGTGAGATCATGACCTGAACTGAAACCAAGAGTCAGACGCTTAACCAACTGAGCCACCCAGGCACCCCCATAACTGTTTTCTTAATTTCTGTGGTAACCAGTAGATGTATATAACTGTTATATAAAGCCATGCATCAACATCATGTTTCTTTTAATTATAATGCCCTCAATGTAGTGTTATTCCGTACTTGATAATTCGTTTTATTTTCTGAAACAAGGAGACTTTTTCTCATGATAAAATGTCTGACTCTTCTGTTTCTACCTTTAGGAGATATTTGACTCTAAATTTAAATGTAGATTTCAGAGGAATTGCTGAGAGACATACATCAGAGCATATAAGCTAAATGGCTTTTCAGGTCTACATTTTTAATCTAAATTTCATGACAAAACAAATGCGTGAGAACTGAGATTTTATTAAGTACTTTATTCTGTATACACTGATGCCACTGAAAGTGAGGTAAATTGCCTACCACATCTATCTGAATCTTTAAAATCAATCTTAATACTTTTTACATTGACTATGTTATTCTAAAGCATATAGACGAGAGATATGTCGTTTGTTATACATTACACGTGGTCACCATGACTGTATTGGTTCACTAACACATGTATATTTCTTTGCCAAATCTCTTTAATTTCATCAGCCTTCATTGGTGAGAAATTGATCTGATGCCAGTATTTTGTTTGGGTCATAAAATTCAGTGTCTCATGTTACATTCACCTTATTAGTTTATTCCTTTAGGATGAAAAAATTGGGATATTTTAAAGGTAATTTTACACAATATTTTATTTAAAGTGTTTTCAGGTGTGTGTGTGTGTGTGTGTGTGTGTGTGTGTTTCTGTGTGTCTGTGTGTCTGTATGTCTGTGTAAGGATATAAAAGAAAGAATATGGGTAGACTTTTGAAATTTAGTATCACAATGGTAACTTAATGCCATGTCATCTCTAGTAATTCATCTAACCAAAATCAAAAAGTATAAATATTATGTAATTTAATAATGTATCATTTTTTTCCAGCAAATACCTTGGACTCAACATTAGAAAGCAGAAGTAGTACAGCAGCACAGTACCTTCAAATTTGTGATAGCATTAATACAAATAAAGTACTTAAACAAAAAGCCAAGAAGAGGAGAAGGGGAGAAACCAGGCAGTGGCAAACAGGTAAAAATACTAATACTTTTTGAATATTATAATGATTTGAGATGTCAAAACATTTTTTGGTAAGCAAAGGAAAAGGAGTCCATTGTTATAGTGTAGTCCCATTCCCATATGCCTGTTTGTATTTGATTTAAATAGTTGTTTTGTTTAAGTACTTGACACTTAGTAAAACTATGCTTGTATGCTCTTTACTCAAAATTTTTTAACAATTTATTGTCAAATTGGTTTCCATACAACACCCAGTGCTCATCCCAACAAGTGCCCTCCTCAGTGCCCGTCACCCATTCTCCCCCTTCCATACCCCCCTCAACCCTCAGTTTGTTCTTAGTATTTAAAAGTCTCTTATGTTTTGTCTCCCTCCCTCTCTGTGGCTTTTTTTCCCCTCTTCCCCTTCCCCATGGCTTTCTGCTAAGTCTCTCAAAGTCCACCTATGCGTGGAAACATATGGTATCTGTCTTTCTCTGACTGACTTATTTCACTGAGCATAATACCCTCCAATTCCATCCATGTTGCTACACATGGCCAGATTTCATTGTTTCTCATTGCCGTGTAGTATTCCATTGTATATATATACCACATCTTCTTTATCCTCAAATGTTGTTTTCAAAGAGAATTTTCAGGTTGGTTTCACAATAAAGGGCACCTGTTTCTAATTTACAAAATGTATATAACATTTCGAAAGGTGAATGGTCTATACTACAGTTATGCTCATTACTTTTTAATGAGCTATTTTATCATAAATCACTTTTAATGTGCATTTTATTCTACAGGATTTAATTCTACTAGTATAGTTCTCACATTGAGACTGTCAGCTAATTTTGGCACCTTTGTTGTAAAGCCCTTTAAAAAAATTTGGCCAAATGTCACAACTTCCTTTTTTTTTTTTATCCAGCTGTTATAATAGGCCCTGATGGACAGCCCCTGACAGTTTACCCTTGTCATATTTGCACAAAGAAGTTTAAATCCAGGGGATTCTTGAAAAGACACATGAAGAATCATCCTGATCATTTGATGAGAAAAAAATACCAGTGTACAGATTGTGACTTCACAACTAACAAGAAAGTGAGTTTCCATAACCACTTGGAAAGCCATAAGCTTATAAACAAAGCTGACAAATCCCATGAATTTACAGAATACACACGAAGATACAGAGAGGCTAGTCCACTGAGTTCAAATAAACTTATATTAAGAGACAAAGAGCCGAAGATGCACAAGTGCAAATACTGTGACTATGAAACTGCAGAACAAGGACTGTTAAACAGACATTTACTGGCTGTTCATAGTAAAAATTTTCCTCATGTTTGTGTTGAGTGTGGTAAGGGCTTTCGGCATCCTTCTGAACTCAAGAAACATATGAGAACCCATACTGGTGAGAAGCCATATCAGTGTCAGTATTGTGTCTTCAGGTGTGCTGATCAGTCAAATCTGAAAACTCACATTAAGTCTAAGCATGGTAACAATTTGCCATATAAATGTGAGCATTGTCCTCAAGCATTTGGTGATGAGAGGGAGCTTCAACACCATCTGGATTTGTTTCAAGGACATAAGACACACCAGTGTCCTCATTGTGACCATAAGAGCACCAACTCAAGTGACCTTAAGCGGCACATCATATCTGTCCATACTAAGGATTTTCCTCACAAATGTGAGGTCTGTGAAAAAGGTTTCCATCGTCCTTCTGAGCTCAAAAAGCATAGTGATATCCATAAGGGTAGGAAGATTCATCAGTGTAGACACTGTGACTTTAAAACATCAGATCCATTTATTCTTAGTGGTCATATCCTTTCAGTTCATACCAAGGATCAGTCACTGAAGTGTAAAAGGTGCAAGAGGGGGTTCAGGCAACAAAATGAACTCAAAAAACATATGAAGACCCACACTGGAAGGAAGATTTACCAATGTGAGTATTGTGAATACAGCACTACAGATGCATCGGGCTTTAAACGACATGTGATATCAATACATACAAAAGACTATCCACATAGGTGTGAATTCTGCAAGAAGGGATTCCGAAGACCATCAGAAAAAAATCAGCATATTATGAGGCACCACAAGGAGGCTCTTATATAATAAGATCGATATAAAGAAAGAAGCTATTTAGAAGATATGATACACTACATGGGAGGAAAATTTCATGAACTGTTTCATCTAGTTCCAAAGCTTGATAGTAAATCATAACTTTACATTCTTTGTATTAGAGACCTTGAAATATTTGAAATGACAGGGGATCTTATACCCCTTTGAAAATTACTTAAAGAATTTAAGAAGCACCATAGAATGGTTGCAGAAAAACTCTTAAGTGTCTATTTAATAGTATTATATGCATAAACTACAGAAGGAAAGAGCAAAGATAATGACTTTATTTGTCTGATCATACTAGAAATCAATGCTTCTGAAAAGATCATACATAATTGAGTTTAGCAATGCTTTGCTGTGGCAAGCAAGCCTCGCTTTTATGTGATTTTTAGAAATGAAGTGAGGAAATAAAATTTAGTCATCCCTCAGTCACTTAGTCATTGAGCTTTTTTTATGGTACCTGAAAATTGAATTGAGAAATGGCAAAAGTTTTATGTATTCATTAAAAGAAATTCCACTGGAAAACAGCTTATATTAATTCAGTACTATTAAAAAGAATTTCAGAGCTGCTAAGATTTTACCACAGGATAGGATGTTTAAAATATAGCATTCTTTCCTGAAGTCTAAAGTGAAGTTTAGGATTAAAGTTCCCCTTTTTTTCTGATGTTCAAGTTGATTTTTCAGTATGGCATATATGACAAAGTATATTCGAGTCAAATATGGCTTTCTAAAACAGATGCAACAGTAGTGTTGCAAATAAAGTTAGCACTATATTTCTTAATGATCTAAAGTTTAAACCGAGAGAACACAGTTTTCTTAAATACTATGTTTAGAAGTTTCTTTTTAGGGCAGTCTTAGCAAGTATGATTTTTCTAGTCTTACTTGCTCTAATGTTTAAAGGTGCAATTTTATGCCATTATTGGAAATTTTGATTTTTAAAATCTATATACCATATTATTAACATGCGTTTTCAATATGAGGCAGTGTATATGCAGTATTTAACAAAACACTATGCTGCCAATAGAGTTTGGAGGTGGATATTCAGTTTACAGTGTATAAATTTAAAATATGCATCCCTTTAACAATGCTTTGTGTTAGCATGCTGCAAATCAAAATGGCGCTTAATATAAAAAGCTGGTTTAGGGAAATTTAATGAAAATCCTGTTCATAAATGTAATGCATATGATGTGTACTTTTAAGTTATAGTTGCTTCATGTTTACACTCAGCTGTTCAACATAACTAAAATGTAATTTTACTTTATGCTATATTGTGGCTTTGTGTTTTAAATAATGTTCGCCTTTCTGTTTTTGCACCAGATAAGAATCTGTTCCTTGAGAATAAATTTTTTATCTTTCTTAACTTCAGAGTATTAAATTTGGAAAATCTAAAATAGTGTGTTATGTGGCTGTAAATGATGTACACGCTGTAAAATAAGATTGTCATTGTTATGTGGGATTATTATTTCTAAATGTTACTCATTGAAATAAGCATACAATAAAAGGCATTTATTGCACTTTAGGGTTTTATGAATTTATTTAAAGTACGTTGTATTGTTTACTCTTTATTAGAAGACTTTTTACTTAAAATTGCTCTTAGGTAATTTGGTCCACAATTTAATGTCTGATAGATTTTGTGCATTAACAACAACATGAGCTAGGAACTTAAACAATTTTGATGACTATGGCATAATTATTCCTTAAAAATGTATATTTCTGCTAAAACCATAATGAAATGCTATAAAGGTGTTCATCTTAAGACTTGAGATTAGAGAAATCTGCGAAAATTCCTAACCTGCTTAAGTAACCCAATCCTGAGAAAAGAATCTGATTACATTCCCAATAGACTGATATACATTCAAAAGGAAAAGCATTAAATCAAGTATTTGGGAAAGATTCTGCAAATGAGCCTTAAAATAACCTGCTATATTTAAGGAAGTCAACGTTCAATAGAATCTATGTACCTAGATATACAGCCCTATTGCTTAAAACTGTCAATTGGTTAATTATTCTTTAATGATCACTAACAGAAAAAGAAGAAATCTTTTAGCCATTACATGTTAGACTAGTGCTTCTTAAGCTTTCATGTCTATGGAGTTCACCTAGGGATCTTGTTAAAATACATGTTCTGATTCAGTAGATGTGGGATGGGGCATACAATTCTGCATTTCTAGTAAGCTCCCATGTGTTAACACCATAGGATTAATAATGTGTTAGACAAAATCCCCCAGTGTAATTCTGGTATGCTTTGGCAAATTTGCTTAAATAGATAGCTATGTGTGAGTCAATAGAGGCAATCCATACTGAAGACATGGCTTTTGAGCTGAGACATGAGTAACCAGAAGGAACGAGTCATATGAAGAATTGTGGAAGAGCATTCAAGGAAGAGAGGCATGCAAATAGAAATAACCTGAGGTGGAATAAACTTTGGCAGGACCACAGTGAGGGAGACTGACTGATAAGAGATAAGACCTGTGAGAAATTGAAATGGGAAACCATTAGAGGATTTTATGGGATTAATATGATGTGATTTACATTTTGAAGATCACTCTGGGTGTTATATGAGGAAGGCATTGTAGAGAAGCTGAAAGAAGCAGAGAGCCATGTGAAGAGGTTATTCTAGTTCATAGTTACAGTGTGTCTAGAGAGAAATAGATGCATTTTCTTTCACGTATAAATTGGTTCTAGAAAACTTGAGTCAAGTTACAACAGATAAGAATTCACCCCATGTTACAAACAAGATTGTCTTAAAAATATACACATTTACCAACACAGGCCCACCTTATATGGGAAAACATATTTCATCTAAAAATGCAGGTCAAAGTACCTTTATAAGAAAGAGAAATAATTTGGGAATTGCTAAAAAATAATTCTTCCAAACAGTTCACAGTCATTGTGTGGAGATGGATTTGTCTGATTGTCACTTCTAAATGGCCTATACCATGATAGAGAGGGAAGGATTTGAATTGTTACTCAGGTAGGGCTTTCAAATTCAACTAATGTCTCATACAGGAAAACCACCAGTTTGGACCTTGAAATGCCCTTAAAGATATGCGTGATATATATATACACATACATATGATAGCTTTTATTGTAGAAAATTTTCAACCATATGCAAAGATAGAATATAATGAAGCCCTAGGTAGCTATCACCCAGCTTCAGTAATCATTACTTCATGGCCAATTTCATCTTATTTATATTATTCCTCACCCTTCCTCTCACCTACCTACCTACCTACCTACCACTGACTGGTTTAATTTAAGACCCCTTCTCCCAGTGGTTTAATTTGAACTGAATCCCTGACATCTTAAAAGTTTTTGAAGGAAAATATAGCACAATTCTTAAATATGCCTAATTCCAGGGGAAAAAAATTACTTCTCATGAAGGTGGAGGAACAAAAGAATCTTCTTATTCAGATCTTCCTATTCCCCTTGTGAGAATCAAGAAAAATAAACTGGCTAGACTTGGAATTCTATTCAATAATGTTCTTGGGAGTAATAAGGCTTCACTTAGTGAAAATACAGAATTAAATTAGAATCCTAGAATATCATTGGGTTAGAAAATCTTCCCAACTTTGTTCAGCTCCACTCTATCCTTCCAAAAGAATTAGCTTTGTAAAGTTGATACTGCTTAAGAAAGGTCTCTTAGAGCCTTAGATCCTAGAATAAGAACTGGATAATGTTATTTGCAATTTGGAGGCCTCACGGAAGAAATTGTATAATTTGTAGAGTCAATGGTCTCGCTCTAGGTACCCTAAACTAAAAATGTTTTCATATGCCTTGTTCCAGTTGCTATCCCTTTCTATTGAGCATTATCCAAGTAACTATTCCAAAGAGAACACTACTCCATTTTAAAATCTGGACCAATTGGCAATATTGAAACTATCCTTTTGAACCCATAATGTGTGTCCCAGACACCTCCTGAGTCCAAAACCCTGTCATTTTAGATCCCAGCACCACCTATCTATCATAATATGGCTGGGTCATCAGAACCCTTTAGGGAACCATCTCAGAAAGCTTGTATATTCTCCCATTTTACTAAATTGGTCTGTTTCATCTTGGCACACATGAGCTAGGAGTGTGCAACACTGACTGTGTTAGCATACCAATTACTGAGGCAAAGCTTATTGCAAAGGCTATCCCTTAACATAAAAGATCTCTGGAACATAAACTTTAATAACTAAATTATTTTAATGTAATGGGATGGGATATCAAACGTAAAGACTCTGGACTTAATGACATCTCATTTACAAGAGAATAATTCAAGATTTCCAAGACTGCCTGATTATTATTTAATTATGTTATATAACAATTCCAGTGTTCCTTTGTAGACTCAAAAGAGGTAAGTGTTTTTTTTTTGTCACTAAATGTTAAAGGTTTTATTAAGGCATATGTAATTACTTATTACATTCCTTACTTTTAAAAAGATTATATTTACTATGTTATGTATTCTAGGATGAGCATGGAATACTTTATATTTTTATTGAAAAAAGTACTATGGAAATCCAATAAATTTAATAATGGTGTGTTGTGGGGGGGAGGTACCTCGTAGAGAAAAGTCTTTTCACAGCTCATTATTTACTTTCAAAAGAATTATGTATACATGTCTTTTCTGTACATTACAATAATGGAAATAAGTGAGAATAGTTTTTTGTTAGGAAGAAACATTTGAAACAGTTATGGAAATTGAAAGACTAAGTTTGCAAGCAAATAAATTCTCATTTAAAGCAGAAACCTGCATCAACCAGGAGTCCAACTATGTTAAAATGTTGTCTCTAGTAGTTCACATTAGGCCTTTTTTTAAAAAAAAAAATAAGGGTCATGCTTGTTAGTTCTAACATAAACATTCACATGATAATAACTTTGTGGTGAAAATATACAGCTAAGCTAAATATATGTTTCCTGCTAGGACTTCCACAAAGACCATACAGATACTTAACATATTTTTTTAATGTTTATTTAATTTTTAGAGAGAGAGAGAACACGAGCAGGGGAGGGGCCGACAGAGAGAGGGGGACAGACGATCTGAAGCAGGCTCTGCGTGGACAGCAGCCAACCCAATGCAGGGCTCCGGGCTCGAACTCATGAACCGTAAGATCCTGACCTGAGCCAAAGTCAGATGCTCAACCAATAGACACCCAGGTGCCTTAACATATTTTACTTATACACTTAAACAAATTATGTTGCATGTAATTGCAGTCTCCATTTTATTTGATATCTAAAGCAAAACATACTGGAATAGAAATTAGATAACAGGCATGTCTCACTTGACAGTATCTTTGCAATTTTCAAAGATAAACTGTGTGAAACTTGTGAGAGGAAAAATATCACTACTATTTCTATTGATCTTAACCACAAATTGGAAAAGGAATACAAATATTTAAGTTTGTTAAGTATAATAAGCACCTTGTTATAATACCCATCCATTATGCGTGGATCAAGTGTGTCACTGAACTGTTGATTTCTTAACTGCCCCAATTTTGGGACAGTGTGATTTTTATTTAAGAACATTTTTTTGTACATTATGGTAGCATTAATACCATACCTATCAGGCTACTAAAACCTTCCATTTTATCATGTGTAATGGGTAGATAATGTGGCATAATTTTGTGATAGTTACATGTATGTGTAGTTAGCAGAGGAGAAACCGCCCTGTTGTTCCCATACCAAGGGAAAAAATGTAAGGACTATATAACTCATGAAGAATATTAACATTTTCTATCACAAAATAGTGATAGAATTGGAATCGTATTTATCCAGATTATAAAACTTAACATTTTAGTCAAAGTATTAGGATAATAAAATAAGGCTCCTAGCTTCATATCAAGACCTATTTGAATATTTATGTAAGAATTTTAAAAGCATTTATCTCCTCATTTGTGGTTTGTTTTAGTGTGATTTCTCATCTGTTCTTACCTTAATGGTTTCTTAGTATAATGAATAATTATTAGCATATAATTATAAGGCATGGCAATTCTATATAGATATTTACAAAGATATTTCAGTGCAAAACCTCATTCACATGTAACCCAAATATATTTATTGCCTTAATCTATACTTTGTCAATTTCAAACATTTTAATTTTTGCCAATTCTTAACTTTAACCAGAGGGGTTGAAATTAAGATTTCATTTTTATCTACTAATGTATCTGGGAAATACTTTCATTTACTTTGTAAACTAATTAGAACCCAATTAATCAACCAACTTCTAAATGCATTAAATACTCTACTATAAAATATTTTTCCCCAAATAGGATATAGATAGCAAGTATTTGTTCTTGCTCTTTATATTCCCTAAACCTTTATACAATTCAATGTTACATGCTTTATACTTCTGTAAAAATGCCTACCTTCCTTCTACCCACTACTGCAATATAGTAGTACATATTTTTAAAAAGTGGGTAGGCTTATTTGGGGACGATATACTTTGAAAGAACAGATTTGCCAAGCCAAGACACTGATATGTATTTAGAACCATAATAGTAAAATGACTAATGTAGTGGATTTAGTTATTTTAAAAGATATTATCCTACTTCCCTGTTAAACGAAAGTAACCACCACCTTTGATTTAGTTATGTTGCCAAGATATATATATATAGCATCTAATAGAGTATCTCTTTTAGTCACAAGGTTTAATGTGATGAAAACAAATATATGCTGTATATACCATATACTAAATTTTTTTTAACTCAGTATTTTTGCTTCTTTTTTTTGGCAAAAAAACAGTATTTAGTAGCTGAATTGCACATCTAATTCAGAGAAAATCTTCTAATAATAACTTGTAAAGTCTCTACCCCAACAAATTAATTCAGTGTCTAGAAAGCACCCTATTGAAAACCAGTGGATTATGTTCTACAGTATCTGGAATTGAAGTTTAAACAAACGTGTGTTGCTATATTGAATACAAAAATGTGAAAGGAAGGATTCAGGCTTCATAAATGACTGGAGAAGCTGTCATTTACATAACTAATTCATTCCATTAGATTCACTGGGTAGTAGCATGGGTCAAAATTTTCATGGGCCTTTAGTTATGGAAAACACCAAAGTATTAATGTAGACACATACATCAACAACAACAAAACTCCTTTGAGTTGGAGATTCATTCATGGCTAGAAAAGGAAAAAAAAGTTAGTTTACAATTGTTTCATAATTCATTTAAGTATTCTTAGTGTATGTACGCAGTTATGGACAATGATTTAAATTGATACATATAAAACCAAAGGAAATGTATTGCACTTTTGTAGTAACATTTTATATGTATATTCAGTGAAACAATGGTCTATCTGACTTTAGTCAAGGTATATGTTTCAATAACTGAAGGGAGGATTGAATAGATTTCTTCCTTGGTGCCTTATTTATAGGTTAAATATGTCCAAACATATCTGTTAATAAATATAGATCTATCATCTGTGAACTTTCTAAAATATATTTTGAACTTGCTTTCAGTATCTAATCCCCTTCAAATATCAGGTTTGATGTAGATGTAGACCTTTTAATTGGTAGGTCCTCACACTGATGCTACCTCTTGGGCACATGTGGTTAGTAGCAGCAATTGTTTCCCAATCTTAAATTTCATTTATTAAATAATCTTTGAGGGACAAATTTTAAATTCTATGCTGATTTTCTCTTGCTACTCATCTTGTTCTTGGCCCATCAAGTATTCTTAATCATTTAATTAGTAATAAATAGTTCTCAGCTAACTAATGGACTGAAAATCATATGTCAACATATGTCAAAGCTCAAACAATTATTTGGTGGGGGGGGCTACCAAATGTTCGATACTTTCATTGATGATAGACGACCATATAACCAAGATTGATGGCTTAATTGTACTTAGTGGAAGGGCTTCAAGGCTAAAAAACTTTTTGAAATTTTTGTTAATTTAAATATTTGAGCTTATTCATCTAAAAGATCATTTTAGAGTGCGTTATTTAATTTTGTTAACTATAAAACAGCAGTAATTTATTGACAATATGTCTGCAGTATTTTATTAATATAAATCTGATATTTTAAAATTTCTTCAAAAGATTCTGCAGAATAATTGATATTTGTATATTCATCTATTGCTTATCATGGTATACATACTTAGGCATTTTAAACCTAATTTAAGTATAATAAGCCTATAGAAAAAAGAACACATATAAGTATGCAGCTAAGTTAATTTTCCCAAACTGAACACACATATGCAACTATCATGCAGATCAAGTAATAGCACATTAAGACCCTAGTAATCCTCCTTATACTCCATTCCAATCAGTACCTGCCCTCATGGATAACCACTTCCTGATTTTAATAGCCATAGCTTAGTTTTATCTGCTTTTAGTACTTAAGAAGTTTTTAACATAACAAAACAAAAGCTGCCATTTTCAATGTTAAAGTTAGATTCTGTGTGTTTTTAAAGCTGTGATTCTCAACGTCTTTTTCTTTCCGTTACACCTGAGGGATATTATACATTCCCATAATTATCTTGGTTTACTGTTAGAATCTCTTGGCAGTAATGTAGAGTATATAATAAGGAAGAAAACCCCCATGCTGATTCTGTTATGTTAGTAGAGTTTCTCAGCCCTCAGCAGTATTAGCATTTTGGGCTGGACAATTCTTTGTTGTGAGAGACTGTTCTGCTTATTGTATGATCCTTAGCAGCATCCTTAGTTTTTACCCACCAGTTGCCAATAGTACCCAATCCCAAGCTGTGAAAACCAAAAATGTCTCCAAACATTGCTAAATGCTCCCTAGAGGTGAAATTGCCCCTGAGAGCCTCTACATTAGGGTGAATATATCCCCTGTTTGATATTCACTACTTTAAAGGTTAACAGAACAATAAGTAAAAGTTTTAGGAAAGTAGCTTCGGTTCTTTATAAGAACAGGGTTTTAGTAATCAGCCACCTTAGCAATGCATTGGACTACTTAGAAAGATGCTAAGGTCCATGTCACTTGGTCAACTTGGAGGATGTTATAGAAGGTAGGTATTAGAGTACATGACTCATAAAGTATTCTTCGTCAGCATGACTATAATTGTGGGATTTAAAGCTGGGGCATCTTACAATCTATTGAGAAAGAAAGACATACCTCCTCTCTGTTGAAATATTAAAATGTTTCCATCTACAGAAATAAGTACCACATTCAAGACTGCAAGATAAATTCAATTAAAACATGCCTCTTAACCATCTGTCATTTTTCATAACTGTCTACCTGCTTTAGGAAAAAGGAAGGGTTTTTTGAATATTTGAATGAAATCAGTTAAATAACAATTATATTATCCATGTATGAATCATTCCAAAGTTTCTTAACTCATACTATATATCAGTAAGGAATACATGGAAAAGTCTTTAAGAGAAAATCAAACTGGAAGATTTTAGTTTGCTTTGATATTTTGCCACAATTTTTGAAAGCTATTTGTTATATATAGGATATATATAAATTTCTACAACTAATATGACTAGAAATACCCAAGTGAACTTACGCAAGTCCATTTGTCTTCTGTTTTCTCAATCACAATAGTCTGTGTGTCACTACCTGGTGGTATATATTCATAGTCATCATAAAGGAGTCCTAGGATTGGATATTGTGTTCTGTACCTATTCAGAAAAAAGTTAGTTTACCAGTTGCACGAGAAAATGACTCATTCTTTTTTAGTCACTCCTAGTTTGAAACCCCTTATTAAATTAACATGACTATGAATATTTTTTAACTCTAAAAAGAAAATTCCCTCTTATAGTACAAAGCTTTACTACTTTTATTTTGAAAGAGGGAAGTACTTCTTCTTCTGGCAATGATGGACTACTGGCAGCACAAGACAATGATCCTAAAGAAGGGAACCAAATGATATGAGCTATACAAGTGCCTAGTTCACTGCCTAGAGTGTTTCTTGGTCACAGGATAGGGAAAAGGAAGCCAAAGAGATCCCTGTAGTCTCATAAAATTGAAGTGACTGAATTTCAAGTAAAGGTATACCAAAGCAGCCAGTGTGGGGCAGAATACCAGACAGGAGAGAACTATACAGATAGATAGACCTATGGAGGATTCTCTAAAAGTCTTTGGATGAGTAAAGATTAGTGTAGGCACTTGGAAACGTTACCAAACCTGGGGAAAAAACCAAAAAGGACCACCCTGGAAATCCCTGGAGCTCACACAGTGAAGGGAATAGTTTCTGTGTCACTAATAAGAG
The DNA here is from genome assembly GCA_030068075.1 of Paguma larvata. Taxonomy (NCBI): domain Eukaryota; kingdom Metazoa; phylum Chordata; class Mammalia; order Carnivora; family Viverridae; genus Paguma; species Paguma larvata. Next base: position 66,090,312 of record CM057830.1, read on the forward strand.
TGGAAAGACCTTCCTAATACAGTTGGCATTAGGAAGAAACTACAGAAAAATGTTGCCTTAGTAAAGGGATGACATTAGTCTTAGACTGTTGGTTTTAACAGTTTAAAAGCAAGATTTGAAAGCAAAGTTAAAGAATAGAATTCAATACACAAAAATAAATTTTAATCTTGTGCACTTGCAATAAACAATCTGAAAATGGAATCAAGAAAATAATTCTACCTCATGGTAACCACAAATACAAAACCTATAATAAAAATACAACAAAATAAAGAGAAAGAAAGCCAAACACACCATTACAGAAAGTCTTCAAACACAAAGAAACCACAAGAAGACAAGAATAACTACAAAAAAATAACATAACAATAATAAAATAGCAATAAGTAAATACCTATTAATAATTACTGTAAATTTCAATGACTTAAATGCTCCAATCAAAAGCCATAGGTGGTAAAATGACTAAAAAAAATAATATACATCTATATGCTGCCTACAAGAGACTCACCTCAGACCTAAAGACACATAAAGACTGAAAGTGAAGGAATGGAAAAACATTTGCCTTGCAAATAGAAGCCAAAAAATAAATAAAAGCTAGAGTAGCAATACTTATATCAGACAAAACAGACTTAAAATAAAGACTGTACCAAGAGATAAAGAAGGGAATTACATGATGATAAAGGGATTGATCCAACCAAAGAATATGACAACTGTAAACATCTACGCAGCCAGCATTAGAGAACTTAAATATATAAAGCAAATATTAGCAAATGTAAAGAGAGAAATTGATAGTAATAGCAGGGAACATTAACACTCCATTTACATCAATGAATAGATCATTCAGACAGAAAATCAGTAAGAAAATAGTGTCTTTGAATGGCACATTAGTTCAGATGGATATAACAAGATATATTCAGAACATTCCATCAGAATGGAAATATGCAATTTCTTTTCAAGTGCACTTGGAACGTTCTCCAGAATAGATCATATGTTAGGGCACTAAACAAGTCTCAACAAATTCAAGCAGATTGAAATATCATGGATCTTTTCCAACCACAGTAGTATAGAACTAGAAATCAATCACAAGGGGAAAGAAAAAACCTGGGAAAAAAACACAAAAATACATGGAGGATAACCACATCCTAAACAACCAATAAGTCAAAGAAGAAATAAAAAAAATTCCTGAAGACAAATGAAAATGGAAACACAATTGTCCAAAATCTTTCAGATGCAGTGAAAGCAGTTCTAAGAGAGAAATGTATAATGATACAGGTCTAAATCAAGAAATAAGAAAAAGTTCAAATAAACAATCTTATCTTAACACCAAAAGCAACTAGAAAAAGAAGAACAAACAAAGCTCAAGGTGAGTAGAGGGAAAGGAATAATAAAGATTAGAGAATAAATAAATGACATAAAGACTAAAAAAGAAAGAAAAAGAAAAAAATCAATAAAACCAAGAGCTGGCTCTTTGAAGAGATACACAGAATTGATAAATCCTTAGCCAGATTCATCATGAAAAAAAGAGAAAGGACACAAATAAAAACATCAGAAAAGAAAGAAGTAACAACTGACATCACATAAATAGAAAGCAATGTAAGAGAATACTATGAAAACTTATACCAAAAAATTGGACAACCTAGAAGAAAAGGATAAATACCTATAAACATACAATGTTCCAAAACTGAATGACGAAATAGAAAATCTGAACAGACTGATTACAAGTAACAAAATTGAATGCACTGTCAAAAAACTATCAAACAATAAAAGTTTAGGGCCAGATAGATTCATAGGTGAATTCTACCAGTTAAAGAAGAATTAATACTTATTCTTCTCAAACTATTCCTAAAAAAAGAGGAAGAAAAGGTTCCAAATACATTCTATGAGATCAGAATTACCCTGACACCAAAACCAGACAAAAATAACTACATTCAACAGTACATTAATAGCATCATTCACCATGATCAAGTGGGATTTATTCTGGGGATGCAAGGATAGTTCAGTATTCCCAAATCAATCAAATGATACACCACATCAACAAAGGAAGGATAAAATCATATGATTATCTCAACAGATGCAGAAAATGCTTTTGACAAAATTCAACTCTGTTCATGACAAAAGGTCTCAAACAAAGTGGGTTCAGAAGAATCATACCTTAACATTATAAAGGCCACATATGAAAAATCCACAGCTAACATCATACTCAATGGTGAAAAACAGAACTTTTCATCTAAGATCAGAAACAAGATGGAGAGGGGACAACATGGCGGAGGAGTAGGGTGACCCAGTAATACCCTTGTTATTCAATCCAAGAAGGACTGGAACCAAAGGGCTCTCAACTCAAAGAATCGGGGAGGAAAGGCATTGCAGTCTACAAGGAACAGAAAGCAAAACGCAGAAAAGGCCCCAGGATCCGCGAGTTTAATCTGGGATGGATAAAGCGAACCTAGGGAGCTGAGCTGAGGGGGAGACAAGCCGACTTCGGGACAGCTGGGAAAGTTCCGAATAGGTCACATCCGAAAGAGGGGGGTGCGAGAGGACCTCTCCTTGCGCTGGGATCAGCAGCAGTGACCCAGTCAACCAGAGACATGCAAAGGCACCGAGCCGCCAGCAGCGGAAAGCCGAGCCACCGGCAGAGCGCTTCTAACCCAGGCACACAATTTACAACGTGGTCGAGTGTGGCAGGCGCGTGAGCTGGGCGCGTGGCTTCCCAGCAAGCCCCACTACGCCGGCGCCTGTTGCAGGGTGAGAACAGAATTAGCGGGGAAGAGGGGACTGGAGGGACGCCATTGATGTCCCATAAGTCCACGGCACCGGCCCCAGGAAGTCCACCAGGAGCCATCCCTGCGGCAGTGGAAGCGGACCCACCTAAACCAAACCACGCCCCTCATCACAGGAGCGACACCTTTCAGCAGGAGCTACAGACGCCGAGTCCAGACTGCTGCCCGGAGTAACTCCAGGGCGACTTCAAGAAACAATCCAAAACACACCCAGCCAAAATGACAAAACAGAAAATTCGCCTCAAAAGAATCTACAGGAAGTAGTGACAGCTCAAGAATTGATGAAAACGGATATAAGCAACATAACAGAACATGAATATAGAATGATAATCATAAAACTAATCGTTGGGCTTGAGAAAAGCATAGATGAATGCAAGGGGTCCCGCGCGGCAGAGTTCAAGGACTTTAAAACCGGTCAGGAAGAATTAAAAAAGGCGTTGAATGAAGTGTGAAGCAAATTGGAAGAGCCACAGCACGGATTAAAGAGGCAGAAGAGAGAGTAAGTGAACTAGAAGATAAAAATATGGAAAGAGAGGAAGCAGAGAAAAAGAGAGAGAGGTTGATCCAGGAACAGGAAAGGAGAATTCGAGAGCTGAGCGATGCACTCAGAAGAAACAATATCCGTATCATGGGAATTCCAGAGGAAGAAGAGAAAGAGAAAGGAGTCAAAGGGGTACTTGAACAAATCATTGCTGAGAATGTCCACAACATGAGGAAGGAAACGGGCATGGAAATCCAAGAGGCACAGAGAACTCCCCTCAGACGTAACTTGAATAGACCTTCTGCAAGACACATCATAGTGAAACTGGCAAAATATAAAGATAGAGACAGAATCCTGAAAGCAGCTAGGGAAAAAAGGGCCTTAACATACAAAGGCAGATACATAATGGTTGTAGCAGACTTATCTACAGAAACTTGGCAAGCCAGAAAGGAATGGCAGCATATCTTCAATGTGATGAACAGGAAGGATATGCAACCAAGAATCCTGTATCCGGCTAGCCTGTCATTCACAATGGAAGGAGAGATCAAGGTTTTCCCCAACAAACAAAAACTGAAGGAATTCATCACCAATAAACCAGCGTTACAAGAGATCCTGAGGGGCATTCTATGAAGGAAAGGTTGCAAAGAACACAAACTAACAGAGACGGCCTTATAAGCATGAAACCTACAGATAACACAGTGACGATAAGCCCATATTTTTCAATTTTAACACTGAATGTAAATGGACTAAATGCGCCAATCAAAAGACACAGGGTAACAGAATGGATTAAAAAATAAGACCCATCTATTTTCTGTCTTCAAGAAACTCATCTTAAACCTGAGGACACCTTCAGATTGAAAGTGAGGGGATGGAGAACTATCAACCATGCTACTGGAAGTCAGAAGAAAGCTGGAGTAGCCACACTTATATCAGACAAACTAGACTTTAAAATGAACGATGTAATAAGAGATGAAGAAAGACTTTATATAATAGTCACAGGAACCATCCAGCAGGAAGAGCTAACAATTATAAATATGTATGTACTGAATTAGGGAGCACCCAAATTTGTAAAACAACTAATTACAAACATAAGCAACCTTATAGATAAATGTCCTAATTGTAGAGGACCTTAACACTGCACGGTCAGCATTTGATAGATCCACAAAACAGAAAATCCCCACAGAAACAATGGCCCTGAATGGCACATTAAAACAGATAGGCCTAACTAACATCTTCAGAGTCCTTCATCCAGAAGCAAAGGAATTTACATTCTTCTCAAATGCATATGGTACATTTTTCAAGATAGACCACATTCTGGGGCACAGGGAAGCTCTGAATAAATATAATACAAATGAGATCATACCGTGCACATGTCAGACCATGATGCTTTGAAACCTGAAATCAACCACAGGAAAAATCTTGGAAAATATTAAAAACATGGAGAATAAGGAACAACCTACTAAAAGACGAGTGGGTCAATCAAGCAATCAGAGAAGAAATTAAAAAAAAATACATGGAAACAAATGAAAATGAAAACACAACAATCCAAACGCTCTGGGATGCAGCAAAGGCAGTTCTGAGGGGGAAATATATTGCAATCCAGGCCCGCCTCAAGACACAAGAAAAGTTACTAACACTAATTCTAACAGCACGCCTAAAAGAACTAGAAGCAGAACAACTAAAACAACCCAAATCCAGCAGAAAGAGAGAAATAGCAAAGATCAGGTCATAAATTAATCATACGGAAACAGAAAAAGCAGTGAAACAGATCAATGAAACCAAGAGCTGGTTCTTTGAAAAAATAAACAAAGTAGACAAACCTCTAGTCAGGCTTTTCAAAAAGAAAAGAGAGAGAACTCAGATAAAATCATGAATGAAAAGGGAGTATTTGCAACCAATCCCTTAGAAATACAAGCAATCATTAGAGAAACACTATGGAAAATTATATGCCACCAAACTCGGCAATCTAGAAGAAATGGACAAATTCCTAAATAGCCACACACTATCAAAACTCAAACGGGAAATAGAAAATTTGAACAGATCCATAATTAGTGAAGAAATTGAATCAGTTATCAAAAATCTCCCATCAAATAAAAGCCCTGGACCAGTTGTCTTCCCTTCGGAATTGTACCCAACATATAAAACAGAGTTAATTCCTATTCTCCTCAAGCTGTTCCAAAAAATTGAAACTGAAGGAAAATTCCTGGACTAATTCTATGAAGCCAGTATCACTTTGATTCCTAAAGCAGATAAAGACCCAGCAAAGAAAGAGAATTACAGGCCAATATTCCTGATGAATATGGATGCAAAAATTCTCGACAAAATACTAGCAAATCGAATCCAGCAGAATATAAAAAGAGTTATTCACCATGATCAAGTAGGATTCATCCCTGGGTTGCAGGGCTGGTTCAATATTCGCAAATCAATCAATGTGATACATTACATTAACAAAAGAAAAGATAAGAACCATATGATCCTGTCGATAGATGCAGAAAAAAGCATTTGACGAAATACAGCACCCTTTCCTAATAAAAACTCTCAAGAAAGTTGGGATAAAAGGAACATACTTAAAGATCATAAAAGCCATATATGAAAATCAGGAACACGACAGGGATGTCCACTCTCACCACTGCTATTTAACATAGTATTGGAAGTCCTAGCATCAGCAATCAGACAGCAAAACAAAATAAAAGGCATCAAGATTGGTAAGGAGGAAGTCAAACTTTCACTTTTTGCAGATGACATGATACTTTACATGGAAAACCCAACAAAATCCACCAAAAGCCTCCTAGAACTGATCCATGAGTTCAGCAAAGTTGCAGGGTACAAAATCAGTGTACAGAAATCGGTGGCATTTCTATACACCAACAATGAAGCAGCAGAAAGAGAAATAAAGAAGCTAATCCCATTCACATTTGCACCAAAATCCATAAAATACCTAGGAATAAAACTAATCAAAGATGTAAAAGACCTCTACGCTGAAAACTATAAAAAACTTATGAAGGAAATTCAGGAGGACACAAGGAAATGGAAAAACATCCCATGCTCATGGATTGGAAGAATAAATATCCTTAAATTGGCAACACTACCCAAAGCCATATACACATTCAATGCAATCCCAATCAAAATTGCACCAGCATTCTTCTCAAAACTAGAGAAATCAATCCTAAAATTTGTATGGAACCACAAAAGACCCCTGATAGCCAAAGTAATATTGCAGAAGAAAACCAAAGCGGGAGGCATCACAATCCCAGACTTTAACCTCTACTACAAAGTGGTAGTCATTAAGACAGTGTGGTATTGGCACAAAAACAGACACATAGACCAATGGAATAGAATAGAAAACTCAGAAAAACCCGCAAGTATATGGCCAACCAATCTTTGTCAAAGCGGGAAAAAGTATCGAATGGAAAAAAGACAGCCTCTTTAATAAATGGTGCTGGGTGAACTGGACAGTAACATGCAGAAGAATGAAACTAGACCACTTCCTTACACCACTCACAAAAATAAACTCTAAATGGATGAAAGATCTGAATGTGAGACAGGAAAACATCAAAATCCTAGGGGAGAAAGCAGGAAAAAGCCTCTTTGACCTAAGATGCAACAATTTCTTACTCGAAACATCTCCAAAGGCAAGGGAATTAAAAGCAAAAATGAACTACTGTGACCTCATCAAGATAAAAATCTTCTGCACGGCAAAGGGAACAACCCACAAAACCAAATGGCAACCAACGGACTGGGAAAAGATAATTGCAAATGACATATCGGATAAAGGATTAGTATCTAAAATCTATAAAGAACTTACCAAACCCCACACCTGAAAAACAAATAATCCAGTGAAGAAATGGGAGGAAGATATGAGTAGACACTTCTCCAAAGATGACATCCAGATGGCCAACAGTCACATGAAACGATGCTAATTGTCACTCATCATCAGGGAAATACAAATCAAAACCACACTGAGATACCACTTCACACCAGTCAGAGTGGCTAAAATGAGGAAATCAGGAAACTATAGATGCTGGCGAGGATGTGGGGAAGCAGGTACCCTCTTGCACTGTTGGTTGGAATGCAAACTGGTGCAGCCACTCTGGAGAACTGTGTAGATGTTCCTCAAAAGATCCAAATAGAACTACCCTATGACCCAGCAATAGCACTGTTAGGATTCTACACAAGAGATATAGAAGTGCTGATGCAAAAGGGCACGCGTACCCCAATGTTCATAGCAGCACTTTCGACAATAGCCAAATCACGGAAAGAGACTAAGTGTCCATCAACTGATGATTGGATAAAGAAGAAGTGATATACACACACACACACACACACACACACAATGGAATACTACGCAGCAATGAGAAAGAATGAAGTCTGACCATGTGTGGCAACATGGATGGAACTGGAGGGTATTATGCTGATTGAAATAAGTCAAGCAGAGAAAGACAGATGCCGTATGTTTCCACGCATAGGTATGCTTTGGGAGACCTAACAGAAAACCAGAGGGGAGGGGAAGAAGGGAAGGGGAAAAAAAAGCCACAGAGAGGAAGGAAGACAAAACATAAGAGACTCTCAAAGACTAAGAACAAACTGAGGGGAGAGGGAGGTGTGGGAGGGAGGAAAGAGGGTACGTGCACTGAGGAGGGCACTTGTTTGGATGAGCACCGGTTGTTGGATCTAATCAATTTGACAGTAAATTATTAGAAAATAAAAAAAAAGAAACAAGATAACAATGTCCACTCTCACCAATTTTATTCAATATAGTACCAAAGTCTTAGCCATAGAAATCAGATAAGAAAAGGAAGTAAGAGGCATCCATATTGTTAAAGAAGAAGTAAAGCTTTTAGTACTTGCAGATGACATGATAGTATACATAGAAAATCCTACAGGCTCTATAAAAATAATTGAAAGTAATAAATGAATTCAGTAAATTCACGGGATGCAAAATCAAAGTACAGATATCTATTAAATTCCTACAAATTAATAACGAAGCACCCAAAAGTGAAATTAAAATAAAAACAATCCCATTTACGTTGCACCAAAAAGAACAAAATTCTACAAATAATCTTAACCAAGGAGGTGAAAGACCTATACTCTGAAAACTATAAAACACTGATGAAAGAAATTGAAGAAGACATAAACAAATGGAAACATACACCATGCTTATAGACTGGAAGCCTTAATATTGTAAAATGTTTATACTACCCAAAGCAATCTACATATATAATGTAAGCCTTTTAAAAAACCAATAGCATTTTTCACAGAACTAGAACAATTCTAAAATATTTATGGAATCACAACAGACTCCGAATATCCAAAGCAATCTTGAGAAAGGAAAACAAAGTGGCATCACAATTCCAAATTTCAAGATATACTGCAAAGCTACAGTTATCAAAACATTATGGTACTGGCACATAAAATAGACACATATGTCAATGGAACAAAATAGAAATTCCAGAAAGAAACCCAAATGTATATGGTCTATTAGTCTATGACAGAATAGGCAAGAGTATACAAGGGGAAAAGAAAAAAAAAGTCTCTTCCACAAATGATTTTGGGAAAACTGGACAGCAACGAGCAAAGAATGAAGCTGGACCACTTTCTTGTACCATACACAAAAATAAACTCACAATAGAGTGAAGACCTAAATGTGAGATCTGAAGCCATAAAAATCATATAAGAAATCACAGGTAGTAACTTCTCTGACATAGGTCATGGCAATTTTTTTCTAGATTGCACAGCAAAGGAAACTATCAACAAACAAAAGGCAATCTACTGAATGGAAGAAGATATTTGTAAAGACTTATCTGATAAGGGGTTAATATCCAAAACATATAAAGACCAAAAAAAACAAAACAAAACAAAACAAAAAAACAACAACAACACCAAAAACCAACAATATGTTCAAAACAAGGTCAAAGAACCTGAATAGATATTTTTACAAAGAAGACATATAGATACCCAATAAACACATGGAAAAGGTGTGTAACATCAGTAATCATCAGAAAATGCAAATCAAAGCCACAATAATATATCCCCTTATGCCGATAAGAATGGCTAAAATAAAAAAGTCAAGTTATAGCAAGTGTTGGTGAGGGTGTGCAGAAAAAGGAACCTTAATGTATTATTCATGGGAATGTAAATTGGTACAGCCACTCTGGAAACTAGCATGAACTTTCCCTAAAAATTAAAAAATAGAAATACCATATGATCTAATATTTCCACTCCTGAGTACTTAACCAAGATAACAAAATACTAGTTTGAAATGATATATACACCCCTAAATTTACTGCAACATTATTTAGCCAAGATATGGAAGCAACGTAAGTGTCTATTGATAGAGAACTGGATAAGGTAGAAGTTATATATAATGAAATGTTACTCAGCCATAAAAGGATCAGATCTTGCCTTTTTGTAACAACATGGATGCAACTAGAGGGTATTATGCAAAGTGAAATAAGTCATATCGAGAAAGAAAAATACCATAGGATTTCATTCATATGCAACCAAAAAAAAACAAGCAAATACACAAACAAAATGTAGAATCAGGCCTATAAATAGAAAACAAATTGATGATTGACAGAAGGAAGTATTGTGAAAATATGGACAAAATGGTAAAGGGGAGTGGGAGATACAGCCTTCTAATTATGGAAAGAGTAAGTATAAGAATAAAAAGCACAGCATATGGAATAGAGTCAATGATACTCTAATAGTGTTGCATAGTGACATGGGAGCTACACTTGTGATAAATGTAGCATAACATATAGAAAAGTTGAATCACTACATTATACACCTGAAAATATGTAACACTGTGTGTCAACTATATGCAAATAAAAGCACTGGGTGTTATATGTAAGTGATTCATCACTAAATTCTATTTCTGAAACGAACATTACACTATATGTTAACTACCTAGAATTCAAATAAAAACTTAAAACATAAAAAAGAAAAAGAAAACAATTATATTTACCATAACATAAAAATATAATATACTTGGAAATAAATCTAACAAAAAGGAAGGGTAATACTTATGCAGTGAAATTACCAAATAATATTATAAGAAATTAAAGAGTATCTAATGGTAAGGGATTCTACGCTCATGGATAAAAAGACTTAATATTGTTAGCATGGCAATAATACCCAAAGTTTTCTATACATTTAAGTAAATCACTTAATAAGCTTACCCTAAAATGCATATGTAAAAGCAAAGGACCAAAAATAGCCAAAGTGATCTTGAAAATAAGCTTAAAAACTCACACTCCTGGTTTCAAACTATAAAGCTATAATAATCAAGACAGGGTGGTACTTGCATAAAGACAGACAAATAGCTCAGTACTTGCATAAAGACAGACAAATAGATCAGTGGAGTAATACTGAGAGTTTACAAATTTACCCTTACATTTATGATCTCTTGATTATTGACAAAGATGCCAAGTTAATTTAAGGGGGGGAGAATAGTATATTCCGCAAGAGATATTGGAACAACTATATAGCCCCATGCACAAGAATAAACTTGGATCCCTACCTAACACCATATAAAAATTAACTCATAATAGTTCATAGATCTAAATGTAATAGGAAAAACTATAAAACTCTTAGAAGAAAGCATAGGTATAAACCTTCATGACTTTGGGTTAGGTAATGGTTTCTTAATATGATATCAAAAGTACAAGTAAGAAAAGAAAAAAAATAGATGAATTGGACTTTCTTAAAATTAAAAAATTGTGTTGCAAATGATACTATCAAGATAGTAAAAATACAACCTATAGAATGGAAGAAAATATTTACAAATCATATCTTTCATAAGGGAATTGTATCCAGAATATATAAATAATTCTTGCAATTCGACAGTAAAAAAAAAAAAAAGTGAATACTCCAGCTTAAAAATGGAGAAAGAATTTGTATAGTCATTTCTCCAAAGAAGCTACACAAATGGCCAATAAGTAAGTGAAAAAAATACTAAACATTAATTATTAGAGAAATACAAATGAAAACCACAATAAGATGCCACCTCCCATCCTTGGCATGGCTATAATCCAAGAAATGAACAGTAACAAGTTTTGAGGAGGATGGAGAGAAATTGGAACCCTCAATACACTGCTGGTGGGAATGTAAAATTGTACAGCTGCTTGGGAAAACAGTTGAACCACTCCTCAAAAAGTTAAACATAGAGTTACCATGTGCCCCAGCAATGCCACCCCTAGGTATATACTCAACACAAACGAACACATATGTCCACACAAATTTGCACACAGATATTCACAATAGCATTTTCATAATAGTCAAAAATTTAAAACAACCCAAATGTCCATCAATTTATGAATGGATAAATGGTATATATCCATATAATATAATATTATTTAGTAACAACAAGCAATGAAGTACTGACACATGCTAAAACACTGATAAATCTTGAAAACATGCGAGGTGAAAGAATCCAGTCACAAACGACCGCATTTTATATTATTCCATTTACATAAAGTATCTAAAATAGACTTTTGCTGAAACTATTCCTAAAGAGTCACTTTCTATTTGATTTTGCTAAATTTCTGGGATGTAAGCTGTGGTCAAATTGCTATTATGAAGGGAGATGCTTAAGAAAGAGGTATCATTTCTACATAGGAAAGAGCAGAGCCAAGAGAGAAAGAAAGACGTATTTCTGAAGACATGTTTTGAGCATACAAATCCATCTAGACACCAAGTAGTTCCAATTAAGTGAATTAACTAATTCCCAGCTTAAGTTGACTTTTTGGCATGTGCAACTAAAAGAATCTTGACTAATATTGTTGGTTAAACAACATTATTTCTTTTTCATTTACATTGTATTTGATATATTGTAAATCCAGGAAAGATGTGCTACAGAATTTTATTTACTATAATTGCTACGCCTTTGTGTAAATATTCATTCTTCAGTACATTTACTTGCAGAAAACAAACTCTGTCTAGGGGTATTATATCAATTAAACATGCTATAACCTGGATTACATAATAACCAAAGTCATATTCGAATTCCATTTAAAAATACATTACTTTTTTGTGATAATAGTAGTCTTTCCACTACTGGAGGGTTGGTTATGAGATGAATACATTTCTTGTCTCAACTTTGAGAGTTCCTTACAAATAAAAGAAAATATAATTATTTGAAAAAAGTAGAAACATGAGTTAAGAAGCATGTTCTATCATTTAATAAGGTTAGTAAGAATAATGACTTTTTTCTTCCCCTTTGCTTGGAGATAAGAGTGTTCTAATCTCATCTGTTAAATATTATTGCTTCAGGGTACCGAATAAGTTACATTTTATGCCCGTGCAGGAATTCACTAACTGGTATAGGATTTCTTTGTTTGATGGATTGCATGATATTGAATGGGCATGGTTCTCAAAGATGCAAAAGTTTTTGTCCTAAAAAGCTTGACAAATATAGTCATAGCAGAAAAGCACTGAAACTTCAATATGGAAGCAGGTATTATTTCCTAACTGAAAATCTATCACTGATCATTATTACAAACACCACTAGTTCAATAACAACAAAATGACATCAGCCACAAGTTTTGGTAGCTCCTTCTTTCAATACAAACTATTTTATAACAGGTCCTAGGTCACATGCTACAGATACAGAGAGGAATATAACACAGTCCGTTGCTGAAACAGCTAATATACTAGCAAAGAGCTCACAGTTTTCCTGGGAGTTTCACTGCTAATGAGATATAACAGTAGAAATATTAAATGCAAAATAGCACACTTTTTACTTCAATTCTTGCTTTCATTTGAATTATATCTCTTAAAATATGAATCTTGCCTTTCTTCACAGTTACATTCTACTTCATGAATAAAGTGAGTCTTGGGAAATGTGCCCTTGTCTAGTTCATGGGAAGTATTTATCATACTTAACTGAGTTCCTCTCCACCTCTATCACTTCCCTTCTTACCTCTGACTGACGCTTTATAAGGGAGTCCTTCTCTTCCAGCAAGCTTGTCAGTTCATGAAGCTTGAATTGGAAGTCGCTGCAGCTTCCTTCTCTTCTTGAAACATCTTTTTGGTACTGGTTTAATTGAGTCTAGTGATTTAAAAGAAATAAGATTTATTATAGATCTGATTTACAAAATAGGTAATTGAGTTCCAAGAGGTTAAGTGAAATAAAGAGCATACAGGAAGTTATTAAATGAAGAGCAAAGTGCCAATAGTTGTAAACATTTGTAGAGTCTGATGAATAAAATGTGAATTAAAATACCAATAAGAATTTCTCATTTTTAAAAGGTGGCTTTACTATATAGGGCTAGGCATTGCTTAAGTAACAGTCCTAGGCCACAAAAATTAAAATAAACCTAAAAAATAGATACTTTAGATTCTTTCAAATATTAAAGAAAACTCACTAATAATAACTAATTTTATATTGTGATTTACAGTTCACAAAATATTCCTATGGCATGATTTATTCTCAATCTTCACAGAAGCCCTGTGAATAAGTTTTATTAAAATCCTATTCACAAAATAGGTAAATGAGATTATCAGAGAGGTTACATGACATAAAGTCCCACGGTTGGTAAGCAACATAGCTGCAATTCCAAGACAGGTATTCTGACTTCAAATCCTGTTCATTTCTTCTGTACTACATTATGTGTGCATAGACAGATGTTAAGTTGAAGTGTTATTAGTAATGTTAAGATTAAAAAGAAACAAGTGAAGAAAAAATGGTAGGCTTTGAACAAACTACACTTTGTTTTATTTTGGTTTTTGGAAAAACTACTACAGTGGTATTTGGAGAGAAAAAGCTATGGTCGGTTTTTCCATTAAACATTTAAGTATATTTAACTATATGTAGGAATCAGTAAATTAAGACTTAGTCAATTTGATGTAGAATTACAAGATAAGGCAATGTATGCTTATTCTCACAAATATAACCCCAATTTTGATGTCAATTAAAGGCACATAATTCAACACTGTTTTCATCCTTGTGCTGGACAAAGGTCTTGCTATGTATCATGCTTCAAACTCAAGTGAGAATTTTTAAAAATCAAGCTGTGGTTTTGCTGGATAATCTCAAATGTTGCTTTTGACTGTACAAGCATGCTTTGAGCAAAATCCTAACGAGTTCTTCCCAACCACTAAAGATAAATGAATAAAAATAAAAAAACCCAAACACTGAACTTAATGTCTTCTATTGCTTTTCTAGGGAATATTAACCTAAATCAGAAAACAATTTAGCAGTATCTATACACGGTAATATGTATTTAAACAAAAGGTTCTATGCCATATTCCTGACTCTACCTTTAATTGATTTTTTCTTGTAGCTTTAAAATTGAAACCATCATAATTTGTTAGAAAGTTTGTGCTGACCTGTGTATTTATGCATTGGAGGATCAACATACCCTTAGCTTGCAGATCTCTCTGTCTTTCTCCATTCTTAAGTTGTTTACCATCTCCATGTAATGGTTGCCAATCTCATCCATTTTCACCTGCAGCATCGGGCCTGTGCAAGTCTCAGAAACCTACATAAGGCAAAATAACTTTATGTAATTGGATTGTTATGAAGGAAATATATATTATATTATAAGACTTATAAGATAAAAACCACATGATTAAACAAAGCATTGAAATAATGAGAGTGATTTTTAGGAATTGCATTATACAGCTCAAATGGCAGTGAGATGAGACAGAACTACATATGAGATCATCAGAAAGCAGTCCATATATTTTCTCAAGAGCAATGGGATATATACACATACAGGATATACATATGCTTACTGTTGTCAATTCTAGGATTACAATGGTATAACTAAGGCAATAATGTGTATTTAAAACAAAATTTTAATACCTGTATTCTGAGATTTTTATTCTCTTGTTCTAAATTAAGCTTACAGTATTCCAGTTCTTTTAGCTTATATTCCATGTCTGATATTGTATGTCTAAGAGAGAGATTGTTTTCTTCCAATGCTTGGCATTTTGAAGCTGAGTCTTGAAATCCTTGCTATAAAAAAGACACAAGTAAATAAGACAAAGGGATTCTACTTTTTGGAGGAGAGTACTCTTTTAGTTGATTAATTCAATGAAATAAAGCAAATATTTTTCCATTATTTACCCATAAATGGCAAGTTAAATCAACCATGAAAAAGTTTCTTGCCCCTAGTGTGATATGCTTATTTTGAAGGAGAAGAATTTAAGATTGAATGAATTTTCAGTGCTGCAATTTAGCAATCTGACTCTTGCTACTCTTTGACAATGTTCTGCCTTCTAGTAGGCACCAAAATGACCATGTGCCTGACTATTTATGTGGGAATTGAGAAAAAATGTGAGACTGTCATAGGAGTGAAGATCAGGAAGGGATCAGCCTTAGAGACTCATTACAATTTCTTAGGAATCATCTCTGCTCAGACATCTGGAGAATACTTCAAGAGTTTATTCATTTATTCACTGCACAAACATGTGTTAAGACTACAGAAACTTTTTTATCAACGTATCAGTAGATTAAATGAATAAGTGAACTTAGCTCTTCAATATGTATACAACTTTTGTCACCCAACAGCACAGATAATTGTGGATTGTATATGCTTTATATTATACAAGGTTATCTGTTCTTATGAGAGGCCTTTCAGTCATTGGAAATAACCAAAGTCACTCAAGTCTCTTATGAATACATTTTCCTTCATATTTTAATTCTGTATGTATTGTATGTCATAACTACAATGGGTCTGTAATTGTGCATATGAAAATCTATCAATCTAGTTTATCATCAATGAAAATATCAACTTACCTGCTGTGTGCGATTATTTGCTCTCACCGATGCCAAGAGGTCTTCATACTCTTTTATTTGAGTTTCTTTGAATGCCAAGTCTTTCTCAAGTCTTATCTTGTCATTTTCCAGTGCCTAGAAGTAAAATTATTTGTTATAATTCAGAACTTGTCAACAATCACATAATACAAAGACTTGTTTATATTTGAAGCTTTAAATAAACACTTGGTTCATTTGCAGTTGTCTAATAAAACAGAATTCTAAAACGTCAAGCAAAATATAGGATACAAATGGATGAAACTTTAAAAGCATGCATTCTAAGAGATCTTTTAATGAACTAATTATAAGTTCTATGAAGCAGAACCTTCAAATTATTTTAATGTTTCGCCCCAATCTACGAAGAATTTTTGTTGACTCCAGCAGGTGGTGAATTTTCAAATTAGAGTCTAAATATGTTCATCAGAATCCAGAAATGAAATAACCCACTCCAGGTTTCAGGGAGTTGAGTTATTTATTGTATGCAAGGTATTCTAAATGTATTTAGATAATGGCACAAAGAACACCAACTAAAAAGTTTAAGTTCTTGGAAAACAAGTTTTCAAATATTCAAATAAATTCAAAGTATGTGTTATTATTCCAAAAAAAGGGAAAATTCCCAGTCAATGGGTTAGATAATTCTAATTTTGCAAGCTACTTCCTTGCTCTAGGTAAATTACCTTAGTGGTAAACTAAATAATAAGTGTATACCCAACTTTTTCCTTTTGGCATTGGGGAGCTCTTATTTCCTCTCTCAACCCCAAGTAATTGTTTCAAGAAAATATGTCTGAGTGAGCATAATATTGTTGCATTTTATGGAATTTTGTAAGGTAAACTAAATGACTTCAATTATATGTTAGAAAGGTAGGAAATAGTAAGGCTTTGGAAAGAAAAATCAAAATAAGTGTTTGTTACTGTCAAGTCATTTTGAAGATGTCCAAGTTCCTCGCGTATGTTGCTGAATGTGGACAGCACTAGCCGGAGTGATTTATCAGACATACCCCTCATCTGGAGGAAGAAAAAGATTGATGGTTTGTGTTTATTAGCATTTACAAATAGGCAATGTAAGTAATAGTAGTCTTATTTTTCTGTTCCCATAAACAAACTTATTTACAGTTTTATTTTTTATACAGCAATATTAGAATTGCGATAGAGGGCATTTTGTCAGTAACATGCACAAGTAATCCAATCAGCATTCCTGAAGAGATCATAGCTATGTGATTAGAACAAGGGTCTATTATTTTTTGCATGATGAAGTATCATCTTTCTCACAGGACAGAAATCTATCAGCAGATTCTTACATTTGCTTTTATTCTTTATTTAAAGATTAGAAAAGAAGAGGCATTCGAACTTCAAATAATAAAATGCATATCCCTAAGGTGCTGCCAAATACATGGATTTTTCCTAAGGTGAGAAGAATAAAATATTAATTCAGTTTAATCTTGAAGTATAGAAACATCTCAAATTTTAAAGAGGAGTGAGAAAAGCCCTTTCACTAGATTAAACTCACTTATTTAAAAAAATGGTTTTGAAAACAAGCAACTTCCATTTTTTTGGTAATATAGAGCAGAAATAATTTTCCTTATTCCTCCTGCTAAGTATAACTAAAAGCCCTGGACACTACTATGTGCTAAAAGAAATACTTGCAAAGGTGGAAAGAAGGAAGTCTTGTTAGGAACATTTGTACCCAAAAAATAACACAGAAGTGAGTTCCTGGGTTTTCTTCTTCCTTCATGTATCACAGACTGGTGTCGGAGATGCCAGTAACCCAGAAACACCACCGGAAACAGACAACAAAAGTCTTTAGAAAAGTCTGCTTTCTCTAGCCAAAGGACCATGGAAAGAGCAGCTTAGCAAGGCAAAGAACTTTTAGATAATAGATAATAACCAGTTATTCCAGTCAAACACCACAAAGAATAATTTTTAACTTTACTTCCACCCAAACCATCAAAGGCCAAAAAGGAAACCTAGACTTTCCCCCTTACCAGGGTCTAAAAAGGTCCACCAACACCACTTACCAGGTTGGTGTTAGAGAAAGCAGGGTGGAGAGATGGGACTTTCATTCCCACTGGGAAAAAAATGAGACCCCCCCCAGCACTGTAGTTCAGTTGAGAGTATGAAAGGAACCTAGGCTTTCACTTTATGCTGTATTATTAATAAACTGCTCCATCTTCCTGCTAGGGTGATGTCAGAGGTTTCTCAACGAAGAGTCAGGACTTTTATCACTGCCCAACAGAAATGAGGCTGTTAACCTTGCAGTGTCAGTGGAGTCCAACTGGGGAACAATTGGCACTGTGAGGCACTTCTCGACATCCAAACCAGAGTGAAATCAGTGGGGGCTTAGTAAAGAACCACAATTTCTACCTTGCCTAGGAGGAACAAAGAGTTCCTCCCCGATCAGTGTCAACAGAGACTGAGTGGGGAACCTAGACTTCCATCCACAGCTGATAGTAACAGGTAGTGCTCCCATGTCCTCTATTGTTTCAGTATCAAAGGAAGCCTAACATAACATAAATAAATGTCCAGGTTTCAATTGAAAAAAACCACTAGTCATTCTAAGAACCAGGAAAATTTTACCTTGATTAAAAAAAAAAAAAAACAATGAACAAGAGCCAACATCAAGATAACAGAAATGTTAGAATTGTCTAACAAGGATTTTAAAGCAGTCATCACAAACATACTTTAATAAAAAATTAAACAGACAAATCAAAATAAAGTCTCAGCAACAAAACATAAAATCTCAGAAAAGAAATAGAAGATATAAAGAATAGCTAAATAGGAATTTTAGAATTATAAAGCTCAATATAACTATAAAGACAAAAACAAAACCCCAAGTGGGTGGACTAAAAACCAAAATGGAAAGAACAGAGCAAAAAATCAGTGAATGTAAACAGAGAACAATAAAAAAAAGTACTTTATCAGAATATCAGAGAAAAAATATATTGAAAAATAATTGAACAGAGCCTCAGAGACCTGTGGAAGTATAAGTAAGACAGATCTAATATACATGTCATAAGAGTCCTAGAAGAAAAGAAGAAAGAGGGTGGAGTTGAAAAAGTATTTGAAGAAATAATGGCTGTAAAATTCCCCAAATTGGCAAAAATCGTAAGTATAGGTTCAAGAAGTTGGGCAAATTCAATATAGGAAAAAATCCAAAGAAATCCATGCCCAAAAAAATGACTCAAACTTCTTATAATTAAAGATAAATTTTAAATCTTTAAAACAGCAAGAGAAACCAATAGTTAACTATTGGTAATAACAACTCGAATGACAGCATATTTTTCATCAGAAGTCTTAATGGCCAGAGGGAAAGAGCACACCATTTTTAAAGTGCTGAAAGAAAAGCAATGTCAACTACAAATTCTGTATCTAATGAAAATATCCTTTAAGAATTAAGAGGGAATCACAACATTAGCAGAGGAAGAAAACTGAAAAAAATTAGTCACTAACAGACCTACCCTATAAACTGGTTGAAGGAAGTTCTCGGAGAGAAGTTTCTCTTCCCCAAAGAGAAACAAAATGATAAAGGAGGGAATTTGGAACGTCAAAAAGGAAGAAATAACATCTTAAAATAATAATATGATAAACAGAGTAGGTTTGCCTTCTTTTGCATTTTTTAAAAAATAATTTATTGTCAAATTGGTTTCCATATAACACCCAGTGCTCATCCTAACAAGTGCCCTCCTCTATACCCTTCACCCACTCTCCCCCCTCCCACACCCCCCTCACCCCTCAGTTTGTTCTTAGTCTTTGAGAGTCTCTTATGTTTTGCCTCCCTCCCTCTCTGTGTCTTTTTTTTTTTCCCCTCTTCCCCTTCCCCATGGTTTTCTGCTAAGTCTCTCAAAATCCACCTATGAGTAGAAACATAGTATCTGTCTTTCTGGAACTGACTTATTTCACTCAACATAATACCCTCCAGTTCCACCCATGTTGCTACACATGGCCAGATTTCATTCTTTCTCATTGCAGCGGAGTATTCCATTGTATATATACCACATCTTCTTTATCCATTCGTCAGCTGATAGTTAGTCTCTTCCCATGATTTGGCTATTGTCGAAAGTGCTGCTATGAACATTGGGGTACACGTGCCCCTATGCATCAGTATTTCTGGGTCTCTTGGGTAGATTCCTAGCAGTGCTATTGCTGGGTAATAGGGTAGCTCTATTTTCATTTTTTTGATGAACTTCCACACCATTTTCCAGAGTAGCTGCACTAGTTTGCATTCCCACCAACAATGTAGGAGGGTGCCTGCTTCTCCACATCCTCGACAGTATCTATAGTTTCCTGATTTATTGATTTTAGCTACTCTAACCGGAATGAGGTGGTACCTCAGTGTGGTTTTGATTTTTATTTCCCTGATGATGAGTGACATTGAGCATCATTTCATGTGTCTGTTGGCCATCTGGATGTCATCTTTGGAGAAGAGTCTACTCATATCTTCCTCCCATTTCTTCACTGGATTATTTGTTTTTCAGGTGTGGAGTTTGGTAAGTTCTTTATAGATTTTAGATACTAGTCCTTTATATTATATGTCATTTTCAATGATCCTTTCCCATTCCGTCGGTTGTCTATTAGTTTTGTGGGTTGTTTCCTTTGCTGTGCAGAAGCTTTTTATCTTGATGAGATCCCAATAGTTCATTTTTGCTTTTAATTCCTTCGCCTTTGGTGATGTGTCATTTAGGATATTGCTGTGGCTCAGGTCAAAAAAGTTTTTTCCTGCTTTCTCCTCTAGGATTTTGATGGTTTCCTGTCTCACATTCAGATCCTTCATCCATTTTGAATTTATTTTTGTGAGTGGTGAAAGAAAGTGGTCTCGTTTCATTATTCTGCCTGTTGCTGTCCAGTTCTCCCAGCACCATTTGTTAATGAGGCTGTCTTTTTCAAAGATTAGTTGGCCATATGCTTGTGGGTGCATTTCTTGGTTCTCTATTCTATTCCATTGGTCTATCTGTCTGTTCTTGGGCCAATACCATGCTGTCTTGATTATTACTGCTTTGTAGTAGAGGTTAAAGTCTGGGATTGTGATGCCTCCCGATTTGGTTTTCTTCTTCAATATTACTTTGGCTATTCGGGGTCTTTTGTGATTTCATACAAATTTTAGGATTGTTTGCTCTAGCTTTGAGAAGAATGCTGGTGCAATTTTGATTGGGGTTGCATTGAATGTGTAGTATTGCCATTTTAACGATATTTTTTCTTACATTCCATGAGCATGGGATGTTTTTCCATTTCCTCGTGTTTTCGTCAATTTCCAACATAAGTTTTTTATAGTTTTCAGGGTAGAGATCTTTTACATCTTTGGTTAGGTTTATTCCTAGGTATTTTGTGGTTTTTTGGTGCAATTGTGAATGTGATTCGCTTCTTTATTTCTCTTTGTATTGCTTCATTGTTGGTGTAAAGGAATGCACCCGATTTCTGTACATTGATTTTGTATCCTGCAACTTTGCTGAACTCATGGATCAGTTCTAGTAGGCTTTTGGTGGATTCTGTCGGGTTTTCCATGTAAAGTATCATGTTGTCTGCAAAAAGTGAAGGTTTGACTTCATCCTTGCCTATACTGATGCCTTTTATTTTGCTTTATTGTCTGATTGCTGATGCTAGGACGTCCAACTCTATGTTAAATAGCAGTGGTGAGAGTGGAAACCCCTGTCGTGTTCCTGATCTCAGGGGGAAGGCTCTCAGTTTTTCCCCATTGAGGATGATATTAGCTGTGGGCTTTTCATAAATGGCTTTTATGATGCCTAAGTATGTTCCTTCTAGCCCGACTTTCTCGAGAGTTTTTATAAAAAGGGATGCTATATTTTGTCAAATGCTTTCTCTGCATCTACTGTCGGGATCATATGGTTTTTATCTTTTTTGTTGTTGTTGTTAATGTGATTTATCACATTGATTGATTTGCGAATTTTGAACCATCCCTGCAACCCAGGGTTGAATCCTACTTGATTGTGGTGAATAATTCGTTTTAGATGTTGTTGGATTCTATTTGCTAATATCTTGTTAAGAAATTTGCATCCATATTCATCAGGGATATTGGCCAGTAGTTCTCTTTTTTTTCTGGGTCTCTATCTGGTATGGGAATCAAAGTGATGCTGGCTTCATAGAATGAGTCTGGGAGTTTGCTTTCCATCTCAATTTTATGGAACAGCTTGAGGAGGATAGGTATTAACTCTGTTTTAAATGTCTGGTAAAATTCCCCAGGAAAGCCATCTGGTCCAGGGCTTTTATTTGCTGGAAGATTTTTGATAACTGATTCAATTTCTTCACTAGTTATGGATCTGTTCAAGTTTAATATTTCTTCCCGTTAGAGTTTTGGTAGCATGTGGCTATTTAGGAATTTGTCCATTTCTTCCAGGTTGTTCAATTTGACGGCATATAGTTTTTCATAGTATTCTCTGATAATTGCTTGTATTTCTGAGGGTTTGGTTGTAATTACTCCCTTTTCATTCATGATTTTATCTTTTTGGGTTCTCTCTCTTTTATTTTTGAGAAGTCTGGCTAGAGGTTTATCAATTTTGTTTATTTTTTCATAGAACCAGCTCTTGGTTTCATTGATCTGTTCCACTACTTTTTCTGTTTCTGTATGATTAATTTGTGCCCTGATCTTTGTCATTTCTCTCTTTCTGCTGGGTTTGGGGTGTCTTAGCGGTTCTGCTTCTAGTTCCTTTAGGCGTGCTGTTAGACTTTGTGTTATTGATTTTTCTTGTTTCTTGCGATGGGCCTGGATTGCAATATATTTCCCTCTCAGGACTGCCTTTGCCACATACCAAAGCATTTGGATTGTTGTATTTTCTTTTTCATTTGTTTCCATGTAGTTTTAAATTTCTTCTCTGATTGCTTGGTTGACCCATTCGTCTTTTAGTAGGTTGTTCTTTAGCCTCCATGTTTTTTGGGTTTTCCAGACTTTTTCCTATGGTTGATCAAGTTTCAAAGCATTGTGGTATGAAAGTGCATGGTGTGATCTCAATTTTTTTATATTTATTCATCGCTTCCTTGAACCCCAAATATGGTCCATCTTGGAAAATGTACCATGTGTATTTGAGAAGAATGTAAATTCCTTTGCTTCTGGATGAAGGGCCCTGAAGATATCTGTCAGGCCTATTTGTTCCAACGTGTCATTCAGGTCCATTGTTTCTATGCTGATTCTCTGTTTAGTGGATCTATCCAGCGCTGTGAGTGGGGTACTAAGGTCCCCTGCAATTAGCACATTCTTATCGATAAGATTGCTTAGATTTATAATTAGTTGCTTTACAAATTTGGGTGCCCCAGAATTCGTTGCGTAGATATTTATAATTGTTAGCTCTTCCTTCTGGATGGTCCCTGTGATTATTATATAATGCCCTTTTTCATCTCTTATTACATTGTTTACTAAAGTAAAGTCTAGTTTGTCCAGTATAAGTGTCGCTATTCCAGCTTTCTTCTGAGTTCCCATAGCAAGGGAAATAATTCCTCATCCCCTCACTTTAAATCTGAAGGCAACCTCAGGTCGAAAATGAATCTCTCGAATACAGCAGATAGATGGGTCTTGTTTTTTAATCCATTCTGTTACCTTGTGTCTTTTAATTTGTGTGTTTAGTCCGTTTACATTCAGCGTTAATATTGAAAAATATGAGTTTAGAGTCACTGTTGTCTGTAGGTTTCATGTTTGTAAGGATGTCTCTGGTGCTCTGTGTTCCTTTTCTTTATAGAGCCCCCCTCATCCTCTCTTGTAAGACTGGTTTATTTGTGATGTATTCCTTCAGTTTTTGTTTGTTTGGGAAGACCTTTATCTCTCCATTCATTCTGAATGACTGGCTGGCCAGATAAAGAATATTTGGCTGCATATCCTTCCTGTTCATCACATTGAAAATTTCTTGCTATTCCTTTCTGGCTTGCCAAATTTCTGTAGATAAGTCCGCTACTACCCTAATGTGTCTGCCTTGTAAGTGAATGCCCGTTTATCCCTCGCTGCTTTCAAAATTCTCTCTTTTTCTTTGTATTTTCCCAGCTTCACTATGATGTGTCGTGCCGAGGGTCTATTTGGGTTATGTCTGAGGGGGGTTCTCTGTGCCTCTTGGATTTCAATGCCCATTTCCTTCTATATGTTGGGGAATTTTGCAGCAATGATTTGTTCAAGTATCACTTCGACTCCTTTCTCTCTTCTTCTTCTGGAATTCCTATAATACGTAAATTATTCTGTTTGATTGCATCACTCAGCTCTCGAATTCTCCTTTCCTGTTCCTGAATCAGTTTCACTATCTTTTTCTCTGCTTCCTCCTTTTCCATCATTTTATCTTCTAATTCACCTATTCTCTCTTCTGCCTCTTCAATCCGCTCTGTGGCCACCTCCAATTTGTTTTGCACCTCATTTAAAGCATTTTTTAATTCCACCTGACCATTTTTTAGGACTTTGATCTCTGCCTCGAGGGTCCCCCTGCTCTCTTCTATGCTTTTTTTCAAGCCCAGCGAGTTTTTTTATGTTTAGCATTCTATATTCTTGTTCTGTTAAGTTCCTTATGTGTGATTTCATCACTTCTTGCACCATCACTATTTCTTGTACATTCTTTTGAGGGGAGTTCTTCTGTTTCATCATTTTTGCTAGGCTTGTATTGATTTATTTCCTAGTTCTCGTCAGTCTCCCAGGATTTTCTGGATTTCACGTTCTCTTCCCCGTAGACTACATCTCCTTTTCCTGCAGATCTATAGGATTGAGAGTCCCTCAATTTCAGTCCTTCTTAGTTTGAAAGACACCGGAGAGGAGCGGGTCCTCCTAGTCCTCCACCATGTTGGCTCCTCCCTCCATCTCTTGCATTTTTTAAGTTATATTTGATGGTTGAAGCAAAAAATTATAACATTGTATGTTGTGGATCTCAGTGCATGATGCGAAAATATTTAAGACAATTGTGTTATAAATGTGGAAATTAAAGAGAGATAAAGGTAGCAAAATTTTCTCTGATTCACTGAAACTGACAAAATGTTGATACCAGTATACTGGGATAAATTATGGATATATAATATAATCCTTAGAGCAACCACTGAAAAGGCTATGCTGAGAGATATACTCAAAATATAAGAAGTAAATAAATGTGAAGTTATAAAACATGTTCAACTAATCCACAGGAAATCAAGACAAAGAAAACAGGGAAACCAACCAACCAACCAACAAACAAACAAAAAAAAAAAACAGAACAAACAGAAAACAAAAAATAGAAATAGCAGATATACCCTAATGTTTCAGTAACTGCAACGTGGTCTAAACACACCAATTAAAAGACAGAGATTTACAGAGTGAGAAAAAGCTTTACCCAACTACATGTTTTCTACAAGAACCTAACCTCAGATATAATGAAAATTTAAAAATATATAATGAAAGTAAAAGGTTGTGGAAAAAATATACCATGCAAACATTAATCAAAAGAAAACAAGAGTGTTATATTGATATTAGATAAAAATGACTTCAGAGCAAAGAAAATTACTAGGAACAGAGAGGGACCATTACGTAATGATAAAAGGGTTAATTCACCAAGAATACATAGCAAATTCTAAGAGTTTATACATGAAACAACAGAGCTGCAAAATGTATAGAACTTTAAAAACTGATAGAACTGAAGGAAAAGACAAGTCCACAGTTACAACTGAAGATTTATATAAGCCTTTTACAGCAACTGGTAAGCACGACTTGGCAGAAAATGAGCAAAATATGTAAGAACTCAACAACCCCATCAATCAAAGTATCTAATCCTTTAACATACCCATGGAATGTACATCAAGATAGACCATATCCTTGACCATAAAACAAAACTTAACCATTTCAAAACAATTGACCTCATATGGAATATATTTTCTGGGCAGAGTAGAATTAAACTGAAAACCAATACCAGAAAGACAACAGGAAAATCTCTAAACTCTCTGAAACTAAATAATATACTTCAAAATAATCCACAAGTCAAAGCAGAAGTCTAAAGGTAGCTAAAAAGTACATAGAGCTGACAGAAAATGAAAATATATATCATAATTTGTGAGACACAGCTAATGCCACGTTGAGAGGATATTTATAGCACTAAATGCTTACATTAGAACACACAAAAGGTCACAAATCAATAATATAACTTTCTATATCAAAAAACTAGACAAAGAAGAGAAAAACAAATCAAAATCAAGCAGAGGAAGGAAATATATAGACAAGGGCAAAAATTAGTGGAAGTGTAAACAGGAAAACAATAAATAAGTTTAATAAAACTAAAGTCTAGTTTTTGGAAAAAAAATAAAAAGATAAAATCGATAAGCCTCCAGCAGGACTGACAAAGGATAAGACACAAATTACTAGTATCAAGAATAAAGTAGGGGATAGTAATACAGACCCTACAAGACATGAAAATAATGTAATACTATGAACAAGTATACACCATAAATTTGACAATTTACACGAAATAGACTACTTCATTGAAAAATACAAGTTACCACAACTCATCCAATATGAAATAGATCATTTGAATAGACCTGTAACTAACTATTAAGGAGTTGAAGTTAGAATTTTTTAAGCCTCCCCCCCCAAAAAAAAAAAAATCTCCAGGCCTAGATATTTTTACTAAAGGATTCTACCGAGTGTTTAAAGAAAAATTAATACCAAGTCTATATAGTCTCTTCTAGAAAATAGAAAATGAAGAAACACTTCCCAATTCGTTTTATGAAGCTAGTATTATCCTGATACCAAACCAAAGAGAACACAGGAAAACTATGGATCAGGGAGGCTGGGTGGCTCAGTCAGTTGAGCGCCCGACTTCGCCTCAGGTCATAATCTCACAGCTGGTGAGTTCAAGCCCCGTGCCATCTGCCCCCATGTTGTTTGCCTGCCTTCTCTCTATGAGAAGGGCAGTGCCTTCAGGACTCTATCCCAGCCAAGCCTGATGTCCTTTAAAACTCTAGGCTTTGGGGCGCCTGGGTGGCTCAGTCGGTTGAGCGGCCGACTTTGGCTCGGGTCATGAACTCACAGTCTGTGGGTTCGAGCCCCGTGTCGGGCTCTGTGCTGACAGCTCAGAGCCTGGAGCCTGCTTCAGATTCGGTGTCCCCCTATCTCCCTCTCTCTCTACCCCTTCCCGGCGTGCATTCTGTCTGTCTCTCTTTCTCTCAAAAATAAATAAACATTATTATAAAAAAAAAAAAGAAAAAAGAAAACTTTAGATCAATTTCTCATATGCCAAAACCAAAGAAAATACAAGAAAACCATATAGATCAATGTGTCTCATGAACGTTTCATGCAAAAATCCTCCAAAAGCGTGTTTCAAAGAAATAAGTATTGAATGCACTTTCAATAGACATCCCACCACTGGAGATAATATCAAGAGTGCCTCCAAAATTCAGATTCTGCAGAGCATATATGTTCCCTACACCAGTGTCTCTTTATAATACAGACTTTGTGCCTCTAAAAATATTTTATTTAAGTTTCACAAAAATGACATTAGATCTAATATTTGGATGACCAGCAAAGGTTTAAGGACAAACTTAGAAACTGGCCTCACTTAGACAAAGGTAGATTATCTCTAGAATCCTTTCTTGCAAACAGATGTACTCGTTAGCCATATTCTCTTAGCATCTATCTTCTTCTGTTTCTCATTTCATTGTAGGAGAACTTACTGCTCCAATAGTCTCTACCCTTCCGTAAATCAGAAAAAGTAAGGCACTGGCCTTTCTCATCTCTTACTGCAAGGGTACAGTGGGGAGGGGTAGAATAGAAAATGGAAAAGATGAGAGCAAAGGTTATAAATTACACTCAGGTTGTGCTATAGCAGTGAGGCATTCCTATTTCTAGAATCCTTTCCTGAGTGCTAATTATTCAATGTAAGTGATAGTGCAAACAAACTATAATGCAACCATTGTTTAATCAAAGTGTAATCAACTCTTGTGAAACAGGATTTTTATTTAGAACTTTCTGTTCTTAATTAAAGGAAGCATCCTTGGCTCTAGTGGTTTGTCACTGTTGGTCTCACACCCACTCTTGACCCCATCTCACCTGCAGAATATAGCGAATTTGCTGTTTTGTAAACTCTGACAACCCTCTGGGAATCAAGAATTCAATGTCTTCTGACTGTAAGAAAAGAGAGGCTTATACATTGAACAGATACGCATGAGTATTGTAATTATAGGGTCTGCAGTTCACAGACTTTTGTGCAGGAGAGCATATTTTTAAGAACATCAAAAGATTATTTCACGTTTTGGGCGAGAGTAGCTACCAACATCGTTTCTAGCTTGATAGTTCTTACTTTTAAAAAACTGATTATAGGGGTTCCTGGGTGGCTCAGTCGGTTAAGTGTCCAACTCTTGGTTTCCGCTCAGATCATTATTTCAGTTTGGCGAGTCTGAGCCCCGAACTGGGATCTGTGCTGAAAGTGCAGAGCCTGCTTGGCATTCTCTCTCTCTCCCACTATCTCTGTCCCTCTCCCACTCACGCTGTCTCTGTCTTCTCAAAATAAATAAACTTAAACAAATTATTTAAACATTAAGAAAAAGTTGATTATACTATAGACACTATGGAAATAATCTTGAATTCTAGGCATTTTAGGGAAAAGCTTTGTGCAACCAACCAGATGTTCCATTTCTACATTTTTTTAAAAGAGCAATTTAAAGAACAAAAAGATGTTCTCTCAAATCCCATTAAACACTTTCAGTGTATCTTTCAATAACTAGAAGCTTTGTTGGGTGGTAACTATGACATTTTAGAGGCTGATTTTTTTTATATAATGAAAATTGAGAATTTACATTGAGCTATGATGACTTCTGAAAAAGTAAATGTTGCCACAGCAACATTGAGAAACTTCAACTGACTTTTTTTTTACTTGAAGCAATACAAATTTATTACCTAGTTGTTTTGGAGGCTGGAATCAATGGAGTAAACTAACATGTCAGCAGGACTGCATTCTTTTGGTGGGCTCTAAGGGAGAATCTGTTTCATCGACTTTTTGTTTCTATAGGCTGCCTGAATTCTTTGGCTGGTGGCCTCCTCATTTCTACCTCTGCTTCCATTGGCAGATCCCCTGACTCTGACCTCCTGCCTCCCTCTTTTAAGGACACTTAGGGTTAACATTGGGCCCATCCACGTAATCTAGGATAAACTCCTCACTTTAATATTCTTAACTTAGTCACATTTTCAAAGTTTCTTTTACCATGTTAAGGTAACATATTCGAAGGTTTCAGGGATTAGAGTGTTGGCATCTTTGGGGGACCATTATCCTGTCTTCCATATCATCTCATTGCCCTCCTTCTGATGCTCATATCCATACAGCTTCCCTATGTGAGGTCTATATCCAAGAGAGGGAGATTCTAATAGAGGAAGCGTTTCCTCTTTCACCTGCCCAAGACCCTCCTTGGATGACTAACCAAGAATCCACTTCCTCAGAAAACATCTTGGCCTCTTCCTCAGGGGGTGATTTTTCTCTATGGCTGCTGCAAGATAAGCTAATTAGAATACCATCCAGTACCTCTGACTTTAGTACCCTTTCCTCAAACCATAAAAGGATGATTCCTTACAAAAACACAAAGAGCCAAGGACTGAAGCTAAGACATCACAGTCGGATACTTATCTTACCAAATCCTATGCCCAGCCCACCAAGCATCATTGTCTTCTTTTATTTTATTCAAATATAATTAACAAATAGTATTACATTAGTTTCAGGTATACAATATAATGATTCAGCAATTCTATGCATTTCTCAGTGCTTATCAAAATAAGGGTACACAAGCCCCATTATCTATTTTACCCATCCCCTCACTGACCTCCCCTTTGGTGAGAAGCTTCAACTAATTTTAACTGAGAATCACTGTAATGAATGCAATATATCAATACACGGGAAATAAAGAAAGAAAACTAACACAAAAGAGGCCACCGCTTTTTTATCACCTCTAAATCAGTTATTTGTCTATTTGATTACTTATTCCATTACAAGTAATTCTTAAAATATATATATATATAATAGAATTAAAAATTGAAAAAATTTAAGTTACGGTCTGTTTGACATGGGTCACAAGGTTTCAAAATACATTAAAACTAAATTTGCTATTTAGTTAAGGTAGGTCTTAATTTTCTAAAGCAGAATATGTGTCCAATGAAATTTTAAATGTTTTGATACTCAAAGACAAATTAATCATAAATGGTAGTTGATAAAATACTTTTTGCATTAATAATTATTACTTTTATAATTATTACCTTTATAGCCATTATAATCATATAAATGGTTCTATCATTTTAAAGGCAAAATAATCATTATGTCTTTCACTAATCTATGTTTCTCGTCTAATAAGGGTACCGAACTAAAGCAATATTATTAGTGCAAATATCAGAAACTCCTTTGTTATCACCTATATTTGCTTTCAACTATTTTTGCACTTACTTCATCTGTAGACTCAAAGTCCTCTTTGCTGCAAGAGTGAAAATAAAAAGATAGACAACCTTAAGAAAACGTATATATTGATCATATATAAATGTTAGTACTCTAATTATTTTATCTTACTTTTTGATATATAACAATAACACCATTATATTTACAATTCAAATAAGAAATTTTTAACCAACTGAAAAGGCACTTGACAAAAATAAAGATAATTTTCCTGGAGCTAATTAATCTATTAAAAATGAACAATATCAAAATAACAAACCAGGAGAATATACAGAATCAGTTACTGCCATGCACTAACACTAGTCCGTTTATGGCTAGATGTACAAGTCCTTGGAGATTGGCAATAAATGCTGCCTTAGTGAATGAATAACAATAATAGTTGTTCTCTCTTTCCACCCCCATTTTCTCCTGTTTTGTTCACTTTCAGTGCTGAATACAACTTCTCTCCATAAAGTCTTAAAGTTATTCCATACCCTTTTCATCAAAATCAAAACTTGCAAGGTAAGACTGAGTAATTCATTCAATCTAGAATACAGTATATATAGCAGTGACAAAACCTAACACGTACTTGAATGTTTACATAGGGACAGAGCTTTAAGCAACATGGCCAGAATTCTAGTGGGAGGATAAAACTTCCAACACCAAAATGAGGGTTTAGGCACAAGAGTTGGAAGACCCTTTGTGAAGCCATGTTAGGTAGGCAAATACTACAGAAGAATTCTTAGTGATTATATCAGCCTGGAACTTTCTTCTTCGAGGAATGACGAAAGTGAAAAGGATACAGTTTAAGTGTCAGTGAAAATAGACAGCCTTTATTTCTGACAACTTGTTCCATCTTTCCTTCATTGAAGAATTTGGCACAAAATATATGGTGAATGTACTTCTCAAACAAAAACACACTACACATGTTCTGACAGCAAGGAAGAATATTTTAATGATGGTTATATAAAACCAGAGGTATATGAGTGACATATCTTTGATATAAAAGAAAAGTATTTTAGAGATATGTTAGGACTGTGTCTCCTACCTTTACCTTCTAAGTGCTTATGGTAATATATTGCTTGCAGAGATAAGAAGGTCACTCAAAACCTCTTGCATACATTTATAAAATTAGACAAGCTAATGTGGAGGAATAAAACTGAAGGTTCATTTACCCAAGGCATGACTACATATTTGCAATCATCTGTATGTATGTATGTATGTGACATTTCTTGTATTGCCCAAAATAGAAATTGTGGGTAAACCGTGGAAAATAAATAAATAAAATATTTTGTACTTTTTAAATGTTTTACTGAAGAAACTACATGCAGAGTAATACTCCATTGTGTATATATATATATATATATATATATATATATATATATATACCACATCTTCTTTATCCATTCATCCATCGATGGGCATTTGGGCTCTTTCCATACTTTGGCTATTGTTGATAGTGCTGCTATAAACATTAGAGTGCATGTGTCTTTTTGAAACAGCATACCTGTCTCCCTTGGATAAATACCTAGGAGTGCAAATGCTGGGTCATAGAGTATTTCCATTTTTAATTTTTTAAGATGTGGTATACACACACACACACACACACACACACACACACAAATGGAGTATTACTCAGCAATCCAAAAGAATGAAATCTTGCCATTTGCAGCTATGTGGATGGAACGAGAAGGTATTATGCTAAGCGAAATTAGTCAGAGAAAGACAAATATCGTATGACTTCACTCATATGAGGACTTTAAGATACAAAACAGACGAACATAAGGGAAGGGAAGCAAAAATAATATAAAAACAGAGTGAAACAAAAACATAAGAGACTCTTAAATATGGAGAACAAACAGAGGGTTACTGTAGGGGTTGTGGGAGGGGGATGGGTTAAATGGGTAAGGAATCTATTGCTGAAATCATTGTTGCACTATATGCCAACTAACTTGAATGTAAAAAAAAAAGTTCTTTCTGCTATGAAGGAAAAAAAAAGAAACTGCGTGCATAGACTGGGAGGTACAGCAAGTTAAAAATATGAATCAATGTAACTTTAGTCATCTTCCATTAATATTAACTGAAATTATCACAGTACTAATGGACGTTTATGTTAAAAACTCCACTTCCCAAGCCAACCTATTTTTCTAGTCATGTCTTCTTATAGATAAGAAAACAAAACAGAAGTAAAGCAAGGAACAATCAACAGCATTTAATACTGCTTTTTTTCAAGTGATACGAATGGTTTCATGAGACAACCTTCCTTAATTCCGGCCCTGCACACAGTCATTGCTAAATCATAACATGGAATAGAAGATTAAGTGGGGACAAAAGGAGAGAGAAAGAGAGACAGTGGAAATGAAGAAGAGCAGAGAGGTGGAGAAGTCAATGTGAATATCTCCATCCAGCAGTGGGGGGCGAGGGTGGTAATCGGAAATACAATGGGCAGAAAAAACCAGGGGCAGGAGAGGAGAGCAAATATGGGTTCAGAATAGGAGGACCCTAGGCTCCTCTCATCTCATAAACACTAGATAACTATAAAATCATACTCAATACCCCAGAAATTGACCTGAAGAGTGACAGAACAAACTCCGCAATTAGAGAAGAGGTGCACCTGGGTGCCTCAGTCAGTTAAGCATCTAACTTTGGCTTAGGTCATGATCTCATGGTTTGTGAGTTCAAGCCCCACATCAGGTTCTGTGCTGATGGCTCAGAGCCTGGAGACTGCTTCGGATTCTGTGTCTTACTCTCTCTCTTTCCTTTCAGTGCTCATGTTCTCTCTCTCTCTCTCTCTCTCAAAAATAAACATTAAAGGGAAAAAAAAAGAACTGTTAAACAAAAGGGAGAGAAGAGGCCACATCAAAGAAGGTAGGAAGTGCAGATATGTGGTTTAGGGGAGAAACAAATCCTGGGTGTTTTGGAGGGGAAAGTCAGGGTCACAAAGAAGGGAGAGAGAAAGAGAGAGAGAGAGAGAGAGAGAGAGAGAGAGAAGTACAGAAGGAAACCCACAAAGAGAATGTTTCTACAAAGCCATTGGCTTGGTGAATGACAGGGGCAAAATTTAGTCAGATATTGCAATCAGCAAGACTTAAAGCTTAGAGTTTTAAAAATTTTTTAACGTTTATTTTTGACATACAGAGAGGCAGTGCATGAGCAGGGGAAGGGCAGAGAGAGAGAGAGAGGGAGACACAGAATCCGAAGCAGGCTCCGGTCTCTGAGCCGTCAGCACAGAGCCTGACGCGGGGCTCGAACCCACAGACTGTGAGTTCATGACCCGAGCCAAAGTCGGCCGCTCAACCAACTGAGCCACCTAGGAGCCCCAAAGCCTAGAGTTTTAAAGGACATCAGGCTTGGCTGGGATAGAGTCCTGAAGGCACTGCCCTTCTCATAGAGAGAAGGCAGGCAAACAACATGGGGGCAGATGGCATGGCAATAAAGATCTGAAGCATGCTTGAGGAACACAGTGGGGAGATTATTCACTCTTCTCAGAGTACATCCCTGAAGTCAGCTTTCACTGAGACACCTCTCTGGGAAGAAAGGAGCTGGCTGACACCACTTCCCACCCTACTACTCAGCAAAAACAGAGTGCCACTTGTAGTAAGCAGCTCAGCAGGGACACAGGCTGCCAAACTTGTTTATACCAAGCCCACTTCCCTGCACCCTAGAGAGGTTGCCCTTCTAAGTCAAGATTACCTCAATAGCAGTATGGCAAGCCCCTCCTCCAGAAGACCAGCACAAACCCTTGCTGACACCACAAATCCTGACCAGAGAGTTCTTCAGGGCCATGACTCTGGTAGAGTTGGTGTCAGGTTTCATTTCACAAGCACACCAGAGTGCACCTAGTTAAAACTCACCATATTCCAACCAGAGACCAAAAATTTCTCACAGTAGTCAAGGAGAGCATCTGCAGATGACTGGCTTGAACCATAGAGCAGCCAAAAAAACCACAGAAGAGTGCACACAGTACACACCAGAGAGAGACACTTCCTGAAGTGCCAGGCCCTGGGCACTATATGACTTCTTCTTCATAAGACTATTACTTTTAGCAGCAGTAGACAAAACTGGCTTTTTAACACAAAAAAGAAGGCAGAGACTTACACAAAATGCTAACAGAGGAATTTATCCCAAACGAAAGAACAAGATAAGGCCGCGACCAAAGATGTAAGCAAAACAAATATAAGTAACTTGTTTGATGGAGAATTTAAAGCAATAATCATAAGGATACTCACTGGACTTGACAGAAGAGTAGAAAACACCAGAAAGACCCTTAACACAGAGATAAAATAGTTAAAAATGAAGCAGTCAGAGATGAATAATGCAATAAATGAGATTAGAAACATGTTTGATGCAATCAACAGCAGGCTAGCAGCAGAAGAATGAATCAATGACGCTGAAGACAAAATGATGGAAAATAACTACACTTAACAAAAGAGAGAAAGAAGAATTAATGGAATATAGGAATAGACTTAAGGAACTTAACGACTATATCAAATGTAATAACATTCATATTATAGAAGTCCCAGAAGAAGAGAGAGAAAGGGGGCATAAAATGTATTCAAAGAAATAGATGAAAACTTACTTAATCTAGTGAAGGAAACAAACATTCAGATCCAGGAGGGGGAGATGACTCGCATCAAAACCAACAAAAGCAGGCTAACATGAAGAAATATTGTAATTAAATTTGCAAAATATAGTGAAAAAGAAAAAAAATCATAAAAGTGGCAAGACAAAAGAAGTCCTTAACTTACAAGGGAAGACTCATAAGGCTAGCTGGAGATTTCTCAACAGAAACTTGGGAAGCCAGAAGGGAGTGGCATGATATATTCGAAGTGCTGAATGGGAAAAATCTGCAGTCAAGAATACTCTTTCCAGGAAGACTAACATCCAGAATAGAAAGAGAGAAAGGTTCCCAAAAAACAAAAACTAAAAGAATTCATGACCACAAAACTAATCATGCATGAAATATTCAAGGGGACTCTGATACAAAGGAGAGGCCAACAGTATCAAATATAAAAAAAGATCAGAAAAATTCTCCAGACAATTACAAAGTAAAATAGCTATAAATACATTTAAATCAAAAATTATTTTGAATATAAATGAACTAAATGCTTCAATCAAAAGACAGCGTGTCAGAAAGGATAAAAAAAAAACACAAGACCCATCTATATTCTGCTTAGAAGAGACTCATTTTAGACCTAAAGACACCTACAGATTGAAAGTGAGGGAATGGAGAATCATTTATCACACAAATGGATGTCTAAAGCTAGAGTAACAGTACTTGTATCAAATAGACTGTACTTAGAAGCAAAGAATGAAACAAGAGATCAAGAAGGGTATTATATAATCATAAAGGGGATAACTCAACAAGAAGATATAACAATTGTAAATATGCATCCAACATGGGAGCACCCAAATACATGAAATATTTAATAACAAACACAAAGGAATTGAGGATAATAATACAACAGTAGTAGGGGACTTTAATGCCTCACTTACATCGATGGACAGATCATCCAAATAGAAAATCAACAAGAAAACAATGGCCTTGAATGACATACAGGACCAGATGGATTTAACAAATATCTTCAGAAAATTTCATCATAAAAAAAGAGAATACAAATTATTTTCAAGAGCATGAGGGACATTCTCAGAATAGATCACATATTAGGTTACAAAACAGACCTCAACAAATACAAAGATTGGTATTATACCATGCACCTTTTGTGATCACAACGCTATGAAACTAGAAGTCATTCACAAGAAAAAACTTGGAAAGACAACAAATACATGGGACTTAAGCAACATGCTACTAAACAATGAATTGATTAAACAGGAAATCAAAGAAGAAATAAAAATACATGGAAACAAATGAAAATGAAAACACAACCATCCAAAACCGTTGGGACGCAGCAAAAGTAGTCCAAAGAGGGAAATATATAGCTATATAGACCTACCTCAAGAAGCAAGAAAAATCTCAGATAAACAACATAACACCTAAAGGAGCTACAAAAAGAAGAACAGACAAAACCCAAATATAGTAAAAGGAAGGGGATAATAAAAAGTATAACAGAAGTCAATGATACAGAAACAAAAAACCAATAGAACAGATAAATGAAACCAGGAGATGGTTCTTTGAAAAGCTTAAAATTGATACATCTCTAGTTAGAGTTATCAAGAAAAAAGAGAATGCACCCTAATAAATGAAATCAAAGTGAGTTAGGAGAATTAATAACCAACACCACCGAAATACAAGCAAATATAAGAGAACATTATGAAAAATTATATGCCAACTAATTGGGCAACCTAAAAGAAGCAGATAAATTTCTAAAAACATAAATTCCAAAACAGAAACAGGAAGTAATAGAAAACCTGAACAAGATGCCAGTATTGGGGTGGAGGGCCAAAATGGTGGAGGAGTAGGGGGACCCAGTATTCCCCTTGTCTTTCAAACTAAGAAGGACTGAAACCAAAGGACTCTCAACTGCAAGAATCTGGGAGGAAATGTGTTGCAGTCTACAAGGAATGGAAAGTGAAACGCAGAAAATGCCACAGGAAACGTGAGTGCAGTCTGAGGTGGATAAAATGAATGAACTGCAGGTACAGAGCTGAGGGGAGGGAGAACCTTCTGCAGAGAAATCCAGGAAAGTGTGGAGCTGGCCACAACTGAACAAGAGAAAAATGGGACAGAGAGAGAGAGACCACCATCCAGTCCCTAAATGCAGTGCTTTTGAAGAGAAGTTCTGTTGCTAACAGCAGAACCTCAGCAGAACTCCCCTCAAGCTGGGGCCAGTAGCGGCGGCCCAGTCAGCGCGCAA
Source organism: Paguma larvata (assembly GCA_030068075.1). Lineage (NCBI taxonomy): Eukaryota > Metazoa > Chordata > Mammalia > Carnivora > Viverridae > Paguma > Paguma larvata. The sequence continues at coordinate 66,127,478 of CM057830.1, forward strand.
CACACAGAAGTGCTGAGCCACCTGTGAATTGCTTCTAACATAGGAACACAATTTACAGCGAAGCGTGGTGTAGCAGGCAGAGAGTGCACAGGGCACACGACCACCCAGCAAACCATACTACGCCGGCGTACCTGGCAGAGTGAGGACAGAAATAAAGGGGTTATTAGAGTCTCCGGGACTGGGAAGAAGGGACTGGGAGGACATCATTGTTGTCTCCTAAGCCCACAAAAACTGGCCCCAGGAAGCCACCCCCAAAGCCAAACCACGGCCCTCCTCAAAGGAGAGGCACCTTTCAGCAGGAGCTACAGACACAGAGTTCAGACTGCTGCCTGGAGTAACTCCAGGTCATTTCTTTTTTAAATATATGCTCCATGTTCTCCTTCTTACCGATCCCGACCCCTGAGCTGGCCATCCAGGGTATTGGCTGGCTTAAATAGACTTTTAACCCACTCTCTCAACGCATGATCTACACCACATTCTGTACTTTCCTATCTCTCTCTCTCTGGAATAACCAGGTCACATAGTTCACCTGGGAAACATCTATCTTCATTCCTTTTTCCTTGCATCCGTCCTTATTCTGATTTCTCTCTGTCTGGATTAAGCCCTGCTGTCCCTCTACCTGGGCAAAGTTCATTTTCTTCTTCCCCCTGCACCTGTCATTATTCTCTCTGTATATGCTCTGCCATCAGCACATTGCTCACCCTGTCCTTAACGTATAGCTGGAACTTCAGGACATATGCCCTCAGAGTGTCATTTGTTATTCTTTTTCTGTTGTGAACTACTTGTCTCTATCATTGTCGGGACGTTTGAGTGTTTCTGTTTCCTATTTGTCTGTCGGTCTGTTTTCCTTTCCAGAGCGACCACAAGTAACAATCCAAAACACACCTAGCCAAAATGACGAAACGGAAAATTTCTCCTCAAAAGAAACTACAGGAAGTAGTGACAGCTCTAGAATCGATGAAAACAGATATAAGCAACATAGCAGAATACAAATATAAAATGATAAACATAAAACTAATGGCTGGGCATGAAAAAAGCATAGAAGAATGCAAGGGGTCCCTCGCAGCAGAGATCAAGGACCTTAAAAACAGTCAGGATGAGTTGAAAAATACCTTGAATGAGGTGCAAAACAAATTGTAGGTGACTACAGCACGGATTGAGGAGGCAGAAGAGACAATAAGTGAATTAGAAGATAAAATTATGGAAAAAGAGGAAGCAGAGAAAAAGAGAAACTGATTCAGGAATAGCGAAAGAGAATTCGAGAGCTGAGTGATACACTCAAATGAAACAATATCCATATCATAGGAATTCTAGAGGAAGAAGAGAGAAAGGAAGGAGTCGAAGGGGTTCTTGAACAAATCATTCCTGAGAACTTCCCCAACATGAGGAAGGAAACGGACATGGAAATCCAAGAGGCACAGAGAACTCCCCTCAGATGTAACTTGAGTAGACCTTCTGCACAACACATCATAGTGAAACTGGCAAAATACAAAGAGAGAGAGAATTCTGAAAGCAGCTAGGGAAAAACGGGCCTTAACATACAAAGGCACACACATAAGGGTTGTAGCAGATTTATCTACAGAAACTTGGCAAGCCAGAAAGGAATGGCAGGATATCTTCAATGTGCTAAACAGGAAGAATATGCAACCAAGAATCCTGTATCCGGCCAACCTGTCATTCAGAATAGAAGGAGATATCAAAGTTTTCCCCAAAAAACAAAAACTCAAGGAATTCATCACAAATAAGCCATCATTACAAGAGATGCTGAGGGGCACTCTATGAAGGAAAGGTTGCAAAGAACACAAACTACCAGAAACAGCCTTACAAGCATGAAACCGACAGATAACACAGTGACTCTAAACCCATATTTTTCCATATTAACACTGAATGTAAATGGACTAAATGTGCCAAGAGAAAGATATAGGGTAACAGAATGGATTAAAAAACAAGACCCATCTATTTGCTTGGTTCAAGATACTCATCTTAGACCTGAGGACACCTTCAGATTGAATGTGAGGGGATGGAGAACTATATACCACGATACTGGAAGTCAGAAGAACTTATATCAGGCAAACTAGATTTTAAAATAACGATATAATAAAAGATGAAGAAGGATATTATATAATAATTACAGGGACTATCCAGCAGGAAGAGCTAACAATTATAAATATCTACACGCCAAATACATTTTTTAATAATTTATTGTCAAATTGGTTTCCATACAAACCCAGTGCTCATCCCAACAAGTGCCTTCCTCTGTACCCTTCACCCATTCTCCCCTCTTCTACACCCCACTCTCCCCTCAGTTTATTCTTAGTCTTGAGAGTTTCTTATGTTTGTCTCCTTCTCTCTCTGTGACTTTTTTCCTTCCCCTCTTCCCCTCCCCTCCGGTTTTCTGTTAAGTCTCGCAAAGCCCACCTATGCGTGGATACATATGGCATCTGTCTTTCTCTGCCTGACTTTTTTCATTCAGCATAATACCCTCCAGGTCCACCCATGTTGCCACACATGGCCAGATTTCATTCTTTCTCATTGCAGCGGAGTATTCCATTGTGTGTGTGTGTATACATATATATATATATATATATATATATATATATATATATACACCACTTCTTCTTTATCCAATCATCAGATGATGGACACTTAGTCTCTTTCCATGATTTGGCTATTGTCAAAAGTGCTGCTATGAACATCTGGGTACATGTGCCCCTATGCATCAGCACTCCTGTGTCCCTTGGGTAGATTCCTAACAGTGCAATTGCTGGGTAATAGGGTAGTTCTATTTTCATTTTTTTGATGAACTTCCACACAGTTCTCCAGAGTGGCTGCACCAGTTTGCATTCCCACCAACAATGAAGGAGGGTGCCTGTTTCTCCACATCCTCGCCAGCATCTATAGTTTCCTTATTTGTTCATTTTAGCCACTCTGACTGGTGTGAGGTGGTATCTCAGTGTGGTTTTGATTTTTATTTCCCTGATGATGAGTGACATTGAGCATCATTTCATGTGTCTGTTGACCATCTGGATGTCTTCTTCGGAGGGGTGTCTCTTCATATCTTCCGCCCATTTCTTCACTAGATTATTTGTTTTTCAGGTGTGGAGTTTGGTAAGTTCTTTATAGATTTTAGATACTAGTCCTTTATCTGATATGTCATTTGCGATTATCTTTTCCCATTCCATTGGTTGTCTCTTAGTTTTGTGGGTTGTTTCCTTTGCTGTGCAGAAGCTTTTTATCTTGATGAGGTCCCAGTAGTTCATCTTTGCTTTTAATTCCCTTGCTTTTGGAGATGTGTCAAGTAAGAAATTGGTGCAGCTTAGGTCAAAGAGATTTTTTCCTGCTTTCTCCTCTAGGATTTTGATGGTTTCCTGTTTCACATTCAGATCTTTCATCCATTTAGAGTTTATTTTTGTGAGTGGTATAAGGAAGTGGGTTAGTTTCGTTCTTCCGCATGTTGCTGTCCACTTCTCCCAGCACCATTTATTAAAGAGGCTGTCTTTTTTCCATTCGATACTCTTTCCCGCTTCATCAAAGATTGGTTGGCCATATACTTGTGGGTCCATTTCTGTGTTTTCTATTATATTCCATTGGTCTATGTGTCTGTTTTTGTGCCAATACCATACTGTCTTGATGATTACCGCCTTGTAGTAGAGGTTAAAGTCTGGGATTGTGAGGCGTCCCATGTTGGTTTTCTTCTTCAGTATTACTTTGGCTATTCGGGGTCTTTTGCGGTTCCACACAAATTTTAGAATTGTTTGCTGTAGCTTTGAAAGGATGCTAGTGCAATTTCGATTGGGATTGCATTGAATGTGTGGATTGCTTTGGGTAGTATTGCCATTTTAACGATATTTATTCTTCCAATCCATGAGCATGATGATTTTCCATTTCCTTGTGTCTTCCTAAATTTCCATTGTAAGTTTTTTATAGTTTTCAGCATAGAGATCTTTTATATCTTTGGTTAGGTTTATTTCTAGGTATTTTATCGTTCTTGGTGCAATTTTGAATGTGATTAGCTTCTTTATTTCTCTTTCTGCTACTTCATCGTTGGTGTATAGAAATGCTACCTAAACACCAAAATTTTATGAGGCCCTCTCCATATGGAGTTTTTACTAATGTGGAGACACTCCCTTTCTATTTTGTTTGAGGGTGCGGTGTATTAGGTACTATAGGAATTAAATTCAAGGTTTTGTATTGCTTAATCACACATTTAAGTCATCCATGTAAATTTATCAAAACCCCTTAAAGAAAGAGTTGTTCTGAAACCCTGATCAAAATTTTTTCAGAATAATCTTTATAAAATAACATACCTTCCTTTGCTCACCTTATCTGCTTCTAATTAGTGCAAGACTAATAAATTTGGAATATATTATAATTCCTATTTTATAGATGAAGAAACTGAGTTACGGAGAAGTTAAAGTTGTCTGACATTACACATCAAGTACGTAACTAAAGTTGAAACATAAACCCAGGATATGAACTCTGAATCTAGAATCAGGGTACTTAAGGCTAGGTCTCTATGTACTATTTTTTTAAATTTATTTATATTTGAGAGAAAATAAGTGAGGGAGAAACAGAGAGAGAGAGAGAGAGAGAGAGAGAGAGACAGAGACAGAGACAGAGACAGAGACAGAGAGGGAGGGAGAAAATCCCAAGCACAGAGAGGGAGAATCCTAAGCAGGTTCCTCAGTACTGTTAGTGCAAACTCTTAATTAGGGCTAGAACTCATGAACCATGATCTGATCGTGATCTGAGCTGACCTCAAGAGTCGGATGTTTGACCTACTGAGCCACCCAGGCGTACCTCTATATACTATTGATTATACAATATGATATATTCACAGGGCATAATTAATTCTCCAACGAGGAACACTTAGACCAAGCTAAATATCTAAGGGCCACTTTGTAGAAAAGCTAACTCACAGTTAATAGGTAAAAAATAGTATTCAGAAATGTTTAATCCATCTCAAGCACTTAATAGCTGTTGTGACATTAATAAGTTACTCTCTTTGGGTCTCCATTTGAAACTTTCTAGCGTTACTTGCAAATAGGCTAATATAGAAAAAGCACTTAGCACAGTGTCTCTGGCACATAGTGGACACTCAATAAATAATTGACTACTCAGAGAGAGGGGGAAGATTTTAAGCTAGTGACCTTATGCATATGGATAGTTGTTTGAAATAGTTTTTTTGATAATGGGAGAAAGTGTTGATTAGTATAAAACAATAGAAGATGGAACTCATGCATTTATAACACCAATTCAAATAAATGCTTGTGCTTTTCTCTAACCTTGCTTCACTGCATGGATGTAGCAGTAAAGAAGGCATTCATTGTAGTTTTGATTTTCCTTTCCCTGATGATCAGTGATATTGAGCATCTTTTCATTTGTCTGTTGGCCATCTGTATATTTCTTTGGAAAAATGTCTGTTCATGTCATCTGCCCATTTTTAATTTGATTATTTTTTGGGGGGTGTTGAAATTTATAAGTTAACTATAGAGAACAAACTGATAGCTATCAGAAGGGAGGTGGTGGGGGGATGTGTTAAATATGCGTTGGGGATTAAGGAGGGCACTTGTGATGAGCACCAGGTGATATTTGGAAGTGTATACCTGAAACTAATATTACATTATATGTTAATTAACAGGAATTTAAAAATTTAAAAAAATAAGGCATTCATATGTTCAACAAATATTTATTGAGCACCACACTCCACACTAAACTAGTCACCATGCTAAGCACCAAGGAAATCAGGGTAAATAAAAGAGCCTTCATGAAGCCCTCTGAATTCTAGGGGTAGTGAGTGTTAGGTATTGGAAAGAGGAGATGGTGGTAAAAAGAAACAATATATAACAAGAGCTAGACTACTCCAGAGCTGGGATTTTGCTAAGTGGGAGAGACAATAGATAAGGAGGTAAAGCACTTGAGGATGATAGTAAGAGAATGGTTGTAGTCATGGATACGAAAGCAAGAAAAGTTAGGATGGAGCTAAAAATGGAGAGAAAGGGTTGTAATAAATGGAGAGGAAAAAAGATGGATAAGAGATTAAAGATTTTTAAGAAGCAGAAGAATCCAGTTAGTGAAGTTTGAATGAGAAAAAATTTATACCAACACTCCTTTATCCTACATAATTTTATGAATTTGTGAAGCTTCTAGACTTTGTCTGATAATTGACCATATATATGATGTCACTATGTAGTAGAAGGGGTATATCTTATGGAATTCATTTCATGACATAATATTCTTTCATCCATATATGAAGAGTTGATAAATTATTTATGTGTATATATTTAAATACATATAATTGTTATTTACAATATAGTATAATATACATATTTGTATTTATATTAATTTATAGGTATAAAAGTTATGTTTAACATATTGTATGTAATATATGTATATTAAACTATGGCCTTTGTACATTGAGCACATATCAATTGGAGATAAACAGTAGTGTACTGATAGTGAGATTGTTCCTTACATCATCAATGTAATATGTTAAAACAAGTCACAGTTTGCCATGAATTTTTTAGCTCCTTTTCCAAGAGTTTGCATTTGCCATCAAAGTATGTTATAAAAGAAGGTTCAAGGAATTCTTTACTGATCCTAAAAGGACTGGTGTGATCTTGATTGATGATTTTCATAAAGTATACTAACTCTTAAAATAAGACATTTGTTCAGATCTGCTCATATAGTTACTCTGTTTCTCCATTAAGAGTACCAGAGTTTTGGGGCACTTGGTTGTTTTAGTAGGTGGAGGATGCAACTCTTGATCTTGAGGTTTTGCGTTTGAGCCTCATGTTGAGTGTAGAGATTACTTAAAAATAAAATCTTGGGGCGTCTGGGTGGCTCAGTCGGTTAAGCGTCCGACTTTGGCTCAGGTCACGATCTCATGGTTTGTGGATTTGAGCTCCATGTGGGGCTCTGTGCTGAATGTTGAAAACTACAAAACAGGGAGGAGACCAACATGGCAGAGGAGGAGGGGGACCCAGTATAACCCTTGTCTTCCAAACCAAGAAGGACTGAAATCAAAGGATTTTCAACACCAAGAGTCAGAGAGGAAAGGGGTTGCAGTCTACAAGGAACAGAAAGCGAAACCCAGGGGGGCCTGGATGGCTCAGTCGGATGAGCGTCTGACTTCGGCTCAGGTCATGATCACATTCATGGGTTCAGGCCCTGCGTCAGGCTCTGTGATGACAGCTCAGAGCCTGGAGCCTGCTTCAGATTCTGTGTCTCCCTCTCTCTCTGCCCCTCCCCCATTCATGCTCTGTTTGTCTCTTTCTCTGAAAAATAAATACTTAAAAATTAAAAAAATAATCTTAAAAAAAAGTACTAGAGTTTCACTGTGAACCAAAACTGATGTTAAAACATAAAGCACATTAAAAAAATACCAAAGTATTATAGAATGTTTGATAACTACAACATCAAAGCAAATGATATATTTACAGTACCTTCCTCCAATTCTCTGCAAATGTTCTAATAAGCAGTGATACAGATCAGTATTTTTACGGCTTAGATCAGCAAGTAACTCTCCAAAATATTTGGGGTCCAATTTTTCAGGGCCATCATCTTCAATTATCTCCTGAAGAAAACACCAACCACGATTTTAAACAACATTAAGTATTTCTAAATTGATAGATATTTTGGTGTCAAATGAGAAAAAGTTACATAAACTATTAATACAAGTTACTCATTACAAAGTCATCACATGAGTCAACCCACTAAATTCTCTGAGGTATACATTTTTCAATATGGGCAAAGCAACATTGAAATAGCATTTTCAGTTTTATTTCACTAATCTAAGTGACCTAATGAATGCAAAATGTGAAAAATTTATATAAAAATTCTTAAGTATATATTGCTTTTCCATAAAACAGTAAAACTAGCAAATCAAAATCTCTAAATTGACCATTATCACCATACAGCTTACTCTTCTATTCTCTGTTGGAAAAGAAAATATGAATTATTTGAATTATATTGACATAAAAGAAATACTACCGTTTGAACTTGCATCTTCTTAATGAAAGGAAGCTTAATTTATTAGCATGCCTTGAAGTTAGATTAAATTAACCTGCTCAATTCAATATGTTTTATGTATTTTTTTCTTATATTCCCTCCACTTATTATTTGGACTGAATATCTAGTCAATCTGACATGAGAAAAAGTAGCTAAGGGCAAAATGTAGAGAATTCATAGACCTCAAAGATATTTGGAATCCTAAACACAAATTATTATGAATAGTGTTCAAAATAAGACCTATTCTGTTGGCTTCATATAATGTGTTATCAATTTTTTCAATAACATCGACCGCCTTGCCTCCCACCTCCAAAACAGCACTATGTGGAGGTTAATAACTTACGTTGCATTCCATACTACCTTTGATATTGCATGTGGGACCAAAGTTGTCCTATAAATACATTTATTCCTAAATATATATAGGATAAACGGACTCCGAATTTGACCACTAATACTTTCTTTTCAATCTGTCTTCTGAATTTAGACCATAAAAATATCATGCACGCTGAGGCAAATGGAAGATTTGCAAAGTAACCAAAGATGGGCTTTCATAGCCATGTCTGTGTTATGCTAAGCCATTTACAAAATACAGATAAATACAAAAGGCCATATTCAAAATACAGTATAGTATCATCACGTTTTTATTAAGATATATATTTTTCACATTTTTGGAAGTATTATCTTGTACATATACCCTTTGAAGTTGCTCTCTTAGAAAAGTAATAATTGCCTCTGAAAGAGAGTAAAGTCTCCTATATGATTACCTCTGAAAGAGAGTAAAGTCTCCTATATGAAGACATGAGTACATAAACTGTTAAAGTCAATATCATCACATAGTATATGTAAATGTCATAGAATTAGTAAGTTGTGTATATTCAATATAAAACCTTCAAATGCTAACATGAATACAGTAATATTATCTATTTCCCAACATTTTTTCTGTTCCAACCATAGTAGATTTCACTGTGCTGGGCAAACATCATGTTATTCCTATCTCTAGTCCTTAGTCACATTTTTTGCTGCTTGGAAAACTCTCTCCTACTTGCTGTGTATCCAAATCTTACCCATACTTTGAAGTCTATCTCAATATTTAATATCATCATTAAAACTGAAAATATGCTAGTCAACATGCTAATTCAATTTAGCTATTTGTGCTCAATTATCTTGAATTGTTTTCATATTATTTTACATATGGAAATCTTGTTCTTGCAGCACTCTCTCCCTATCCAAAAGGAATAAACTTAAGAGTAATGAATGAGTCATACTTTTTGATACATCCCTTGTTATCTATCACAAGACTGGTTGAACATGTATAGTTAGTTGCCTAGTAAGTACTTGTTGAATTGAAATAAGTCGTGTATCTACCTGGTTAGAAGTGACCCCAAATGCTAGTTGATTCTGGAAAGATTTTTTTTACAGGTTTCTCTCTTAAAGAAGGTCCAAGAATGGTTAAAATAAAAAAGAGCGTAAATAGCACTTCCTCAAGAATGTCATGGTTATCCCTTATACTTTCTTCCTAAGTTTAGGTAAGTCTAATTGTAGCAACTAAACTGAACACCTTGTAGAGTTGGAGACTGGGTTTTGAGTCTTACCTAGATTTCTAGATTTCTAGATATTGACAGTCAACTCCTTATCAGGAAAAGAAGATCAAAATTAGGCAAGGCTTTATTCAGAATAATCAAAAGAATGCTTTTGATTTCATGTTTTACTCATGCATTACTCCCTTATGAACCATCTATATATTTACCAAACTGGGAGTGGCTTAAAAACATGGCTTCCAATATCACTTAAGGGAAAATATAGCTGTCATGTTAGTGTCATTCTACTGATCTTCAGGTTGTTTCATTGCTTTAGCTCGTCAGGTAGATAACCTCTTCTTGCCTCATCACTCTACGTGTATCCCTTCCAAACCTTTAACTTTCCCAAGTAGAAGAGGACATTTCTTTAGCCAATGATATTCAAGTGCTAAGCTCCCATTAGAATCTCCAAGCAACTAATTTGATACGTTTAGTATTTTGCATATTTTTCTTTTAGCTTCTTATAATCCTCTCATAATGCTGTGAAAATTAGTTTTTTTCTTTTAGTGTGATTCATCTGACAGAGTGATTTCATGATTCTAAACTGTCTTAAAATATTTCTTTCTTATTTTTGCACAAATATTCTGTCATTGCACTTCACACTAGCACACCTTTTAAGTACCTAATTCTTGGCCCACATGAGTCTTTAGTGCCATTACTAAAACTTTTGATCATATGATTTCTATGTGGCAGATTTAGGCACCCAAATAAAGAATCACAGAGTCCAGTCAGTTAAATATCTGGCTCTTGGATTCAGCTCAGGTCATGAACTTGTGGTTTGTGGGATCAAGCTCCACATCAGGCTCCACGCTGCGAACATGGAGCCCACTCAGGATTCTCTTTCTCCCTCTCTATCTGCCCCTCCCACATGCTTTCACTCTCTCTATTTCTTTCTCAAAATAAGTGAATAAACTTAAAAAAATCACAGAGTCCAGAGTAAGGAATGACTTACATCAACATTGTATCTGTGTTCATAGCCAGAAAGAGATGCTAAAAGTTACAAAAGAGAAGTGATTTTATTTTGGGAAATGATAATAATAACTAGTATTTATTTAGTCCTTACTATGTGCCAGACAGTTTGCTATGAACTCTACATAAATATTAAATGAGGTAATGCTTTCTCTTAACCACTATATAGTATTGCCTCCCCAGATGACCTCTTATATTTATCTTCTCAGCTACTTTGGAATTACACTGTCCCTAATTGCACTATTTTGTAATTTAGTTGGGCTAGGACTTGAAATAGTAAGAGTTGGGGCATCTGGATGGCTCAGTTGGTTAAGCATCCTACTGTGGCTCAGATCATGATCTCACGGTTCATGGGTTTGATTCCTGTGTTGGGCTCTGTGCTTACAGCTCAGAGCCTGGAGCCTGCTTCTGATTCTGTGTCTTCCTCTCTATTTCCCCCTCTCCCAGTCATGCTCTGTCTCCCTCTGTCTCAAAAATAAATAAACATAAACAAATTTAAAAAAGAAACAGTAAGAGTTTGATTTTATTATTGTAAAACTATGCAAAATATGCCTGAATTTCAGGTAATAAATTTTGATCAGCTAGAGAAAGATTGAGAGTATTAGAATTGAAGAATGGGTTCTACTGGCAAAATAGATGTTAATGTGGAAAAGCAGGAAGCAAAATATCACTCCTTTGTGTGTATATTTCTTCTCAGTTTTGTATAGTCTATAATTTATAATAATATTTGAGTAATACTCAGTAAAAAACAAAACCCAGTTGAGTTCAAAAATTTGGAGGGAGAGGACAGACAAAAGTCAGATTCTCATATGCTGTTAAGTCTTCTACAGGACTATGCCTAACAATAAGATGAAATTTCCTAACCATAAACTGTGATGTGCCAGTTACAAATATTTTCTATTACTAAATCACAGGTTGTTGAAGCTCCTTAGCTTTATTGGAACTGTTTTTAGGTATGTTGTGACATATCTTTTAGAGTTGGCTCCAATCTATGTTCTTGTTGCTTTGAAAAAGTCAAAATAAGAAGTCTTCCAAGAAAACATGAATGTTTTGGGTCAGAATAGTGGTAGTTTTAATGGATGGAGGTTTTCTCTCTGTGACAAATATTGAATTGGTAGGATATTTGAGATATAGATGTACCCATATCTACTCTTCTGCCTGATGAATGAGAGGTATCTTAAATGTCGGTCTTGGATAAAAGCTTTAGTTTTTCACATATAATTGGGAAAGGAATGCAAACTATGCTGAAGAATAGTTGTTCCCAGTGACACTTCTCCAAAAATTTATGAAAATCATTAAAGATTGTTTAGCATGCATCAATTAAGTACCTTCAATCTGATCATTATTTACCTATAATAATGGACAGGCAGTCCAACTCCTCATTTCTGATTGCAGTTAAAAATTCTTTGTTTAGAATTGCTGCCATAAACCGAAGGCAATGCAGCAATGGTTAGGTGTGAAACCAGAGGTAAATTCGTGGAAATTTTTCAGAAAATCTGTAGAAAGTACAGTGTAATGGAAAACCATGGGCCTCAACTTACTTCTGCCTTACAAGTTTTTGCCCTGGTTCCTGTTTGGGGTTTTGTTTCTTATTTGTAGTCTATGAGATTCCAGGAGTGGAATTTTCTTGCTAGCATCTACATTATATAAATTTTATATTAAAAGATCATACTTTTTACCATATTTACAAGGTTCATTGGTAGTCTTTATAAAGCGCCTGCAGATAATAGACATACGATAGTTATGGATTTCATATAAGCCATCTATACTTTCTTGTCTGGTGCCCCTCAAGATTAATGGCACACATTTGTGAGAATGGTGCTTAGGACTAAGGATAGTTTGTGATCAAGAGATAAATCACGATCCAGTAGTACAGGGTGTTGGCTTAATTAAATTTATTTCCACTGGGTAACTGGCCTAAGTGTGTACATTTTTCACCTATTTAGAAGGGTTGCTTAGCAGATTATAAAGTACTCAAAATGCCATGTTATATAAAAGTGATTATACATAAATGCCTAACCCTCTAAAAGGTCATGAACATATTAGGTAACAAGGTCTCCTGTGCTTAGACCTTATTGAGTGGTAACTTTTTGCTACATGAGAATGGAAAACATCACTATGAATAAAAGATTTCAATGTGTAGATTATTATCCTGCAAAGCTCATAATGATATAGTGACATTTATATTTAAATAATGTTACTGCTTCATTAATTTTGCTTTGATTTGGAACATTTAATAGCTGTCAGACTGATTGAAGTCCTAGTTAATCCTGGGGAAATTAACCCTTATGGAATTAAATGCCTTTCAGGTACAGCATCATTTGGCTAATAAGGTAAAAAGCATAATTGGTCTCTTCTTATATTATACCACAAGAAGAAATCCTAGCAGGATACAAAGTGTCAGAATTTTAAGTTATGAAAATCCTTACTTCTATTGTAATTTCCATAGGTACTTTAATAAAGAAAATTTGCATTATACAGTACCTGGTACGTGGACATTTTCAATAAATGTTGAAACTGAATTGAATGTATTCAATCAAAATTCTAAACTGAAGACTTTACTCATAACAACAGTTCTGTACTTGAAATAAAAGCCTAATTTAATTTTCTATGTAAGTAAACTTAGGCAGCAAAATGTTGCAATAAGAAAGAATGGAAATTGGAATCAAAAATTGAGCTCCCACTTCCTAGTTGAAAGTTAAATATATTGCTTACCTCTCAACTTCAACTGTAAAATGTAGATAATTTAGTATCTATTTGATAAAGTTACTGGAGATATCACATTATTTTTGGTAAATTGTTAAACCATTATATAAATTAATGGTTTTATTTAACCTAATGCAAATGGACAATTGGCTATTCGAATAGTGACAGAAGGAGTGGAAGACAATTGGAAATTTTCTACAAAAATCTCAGCTGTCTGAGAGTAGAGATACAGTTTTTATATCTTTCTTTAATTTTACCACCTAGCATAGTACCAGAATATAATAGATGCTAAGTAAACATTTGTTGCAAGGTAAGTAATGAGAAAGTTGTTTGTAATAAAGGTGATATTGGGACTAAATGTTAAGCATAATAGATGGAAAAGTACTATCTGGAAGAGGTGCTTTAACATCTTTAGTGAAACCTAATAAAAATTGTCCTTATTCTTTTTTTGGGTGTATGTGTAAATTTTGACATTATGTTATAAAATAAGATGGTTTTTCCAGTTCCAACCAAGTGAAAAAAAGGAGGTAGTTTGGATTGTCATTTTACAATAAATACAGATGATTGAATATGTAACATTTTGTGAAAGCCTAGATTACTCTTTCTGACTAGAAAAAAAAACAGGATAATATTTTCCTATAATACAAGTGACTATCAAGTATTCATGAAGCTTTTTCTCAAGGACAATGGATAATTTTCACTAATTATGTTTTCCCTTTTTTTCTGTATGGTTTCAGGAAAGTTCAGAGCAAAGTGTTTAGCCCAGTTTTACTAGTGACATGGAACTCTGTGGCCTGTTTTTCTCTTTTCCTGTACTTTCTTTTCCTTCTGGCATTATTGCTCCATTATATTTACACTCTCCCTGACATCTTTTTCTACTCCATTACCTCTTATTTGTTCTCTTAAGCTACTCAGAATCCTTTTTTTAAGTTTATTTATTTATTTTGAGAGAGAGAGAGAGCATAAGCTGGGGAGAGAAAGGGAGGGAAAGAACCCTTAGCAGGCTCCCATGGAGTCTGACATGGGGCTCGATCTCAAAAACCACTGTATCATGACCTGAGCTGAGGGAGGAGGGGCCAACATGGCGGAGGAGTAGAGGGACTCATTATTCCCAGAGTCTTCAAACTAAGAAGGACTGAAACCAAAGGACTCTCAACCCCTAAAGGCTGGGTAGGAAAGGTGTCGCAGTCTACAAGGAACAGAAAGCGAAACCGAGAAAACACCTCAGGAAACGTGAGCCCAATCTGAGGTGGATAAAACGAACTGTGAAGTATGGAACTGAGGGGAGGGAGAGCCTTCTTTGGAGAATCCAGGAAAGTACGGAGCAGGCCACATCCAAACAAGGGAAAAATGGGACAGAGAGAGATAGAGACCACCATTCAGTCCCTAAATGCAGGACTTTTGAAGAGAAGTTCCGTTGCTAAACAGCAGAACTCTCAGCAGAACTCTCCTTGCACTGGGGCTGGCAGGGGCGGCTCAGGCAGCCAGCGTCACTCAGAGGCGCTGAGCCACCTGTGTAGGGCATCTAACCCAGGGACACAATTTACAGGGAAACTTGGTGTAGCAGAGGCAAAGAGCGCGCGGGGCACAGGAGCGCCCAGCAAACCGCACTACGCAGGAGCCCCTTGCAGAGCAAGGACAGATATAAAGGGGCGATTTGAGGCTCCGGGACTGGGAAAAAGGGACTGGGGGGATGCCATTGATGTCGCTCAAGCCCACAAAAACCGGCCCCGGGAAGCCATTCCCAAGAGGCAGCAGAGGCGGGACCCACCTACACCAAACCATGCCCCTCCTCAAAGGAGAGGCACCTTTCAGCAGGAGCTACAGACACAGAGTTCAGACTGCTGCCTGGAGTAACTCCAGGTCATTTCTTATTTTTTAAAAGATATATGCTCCCCTTTCTCCTTCTTACCGATCCGCATCCCAGAGCTGGCCATCCAGGGTATTGGCTGGCTTAAGCAGAATGTTAAGCCACTCTCTCAAGGCATGTTCTACATCTCCTTCTGTACTTTCCTATCTCTCTCTCTCTCTCTCTGGAATAAACAGGTCACATAGTTCATCTGGGTAACATCTATCTTCATTTCTTTTTCCTTGCCTCCTTCCTTATTCTGATTTCTCTCTGTCTGGATTAAGCCCTTCAGTCTCTCTACCTGGTCAAAGTTCATTTTCTTCTTCCCCCCGCACCTATCATTACCCTCTCTGCATATGCTCTGCCATCAGCACAGCGTACACCCTGTCCTTAACGTATAGCTGGTACTTCAGGTCACATGCCCTCAGAGTGTCATTTGTTATATATATATATAAAGGAATACTATACAACAATGAGAAAGAATGGAATCTGGCTATGTGTGGCAACATGGATGGAACTGGAGGGTATTATGCTGGGTGAAATAAGTCAGGCAGAGAAAGACAGATGTCATATGTTTCCATGCATAGGTGGACTTTGCGATACTTAACAGAAAACCAGGGGAGAGGGGAAGAAGGGAAGGAAAAAAGCCACAGAGAGGGAGGGAGACAAAACATAAGAGACTCTCAAAGACTAAAAACAAACTGAGGGGAGTGGGAGGTGTGGGAGTGGGGAGAGTGGGTGGTGGGCACAGAGGAGGGCACTTGTTGGACGAGCACTGGGTGTTTTATGGAAACCAATTTAACAATAAATTATTTAAAAAAAAGATCATGACCTGAGCTGAAATCAAGAATGGGACATTTAACACACTGAGCCAGCCGGGTGCCTCCAAATTCTTTTTTTCCTTTTTGTAGTGAAGTGGGATATATACCAAAGAAATTAAATTAATTTTTAAAGTTTTGTTTATTTAAGATCTTTACACCCAACTTATGGCTTGAACTCAGAACCCTGAGATCAAAGTTTGGATGCTCTACCATCTGAGCCAGACAGGTGCCCCTCAAAATAATTGATATTAAATGAATATGTATTTTTTAATACATAACTTCTTGGTTACACCTTTGTCACCACATTTTTCTCTTTTTCACTTCTCTGTCATTTTTATATTCTGCCATTCTTTAGAATATAATTTATTTAAGGAATAGAACCACATTTTTATGTAAGGTAAGCCATTTAAGGAATTTACTACACATATGCAGTTGCTCTTTTAGTGCAATTTATCTTATATGCTAACTTTTGTTTTTAAACCAAAGTCTAAAATCTGTACCAAGTAGCCACATTCAGGATTTAAAAGATCTCAGTGGCACGATTCTTTTCATTCATTCAGCAAACATTTAGTGAGAACTTACTAAACACTGTCCTAAGGTACACTTCTAAGTGCTACTGGAAAATATACATACATAAGATACTGTCTTCTCTCAAGGGCTTTATGGTCTTTTAGAAGAGCTAAGATATGTACCTAAAGAATTTTAATGTAAGGAATAGGCTGACCAATTAGTAAGAGCTTAAGGAATCTACTCCTGAAATCATTGTTGCACTATATGCTAACTTGGATGTAAATTTAAAAAATAAATTAAAAAATTAGAATTAAAAAAAAGTAAGTCACAGATCAGTTACTAAGGGAGTTTTAAGAAAGACACCTAACTTTCAGCTCTATGAGGGAGGTTATAAATAGGACGAATCTTCAGACTATGACAACTGATTAGGTTTGGAGTGGCAAAAGAAATGGAAAGTAAAAAATAAATAATGCTGAATTCTAACCTTTGTGATTAGGACATTGGAGATATTAATATAAATAGAGGACATAGAATGAAAAGCTAGTATGTGGTCAGTTGAAGTTGACTGTGGGACAGCCAAGTAGAGATGTCAACTAATCCATTAAAAATGATGAATTAGAGCAGAAGAGAAAAGTTTTGGGAGTTGTCCATGTAAAGATATTCATGGCAGGTGTCCACGTAAATGTTGCAGAAGTCAAGATTTTATATCATATAGTCAAGGGAAAGGGGGTAGAGAAAGGAGAAGAAAGCAGAGGACAGGTTCTTGGGGAAGATCACCTGACGAAAGAACAAAAAGGAGCCTGAGAAAAAGATTTAGAAGTAGCAGTCAGTACAATGAGAAGAGAGAATATCAAGAATAGAATGGGTCAACAATGTCACATGCTGTAGAACTGAAATAAGATAAGAATGCAGAAAAGGAAATGGAATTTGCAACTTGAAGGTCAATAAAAGCAATTTCAGGAACATGTTGAAACTAGAATCCGGGTTTCAAAGTGTTAAAGAATGTGTGGATACTGAGAAAATGGCCATAGTGAGCATGCCCTTCTCCTTCAGGAATTTTACATGTTGAGGGGAATGAAACATAAGTCAACAAAATGGTAGGGTTACTAAGGGAGTCACCTTAAAGACAAGGTTAAATTCTTAGCTCTTGAAAATCAAAAGAATTAGAAGTTTGCTGAAAATGTGGAGAATTTTTTTTAGCGAAGTGGGGCATTGAAAGAGTTCTCATAATGAACTCAAATTGTGGTCCCCCAGATCAGAAGTTTCAGGGCAATCAGGGAACATAGAGAAGCAAATTATCCAGTTCCAGCAATCTCCACATAAACATGCCCCCCAACTGATTCTGGTACACAATAAAATGCGAGTTCCAGTAACCATTCTCAGTAGAGGGTAAAAACTACCTGCAGAGAGGTAGAGAACAACAGTGGAACACAAAGCAGGAGGAGGGTGGGAAAGATAAGGATCAGATATTGAAGACTGTGATAGGAAGTTAATTAGAATTAATTAAAATGAATTTCTTGCAACAGAGGGCGTCCCCCAAGATAGAGACCATCTGTTCTAGACAAAATTGGCCAGTTTGTGGACTTTTTCTAGCTCACAAACGTCAAAATTTAGTGGCAGAGAAAATGGATGGTAGTTTACCCCAAATAAGGGATGAGCAAAATGCGGACAGTAATCAGAGAAGGCAACATAAATTTTAAGGGTTTCTAGGAGAAGTACTGTTGGATGAAAATGGAGTCCAGTCTGGCTTGGAACTGAGGGCTGAAGAGCTTGATGAGGGTGAAGTTTAGTAGGAATGATAGTGTAGGTGATGAAGTAAAAAAGTGATGATAAGAGAAACCGACATTAAACAGTTTCAAGTGATGAGGTTCAAAGAGTGGCCAAAGTCTGTGAGAACTGAGGATGTAGTAGAAATGAAGAAATTGAGGGTGATGAAGAACCATGAGGACAGAGTGTGGGAATTATCACTGATATGAGCAATGAAGTTTTCATAGATGATTCCAGGCCAGGGGTTAACAGGAAGTGGAGAGGAGATTGTAAGTTTACTAACTGTCAAAATATGGGAAGAGTAATAAGTCTAGTAGATAGTGCTAATTCAAGCCAAGAGATATGCTATATATATGGTTTGCAGGGTTTTAAAGAGAGGAGATGGTTGATCAAAAAACCCAGAGCACTAGAGTGTATAAAATTGTATTGAGAAAAGAATTAGCAATACAGATATAAAAAGCAAAACAAATGGAAAAATTAGGGAATTCTTAACACCAGCAAAAAATAGTTGTATTAATAAAAGAAGCAAAATAGTAAACAGATTGGTTCTACAGTAAATAATGTTTTCATAGCATTAAGAAACACTGATTACTGTTTTAGCCAAAAAAACGGGAATTTAACTATATTAGGATGATGGAAGGGATATAAACACATGGATAGGGGATTAATAGAACTAAATCCTTATGTACCAGAAGTATCGACAGATAATATACAAGCATTGCTACATCAAGCAATAGCATAGGAATTTGCACACTATTTAGCTATATGGGAAGAAAAATGCTAAAATTTGAAGATGGTTGCTTCTGGAGAATGGGTGTTCTGGAACAAGTTTGGGACAGAGAACTGCTATAATATGCCTTTTAGTAGTATTTGAAGTTTTAAGCTATATACATGCATTACTTTGATTAAAAAAATAAAAACTGTTTTTTGAAAGAGCAAATAAGTAACAATCCTTGTTTGCCACAAAACAAAGAGTACAAAAGGGCACCAGTGCAGGAGGTAGCAGGAGACAGATAAGGGCGGAATTTGGAAAAGGCGAGTCCAGAACAAATATGGATTAAATTTTTGGAATGGATGAGCAGGGGTTAGAGGTTTGCACACACAAAAAAAATCATTTTCAATAATGGAGATGAAGAAGGCAAAACATAGGAAGAGGGACTTAAGCCACCTGTTAGCGGGAGAGAAAACAGGCAGAACTGCTGAGATTATTGAGCTAACCAACCCAAAGATTCCATCATTAATGAATGAGTTATGTTAAATAAACATTGTAGAAAGCTTCCTGTATACTTGCAAGAAAAAGAACCTGATATTAAGATCTGTGCTGTTCTGATGCTGACAAAAAATTGAATTTTCAAGTGATGGGAGAAAGGCACCACAATTTGGAGTATTTTCATTGGCAATAGCACTGTTCAAGTGATGGAAGGGAAGGAAAAATTAAACAAGATAAAAAGCAGTGAGGGAAGCAAACCATAAGAGACAGAGGACAATCTGAGGGTTGCTGGATGGGAGGTGGGTAGGGGGATGGGCTCAATTGGTGGCGGGCATAAAGGGGGCACTTGTTGAGATTAGCACTGGGTGTTATATGTAAGAGATGAATCACTGGGTTCTACTCCTGAAACCAACACTACACTGTATGTTAACTAACTTGAATTTAAATTAAAATAAAAAGTAATCGCCATAAAATTATCATTACATGAGTACTGGGTGTTATATGTAAGTGATGAATCAGTAAATTCTACTCCTAAGACAAGTATTACACTATATGTTAACTAACTGGAATTTAAATAAAAACTTGAAACAAAATCATATTAAAAATGTAAAAAATAAAAATAAAACTATTACAGTGGGAGCCAATTTTTTTCTATTGATGTTTTGAAAGATTTAGAGCCTGGAGTTGGAGAACAAAGAAGGTACAGAATCAAACATTTAGTTGAGCATCTACTATGTAATTGACTCTAAGCTGAGTACTTTATATATTTTATTGTATCTAATACAAGAAATGGGGAAATTGAGTTTCAGTTAAGTCAATTATCTCAGTCTAGTTAGGTCGGTTACCTAAGATCATGCAGCTCAGCAGAGTCAGCTTTTATAAACCGAAATAATCAAACTGAAAGTCTATGTTCTTTTCACATAATTATGCTACCTCCAAGTTACAATTTAACTCTAAACACAGACTAAAAATGGGCCAACCTTTCGTTTTAAGAAAGCCTAACCTATATCTGCTCTATAACTCTTTAAAGTGATTCTTCCACATGTGTGGACATTTAAACATCAAGGAGCCTAGTTAGGAGAAATTTTCTTCTCTCCTTTGTTTATGGGATCTGTAAAACCAGATTACCCCATCTTCACTCTGAACAGGAGTGAATCCAATCCTGTGTAATCCATACAAATGGAATTGCTAGCTCTATGCTTACCTGGGCATTATCTTGTTTTCAGCAGCACTGCAACTTTATCCTCATAAAATATTGAAAAACCAGAAAAACTTAATCTATCCAAAAAAACCTTTGGTCTTTAACAAAACTACATCAGAATCTCAAACTGAAGTATAAATAATAAAACGGAAACTAATATATTAGTTGTCTAACTCTTCCCATTTTCTAAGTAGACAGTATCTAGTCTAGTCAAATATACTATTAGTTGTACTAAGCTAGTAAAAGGATATCATAGCATGACCACTGACACTAGACACGATTCTTAATTCTGTGATATTGTTCCCCATCTCTGATAATTGACCCTCACTTCATTCCTACTGTTATTATTAAAATTTAAGTTTTACACTTGAAATAGCTTCTAATAATCTCTGCAAATCCTTTTCCATGGCATTTTTCACGTTGTAGACTTTATAGTTTATAAAGCACTTTCAATATATATTTAGACTTCACATAATCAACCCTGTGAGGTTGACATTACTACCTAAACTTTTATGGATGAAAGATGTTTCTGATAGATTTAGTATTTATTAAAAACACACAGTGTAAAAAGTACAAAGTCTGGGGCTGGAATCCAGGTCTTCCTTCTCTGAAGCTAGTCCACTTTCTGTTATGTCACCAATACCTCTCCACTGGCAGGCTCTTAATCAAGTGCTCTATTCACATTTACACTATTGATAAAAGACTCTCCTCTCTGTATGAATCCTGACTCCACCACATGCTAGCTGTGCAAAACTTTGCAAGTAACTTAACTCTTTGAACCTCAGTTTCCTTATCAAATAAGGGTAACAATAAGGGAAATAATGGCAACAATAACACCTTACTCAACTGATCCTTGTAAGAAGAAAATTAATCAATATTCTAATCTATCTTGTACAGAGTTGGTAGGATTAACTTCATAAGGCATATGTATCAATATTTCCCTACTTAATAACCTTCACTTACTCTCCATTGCCTACAAAATAAAGTACACATTTTTAAATTTAAATTCCAAGGACCTCATGACCTGGCCTTAATGTATCATTTTAACCCTACAGTCTAGTACTCCTCATTTCATGTTTTCTTTTCCATACAAACGGAATCACTGACATTTCCTGAAACCCAAAAGGTATTTTCCCAAATCTATGACTTTTTTCATGTAATTCCCTCTTCTTAAGATGATGTCATCTCCATACCACACCACAATACCATACATTGAAATTCTCACTTTTCAAAGTCCAGGTCAGTTCCTACCTCCTCAATAAAGTTTTCCTTGATCTCCCAGCAGAAATTAATTTCTCTCTCCTATTCCCAAAGCACATGCCTGTTCCTCTTTTATGATAGACAACACATTGCTTTGCATTATGTTTTATGTGTTTTCCACTTTTCCCTATTAGACAGTAAGCACTTATAAGAAATGTGACAATGTCTTACCCAGTTGTGTACTTGGCATGAAAATTTTATGTTTATGAATAATAATTACTACTAAAAACTAATAATTACCTTTTGTTAAGTACTTACCACTGGTACTAAATTATGGTAAATGCTTAACATATAAAACAATTTATTTTTATAATAATCCTGTAACAAGTGACCAATAAATCTCTACTTTATGATGAGAAAACTGAATCAAAGCAAAGTATTAGATTGAACTGTATGAAATTGTTTCTATTTGATCAACATTGGCCTGTAAAAGTGACATTCAAATGATTTAACATAATAAAATGTTTTTAATCATTATTACTAATCTGTTTAATGTAAGAAGTTCAAGACCATCTGAACCATATTTTAGAGTAACTCTAGACCGCAACATTTCAAAAACATACATGATATTCAAAGAAAAGATAATTTTAGGCTTTTTTAGGTTGGAAAAATATGAATTTTAAATCTCTTATGGTTATGTTTTCCAATATGACCAAAGTACATATTTCAAAGTTTCAATCCTTAGAAATAATCTCATGTATATTTAATATAAAACAATCATATTCTTATGTGGACAGTCCCCTTCTTTATTTTTTCTTATTATTTTCCTTCTGTCTTTTAGTAAGAGTTGTCTATTTATAAGATTTATACCTATTTATAAGAAGTAAATTTGAAGTTATTCCTTACTGGGAAAAAAGACCTGAAAAAATACAAATGATGACTGATTCTCCATTGCTTCAGTTATTGTTGTTAGTTTTACCAAGTTAAAATATTTTTTCCTTTAACATTTATATAACAGATGTTTATAAGATTCCAAAGTCTTCAGAGTGTAAATTATTCACTGACAATTGTATCCCAAGAGATTTCTCCTTAGCAACTAAGTTTTAGTTTATTTTGTTGATGTAATATACAATGAAATGTATGCATTTTCTGGCTTGTTAATACACTGCATTTTCATAGAACACATATAGGAAGTAATTACTAGCTTGTGAAATGTGACCATTGCAATCCTTAGATAAAATCATTTCCAATTCATTTTCCATTTAAATACCATGCCTCATGAAAGTATTTAATGTTGACAACTGTTAAACCAATTTTAGAACTGAGGATCAGCTAGAAATCAGGTATTCATTTCTCAGTTTATAACTTCTCTCATAGATTTTAAGCATTGATAGACCTGAATTATTTTGTCTTCTGAGAAGAAATAGAAAATTTTGTTTTAAAAATGCCACAAACAAAACAAAAATACCCCAATATTTTGATGAAATTCAATGTGGGTGGCTATAAAATGGTGTGAGAAGGGTTTAAAAGTGTTATTTCAGTTTTGTAAGGAAATCAGTTGATCTTACCTGGTCATGTATATGGGTTGATCCACCGTGGCACAGTTCATTTCCAGTGTTTGTAGAAATCGAATCACTTCCTCTAATGGTTTGGATTTGTTGGCTAGAATGAGATTGTTGGCAGTGTGCAGAATGGATGATCTGGGGCTGTTGGACAATATGATGATGGCATTGAACCTGTGGATAGCATTCCTAAGAAAACATATACATGCCAAAATAGTCACTGAGAATAAAAACTACTAATCAAGAAAACCCATTGAATCCATTTTTTAAAAATTTAATGTGTTCTTTCACAAGATAATTCAAGTAGGATATATAGTTTTAATATGTGATATATTATTTTTTCAAATTATTGCATTGGGAGAAATTGCATTGAATTCTATTTTGTTTGATCAGGTGGCAGTGACCATCCAAACATTTACCTAAATTGGCCAGGGAATTGCATGTTCTGATTAAGTTAATATTTCAGTTATACTTAACACTAAAACTATAATGAATATTAATATTAATTATTCTTTGATAATTCACCAGGCACTTCAGGATCTAATTTCATAATAATACTATCACACTGAAGATGTAGATGGATGTAAAATTCGAAAATAATATAATGTAGTGATTTTCAATGTCAGGAACCATATTAGAATCACAGTGGGATCAGGCAAAATTCTTATGCTAATGAAAATCAAGCACAAATTAAGAAAAAAGATTGGAAAACAGTGACCCAAGCTCCAGAACCAGAAAACAGGTGTTCTAACTCTGATTCTACCACTTACTCTGTGATCTTGGGAAACTGTGTATGCAGTCTTTATGAGCCTCAATTCCCTCATTTGCAAACGTTGAAAATATATGTCTCACTAGGTTGCTGTGAGAAGTAAATGAACTAATGTTTATAAAGTGCCTAGTACAAAGTAGGTGGGTAATAAACTTATAATAAACTTATAAAGTGCCTAGTACAAAGTAGGTGGGTAATAAAATTATATTATTTCATTATCATGGTCATCTTCAACTTAATCATTATTTACCCCACAAATTTTTTCAGGTAGAAAAAAATCCCTGAAGTCCAGAGAAGTAACATGATTTACTTCTAATGTCATGACTAATTCATGGAAAAATTGGGATTGGGAACTCATGATTTCTAGCTCAGAGTTCTTTCAGAATATAAGGCTGAATTTTTACTTACTCAAAATAGTCTGGAGCTTGTTTTTAAACTAAATCTTTGTTATCTGCTTGTTTCTTTGTCATGGTTTTTTTTCTGAGAAAGTATAGAGCCCGGGGTAGGAAAGGGTATCTGGTGGTTTCAGTTTGAGGATTTCAGGCATACTTGAATTTCCTATGTTATTTTTTTATGATTCTACTTTAATAACAGTCATCTGAAAGCCAGTTTTCAAAGAAAAACATACTCTAATTTGAATCATAATGCTTCATCCACATACATTTGACTTTGAAAGTATAAATTTAATGCTCTAATTCCTTTTGACAGTGGAAAACTGAGCTGCATTAATATAGTAACTCACTTCAAATTTTATATTTTTTATGTGGATCAATTTTCAAACTATATTAAATGAAAAAAGCAAGATGCATCAGAATGAATATACTTTGCTACCTTTTGTATAACATTTAAAAATGAACATATGTGTATATTTACAAATATACATAACTGTTTTTAAATGAATAGAGCAAAACTCTTTTAAGGGTAACTGCCCCTGGCAAGAGGAACTGAGAGACAAGGGGGTTAGGATAGACAGGCTTTATTTTTTCACTGTGTATATTTTTATTCTCTTTTTACACTCTTTTTATACATTTTTATACTTTTTTTGCCTTGAAAACTTTAACATGTATACAAATTATCTTTTTATGTGTACACAATCATTTTGAAAGAAAGAAAAATATATAGAGAAACATATTTTGCAAATAGAAACTACCTTGGTAGTCACTGATAACAAAGGTCATAGAATCATTTCATAGAATAATTTTCTCCAGGATCTTTTCAAATACAACTCACTTTATAAATACGCTAGTACTAAGATCTCTGCAGTTTATAAGTCAGGCTATGTGCTGTCAGCCACTTCTGCACAAATTGTATGGGTGAATGTATTATCTTTTCTTTATGATACAAAATATCTTCATACATTGAATTAGAATAAAGTCACAGTGACGGTCTGAGAAAACCTTCACCAGGTAGGGAACTTATACACTACTGAAATAGAATTCCTCTTGAAAAACAACAACAACAACAATGTGTTTCTTAAAAAGCTAGGAAACACTTTGAAGTGCACATCAATATAGAACAATAAACAAAATGAAACTCATTTCTCAATCAACTTCCTTTCTCAATATATCAGTTGACTCTTTATTTATTTATTTATTTTTAAATAATTTATTGTCAAATTAATTTCCAAACAACACCCAGTGTTCAAGCCAACAAGTGCCCTCCTCCATGCCCATCACCCACTCTCCCCCCTCCCACACCCTCCTCTCCCCTCAGTTTGTTCTTGGTCTTTCAGTCTCTTATGTCATGTCTTCCTTCTTCTCTGTGGCTTTTTTTTTTCTTATTCCTTCCTTCCCCTCTTCCCCTCCACCCTGGTTTTCATTAGGTCTCCCAAAGCCTACGTATCCGTGGAGACATATGGCATCTGTCTTTCTCTGCCTGACTTATTTCACTCAGCATAATACCCTCCAGTTCCATCCATGTTGCCACACATGGCCAGATTTCGTTCTTTCTTATTGCTGCGTAGTATTCCATTGTATATATATACCACATCTCCTTTATCCATTCATCTGTTGATGGACACATAATCTCTTTCCATGATTTGGCTATTGTTGACAGTGCTGCTATGAACATCGGGGTACACGTGCCCCTATGCATCAGCACTCCTGTGTCTCTTGGGTAGATTCCTAACAGTGCTATTGCTGGGTCATAGGGTAAGTCTATTTTCATTTTTTTAGGAACCTCCACACAGTTCTCTCTTGAATAGAATGGTGACAGTCTCTCCATATAGGGCGTCTTATGGTTTCCCTGAGCCTATCTGGCCTCTGAATCACTCATTAGTATCATTGAAGTCTTAGAATATTTTCAGTTTTCAATTCTCACACCTGACTACTAAAGTTATTGTTCTAAAACAAGATATTTATGCATTATTTATACTTTTGAAGTGTACCACAAGCTGATTTTTTTATTATTTTTTTTAAATTTTTTTAAATAAGAACTTATCGTCAAATTGGTTTCCATACAACACCCAGTGCTCAACCCAACAAGTGCCCTCCTCTGTGCCCATCACTCACTCTCCTCCCTCCCACACACCCCTCTCCCCTCAGTTTGTTCTTATTCTTTGAGAGTCTCTCATGTCATGTCTTCCTTCCTCTCTGTGGCTTTTTTTTTCTCCCCCTTCCTCTCTTCCCCTCTCCCCTGGTTTTCTGCTAGGTCTCCCAAAGCCTACCTATGCATGGGAACATATGGCATCTATCTTTCTCTGCCTGACTTATTTCACTCAGCATAATATCCTCCAGTTCCATCCATGTTGCTATGCATGGCCAGATTTCATTCCTTCTCATTGCTGTGTAGTATTCCATTGTATATATATATACCACATCTTTTTTTTTTTTTTTACATCTTCTTTATCCATTCATCAGTTGATGGACACTTAGTCTCTTTCCATGATTTGGCTATTGTTGAAAGTGCTGCTATGAATATGGGGGTACACGTGCCCCTATGCATCAGCAGTACTGGATCTCTTGGGTAGATTCTTGGATGAATTTTTAATGTACAAGGTATCAAACATTTCTGATTTATCATATGTTTTGTCATCTTTGACAGAGAAAAAATACACAGAGTACAATTCATATGAACTGGATAATTATCTTGTAACTGGCACCAATTTACCACCCTTCCATGACAAAGACCTCTTTTTTAGGGCAGGTCTCATCTCTTAAGAGCTAGTCCTATTTGAACTAGTCTCATGTGGCATTAAGCCATTTCATCCACCTGGCTTTATCCACCTTGCTTTACTGCATCTTTATCACTGAGGAGACTCAGCTAGGTCAAAACAGTTGTTGTTTACTCCACATGCATGGTTCCTTTTACCTTGGGCAGTCTGCCATGCCGGTCCTGAAACTCCCAAGTCATTTAAGCCACTACTAAAAAAATGGATGTAAAAAAGTAAATATTCAAATTGATAGTAAGAAACAGTAGTGTTCTTTTAAAGGAGTTCTTTAATTGTTCCTGATGTATAGCAATAATAATGTACAAGATACTCAATCTTTTGCTGTGGGAACCAATATTTAGAAAATCTTTATCCTTTTTGAGACAAGAAATTAGAAGGAGGCTGAAACGATGCATCTCAAACATTTCTTATTATTTAAACTGTGTCAAATTTATTGTTTTGTCAGTCCTGTTGTATAAAGAACAGATGTTATTAATTTATAGCTTGAAGAAAGTGCCCCTTGAAGAACTGACATATTTGATGAAATTTTTCTATTTGGTATCATAATGTCCAGAAATATTTTGTGGTTCCTCTGAAAGATAGGTGTTCAATACATACTTTACCAAACCCTCTGATAAATCTAATTTTCCAAGTAGGCCAAAGTCTTAAAGGTTTGGATGTTTATGATTCTGACAGTTTACACTATTTTATTTTTAATAAACATCAAATAAGTGATAATATATTAGTTCCTATGAATCTGGTAACAAGTGCCCATAAATGCTCATAAAAAGAAGATGTGTTGTCATGCCAAGAAAATTAAAAAAATAGTATATTTTAATGTTTCATTTGTATATGAGAAAAATGATTTTGTAATAAAAATTTATTTGATATTATTTAACTTCCTGTTATAGGTTAAATTGTGCTACCTCCACAAAAAGCATATGTGAAAGTCCTAACCCTTAGTACCTCAGAACATGACCTTGTTTAGAAACAATTTTTTTTAATGAAATAAGACCTTTACAGAAGTAAGAAGCTAACACAAAGTCATTTGTATGGCTCCTAATCAAATATGACTGGTATCATAAAAAAAAGGGATAATTTGGATACAAAAACAGACATGCACAGACGGAAGATGATAAAACAATATGCAGGGATGATCCCATGTAAAACATGGAGGATTAAAGTTATGCATCTACAAACCAAGGAACGCCTGAGGTCACAAGAATCTAGGAGATAGGCATAGAAGAGGTCCTTCCCTAAAGGTTTCAGAGGGAGCATGGCCCTGGAAAAACCATGATTTCATATTTCTGGTCCCAGAACTGTGAGACAATAAATTTCTGTTGTTTTAAGCCACCAGATTATGGTACTTTGTTACAACAGCCCTAAGAAATCAATGCACCATTCTAGCTCAAGAAAGTCCAAGAAACAAGTCCCAGGTTTTGTCTCAGCTGGACATGCTTTGTATCCACTGAAAAGATGAATGCGAAACCTCTGTTGGTTACAGTAACAACTCTGCTTGAAGGACTGGTAGCTCTAGATGCCATGTAACTATCACTGCCCTGCTAGGGTTTTGAATGCTATATATTTGGTCTCTCAGCCAAATGTAATTAAAAATTTAAAATGTGACTTGAAGTTTAGTTTTCTAGACTTTTATAGTATCTTACATATCTGTTCATACATATTTTGCATTTGTTCATTGAAAATGCACTTTGTAGGGGCGCCTGGGTAGCTCAGTCGGTTGAGCATCCAACTTCGGCTCAGGTCATGATCTTGCGGTCTGTGAGTTCGAGCCCCGCGTCGGGCTCTGTGCTGACAGCTCAGAACCTGGAGCCTGCTTCACATTCTGTGTCTCCCTCTCTCTCTGCCCCTCCCCCGCTCATGCTTTGTCTCTCTCTGTCTCAAAAATAAATAAAAACATTAAAAAAATGTCTTGTATATTAAAAAAAAAAGAAAAGAAAATGCACTTTGTATTAAATGAATTAAGACAAAATTGTAATGTTTTAAATTATAATTTTTGTAAGACCAGTTTAAAAGAAACATGCAAAGGATTGGGGTATCTATATTAAATTCAGATTCTACCACTAATTTTCTATGTGACTTGTCATATTTTTACCTGAATTTCCCTTTCAGTAAAATAGGGACAATAGTACTTCACATGAGAGGATGAATATGAAAGTGTTAAGAATGATCTGAAGGGCTGTAGACATAAGGTATTATGACTCATAGTGGCCTTGCTTGGCACTTGACAATTGAGTGTCATTTTAACTCTATTAAAATACTCATGATTCAAAAGTATACACTTAATAAGCTTTAAAACAGATGTTACATACCTGATCCATATTTAGCTTCTCTATTTTTCTTATTGTTTTTTCATAAATAACATTGTTTCCTGGGAAGAAATGTCCTCCTCTTAGGAATGGAGAAAGTGGTTCCTATAAAGAGAGTAACGAGTGTGTTTTGTTTTGTTTTGAAAGATATCTTTTCAGAGAAACCTTAATTTAAGCAAATATGTAGTCTCAAATAAACTCTGACTTAGTGACAGACTTTAAGAGAATGGAATGATATCCCAATAAGGTTTCAAGGGATGTAAGGAAAAGCCATAATGATAGTCTATTTTCTCAAAGAGAGCAATCTGGATCTCTCTTACTACACTTTACTAGGCCTAATAGTGTTTTAAGGGAAATTGGAAGGAGGTGAGAAAGATATTTTTTTCCTGTTCCTAAGACAAGATATAATGAGTTTCCTCTGAGGTAGACAGGCCTGAGGTCAACCTCATTTAAGTTTAGTTCACTGGCAGGTTTCCTTCTATGCAAAAGTGTTATTGGAGAAATGCAAAATAAACAATTCAAAATTGAGCTACAAAGTAGGTAGAACTATATTAAAGATTTTTCCCCCTGGAACTTAGCTTCAATGACCTTGAAATGTACAATTCTTACTTGTAATTATAATCAAAGCTAAATGTCTCTGTGTAACATATGTTTTGAATACTGAGAACAGAGTAGAGGCTTTAAGAGCCACTGTATTCCCATATAATTAACTAAGTTAATGTAGGATTATCCAAGTGTTTAAAAGATGTCAGCCAATGAAATAAAGGCTGGTGACATGTCCAAGATCTGAAAGAAACCAAGGAAGGAATAATAAGAATCAGATCAAGAGTTTAAAATAAATACAATATGACTATATTTCTTTCCCTTCTTTCAGTTTTCATGAGTCTACTTGTATGGGGGAGTTGAGGTTGTTTTATTACAAAGAATAATTGCATTCGTTTATTATTGTAATACAGGGGAACACTGTAGAAGGATATTGACTAAGTCTGCTACCAGTTAATGTGTTTAAGACCATTTTAAAATTGGGGCGCCTGGGAGTTTCAGTCGGTTAAGCATCCAACTCTTGGTTTCCATTCAGGTCTTGGTCTCACAGTTTGTGAGTTCAAGCCCTGCGCTGGGCTCTGTGCTGACATTGAGGAGCTTACTTGGGATTTTCTCTCTGTTGCTCTCTCTTTGCCTGCTCATGTTTTCTCTCTCTCTCAAAGTAAACAAATGACTTTTAAAAAAACATTTCAAAATCAACAAAATATGGTAGGATTTTTGTCACTTGCTATTGTAAAATCTCTTAAACATAACTGGATAAAAACACTGGTTGTTGAGAATGTAAGACGCCCTTGAATCCAAGGCTTTTTTCTTCTTATATTCAAGTTTGAATTAAGTGTGCTTTAACTAAATGTTCCTGGAATAATTTAGTGAAACAAATATACAAATGATAAGATTTGGATAGTTGATGAATTGTTAAATCTAAAGATGGATATATTTAGAAAGATTCCCTTAGAAACTCTTTTATGTTTCTTTGTTTTCGTAAAAAAAGGCTTTTTGGTAGTTATTTGCAAGCATGTAACACATGTTTAAGAGCTTACTATGCACAATATACTTTGCTAAGTGTCACAAGGCATGAATCAAACTTAGATTACTACCACGAGCACTGAATAATGATCAGTATTTATCAAACTATAGCCAGCAGCCTATTTTTATAATGTCTTCAATAAGAATGGTATTTGGATTTTTAAAGGACTTTAAGTGCAAAGAAGGAGGACTAAAACCCTATGGGGGAAGCAAAGTCTAAAATATTTACTCTTTTGCTCTTTATAGGAAAATTTTGCTGAGTCTTGGTCTGGATGATATATGAACATAAACATCTATAATACAAGGTGGAAAGGAGCAACTGCCTATAAGAGGTACATAGAAAGAACTTATGGAATGAATTTCAGAAGAGGAAATATTGAATTCCATCTGACAGTGCTCAGGTAGGCTACTTGGATCAGGTGGCATTTGAAAGAAGGTTAAGGTGGGCTTCTTATATGAGAAGATGGAAGAAAATGGTATTCCAAATGGAGTCAACAAAATAAGTCATGACACCAAGGCTGTAAAAGTGTAAATTATATGTAGGGGACACATTTGGCAGATGGAACTTGGTTCTGAAAGCAGTGAGAAGCCTTTGAATGCTTTTAAACAGGGATGTGAGGTGAATGTAAATCTACTTCAGGAAGATTAGTTGGAGAAAGGAAAGAGTACAGGTGAGGAGACTCGTTAAGAGATTATCCCAAATCATCAAGGACAGTACTTTCCAAAGATGACTCTAAGATCTTAAACCTGAGAAATCTACTATATAACCCATGGTGTCAAAAACAAAAAACAGGAAAAGTTTAGACACATTGAATTTTATGTGCTCCTGGTAAGAATCTAGGTCTGATCCACGTTTTTATTCCTCATAACGCTTAGTAAATACACAGTGCATAGTAATTCTTTAAACGTGTGTAAAATTTTTGTGAAGAATTCTTAAATAGACTTTACCAAAATGTGTAGGTGGGCATTCAGGTTATAGATCTCCAGCACACAGGTGAGTGGAGATTTCACGGCTATCGTTCTAGTTCTAGACTTCAGAAGCAAATGCTTAGTTCTTGGTAAAATTATACAACTACTGAAAAGGCAAGTGAAGATTAAAGACATAACTACATAAGCCTTAAGAGATATGAGAATCAGAAGAGAAAAACGAAATAAAAGCAAGAGAAGAAAAATTTTAAAAAAACAGTAGAAAGGCAAGTGAAGGTATAAATACTTCACAGAGGTCAACAGGTGAGAATTCCAAAGCAGACTGGATTTGGACTACTATAGATCCATTGGTTCTGACTACTAAAATTAGTGGAAGAAGGTGTAATGGAAAAAAATTCTGGAATCGTAAAACCTGTATTCACTACTTGCTGTGGAAATGTAGGCAAGTCATTTACCTTTTCTGAGGCTCAGTTTCCTTATCATAGAGATAGTAATGCAAAATACATTATATCAAGCAAAATAATGTATTTTAAAGTAACTTTAATCTGTGATTTTAATGTACAAAAGATATAGGTTTGTAATAATGTAGTAATATAATATTTTTATGTTTCTTAATGTTTATTCATTTTTGAAAGAGAGAAAGAGAGAGGGAGTACAAGTGGGGAAGGGCACAGAGAGAGGGAGACACAGAATCCAAAGCAGGCTCTGGCTCTGAGCTGTCAGCAAAGAGCCCAACACGGGGCTCGAACTCATGGATAGTGAGATCATGACCTCAGCCGAAGTTGGATGCTTAACCAACTGAGCCACCCAAGTGCTCTAGTAATATGTTTTTAAATCCATACTGCTTTTTAAAAAATTTTATGAGAATCTTGTTAGAACTTTTCTAAGATATCAAGTTAAAGTATATATAAAAGTATGGGGCACCTGGGTGGCTCAGCTGGTTAAGCGGCTGACTTCGGCTCAGGTCATGATCTCACAGTTCATGGCTTTGAGCCACACATCGGGCTACTGCTGACAGCTTAGAGCCTGGAGCCTGCTTTGGATTCTGTGTCTCCCTCTCTGTCTGTCCTTCCCCTGCTCATGCTATCTCTCTCATTTTCTCTCTCTCTTTCCCTTTCTCTTTCTTTATCTTAAAAATAAATAAAAACATTAAAAATTAAAGTATATGCAAAAGTAGGCTTATTGATGTCAGGGACTGTATCCATTTTGAATACCCCATAGTGAATAAATAGATGACTGGATGAGAAGAGATGACATGTACTTTTATCTTAAGGATATAAGCACCTTCTAAGAGGGGAAAACAAATTTAGCAAAAGCATGAAAATTTCTCTTTGTTCACTATAAATACTGAACAATTATTTTTAAGAAGAAAAATGGTTTAGGTGCTAACAGTGTTTATTCTCTCCAATATGTGTGTTTGAACTTATTATTTTATATGACTTACTTAAAAAAAAAACCTTCCAAATTAGGGTAACTATTATTTTCCAAAAATGTGTAAAAATGTACAGTCAAATTTTACTATATTTGAATAAGTCATTCTGAGTCAAACAGATCAGAACAATAAATTTAATTAGAAGTCTTAGATTTTTCACAAATGAGCTGTTAGACAGTTTTACTATTTTGGCAGCTTATTTTTTAATCTGTACATTTGAATTGGTGCTAGATCCACCCTAAAAATTAATAGGTGTCTTCAAAAGTGGCTGATCTTATCATTTTAATTGTTACTTTTAGAACATTTGGCAGTAGTTCTCACGTCTAACAAAGTACATAATCTCCAGCATCTAGTTTGCTGTTCCCAAGCCATGAAACCTTGCTGGAGAAAATTCTAAAATACTTGCTGCTTTGGCTCAGTGCAAATTCAAGTGATTTAACTTTAAGAGCCCCTCAAACATTCATGGTCATACTTCTATTTATAAAATTCTCTATAACTTTGGTTACAATTATTTTTCATTTTCCTTAATCCCCTATGCTCATGTTCCCTCATTCTCCTTTTACTTATTGAGAAAACCAAGACTTATTCCATGAGATTCCTCTATTTTCTTCCCTACCTCGAACCTCTCTTCAATTTCTGCTCCTTCTATCTCATTACCAAGAAAGACATACTCCTCCTTTTATCCTGAAGCCACTTTTCTAACTATACCTGGAATCTTATCCCCTCTTGTCTCTTCCAGAATTGTGTCCCATTTGTCCTGTTTCTCTGTGGCATCTTTAATCATTTAAAATTTTTTTTGAATGTTTATTTATTTTTTGAAGGAGAGAAAGAGACAGAGCGTGAGCAGGGGAGGAGCAGAGAGAAAGGGAGACACAGAATCTAAAGTGGGCTCCAGGCTCTGAGCTGTCAGCACAGAGCCAGACGCAGGGCTCTAACTCACAAACCCGTGAGATCATGACGTAAGCTGAAGTCAGAAGCTTTACCGATTGAGCCACCCAGGCACCCCATGTGGCATCTTTAATCTTATTACTGGTTCTTTTCCTCTGTCTAGAAATCTTTCAGATCTCCAAGTTTCTGTTTTCTCCTTTAGCTACCATCCCATCTTTCTTTCTTTTGTCAATATCTTTCTTAGAAGAGTAATCTTCACTTATTTCCTTCACTTCCTTATCCATTCGCCCGTCCACTATTTGCATCCGGATTTTGCCTCCACAAGGAAACTGCTCTCTCAAATATCACCATTACTTTCTTTTTTTTTTAATTTTTTTTAATGTTTATTTATTTTTGAGACAGATAGAGACAGAGCATGAGTGGGGGAGGGGCAGAGAGAGAGGGAGACACAGAGCGTGAAGCAGGCTCCAGGCTCTGAGCTGTCAGCACAGAGCCCGATGCGGGGCTGGAACTCACCAACCGCGAGATCATGACCTGAGCGGAAGTCGGACGCTCAACCAACTGAGCCACCCAGGCGCCCCTCACCATTACTTTCTTAATGGTCAAACTCTTTATTCTCAAACCTAATTCTCTTTGGCCATGTTGTCATTTGAGACAGTTGGCCACCTCCTTTCTCTATTTGTTTCAGTTTCTCTGTGTTCACATTTCTCTCTGACAATTCCTCTGCCCATGAAAGTGGTTCCTTTCCATTCCTTTAAAGTAGGCATTTCTCAGGGCGCCTGGGTGGCTCAGTCAGTTGAGTGGCCGACTTCAGCTCAGGTCATGATCGCACAGTCTGTGAGTTCAAGCCCCACGTCGGGCTGTGTGCTGATGGCTCAGAGCCTGGAGCCTGCTTGGATTCTGTATCTCCCTCTCTCTCTGACCTTCCCCTGCTCACACTCTGTCTCTATGTCTCTCAAAAATAAATAAATGTTAAAAAATATAAAGTAGGCATTTCTCAAGGTGCTCCACATCAATTCTCTCCATTACCCCTCAGTTTTCTCACTCATTCTCACAGCTACAATGACAAGTTACAGAGGAAAAATTCCCAAGTCCATATCTCAAATGTGACCTTTCTTCAGGTCATTTTTAACTGCCTGTGTGGTCATCTTCCCTTCCATGCACCTCAAACACTACTGGTTCAAACAGATCTCATGATCTATTCCCTTTTCCAAACAATCTCCTGTTCCCCCTCACTTCTTAATTGAGTTATCATACTCCCAGTACCTCAAACTGCAAACCTTAGGATCACATTTGACATGTCTTCTTTTTTTAACCACATATTCAATGTAAGTTATCAAATCTTATCAAAAATATCCTCAGAATAACTGTCAGAAAAGACAGTGACATATTTGGAGTGAGAAGATAGGAGTAAGTCACACATATTTAAGCTTTACTTTCCTCATTAGTAAAATGATAGGAGAAACCATGTTAACTGTAATAATACCTTAAGTAACACAACAAATCCTTCTCTGATTTCCCCAAACAAATGTGTTATCTCCAACTTCTGGAACTTCAATTCTCTCATGGCATCTGTCATACACCCCACCATGTATTTTATATGGCTATTTGTGGACATATTTCCCTTGCTGAGAGGAACTGTGAACTGTTTTGGTATGGGAACCATGTCTGGTTTCCTCTCCCCCAATTTAAAGGCTATACAGTGCCCTCCCACAACTAGAAAATTAATAAAACTGATAAATATCAATTGGATTCTATCTGCTGATGGAACACACATTTTTTCTTCATTTCTATGTCAACTTATGTACCAGAATGCATAAAAATTTTGACTAAAATGAAAATAAATAGAAAATCAAGAAGATCAGGAACAACCAAAAATAAAAAGGCTGTACAGAGGTAGAAGGAAATCATAATGAAAGAAGTAGATCGAGATCAGTTTAATTATAGGAAGAAGTGAAGTTTAGACAAACTGGGAGGTGAAAGAGGATAAAGTTGCCATTTTAGGAGGCTCATAAATATTGTAATTAAGCCAGAATATTCTTCTAGGGGAATTTAAAAGAGCAAGAAAAAAGGCATATACTTGGATAAATAAAATGGGTAATATAGCTAAATAGGATTTTCATGCTGTTCTGCAAAACCAGTTAGACTATTTTTGTGTACAAAGCTTGAGAGTTGATATTTGTTATATTCCTCAATAGTAGAAAGAGTTAAAGTTTTAAAATAATCATTACCCTTTGTCGGATGTTTTCCCTGAGAAATTATTTGCCTCTTTGTAGTTGAACACAGCCACAATAATAAGCCTTTACAGTAGCAGTCTCAGTGTTACAAATATGTTATGTATTTTTATACATACTTCTAATTTCTCTGCCTTTGTATTACACTGTCACTGGGGATGGTGGGGGAAGGTGGTATGTAGATGAGTCTCTGGATCTTAATTCACCTGCATCCTCGATTGTCCTTAATTTGCAAATGTATCTCTCCTGGATCTGCATTGTTCAATTTCTGTTCCCACTCTGTTGTTTTGTAACTGAACGGTTTGGGGCTAGTTAACAACTTAAATTTCAAGAGTTTTTTTGTCTACTACTCTATTCCCAGTTCTTGAGGACAATTCTTAGGACATAGTAGACCATCAATAAATATTCATTGAATGAATAACTGAAATTCTTTGTACTTCTCTTTTCTGACATTTTTTGGATTAAATGGGATAAAATATGTAAATTTCTTAGCAAGGAGTGTATACCCAATAAAGATTAACTCTTCCCTTTCTTCATTAACTAAACAGTAAGAATTTATCAAAAGTCACATAAGAAGTCACTGGCAAAGTGGAATAGAGTCCAAATTATTTGATATTTAAAAATTATTCTGTGAATATATCCTAGGTAAACACTGCAATTCCCACATTAAGAAAAAAAAAGTGCTATCTAGAACTAATTCTTTGAAAGCCAGAGATATCAAGTTCAATATGCATCCAAGTATGCATATTCCCCAGTTTGTGTGTGAAAGAAAGAAAAAAGAGAAAGAGAGAAGAAGAAGGGGAAGGGGTAAAGTGAGCATATTGTAGAAAAATGCACACTCTCATCTTTCAAGCCTTCTTTATGTCTCTCTCCCCCAACATACTTTTTAGATATATTGTTTAAACATTTGATTCTGCAAAAGAAGGCACAAGCAACTACTTTACTGTAATCATATTCTCTTTTTGTATTTACATATATATGTGAAAACTAAAGCACGTGTTCAAAATAATCATCCATCCCACCAGAGTTTGCATGCTCATATGTTCACACACGCACACATACACAACTAACTGCCTTTGTAGCTGAAGAGACATGAGTAAATGATTTTAAAATAAAGAAGAGGGGAGATAGATAGAAGCAGAAAAACAGTGCACCCCATCCATATGCCTAGACTAGTATCAAGTGTGTTACCCTAATTTAATTTTTTGCTTTTCACAGCTGAAGCAAATAATTGATTTTGTTTTGTGAAAGAGGGGAGGATTTTTTCTTGCAAGAGTGGAGAAATTAAATAAAGAGAAAAGCAAATAATTGCCCTATTATTATTATCTGTGGCACACTTTCTATTTGTGAAACTTTGTCCTTATAACCCCATAGAACCTCCTGTTGCAACTAAAGAAGGGCTGCGTATGGTTTTGTGTGTGTGTGTTAAGGAAAGGTTTTTTACTGTGAGAAAAAAGTTTTATTAATTTTCTCCTCAAATGAGATAGAAAAAATAAAATAAGATAAAAACAGAGAGGGAGTCAAAGCATAAGAGACTCTTGACTTAAGAGAACAAACAGGGTTGCTGGAGGGGAGGTGGCTGGGAGGTTAGGCTAAATAGGTGATGGGTATCAAAGAAGGCACTTGTTGCGTTGAGCACTGGATGTTATATGTAAGTGGCAAATCACTACATTCTACTGAAACCAATACTACACCTTATGTTAACTAATATGAATTTAAATAAAATCTTGGAAGAAAAAAATGAGATAGAAAATAATATCTTAGTTTGTAAAATATACGGTTATGTATCTTAGTAGAAAATATAACAGTACAATTTTCAAAAGATCTCATTGCTAGGTGCAAAAGTTCATAGTCTAGGCAACAAAGGCATGGAGACACTTTTGAACCTTTGAATTTTCATTTTCTTCTTCCTAGCCCATATCTCAATGGCATATCTAAATAAAGACTCCAATCCCTGATGTAACAGCTGATAATTTTTATGTGAAGTCTGTGAAAAAATTTTGTCCCTTTTTCTTTTGGTTCAAAGGGCCCAAAATCCTTTGTAGCACAAAGGTGGAGCTATAAAAGTAGAAAGAATTTATAACTCAAGAATTTCCATGCTGTTTGGAACTGTTGCATCGCTGAATCAGAATATATGGTCTCCCAGTTGTCTGGAACTAAAAATGACTTTTTAAATAATAATGATTAGAAATTAACTTTATAACAGGAAGAAACTCAAACAATCTAATTTTAGGGATCTGGTACTGGCTTGCCCATCTTTTTTAACTTCTAAGGAATTATGGGCTGGGACAAGAGTTTGTGTCATATAGCTTACCTGTTCAGGATTTTGTACTATGTATCTCCTAATAGTAGTCTGCGGAAATGCAGTGACTTTCACTGTTGGAGAATGTAGTTCCTGTGAAGGTAAAAGCTGCATATAATTATAGTTGTTTAGTGACTTTGAAGCTATTAATAATAGAGAGCAATTTTCAGATTGAAATTTTAAAAGCCATTTGTATACTGATGACATATAAATTTATGGTTTTAGTTAATTTCAGTCTTAGAAACATATATGAAAGGATGTGTTTATGTGCTCAGCACTGTGCTAGATATTTCTCTTATACTCATTTCATGGTAATTCATCACACATTCCAAACTATATATATACACACATACATATACATATATATACCACATATATACTTTAAGTTTATATATAAACTTTTTATAAACTGCATAAATATATATATACATATATATTTAAAGTTTATTTATTTTGAAAGAGAGAAAGAGAGTGGGGGAGAGGCAGAGAGAGAGCAGAGAGAGAGAATACCAAGCACCCAAACAGGTTCCATGCTGTCAGCACATGTGGGGCTGGATCCCATGAGCAGTGGGACTGAAACCAAGACCCATAACTGACTGAGCCACCCAGGGACCCCCAAACTATATTTAATGAGAGTTTCAAAATATTCGTTTCATTGTAAATGTCCCCATATGCTTAGAAGAAAACATAGCTTAATATTTATTAATTATCCCATATTTTAAAAAATGGAAGGAGACACAGAGGAGAAAAATGTGTGTGTGAGTGTGTGTGTGTGCGTGTGTCATTAAACATTTAAATCTATTTCCATTTTTTGAGGAACCTCCACACCATTCTCCAGAGTGGCTGCACCAGTTTGCAATAGCACTGCTGGGAATTTTCCCAAGAGGTACAGGAGTGCTGATGCATAGGGGCACGTGTACCCCGATGTTTATAGCAGCACTTTTGACAATAGCCAAATCATGGAAAGAGACTAAGTGTCCATCAACTGACGAGTGGATAAAGAAGATGTGGTATATATATATATATATATATATATATATATATATATATATATATACACATACACGCACACACACAATGGAATACTACGCGGCAATGAGAAAGAATGAAATCTGGCCATGTGTGGCAGCATGGTTGAAACTGGAGGGTATTATGCTAAGTGAAATAAGTCAGTCAGAGAAAGACAGATACGATATGTTTTCATGCATAGGTGGATTTTGAGACACCTAGCAGAAAACCACAGGGGAATGGAAGAGGGGGAAAAAAAAGCCATAGAGAGGGATGGACACAAAACCTAAGAGACTCTTGAGTACTAAGAACAAACTGAGGGTTGAGGGGGATATGGGAGGGGGGAGAGAGGGTGACGGGTACTGAGGAAGGCACTTGTTGGGATGAGCACTGGGTGTTGTATGGAAACCAATTTGACAATAAATTGATTTAAAAAAAAGTACATTCTAAACAAAAAACATTTAAATCTTCAATGCGTTGGTGGAAGAGGACCATAACCAATATTAAAATAGAGACAAGAGGCAGAGTGCCTGGGTGTCTCAGTCGTTAAGTATCTGACTTCAGCTCAGGTCATGATCTCAGGATTTTTGAGGTTGTGTCCCAGCATCAGGCTCTGTGCTGACGGCTCAGAGCCTGGAGCCTGCTTCGGATTCTGTGTCTCCCTCTCTGTCCCTCCCCTGCTCATGCTCTCTCTCTCTTTCTTTCTGTCTCTCTCAAAAATAAACACTAATTTTTTTTAAATAAAAAAAAAGAGAGAGAGAGACAAGGGGCACCTGGGTGGCTCACTCGGTTAAGTGGTTTCAGCTTCCGTCATCAACTCTGGGTAGTGAGATCAAGCCCCACATCAGGTTCCGCACTGGGCCAGGAGCCTCCTTAAGATTCTCTCCCTCCCTCTCCCTCTGCCCCTCTCCAGCTTGCACTCTCTTTTCTCTGTCTCTCTCTCTTTCTCTCAAAAAAAAAAAAAAAAAGAATTCAAAAATTAGAGAGAAAATACTAGAACAAAGTCATTTGTAAACTTTTGATATAGAAAGAATCAATATCATTAATATTGAATTTTTATACCTCAGTAAGAAAAACATTTTCATGCTAATAGGTGGACTTTGTGAGACTAAGCAAAAACCAGGGGGAGGGGAAGAGGGGAAAGAAAAAAAAGACACAGAGAGGGAGGGAGATAAAACATAAGAGACTCTCAAAGACTAAGAACTAACTGAGGGTGAGGGGGATGGGGGGGGTGAGGGGGTGATGGGCATTAAAAAAGAGCACATGTTGGGATGAACACTGGGTGTTTTATGTAAACCAATTTGAAAATAAACTATTATAAATGAAAAAAAAAGTATATATATGCTCTTTAAGCATAAATAGAAAAAAAATGAGCAAATGGCATAAACATTCATAAAAGAAAAACAAATGGTTAATAAATAGCAAGAAGCATTCAACCAAACTAAGAATCAAATAACCGTAACAAAAGAATATCATATTTTAACTGGACAAAAAATTCTAAATAATAATAGTGATGAAAGTGGAGTAAGAGGAGTGAAATATGTAGCTATTAAAATAATGATTTTTAGAAATACAAACTTACATGAAAAAAGATCATAATATCATTGATTTTAGGTGAGAAGTGAAGATATAAAACTGCATACATTTTATTATCTCAATTCTTTATTTAAATGGAAGAAAACATAAAATGCTAGTAATAGTATCTGTGGATAAGAGAAGGGATCATGAGTGATTTTTATTTCTTCTCTACATTTTTTATAGTTCTAAAACTTTCTACAATAAATATATTTTTGTTATCAGAATTAAAACACAGTAAACCAAATTTTAAAGCCTTTCATTATGAAAAATAATAGCTAATGTAATTTGCTGACTGGATTTGAATGTAGTGAATAGATCTGTGATTTAAGTGTCTTATTTTTCTGAGGTAATCCTTTCTTGATGGTCCTGTAGGGCTCTATTTTTATCACTGTTGTAGCCTTTATGCCACTGTCCTATGTTTTGCTACATATGTGACCCATGCTAGTCTATGAGCTCTTTGAGAATAGCAATTGGGTCTAATGTATCTTTGTACAATATTTGATACATAGTCAGCACTCAGTAAATGTTTGCTAAATAAATGCATGACTCTAACTGACTTAGCTCTAGGCTAAGCCAAATTGGGAAGTGGTAGACAAACTTTTGATAATCTTATTTGTTTTGCATAATATCACTTTTCCTTACTACGCTGAACTCTAGAGACCAGTTTTTGGTCCTTTGTTCCCTTACTGTCCAAATTCATAGTTGGCACCTCATCTGGGCAGGTCCGCTTTCTTAGAACACCATCTTTCTCCCTCCTAGCCTCCAAATCCCACACCTTTATACTTCCTCCTATGTAGTGGCAAACTTAGGCTGTTTTATCTTTTATTTTCTTAGAAATCACTTTTTACTGTATGGTGACTAGTTCATTAAACACATATTTGTAAATATGGTATTTAACTATTATTACAGGTACCTTTTGGAGATATAATGCCTAGACTCCAAGGTAATCTTAAAAGTGGGATTATTAAGTTGTAAAGGCTAAGAGAATTAGATCCTTGCATGTCTTTCAAATTATGTACCT
Source organism: Paguma larvata (assembly GCA_030068075.1). Lineage (NCBI taxonomy): Eukaryota > Metazoa > Chordata > Mammalia > Carnivora > Viverridae > Paguma > Paguma larvata. The sequence continues at coordinate 66,170,063 of CM057830.1, forward strand.
TTGAGAAGGGCTAGTTCTGATCCTATAACCTATTCTCTCTGAATGTAAACTTACAGTACTATCACTCACAAAGTCAGGTCCTTCATCAGTCTAAGATCTAAGTACTTTGTGCTAAAAATCAATGACCCTTAATATATATATATAATATATGTGTATATATATTATATATATATTATAATAGGTGCCCCTTGTCTCTCTCTCTCTTTTTTATTTAAAAAATTTAATGTTTATTTATTTTTGAGAGAGAGAGAAAGAGAGAGCACGAGATATATATATATGATATATATATATCATATATATATATATGTAGTCACTAATATACTATATTAGACTATAGTCACTAATCACACACACACACACACACACACACACACACACACACACATATATATATAGTCACTAATCATTAGGCGATCCTTGATTAAAAGTCAAACTAAAAGCATTCAGAATGAGTAGACAACGAAACTGAAAAGTCTCAGTTTGCAGCGTTTAGTTCAGCACTTGTTTCACATTGCTTTAATGGGCTAAGCTGATTACCATATTTGAGAATTCCCTTTCTAGTTTTGTGTTCCCGACATTTTGTGAATGTGTAAGGTCTTAGGAGGGCTTAAAGATTACTTAAACATACAAGCGAGGCTTACATAAAAAAGAAAATAATCTAATATAACCCATAACTTCATTTACCTTTTCTGTATTTTGGGTTATATGTACACTGCTTGGAGGACAAGTAGCTATTTTCAGAGTTGGAGAATGGAGTTCCTATTGAGAAAAACAAAAGGGGTTCAGAAATGCTTACAGAGCATAAATGTCTTACCTTCTTGAGGTTTTATTTCCATTAATTTTATAATAATCTAGTTTGTCAGAAATAAGAACTTTATTTAATGTTTTCTTATATCCGTAGAGCACATTACTGAATTCCTTTGTCACTTTTGCTAGTAAACTAAGGATAAAATAATTTCTAGAATACTTTCATAACGACACATTCTTCTTGTACTTTTATGTTGCATTCTTTTCCTCTTTTTGAGGTTTCTTTTTTTTTTCTTTTTTTAAATTTACATCCAAGTTAGTTAGCATATAGTGCAACAATGATTTCAGGAGTAGATTCCTTAATGCCCCTTACCCATTTTGCCCATCCCCCTTCCCACAGGCCCTCCCGTAACCCTCTGTTTGTTCTCCATATTTAAGAGTCTTTTATGTTTTGTTCCCCGTCTCGTTCTTATATTATTTTTGCTTCCCTTTCCTTCCCTTATGTTCATCTGTTCTGTGTCTTCAAGTCCTCATATGAGTGAAGTCATATGATATTTGTCTTTCTCTGATTGACTAATTTTGCTTTGCATAATACCCACTTGTTCTGTCAACATAGTTGCAAATTGGCAAGATTTCATTCTTTTTGATTGCCTAGTAATACTCCATTATATATATATATACTCCATGTGTGGCAGCATGGTTGAAACTGGAGGGTATTATGCTAAGTGAAATAAGTCACTTATATTATATTATTTTTGCTTCCCTTTCCTTCCCTTATGTTCATCTGTTCTGTGTCTTCAAGTCCTCATATGAGTGAAGTCATATGATATTTGTCTTTCTCTGATTGACTAATTTTGCTTTGCATAATACCCACTTGTTCCGTCAACATAGTTGCAAATTGGCAAGATTTCATTCTTTTTGATTGCCTAGTAATACTCCATTATATATATATATATATATATATATATATATATATATATATATATATATATACACATACACGCACACACACAATGGAATACTACGCGGCAATGAGCCACACATGGCCAGATTTCATTCTTTCTCATTGCCGCGTAGTATTCCATTGTGTGTGTGCGTGTATGTGTATATATATATATATATATATATATATATATATATATATACACCACATCTTTTATATATATTTATGTGTATATATATGTATATATGGATACTCCATTATATATATATGTGTATAAAGTGTATATATATATATACACATATACCACATCTTCTTTATCCATTTATCCATCGATGGACATTTGGGCTCTTTCCATACTTTGGCTATTGTTGATAGTGCTGGTATGAACATTGGGGTGCATGTGCCACTTCAAAACAGCATACATTTATCCCTTGGATAAACACCTAGTAGTGCAATTGCTGGGTTATAGGGTAGTTCTATTTTTAATTTTTTGAGGAAGCTGCATACTGTTTTCTAGAGTGGCTGCACCAGTTTCCATTCCCACTGTTCTTGAGATTTCTGCTAATGTATACCCCAATGCTATTAGATGTCTGCAATTTAACAAGATGCAAAATTCAGGAACACAAAAATATTAAATGCAAAAATTCCCTAACCATTATAGAAAACTACCTTTGAAAATTCATCTAAGACTACTTCCCTGAAAATGCAAATCAAAACTACAATGAGATTTCATTTCACACCTGTCAGAATGGCTAAAATAAAAAACACAAGAAACAGCATGTGTTGGGGAGGATGTGGAGAAAGGGAAACCCTCCTGTACTGTTGATGGGAATGCAAACTGGTGAAGCCACTCTGGAACACAGTATGGAGATTCCTCAAAAAGTTAAAAATAGACCTACACTATGATCCAGCAGTCAATTGCTCTACTGGATATTTACTCAAAGAATACAAAAATACCGATTCAAAGAGATAAATGCATTCTGATGTTTATAACAGCATTATTTACAGTAGCCAAGATATGGAACCAGCTCAAGCCCCTCCCCATACACACACATACACACACATATGGCTAAATATTATTTAACCATAAAAAAGAATGAAATCTTGTTATCTCCAGCAACATGAATGGAACTAGAGTGGATTATGCTAAGCAAAATAAGTCAGAGAAAGATAAATACCATATGACTTCACTCATATGTGGAATTTAAGAAATAAAGCATATCAGAGAGAGAGAAAGAGAGAGAAACCAAGAAATAGACTCCTAATTATAGAGAAGGAACTGATGGTTACCAGAGGGGAGGTGGGTGGGGAGATGGGTTCAATAGGTGATGGGGATTAATGAGTGTGATTGTTGTGATGAACACTGGGTGATGTATGGAATTGTTGAATGACTATATTGTACACTTGAAATTAATATTACCCTATATTTTAACTAACTGGAATTAAAATAAAAACTTAAAAAATCTACTACCCTGAAGTTACTTCAGTCTGCCTTTTAATTATAGTTTTTCTTATCTCCTTGTAGTTAAATTTCAAAGAGTAAACTCTAATTTTCAAAAATGGTCTGTAAAAGTGAGAGTATGAGTTTTAATAATGATCTGATAAAAATCAGTTTATTGATTATGCTCACATTTTTTACTTTTTTCCCAAATCAACAAAACTGTGTAGATTTATCAGTGTACAACAAGTTGATATCATTACATAATCTCTTCATACATTACTGTAATTTACAACTAATTGACACAACTACAGGATATAGTCCCACAATAATAAAAATAATTTTTTCTTTAGACCAAAGAGGCTATTAAAAATTAGAATCATGGACTTACAGGGGAAATACTGACAGACTCATATGGAAGTATAATTACAAAGTAGGTGTAATGTGCTGTTCTTAAAACAAATTGCCAAATATTCTGTATGCTATGGTTTTTTCTTTTGTTTCCCTTTTGGTTCAGTTTGGAATATTTTCATCCCCCCTTTCCCTGTTACATCAACTGTAATACTGCAAGCTTAATATATCCAGGCAGCCTTTGAATATGTTTTCACATTTCCTGCTGTAGGTGAGGAGAATTTCTCAGACAAATGCAGAGAATTAAAGATTGTAGGCCAAACAGGTATATCATCTTTAGCTCAGGATGATGGTTATAAATGCAACCAAATGAAGGTGGGTTTGGCCCACAGATCCAAGGGGAGCATGTTTAGAGAGATAAGAAAAGAAAATGTGATTTTTAGTTGCACAATAAACATGAATACATGTGAACATCAAAATTTATATAGATAAAACTCAAAGATCTTTCTTTAATCATCCTCCCTTTATCCAAATCCCTTACCCAGAAATAATCATTGTCTCATGTACCATTACATAAATATATATATGTATAAATAATATTTATTGATTTTATTATTTTGCAATGCAGATAAAACATTTTCTGTATTATAAATTAGATATATGTCTTAATTCATTATTTTAAAATAATATATATTGTTCCGTAATGTTTAATAACTGATCTGCTTCCCTACTGAACAATGTTTAAATTGTTTCCAGTTTTCAATATGCAGCAATGAGCATCCTTGTGGATGTGAGTATTTCTATAGAATCATACAAAGAAGTGGGATGGATGGGGCACAGAGTATGAGCATTATTCATTTTAACAGATATTGCAAATTGATTTCCCAAATGGCTAGGGCAATTACACATCTGCCAGTAGTGCGTAAAAGTATTCATGTCTGGAGGATGTTTTTCTGCAAACTTTTGGCCTTTTTAGACTGGGACTAGTAATACTACGATCATGTTGAGAAAACAATTTGTGCACACTACCTGCCACCTGGTAGGTATTCTATAAATGGTAGTACTTTCCCCCTTCCTTTAACCAATTCAAATCTGATTATATCAGCAAATTAAACAGAATGAAACTTACTAGCCAAGTAGACTAGCTTTTAAGATAAAAGAGTGTGCTGAGAAGTATTTAAAAAAATTTTAATGCTTATTTATTTTTGAGAAAGACAAAGCACGGGTGCATGAAGGGCAGAGAGAGGGAGACACATAATCTGAAGCAGGCTTCAGGCTCTGCGCTGTCAGCACAGAGCCCAGTGTGGAACTCCAACTCACAAACTGTGAGATCATGACCTGAGCCAAAGTAGGACGCTTAACCGACCGAGCCACCCAGGTGCCCCAAGAGTCTACTGAGAAGTTTTATAAACTTGCAAAAATCAACCCAAGTAAGAATAATCACACACACACACACACACACACACACACATACACACACACACACACACCACATCATGCCACACCTGTAGGACATTTATTTATAGTGGTATAGACAGGGTTACTTTATTCAGATGCCAAGAAAGTAGATATTTAAAGGAAAATTGGCATATTTATACAAAGACTAATTTGTCCTAAAATGAAAAAAAAATACTCAATCTTCTTATATTTGGAAAGCCAGTAAATTAATTCCATAAGTTATAATTTACTTAGTTAGTTTGAGCCCTCATTATTAGAATCGATCTAGGCAAATGTTGCTTTTCCTATTAAACCCTCATGGAAACAGAGGAGAAATGGAGTAGTTCTAAAAAGTGAAATATTAAAGTGGCAGTTTAATAAGGCTCAAAAAGATTAAGACATGTAGTGTCGATCAGCATGAACTTAAATCATAGCAGTATTAGGCTGATCATAAGGTTCAAAAAATCAACTCAATATAAGGTTTATTAATTCCAGAAAGACCTGCTAAAGAAAACTTTTCTCTTGGAAGTCTACAGAATTAAGTAAAAGAGTGTGAGTAAATGTCCAAAATGAACACTATCTTGATGATGGAAGTTACTTTCAGTTGCATCTATCTCTAAGCAGGATTACAGCAAGTCATCCCACAAATAGTCATTGCCTACTCCATAGGAAGTGATCAGAAATGTTTGTGAATAAATGAAGAGAATGTCTTAGTTTCAAAGTCCAGGAAAAGGACTCTAACTTTCCTACTTGATAACACACATGAATGTTTAACTTTCAGTGACACACACACACACACACACACACACACACACACACACACACACACAGAGCTTACTTAAATCCTTCATGTTGAAAACATTAAATTCAATTAATAAGTATGTCTTTTGTGCCTCAGCCCCCTGTGCAACAGTCCTACATAACTTGTAATAAAATAATCAAAGACTGGTGAAGGGGTAGTGATAACTATAATAATCTAGTGGAAAGAGTCCTAGACTTGGGAATCAAGTCTCCTGGATTCTACATCTAGTTACACTATCAGCCACCTGTGTGCTATCAAACAACTCATATCAAACAGCTCTCTCTAAGCTTCAGTTTCCTTGTACGAGAAATGAAATTTGGGTGTGGATGAGTGTGAATTAGAAGATCTTTAAGCTCCTTTCTGTTTGTACCATTCTGTGACTATAGGAGGTGATTTCTAGCTTATTTTTCCATAAAGATAAAGCAATTTCAAATCCTTTAAACTTGTCTGTCTTGTTTTCCTTTGATGATGATGATGGTAATGATGACAACTAACACTTATTAAGAGCTTTCTATGCCAAATGTATTACATAGATTATCTCATTTGATACTTAAAGCAATCCCATGAGGGAGGTAATATCATCATCCCATTTTACATATAAAAGTTAGACAAAGATAGGTTAAGTAATTGGCTGAAAATCATAACTCAAATAGCATGACTCCAGAACTCATGTTTTTAGTCATTATACTTTGCTGCACATATAGTTTGCCTCATTATATTTTCTGCTTTTCAACTTGTTGAACAAATTCTGTTAGATTTGACTACTTCTTATAATAAGAGGCTAGATATTTGTCTTTTTAAATTACTGTCAAAGGTAACTTTTGAGTGCCTGAAAATAAGAGATCCATCCAAAAGTGACTGTGTGAAAAAATACCCCTGATTAAATAACTAAAACTTCTAAAAATTTAATGGGGTGGGTTTTGTGTTTTGTTTTGTTTTTGTCTTTGTTTCTTTTTTTTTGTTTGTTTTGTTTTTTATTTTTTACAGACTGCATGTTATATTTACAGAGTATATGCAAAGGCCTTCAAACTCAACAAAACATCAAATTTTTCTTTAAGACTCATGTAATCTAAGTCCTTCAATTTTGTAAGGAGGCCTTACTTTTTCTGATAAAATATTTAGCATAGTATTGAGTTTTTTATTCCTGTGGCTTACATTTGCCAGATACATAACTATTGCCTTGTTGGCTACATTCTTTAGGTAGAGTTCTGGTAAAAAAAATAGTAATAATTTTGTTTATAATCAGATTGGTTCAGGCTTAGTGTAAAATCCAAGCAGTTTTAACCACACTTCCTAGAGTAATGATTTTCAACTTGTAAAGTTGTACCGGTCCTCTTCCTCCTTTTCCTTTTCCTCTTCCTCCTTTTACAAAGTACATATGAGATTAATAATTTTAAGATCAGAGCGGGTTAAAACCCATCTGGTTTTTGGGATAATTTCACTACATCACCTGAAATAATTTCCATACTTTGCTATACCCTAAATCAAAGCTGGGAAACTTGAGTTGCCCTAGAGAGAATACACAAAACTACATCTTATTTCTGTTTGTTAAAATAGATATGTTTTTTAGAATTAATCAATCATATGAAATGCAAAAGGCCCCAATTTCTCAGTTACTCACCTCAGTGAGAGAGATTTCCAGTAGCTCAGTGAAGTGCATAAAGAAGGGAAAGCAGAAGCTGGAAAGGAGTTATTCTTCGGGTAGAAGGAAAACTTTAAAAATTTAGGACATACTCTGAATTCCAGGAATATTTCAGGGCAATACCTTTAAAGTTAGAACAGAAACTGTTTTTTTTTTCCTTTTGATATGTTTTTTATACTTTCCACTCTGATAATGGAACATTAGAATGGGGAAATTTATCAAATGATTTGCTGAAACCAAAAATATAAACTTGTTTAAACTGAAAATACTTTAGTATCTAAGTAAGGTTAATTAAGGGTGATAGTTGACATAGAGAAACTATCAAGAGCTGGTTTCTAAACCTAGGACATTCATTAACTAGCTGTTATAACTTGTACAGGTTATTATTCTGAGCTATTTGAGCTTCAATTTCTTTACTTGTACAATAGACAAATCATATGCAACGCATATTTTTGCTTGTACACTGTACAACTTGTACAATGAATGTATATTTTCCTACTTAATTTTTGGAATTCTAGTAGTTAAAGAATGCATGAAAAAGAATTTCAAAAAAATAAAAATTACCATCTGTTAATATGAGGCATAATTTTTCCTTGATTGGTTACATGTATAACTAAATAATTTGTTCAATATTTGTTATGTAATGGTGTTGAAAGAGATATAAAGCATAGACAGAATATACTCTCTACCATTACCAAGCTTATAGTTATTTAGGGGGTAAGAATTATTAGTGTAACTAGCAATAGAGTATCATAAGAGCTATGAGGAACATACTATGAGAGTTTTTGAGAGCTAAGAGAAAACTTCAGCCTGGGACAATTTAAGATTTTATCACAAGGTTACCCTTGAGGAAATTCTTGAAAAGTTGTAATTTCAGCAAATCTAGATTGGTGAGGATGGGGAATGAGACATTTAAGGTGTAAGAGAAACATGAGCAAAGGCATAGCTATGGAACATTAGGGACTATATTTAGAGAAAAACGCTTTACATTTTGACTGAAACAGAACACTTGAAGTGGAGTTCCAAGAAGTAAGGTTCCCAGAAGCCAGATAATGAAGAGTTCTGAACAACTGACTAAGAAATTTATAGACACTAAGTGTCAGTGAAGGTTTTTTTCAAGTAGAAGAATGATATGAGGTGTTTGTAGGGAATTTAAGCAACGTTTCTCGATAACACATTGTTAGATATAATTACATTTGTTAATTATTTTCAAATAATGTTATTCAGGAACCTATGCATCCCACCTGAAGTTTGTTTTAGAAAAGAAATGGATATATACTATTTTTGAGAATAAAAACCTTTCCTTGGAAATTTAAAAATGTATTTGGTGTAATGAGTGAGTCCTGAGCAGTAGTAGTAGTTTTTATGAGGGAATCTTGGGACACATAACTGATGTGCTAAAACAATTATAGATAATTGAGCAAGATTCAATAAATAAAATCACTTCACCTAGACAGAATTTCAGTAACAGGGGAGGTAAAGGGAATATCTTTATAAGCAGACTAATTAGCAGCTTCAAACTATAATTTGCTTAAAGGGAATATCACAACAAGATCCCTGGGAAATAATATGACAGATCAGAACCACTAACCCTTTAACAGAATTTGCCATAAGTAATGATAAATATTTGTTCATAGGGGAAAAATATAAATCAAATATAAACAAGTCAAGTCCAGATGCTTAATGTGACCAAAGAACTAAAATAGAAAACTAATTGACTTATGAAATAGCTTCTTAATATTTACTTTATGTGTTGCTCACTTCTTAAAAAGGCAATTTGTGTCCTACTTTCCATTTTCAGTTCAAAGAGATGGCACAGAATAGTGAAACCCACAAACAATCATAGCCATATATCTTTATTAAACCCATTGCTTACAGCCACATTCAGGCATTTTTTGCAAGTCACAATCACAGAGTGGGGGCAGGGAACATAGAAAAGATGGTCAAGTATAAATAGGAATATCAGATGTTACTGTATGAGATAAATAAGAGTCAAATGTATAGAACAGGAATATATAGTATAGCATGGTGGTTGCAAGTATAGACCTGGAACTAGACTGCTAGATTTAAATCTTAGTTCTAACACATACTAGCTGTATGAACTTCAGTAAGTCATACAGCATCTCACTGTTTCAGTTGCCACATCCGTAAAAATGGGAATGGTATTTGAACTTTACTTACTAAAGTTAAAAAATAATTCAGTAGGTTGAGAGAGATAGGTAGTTCCAGAGAGGCTATGAAACCCAGATCATGTGCCCAAAAGAAAGAAAGATGCATTTTGAGGTGCTTGGCTGGCTCAGTGGGTTAAGGTTACACATTCAATGCTAGGTTTCTCCTCAAGATGTCATCTCACTGTTAGGGAGTTCAAGCCTATCTTGGGCTCACTCCCTCCCTCCCCCCAACAGCATGCATGCATGCTCTTTCTCTCTCAAAATAAACCTTAAACCTAAGAAAGAAAAAGAAAGAAAGATGCGCTTTGATTGAGGGATGTCGTTTTTCATCTTCTTAACCATTTGCTCTGTCAAAAAGTGAGGTTCTGGGAAAATCATATAGATAGAAGGATATATACATGCTTACATACATAAAAATCTTTCATTCAGTTCTTTTTAAAAAGGTTCATGAATTTAATTCTTTCTTCTGAAATAGTCACTGTAAACTTATACTTTGAGCATTTGTGGCTTCATTTTTTATTTCATTTTAATCTACTTATTATAACTGATCATGTAAATTGGCAACATTTCGATCACACATTTGTACCAACATAAATTTTCTAGAATGTGATGATCTTACAGATATTTCTGTATTTAAATGAGTAGCCTGAATATATAGATTTGCAGTGTCCTGTAGAACACTCTGCAATGGTGGAAATGTTCTATATTTGTGTTATCCAATATAGCAGCCACTAGCTACATATGGCTGTAGAACAGTTAAAATGTGGCTAGTGTGACTGAAGAATGGAATATTTAATTTTATTTGATTTTGATTAATTTAGAAATAAATGAAAATAGTCACATGCTACCCTATTAAAAGTGCAGCTTTAGAAGAAACATTAGGTAAGAAGCAAATGGCAAACAAGCTTTAATGTTCAGTGTCCCTACATTTTAGAAGAAAAAAAAAAACAACCACAAACTAAAAACATTCCATCTCAAAAATCAAAGACTCTAAGAGCATGGGAACTTCCAAATTACTCTTTCTAAAGAATACTTTTGTCAGTAAACATCATAAATATATCCCTGCTATTCCAGTCTTTTGATCATATACCACGAGTTTTAGAAAATTGTTTTAATGCTTTTCCTCCTTAGTCTTTCTTAGCTAGTAGAACCGTAATAAGCCTTTCAAGCATACGTCTTTACCCAATCTTTCCAGTGTCAAAAGAGCTCTTATTTTATAGGCTATTTTTAATCTATTATTTTATTTTGTCTGTGGGGCTAAGGGTTTTGTTGGCTATATTTTTATAAATCGATGATACAATTGGAAAGAATTATTGAGTGCTCTATTGCCAGATGGTGTGCTGGACATCACCACATGATATCTTATTCAATACTCACTAAAACCCTGAAGAAAGGTATTATTGTTCCCACTTTACCCATAAGGACACTGAGGTCCTGAGAGGTCAAGTAATTTATTCTAGGTTCTAGGCTGTGTGTCAGCCACTATGCTGTGTGTTTTCCACCATTTATTATTGAATTTGACTGTAGCAACTATCCTTTGAGTTAGGTATTATTGTCCCATTTTACAGATTAAGCAACTGATCCCCATAGCTAGCATGTCCCTGAACCAAGAATTAAACCTAAGACATTTAAAACATAAGCTTACATTCTTAGCCACTACACTAGACTGTTTCATAGTTTTGTTCTGCTAAAGTCTACCTCACCACTGCCCATTTATTATTTGCAACTCTCTATAATATTTATGGGCATTTTCTCCACAGTGTTTTTTTGTGACTCATAGTTTTACTCTGAAAAATATGTACCTCTTCAGCCAACACCTATTGGCTTTCATTTTTCTTATTGATAACTCTTATCAAAGAGTTCAAGACTTTGATGTAGTAGATACAGGAGAGAAGGCAAAATTGCTGGATATATGACAATTAGGTAATAGAGACTACATTCATAGTATAGGACTTTGTTTGCTAAATAGTTGAAATGAACATGGAACTCTCATGCTATCTAATTTGAACTTTACAACTTTTAAAAACTAATAAATAATATAATGTTACAAGAAGGAGTCTTAAAATGACTGTGAAAATTCCTGAAAGTAATAATAGTGACTTAGGAACAGTTTAAGACTAACAGTTTCAAAAGAGGCAATATCATTAAAAACTACCTGACATTTATCCTGGCAGAATTTGCCAAGGCAAACTACCATTTGAATAAATTCTTTCAATAGGGAAAAAGATGTTTTGTTAAAACCTTTCAAAGCCAGTAACATGGTTAAATGCCTGCCTTATGTTATTGTTGAAAGTTGTTCTGAACTTTGTACAGGAAGAAACATAAATTCTAATGATCTTTCTTTAGATGCAGCAAATACTTCGTGAGTATTAAATCTGTAATTCTGTTCTCATGTAAAGAAAACAATAGAATGAATTAGAATGTACTACTAATAGGACTTTTCCCCCTCATTCCTTTCCTCCAAAGGAAATCACTCATTTAAGAGATTTTTTCTCTTCTTTTCCTAAAGGAACCTAGGAGAAAAAATAGAGTGTACAGTCTCTTTACACATGCTTTTTGTCTTTAAAAACTAGAAGTATATTTATGCTCCACTGGAAATCAGAAAAAGATGCTATTACCGTAGCTGCCAGTGTAAAAGAAAAAAGTTAGCTCAAAAATACTTGTTTACAAAGGTTTTTACTTTTAAATGGGTTTTAACAAACAAAAAGCAGAATCAGACCTATAAATACAGAGAACAAACTGATGGTTGCCAGAAGGAGGGGTGTGAAAGTATGGGTGAAATAGGTGAAGGAGAGTGGCAGATACAGGCTTCCAGTATGGAATGAATAAGCCAAAGGAATAAACAGCACTTGGGTGGCTCCGACGGTCCTTGGGTGGCTCCGACGGTTAAGTGTCAAGGGTCTAACTCTTGATTTTAGCTCAGGTCATGATCTAACAGTTCCTGGATTCAAGCTCCCCTGTGGAGCCTGCCTGGGATTTCTCTCTCTCCCTCATTCTCTGCTCCACCCCCCAATCACATTTTTTCTCTCTTTCTCTCTGATAATAAAAAAAAATAATAAAAAGACACAGCATAAGAACTATAGTTAATGATATTGTAATTATATTGTATAGGAACAGATGGCAGCTATACTTGTGGAGAGCATAGCATAATGTATAAAGAAGTTGAATCATTATGCAGTACACCTGAAACTAATGTAACATTGTGTATCAGCTATAGTAAAAAAAATAATAAAAATAAATGGGATTTAAAGGCATGAAAAATCTCCCAGTTATTTTACCATGAATTGTCAAGAAAAGAAATTTGGATCATAGTGGTTACAGGACCAGTTCACCTCCTTTCCCCTTTCCATGGCCCCTCCCCCACCTTGCCATATACACACACAAGGACAGCTTGTGAGTGTCGTGGCTTGAAAACAGGCCCAGCAATTCATCAAACTTTTCTTAAATAAGAGACAATTGGCATGGGAATTTTTACCCTTCAATTAGTTGCACTCACAATTTCTATAGCTTTATTTAATTGCAGGCAAAACAGGGCTGACCAAAGCTGAAAACATGGGCCTCTTTATCCTATGACCTCATTCCATTTTCAAACAACCTACTTCCCTGAACAATCATTCACTTTATTGACCTCACCCTTGAACAACAATGTATCAAAGCAACACACCCCTCCCACAGACTAGGAAATTTTTCTGATAGTGTGCAGAAATCCTGGCACAGTAAGGGAGCTATCCACAATCTTTGTAACTAAAGAAAAGGGGAAAATATCACGTAAACAAAGACAAGCCCAAGGTGAATAATTATTGATAGCAGAGGTTACGAATAACACACACAAAAATACGTTCTCTCTGGGAAGCTCTCTAGAGTTAAATTTGGCATCCACTTTTAAATTCAAAAGAATGGTAACCCATGCAACATACACATTAAGACTTGGTCCCTTCTTTCACCAAAACTTATTTTATTCAATAAAATGTTGATGGCCAAAGCACAAAATAATATTTAAAAATGAAATATAGACATATGGAACACTTACAGACCACATCCTATACAACTATCCTCAACATGGACTCTCTCTAGGATCAGCAAATGGTATTTTTCTGAATAATTACTGTGTTTCCTATATAATAGGCATTTATAAATATCCAACTCAATTAATGACTGGTGTTAAACAATATTTTATTTGGGGGGAGCCTGGGTGCCTCAGTCGGTTAAGCATCTAACTTTGGCTCAGATCAGGATTGCGCTGTTCAAGAGTTTGAGCCCTGCGTTGTTGGGCTCAGTGCCAACAGCTCAGAGCTTGGAGCTTGTTTTGGATTCTGTGCCTCCCTCTCTGCCCCTCCCCTGCTCTTACTCTGTCTCTCTCTCTCTCAAAAATAAATAAAACATTAAAAATTTAAAAGAAAATTTTTTATTTTGATCCAATTCCCTTTCACACAACAGAGCTCCTTTGCATACCTGGAAAATATCTTAAACTTCATGAAAAGCTAATTAGTGGGTAAGAAATATATATATTCAGTAATTTTACATCAATGGTATTCATTAAGACAGTATTTCAGTTTGAGTTAATGATAGTAGGTTAATATTGAAGCCTTTTAAAAGGTTGCATTGTAAACTGTTTTCTTTTGCTTTGTGTAGTTTCTAGAACTCCATTTATTTATAAAACTGCATTCAGTTTGAAAATGCATCTGTGCCCTTTATTACCCATGTGTTCGAATATACCTATCCATTTGTATAAATCTGGTAATTTTAATTTTAGCATTAATTTAGGTAATTTCACCAGTAACTGTTTCTACTTTCAATTTTCTTTGTTCTATCAATCAGATAGAACAATAACTGAGAGAATAATGAAATATATCTATTAATTATAGACAAGAAACAGGGCAACATTATATCCGGAGAAATTTAAAATGTTTATATTCATAAACACCATCTTAGTGCACAAGAAGGCAATATAAGAAAACAATATACTAAAAAGCCAGAAACAGAAAATACTAAAGTGCGACAAAAAGCATTTGGTTAAATTGAAAATCTCTACTACATAAGCTAAAATTAAGATGCAGGAAACAAAGAAGAGGGACAGCAATTTCAGTTTCTGAAAGGGAACATATTTTACTACTGGCAAGTATATTTTATTTATCTATCTATTTATTTATTTATTTATAAAAGATGTGTATTTATTTATTTTGAGAAAGAGAGAGAGAGAGAGAGAGAGAGAGAGAGAGAGAGAGAGAGAATGTGAGCAAGGTAGTGAAAGAGAGAGAGGAAGGGAGAGAATCCCGAGCAGGCTCCGAGCTGTCAGTGCAGAGCCTGATGGGGGGCTCAATCCCAGGAACCATGAGATCATGAGCTAAGCCCAAATCAAGAGTCTGACACTTAACCAACTTGCCACCCAGGAACCCCTATTTATTACATTTATTTTATAGTAGGCTCCAACTCATCATGGAGCTTAAGCTCACAACCTTAAGATTAAGAGTCACATGGTCTACTGACTGAGACAGCTATTCACCACAATTATTTTTAAATCTTATGACTTATCTTAATGTCATCCATAACACTAAAATGTTAAAGACAATTAAAGTAAAGGTTTAACTAAATTTATGATAAGCGACAATTGATTATAATGCACAGTCCTAGCTGCCAGGACAACAAACTCAGAATAGTTGCTACATACCAACTCAAAATGTCTCTAAAATATGGCATATTAAAGAGAGACTGTATTAAAACATTAAACAAACAAAAAAGCATTTTGAGTAATATGTGCTCTTTGTGCTTGGCATGGTATATAATAAAGCTTCTGCCACATCTTACCCATTGCATTACCAAGAGGGTAATCTCAGATAAAATGTAAGTTCTGCTTTACACAATGACATCCTGTTAAGAAACAGGGAGAAAGAAAAATAAAATAGAAGAATTTCTTCGCCACATTGTTTGCGACAGCTATCTAATAGCATTCTTTCCAAATTATCTTTTAGTGAATTTGTGAATGCCCTTTGATTTCTAACTCAATTTGAAATTTTATAGTCAAATTTTCTTCTTGTTTCACTAAGGGATTGAAACTTCTTAGTTTTGTCCTTTACTACATATATAGAATATCACCTACCTCATCCTCACACAGTCCTTAACTTTTTCTTTCCAGTTATACACAACTTAAGAATCCACAACATTCTCCATTACAATCTCTTATCCAAGTTTTTGTGGCAATATTTTCTTTCCCTAAGATTCTTTATAAATTTGTCTATGGGAAACTATGTTTCAGGATGGCGATAGTCTTATAAAGATCGCTTTAGCAACTGTCAGGTAGAAAGAAGTATCATACAAATGCTTGATCAACTTGGTCCTGGGTTTTTAAAAAGGACAGTTGAACAAAGGAGTATACAATAAACTGATCCTAAAACTTGTTTTGTCGTCAATATTTATAATTTATTAAATTTCTGCTCTTAATTTTTATCTATCTTTCCTTTATTAGCAAGTTGACAAGAAAAAGGATTAATGTTTTTAAATAACTATGACAGGGTGATTAGCATTTCTATGATAATAGTAACTTGCTTTTGCATTGTTTTGAGGCTACTAAGGAACGTAGATGATACCCACTTTGTTATTCACTAACATCCTAATACTAAATATTAGAATATACATTTGCATTATTGTTATCAGTTATGCAAAGTAGTATATTTTATACTTATATTTTTCTTCCTTCGACTTCAATACAGGTGGAGTTTTTTTCAACTAGGAAATTACTAACAGTAATTCCTGGATTTTTTTCTTCATAATTTTCCCCTCAAATTAAGCTAGGCACGAAATATCAGTAAAATTGTGGTCTTTGTAGTTGTTGTGTTATCTAAGTCTTTAAAAATTATTTTAAAAATAGTTTTATTATATACTTTAGAAATTTTGCTTCATATCCTACTTTACATTGTGGTTTTTGGGAAAATAAGACATATTGCAGATTTATAAAGTAATTCAACATCAAATAATATCATCCCAATGGTTGTTTTTTAAACTTTTTATAGTGTAAATTTTATATTGAAAACATAATTTTAATTTAGACAGATGTTTCCAGAAAGCTTAAAGTCATACAAATTTAATGTAAAGGGATTCAAAGAATGAGAACAAACATACAGCTGTTAATTTTATATAGTCTTGCAATGTGATGCATTGTCAAAATTATTAGCACAGATACTAATGCTAAAAATAACCCCTTTAAAAGCATATTTATTTCATCATAAAGAATATTAACTGAGGGGAGTCTGGGGGGGAGTGGGTGATGGGCACTGAGCAGGACACAGGTTGGGAGGAGCACTGGGTGTTGTATTGAAACCGATATGACAGTAAAAAGTTAAAAAAAAAAAGTGTGTCTTAAAGTTCTGCCTTGTTTACATCTTGCCTTCCTCAGTCCCATATCCACACTTCCAATCCTCTTTTACCAATGTTCATAAATTATTCACCTTGGCTATACCAGAACCAGTGTTTCGTTTTTAGAAGATTAAACACATACAACAATTTGAACAGATATCTGTGGATACCACTTATCCTGGAGCATACTTCTTTGCTGAACACAAATAATTGCTCATCACTCCATATAAACCATTGTCTCTGTACTACCATATTTGATATAAAAATCTATTTCTGAAATAAAGTGAATCAGTGGGAACTTACTCTATAAAAATTATTGTAATCAAGTTGAGGATTGCTTTGTGGTCAGGGCAAAGGAATACCTTGAATCAGATATTACAATAAAATCCAACATAAAATGAGTCATCCTATGCTCTAGTTAGATTATAAAACTCACTGGAGCTGTTAAACAACCACAAGAACTATGAAATGAAAGAACAGCAAGAGATGGAATTTAGGTGACTGTACATTGCATATATAGCTGCAATCCACCAAGAGATAACATCTTGTTGAACAGAGGCAGAGAAGCAGAAAGAAAAGAAATGAGGTTCAAGATATCCCATCTTTATGAATCTGGCATAACTATCATTGTGGTACCTGAGAATGGTTGCTCCAAACCAAATTTTGGTAGGAGGAGGCAGTTTTGAGAGGGGACAGCACTTCCTGTGAGTTGATGGGGTCCAAGGCCTGAACCACCTTGTTCATGGGCCCACTGTAGGTTCTCACTCTCTCATACACTACATTTTTTTCTGGAGGGTGCTGGGTTTGGCTTGACTGATGGTAGCAGTGGTAATGCTGGGTCTGGCACTGCGGCACCTCTGGAGGCTGCTGAGTCCCACAGCTGCTGCTGTTCATCTCATTCCAATAGCTTGAGCTCATGATGTTCTCAGTGGTCAGCAAGGCACTCTTCAGTCTCCCTACAGAACAAACAGAGAGAAAGAGAGAGAGAGCTAATGAATAAGGCTTGGAAGGAAGGCAAGTAGACACACGTAGAAGTCATTTATCAACCACCTCTGCATATAATGGTGCCAGGGAGAGGTTAGAGTTACCTGAGCAGCAGCAGAAGCAGGTCTGGCAGCTTCGGAGGAGGCAGCAGTTATTTGATTGTAAATGAAAAGTTGAGCCACCCTATGAGATTGCTCCAGGAAATGGTACTGACACACCCCTAAGGGGTGGATTCACCTGGCAGGTCTGCCAGGAGAGGCCTTGCTTTGCTACATAGATTCAAGGCTGAATTTGAGTAGGTAGGAGCGTCTGGAAAGAACAGAAATGTGGAATTTTAGGGATGAAGACAGAGCTTCCATGCCCACAGGCTTGGAAATTCTTTTAACTATAAATAGACAGACGAAGACACGCTTATACCTAAACTTACTAGAGAAAAAAGTCACAAACATCACATGAAAGTGACTTTCCCATGATTCTTAAGCTTAGCAAAAAGAATTACAATCATGGGTATTATCATTCCAGAGTCCTAGACCAAAATATAAGGTATTAGCCTCAGCCTAAGGACACCCTAACTTTCACAGATAAATTTACATTCTTTGCAAAACCCAGCTGGTAATTGCAGTTAAGGGAGATTGCTTTAGGGTCTACTTCTGGCAAATCTAATTTATGGACCCGTGCATCTTGCACTAGGGCTAGTATAACTTTGTAGTGTACATGGAAGTAGATTTGTCTAAATGATTGAATTGCTGTCTATAAATGGGAGACTGGTCAAGAAAGTTGTTACCATTCCACAAATACTTTGCATTTCAGAACTTGTTTTTATTTTTGCATTTTTACAAAAGAATGTATCTTGATTTTAAGTGCGCCGTAAGAAACACTGACATTGATTTATTTTTTAATATCTAGTTGTTAAGGGAGCTGCAAGTCCTGAGAGGTGCCTTGCTTTATGTAATGAGATTTAAACATGTGCAGTACTTATATTTATTACTACTTTAAATTAGAGATCATAATGCTTACTTACCCACCGAATTTTGCCTTGCAGGATACTTCGGCATCCCTGAACTCTAGAATACTCACCACGTGTATCTTCAGAAAAGGGGTGTCTTCCCAGGGTGTATATACACCATAGAACCTAGCATACCATCACCATCCTAGAGGGGAGGAGAATATTATTGAGCTGGCTAGCCAAGCTTTTATTTGTTAAGTGAACAAAAAATTATGATTTACTGGCCGCTTACTATGTGTGAGGAGATTTATATGGATTATCTGTCATCCTCACAACTTTATGATGGTGTATAGGTGAGGAACTGAGGCACAGACATAAAGAGGCACAGATATTTCCCAAAGTTAAACAACTAGTAAATGGTGGGTGTGGAATTTTAACTTAGGGCAACTCATTTTAGAGGCTAAGCTCTTATTTACTGTATTATTCTGCTAGATAAATTTTAAAGTTTTGCTCTGCATCTGGCCATCTAATAAATCTTCTAGGTGGAAAAATAAAAAAAAACAGTTTTTAACTGCTGGTTTGTAGGTGACTTTAAAAGGAATCTTTGGATTTTTATGGGGGAGAGGTGTGCAAAATGCTGACAATCAATCTTAAAAACTCTTTACAATAACTTATTGTATATTTTCATTGCGTGCTGTGTGCTTCAAATCTAATCCTTGTTCATTTTAATTCTATTTCTCAAGAATCAACTAAAACTTATTTATTTATTTATTTATTTTAATTTTTATACTTGAGAGGGAGAGAGAGACAAAGAGAGAGAGAGAGACAGACAGACAGACAGAGAGTGAGCCAGGAAGGGGCAGAGAGAGACAGAGGCAGAATCTGAAGCAAGCTCCAAGCTCTGAGTTGTCAACACAGAGCCTGATGCAGGGCTTGAACTCACGAACTGAGAGAACACGACCTGAGCCGAAGTCAGACGATTAGCCGACTAAGCTACCAAGGCGCCCCAAGAGTCAGTGAAAATTTAATTAGAAATATGTGATATGACACACAGCCTGGAAAAATATCAGTTTGCTAACTTGTTAATATCGTTAGCAGTGTCATTTTGGATAAGCTTTGTGTGTGAACAGGGAATAGGTAAGTGAGGTCATCCAAGCAGCTTTGATTGTTGAACTCTGGATTTAAAATATACACAAGCACATATACATAGTACTATTAATATCTTCACCCAAGAGGTGGCCTAGTAAATAAAGGAGATAAAGAATAAAAATTCCTTCATCCATACCTGTCCTCCTTTTGAAGCAGCCACCTTTATGCAGTTGGGCAAAAATTAATGTGTTAATTCCTTCACCCTCATGCATTATTTTTCCCCATCCCTGAGCATGAAGGAAAGAAAGAACTTGAAGCTCAAGGGTAGTATATAAGAAATGAGATTAGGCACTATCTGGCAGACAAACCACATCTGACTATGAAATAGATGTTGACCACCCTGGTTCACCTCAGAGAGGTTTATCAATATTCTAACCAAAGTTTCTGCTCCTTTTCTGAAAACTTATTCATGCCTTTGGTGATCTTAATCTCCAGTTGTTTTATTTCTCTTTTATGCAGAAGACATAAATGACTATTTTTATTAATAAATACATATAAATATTTTTGACTGTTTAATAATGGCATTTGGCTTGTTTTCTAGTTGAAAGTCTAAGGGATTGACATGGAATTCTGCAAGCTTCATGATTATGCTGCCCTTCTAATATTGATGGATAGAATAATAGTAAGAGTTGATTCTTTATTCTCAGCTCCAGAGTTGTTCAAAGAATCTTTAATTATATTTCTGGCAGTTATTTCATTTTACTCAGTAATATAGACATTTTATGTTTAGTACTGAAAAAGACTCATTTAAATGATAGATTTGATTTCCTTTACAACTGATATCTCTTTAGAAACTATTTCAGTTTTAACAGTTTAAAAAAATCTTTATTGTTCCTGATTATAAAAATAATTATTTAAAAATTCAATTAAAGAAATGAGTAAGTAGAAAATGAAACTCCCATATTGACAGTGAGAATAAGAAATTGGTTAAAAATCAGGAATATTTGCTGCATACATTATTGGTAGTTAAAAAATAATTTATTTGCATTTTTACTGAGATATTTTAAAGATCATCTCAAAAAGTGTTGATTTTATCTACCTCATAAAATTGTTTTTAGAATCAAATGAGAAAGTGTCTGCCAATTACAATCCATCATCCATGGATAAGCTTTTAAATATATTACTCAAAGATGATGTGTGTGATTTTTGTAAAATATTAGGGTTTGAAAAGCAAATGTTAATGTCATAGGAAGCTATAGGCCTGGTTTTTGAAAAGCTTAGTACCTAAAACCATTGAGGTAAAATAGATCAGTAATTAATTTACCAAAATGGATATACAGAACTATCTTAGAATATTAAACAATATAAGTAATTATAAATTTAACACCAAATGAATTCAACAGCATCAGCGGTAGAGTTTTAATATGTGTAACTAAACCTGTACTCCACCTCTTGTTTTATGGGCATGAAGCTCAGATCTATCTCCAGCCTTGGCCCACTGTTGAGGCTCATGGTGTAATGGCAAAGGATAGAGTCAAAGTGACGTTACTCAAGTCTTTTTACTTCTGCCTTTTTGTGATCAAGTAGAAGTGTGTTTTTATGGAAAGGGTCAATAGTATTAGTCAGAGAGAGCTGAAGCCCAAGGTAGTGAGATGATTGTATGAAAGCACCTATGTTTACTAAGTGGGTCCACGTCACTTGATCTAGCAGAACTTCATTCCAGCCTTCTGAAATAACTTAAAGTTGAGCTTGCTTAACTGCTGTTGGGAAACTTTAGACTAGGAAATGTTTCAGGATATCAGATATGAAAAAAAGATTGTCTTGATTAAATAAAAATGAATGGTGAAATTTACAAACTAAACAGTTTAGTCTGACATCAATTCAGCCAATGTATTTCTGATGATACACATACTTAAAATAGAGATAAGAGATCTTCGAAAGACCTTTGATTATCCCCTATCCTGGTTTCTGAATCTCATTCCTTAAGTAAATTTTAACTGTGGCATGAATTTGCTCATAACAAACTAATTTCAATGTTCCACACTAGAGAAAACTAGACCTCAATTCTAGACAGAGTAAATAACTCCTCAGTATGATTTTAATGCAGTTGAACAGGGAGCAAGCTTCTATGGTTCTGGCAATCCCCCAGGGATAGCTGAACTTTCCTATAAAAAAGATTATGTTAAAACAGATTTTTAAAAAATGTGTCTTATGGCACAAAAACAGACACATAGACCAATGAAATAGAATAGAAAACTCAGAAATAGACCCACAAGCATATGCCCAACTAAACTTTGACAAAGCAGGAAAGAGAATCCAATGAAAAAAAGACAGCCTCTTTAACAAATGGTGCTGGGAAAACTGGACAGCAACATGCAGAAAAATGAAACTAGACCACTTCCTTACACCACTCACAAAAATCAACTCTAAGTGGATGAAAGACCTGAATGTGAGACAGGAAACCATCAAAATCCTAGAGGAGAAAGCAGGAAAATACCTCTTTGACCTGAGCTGCACCAATATCTTACTCAACACATCTCCAAAGGCAAGAGAATTAAAAGCAAAAATGAACTATTAGGACCTCATCAAGATAAAAAGCTTCTGCACTGCAAAGGAAACAGCCAACAAAACTAACAGGCAACCAATGGATGGGAAATGATAATTGCAAATGACATATCAGGTAAAGGAATAACTTATCAAATTCCACACCCCAAAAAATGAATAATCCAGTGAAGAAATGGGAGGAAGATATGAAGAGACACCTCTCCGAAGAAGACATCCAGATGGTCAACAGACACATGAAATGATGCTCAATGTCACTCATCATCAGGGAAATAAAAATCAAAACCACACTGAGATACCACCTCACACCAGTCAGAGTGGCTAAAATGAACAAATCAGGAAACTATAGATGCTGGCGAGGATGTGGAGAAACAGGCACCCTCCTACACTGTTGGTGGGAATGCAAACTGGTGAGCCACTCTAGAGAACTGTGTGGAGGTTCCTCAAAAAAAAATGCAAATAAAACTACTCTATGACAGAGCAATAGCACTGCTAGGAATCTACCCAAGAGACACAGGAGTGCTGATGCATAGGGGCACGTGTACCCAGATGTTTATAGCAGCACTTTCGACAATAGCCAAATCATGGAAAGAGACTAAGTGTCCATCAACTGATGAATGGATAAAGAAGAAGTGGTATACATATAAACGGAATACTACTTGGCAATGAGAAAGAATGAAATCTGGCCATGTGTGGCAACATGGATGAAACCGGAGGGTATTATGCTGAGTGAAATAAGTCAGTCAGAGAAAGGCAAATACCATATGTTTCCACGCATAGCTGGACTTTGCGAGACTTAACAGAAAACAAGGGGGGGGAGGGGAAGAGGGGAAAGAAAAAAGACAGAGGGAGGGAGACAAAACATAAGAGACTCTTAAATACTAAGAACAAACCGAGGGTTAAGGGGGGGTATGGGAGGGGGGAGAGTGGGTGACAGGCAATGAGCAGGGCGCAGGTTGGTATGAGCACTGGGTTTTGTATGGAAACCAATTTGACAATAGAAAATTAAAAAAAAAACTTAAAAAATAAAAATGTCTTAAATTACACCAGTCTATTGAGATTTATACCTAGAATGGAGAAGTGTTTTGTATCCAAATGAGTTTAAGAAATACATGGTTAACTATACTTTGAGAAATAGCCTTATTGACAAAATTATAGCTTTTCATAAGGTAATATACACTATGATATTCTGAATGGGTAATGTGATGTGTAGAGTTTTCAAGTCGGTTGAGCGTCCAACTTTGGCTCAGGTCATGATCTCACGGTCTGTGAGTTCGAGCTCAGCGTCGGGCTCTGTGCTGACGGCTCGGAGCCTGGAGCCTGCTTCGGATTCTGTGTCTCCCTCTCTCTCTGCCCCTCCCCCACTCATGCTCTGTCTCTCTCTGTCTCAAGAATAAATAAACATTTAAAAAAATACACTTAATAGGGGGTGACTGAGTGACTCAGTAGGTTAAGCATCTGACTTCAACTCCTGTCATAACCTCATGGTTCATGACTTCAAGATCCACCTCAGGCTCTCTGCTGTCAGCACAGAGTCCTCATCAGATCCTCTGTCCTTCTCTCTCTCTGCCCTTCCCCACTCATTCTCTCTCAAAATAAATAAATAAAAACTTTAAAAAATACACTTGATAAAGTAGATACCAGACTAGATAAAGCACAGGAATAAATTAATGACCTGGAAAATAGACAAATGGAAAATAACCAAGCTGATAAAAGGAGAGGAAAAGAAATTATGAAATTTGAGAACAGCCTTAGGTAAAACAGTGATGCCATCAAACATAATAACATTTGCATTATAAGGATCTCAGCAGAAGAAGAGAGAAGGAAGGGAGAAGAAAATTTGTTTGAAGAAATATTAACTTAGAACTTCCCTAATCTGGGGAAGGAAATAGATATCTAGATCCAGAAGACATAGATATCACCCCTCAAATTCAACCCAAGGAGGTCCATGCCAAGTACATAGTAATTAAAATGGAATGAAGTAGCGACAAAGAAAAAAAAAACTTAAATCAGAAAGAGAAAAGAAGATAGTTGTGTACACGGGAAACACCATAAAGCTAACAGTGAATTTTTCAGAAGGAATTTTGCAGGCTAGAAAGGTAAACCATATTTTCAAAGTGCTGAAAGGGAAAAATCTGCAGCCAAGAATATTCTATCCAGCAAACGTCTCATGACAGAATAGGAGAGATAAAGGGTTTCTTAGACAAAAAACAACTAAGGGAGCATGTGACCACTAAAGTTGTACAAGAAATATGAAAGAGGATTCTTTGAGTGGAAACGAAAGACCATAAGTGAGGGTATGAAAAGTAAAAGCAAAAGTAAAAACAAAAACACAAAAGCAGTAAAAATAAATATTTCTGTAAAAATCAAAGGATTTATAAAATAAAAAGATGAAAAAAATGACACCATACACCTAAAATTTGGGGCGGGATGAGAGGAGTAAAGATTGTGCTTAAACTTAACTGACGACTTAATAAAGACTGCTATATGCAGAAGATGCTATATAAAAACCGAATGGTAACCACAAATCAAAAACTTGTAATATGGGGAGCCTTGGTGGCTCAGTCGTTTGAGTGACCGGCTTTGGCTCAGGTCATGATCTCATGGTTCATGGGTTCGAGCCCTGTGCTGACAGCTCAGAGCCTGGAGCCTGCTTCAGATTATGTGCTTCCTTCTCTTTCTGCTCCTCCCCTGATTGTGCGCGCTCTCTCTCTCTCTCTCTCTCTCAAAAATAAACATTAAAGAATTTAGAAAGGACAAGGTGTCCTTACATTAAAAAATAAACTTGTAATAGATATGCAGAAAATAAAAAGAAAGGAATCCACATATATTGCTAAAGAAAGCCAACAATCCGTGAAAGAGATAAAAGTTGAGAGACTTAACAGAAAACCAGGGGGGAGGGGAAGAGGAGAAGGAAAAAAGACAGACAGAGGGAGGGAGACAAAACATAAGAGACTCTTAAATACTAAGAAATAACGGAGGGTTGAGGGGGGTATGGGATGGAGAAGAATGGGTGATGGGCGCTGAGCAGCACTGGATGTTGTATGGAAACCAAGTTGACAATAAATTATTTAAAAAATTTTAGGGGCGCCTGGGTGGCTCAGCTGGCTAAGTGTCTGACTTCGGCTCAGGTCATGATCTCACGGTTTGTGGGTTTGAGCCCCACATCGGGCTCTGTGCTCACAGCTCAGAACCTGGAGCCTGCTTCAGATTCTGTGTCTCCCTCTCTCTCTCTCTCCCTCTCCTGCTTATGCTCTATCTCTCTCTGTCTTTCAAATAAATGAATAAATGTTAAAAAAAAACTTTTAAAAAATTTTTTTAAAAATTTAAAAAAACAAAAAATAAATAAAATAAAGGAAATTAAAATTGTTGAATATAAAATAAAAATCTCTAGAAGCAATCAGGAAACAAGTAAAAGAATGACAATAAATACATATCTATCAATAATAACGTTAACTATAAATGGACTAAACACTTCAATCAAAACACGTGATGACAGTGAATAAGGAAAAAAGATCCACCTATATGCTGCTTATAGGAGACTCATTTCAGACTTAAAGACACTTGTAGATTGAAAGTGAAGAAATGGAAATATTTAGCATGCAAATGGATGTCAAAAGAAAGCTGGGATAGCAATACTTATATCAGACAAACTAAACTTTAAAACAAACACTTTAACCTGAGACAAAGAAAGATACTATATAATAATAAAGGAGACAAACCAAGAAGAGGATATAACAGTTGTAAATATTTCTGCACCCAAAATTGGAGCAACCAAATACATAAACAGAAAGAACTAATTAATAGTAATATAATCATAATAGGGAACATTAACATCCTATTTACAATGATTGACAGATCATCCAAACAGAAAATCAACAAGGAAATAGTGGTTTTTGAATGACACACTGGACCAGATGGACTTAATAGACATATTCAAACCTCTTCATCTCACAACAGGAGAATACACATTCTTTTCAAGTGTACGTGTAACATTCTCCAGAATAGATCACATATTAGGTCACAAAACAGGTCTCAGCAAATTTTTAAAAAATGAGATGATAACATGCAACTCTTCTGACAACAATATTATGAAATCAGAAATCAATCAGAAAAAAAATCTGGAAAGAGCACAAATACATGGAGGTTACATAGCATGATATTAAACAATGAATGGGTCAACCAAGAAATCAAAGAATAAATCAAAAAGTAAATAGAAATAAAATAGTCCAAAATTATTGGGATATAGCAAATGTGGTTCAGGAGGGAAATTTATAACAATACAGGCCTACATCAAGAATTAAGAAAAATATCAAATAAATAACCTAAGCTGACATCTAAAGGAGCTCAAAAAGGAACAACAAACAAAATCCAAAACCAAACAAAGGAAATAGGAATAAATAATAAAGATTAGAGCAGAAATAAATGATATAGAAACTAAAAAACCCAAAAAAAACAAAAACACAACAATAGAACAGGAAATGGGTTAGTTAAGATGGCACAGTAGCAGGGGGACCCTTTGCTCGCCTTGTCCCTCAAACACAGCTAGATAAATATCAAATAATTCTGAACATCCAAGAAATTGATTTAAAGACCCAAAGAACAAACTGTACACTTGGAGAAAAGCAACCATATTGTGAAAGGTAGGAGTTATGAAGAGTTGCTTTGGGGAATAAAAGAATTACAGGTGCTGTGGAAAGGAGGGAACTCTGGTCATGGAGCGAGGACAGAACGAAAGAGATTGAAAGAGAAATAGAGAAAGAAGCATGCAGGGAATTACACAAGAAAAACACTTGTCCAAAATTATTGACTGGAAAAAGGAGATGGACTAATTATCATGAGTTTTTACAAGCAGCAGAGCTCAAAGTCTGAAGTTTTAGAAGTCCACACCATTGCTAGGGTCTTGTCTGGTAGGCTTAGTGGTGCTCCTGTGGGGAAGGAGGACAGAAGCCCAGGAGCATACAGTGTGGCCTGAGGATCCCCTGGTTCATACTGAGAGAGACAGTTCTTGGAGGAGTTCTTGGAGTTCATTAGGGAGACGTGGCACTGTATTTCAGGGGACAAAAGAGACAGTGGTCACCATTGAGCAGCTCCGTTAAATAACATAGAAACAGAGTCACCTGCAGAAAAGCAGCTTACCTGGAAGCCAGCTTTTGGCTGCACTTTACCATAAACTCTGAGTCCCTACGTAGTTGTGTGACCACTTTTCTGGGACAAATTGGCAACAGTCACAGCAAGAAAGACCCTCCCCCAGAGGATCAGTGCAGGTCCACACTGTGCTGGGTCCCTAAAACATAGAGTTTTAAAACCCAACCATGGGTCTGAGATGAAACACAGGAACACTGTGCTTCCAGTCAGGCAAATAGCTTGGACACACACAGGGTGAAGGCAGGGTTCTGATGGAAGCGTGGGACACAAGATGGTTCGCTCTTTTGTGAGAACTTGCTGAACATTGGCATGGGTAAACTCCCCTCTCTGGTCATGAGAGAGAGAGGTGATGCCATCCTCCCTGACAATGTCAACTCCCTCTCCCCTGACAGACTTCAGTGAGCAACACAGTGACTCCAGTGGAGAATGCATCTGCTTACACCAAGCCTTGTCCCACCGCAACTTGCAGGTGTATCTTTACTGTGACAAGTTGGTCTGAGGACCAGCACAACAGGTCCCTTGCACAGGAGACCAGCACAAACCCCCTACACCCACCAAGTCTCCTGATCATAGAGTGCTGCAAAGCTTCAGCTCTAAGAGAAATAGAATTTAGTCTTTTCTAAACAGCAGATCAAAACACACCTAGTTAAAACTTGCAACACACTGAACAAGGTCCAAACATTCCCCATGAAGGCAAGGAGAAATTCTGCAGAGAACTGATCTAAGAGAAAGAACAGCCAAAACACAACAGTAAAGTACACAGAGCATACATTAAAAACAAAACAAAACAAAACCAAAACAAAACTTTCTGAAGCACCCGTCCCTGGATAGTATGTGAGCTCTTTTCAATATAACCATTACTCTCAGAAGCAGGAAACATTTAGGCTTTCCTAACACACAGAAGACGGAGATCTAGACAAAATGCCAAGATGAAAGAATACATCCCAAAAGGAAGAACAAGAAGAGGTCAGGGATCTAACCAAAACAAATGTAAGTAATACACCTGAACCAGAATTTAAAACAACAACCATAAAGATACTAGTTGGACTTGAGAAAAGCATAGAAGACACTAGGAAGTCCCCTGCTGCAGAGAAAAAAGAACTAAAAACTAATCAGGCTAAAATAAAAATACCGTAACTGAGATATAAAACCGACTGGAGGTACTGAGAAAAAGAATGGAAGAAACAGGGGAAAGAATCAGTGATATAGAAGACAAAATCATTGAAAATAATGAAGCTGAAAAGAAGAGGGAAAGGAAAATATTGTAACATGAATGTAGACTTAGGGAACTCAGTGACTCCATAAAATGTAATACCATTTGTATCATAGGAGTCCCAGAAAAAGAAGAGAGGGGAAGGTTTATTTGAGAAATTATATCTGAAAACTTTCCTATTCTGGGAAGGAGATAAAAACGAAGAGGCACAGAGAACTCCCATCAAAGTCAACAGAATCTGGTCAACACGAAGACATGGCATACTAAAATTTGCGGAATACACAGATATGGAAAGAATCCTGAAGCCAGCAAGGGGGAAAAAAAGTAATTAATCTACAAGGGAAGACGAATAAGTTTAGCATCAGATCTCCCCACAGAAACATGGAAGGACAGGGAGGAGTGGCATGATATATTCAACGTGCTGAATGGGAAAAATATGCAGCCAAGAATTTTTTATCTGGCAAGTCTGTAATTCGGTATAGACGGAGAGATAAACAACTTCCCAGACAAACAAAAACTAAAAGACTTTGTGACCACTAAACCAGCCCTGAAAGAATTATTAAAGGGGACCCTTTGAGTAGGAAAGAAAGAACAAAGGCCACAAAGAAGGGAAAGGAATAAATAAAATATCCAGAAACAACAACTTTATAGGTAATACAATGGCATTTAATTCATATCTATTAATAATCACTCTGAAGGTAAATGGACTAAACGCTCCAATCAAAAGAGTGTCAGAATGTATAAGAAACAAGACCCATCTATATGCTGCCTACAAGAGACTCATTTTAGACCTAAAGACACCTGTGAATTTAGAAAGAGGGATGGGGAATCACTTATCATACAAATGGACGTCAAAAAAAAACTAGAGTAACCATACTTATATTGGACAAATGAAATTTTAAACTAAAGACTGTAACAAGAGATGAAGAAGGGCACTATATCATAGTAAAGAGGTCTATCAAACAAGAAGATCTAACGATTGTAAATGTTTATGCCCCTAACTTAAACCACCCAAATATATAAATCAATTAATAACAAACATAAGCTCATTGATAATAATACAATAAATGTAAGGAACTTTAACCCAACTTACAACAATGGACAGATCAGCTAAGCAGAAAATCAAGGAAACAAGGATCTTGAATGACACACTGGACTAGATGGACTTAACAGATATATGCAGAAAATTTCATCCTAATGCAGCAGAATACACATTATTTTCGAGTGTGCGTGGAACATTATCCAGAATAGATCACATGTTGGGTCACAAATCAAGTCTCAACAAGTACACAAAGATTGAGATAAATGCCATGCATACTTTTAGACCACAAGACTTTGAAACCTGAATCAACCACAAGAAAAAAATTCAAGAAGATCACAAATACATGGATTTAAAGAACAAGTTACTAAAGAATTAGTGAGTTAACTTGGAAATTAAGGAATAAATTAAAAAATACACGTAAGCAAATGAAGATGAAAACACGACAGTCCTGAACCTTTGGGATACAGTAAAGCCGGTGATAAGAAGGAGGCATATAGGATTATAGGACTACCTGAAGAGACAGGAAAAGTCTCAAATCTTATACCTAAATGAGCTACAAAAGAAATAGCAAATACAGCCTAAAACCAGCAGAAGGGAAATAATAAGATTAGAGAAATAAATGATATAGAAGTAAAAAACAAACTAGGACAGATTAACAAAACTAAGAGCTTGTTCTTCAAAATAATTAATAAAATTAATAAAAACCTAGCCAGACTTATCACAAAGAAAAAGAAAAAAACTCAAATACAAAAAATCATGAATGAAAGGAGAGGTCACAACCTACACCACACAAATACAATTATAAGAGATTTATAAAATTAAATGCAACAAATGGGGCAATACGGAAGAAATGGATAAATCCCTAGAAATATACAAACTACCAAAACGGAAACAGGAAAAAATAGAAAAGTTGAACAGACCCATAACCAACAAAGAAATTGAATAGGTAATCAAAAGTATCCCAACAAACAAAAGTCCAGGGCCAGATAGCTTCCCAAGGGAATTCTATCAGACATTTCAAGAAAAATTAATGACTATTCTTCTCAAACTTATCCAAAAAATAGAGAGGGAAAGAAAACTTTCACTCATTGTACAAGGTAAATATTACAGTGATTCCAAAACCAGACAAAGACCCTACTTTAGGACAATTACAGGCCAATATCCCTCATGAACAAGGATGCAAAAATTCTTACCAAGATAGTAGGAATTCGAGCCCACCAGTACATTAAAAGAATCATTCAACACGATCAAGTGGGATTTATTCCTGGGCTGCAGGGGCGGTTCATATTCACAAATCGATCAACCAAATAAACCCCATTAATAAAGGATAAGAACCATATGATCCTCTCAATAGATGCTGAGAATGCCTTTGACAAAATACAGCAACCATTCTTGATAAAAACCCTCAACAAAGTAGGGATACAGGGAAGATACCTCAATATGATAAAGACCGTATGCAGAAGACCCACAGCTAATATGATTCTCTTTAGGGAAACAGTCAGGAACAAGACAGGGTTATCCACTTTACCATTACGTTTTGTGTATGGTGTAAGAAAGTGGACCAGTTTCATTCTCCCAGCACTATTTGCTAAAAAGACTATTTTTTTTCCCATTGGATACTCTTTCCTGCTTTGTTGACCATGTATTCGTGGGTCCATTTCTGGGTTCTCTATTCTATTCCATTGATCTGTGTGTCTGTTTTTGTGCCAATACCATACTCTCTTGATTTTAGAAAATAAACTGAGGGATGATGGAGAGAAGTGGGTGGTGGATAGGCTAGATGGTTGATGGGTATCAGGCAAGGCACTTGTTATGGTGGGTTGGTGTTCTTTGTAAGTGATGAATCGCTGAATTCTACTCCTGAAACCTATATTGCCCTGTATTTTAACTAACGAGATTTAAATCAAAATTTAAAGAAAAGAAGAAAAAAGAAAAATTCCGAGGCCTCTAAACTCTACCCAGTAGGCTATCAATCAGAATAGAAGGAGATAAAATGTTTCCCAGAGAAATACTATAAGAAATAATTGTGACCAAACTAACCTTACAATAAACGTTAAAGAAAATTCATTGAATAGAAAGAAATGGTCATAATGAAGAGTTAGAAAAAAATCACAGGAAATACAAACTATAAAAGCACTAGATTGTTAACTTATAAAACCAGTACAAAGGTTAAAGTACAAAGGCAATAAAATCATTTATATCTATAAAAATCAGTCAATAAATTCATAAAATGATGTAAAGTATGATATCAGATACATAAAATGTGTGAGGGGGTAGATATGTAGTGCTTTTAGTCCTTGCCGAAGCAAGGACCAATATGTGGTGTTTTTGGAACTGGATCAAACTTAAGAGACCAAGTTAATATAGATACTGGACACTACATAAGACACTACATATAAACCTAATGAGAACCTCAAATAAAAAATGTGTAATAGTTACACAAAAATTAAAGAGAAAAAAATGCAAGCATATCACTAAAGAAAGTCATAAAATCACAAGGAAAGTGAGCAAGAGAAGAAAGGAACAGAGAAACACTACAAAAACAATTGTAAAAAAATAAAATGGCAATAAGTACATGCCTATCAATATTTACTTTGAATATAAATAGACTAAGTGTCCCAATCCAAAAAATAGAGAGTGACTGAATGGATTAAAAAGCAAGACTCTTCTAGATACTGCCTACAAGAGACTATCTTCAGACCTTTAGACACAAGCAGAGTGAATGTGAAGTGATGGAAAAACATTTACCATGCAAATGGTATCAAAAAAGAAACTTAGGGAAGCAATGCTTATCAGATGAAATAAGCTTTAAAACAAAGAATGTAACAAGAGGCAAAGAAGGACACTACATAATGATAAAAAGAACAATACAACAAGAGGATATAACAATTGTAAATATTTATGCACCCAACATAAGAGAAGTTAAATATAAAGCAAATAGTAACAGACATAAAGGAAGCAATCAACAGTAATACACTACTAGTAGAGGACTTTAACACTGCAGTTATATCAATGGATAGATCACGCCAACAGAAAATTCATAAGGAAACAAACAGTGGCTTTGAATGACACATTGGACCAAATGGATCTAAATAGATATATTCAGAAAATTCCATCTAAACATAGCAGAATACACATTCTTTTCAAGTCTACATGGAACATTCTCCCAAACATATCAAATGTTCGGCCATAAGATGAATCTCAATAAATTCAAACATAATGAAATTATATCATGAATCATTTCTGGCCACAACAGTATGAAACTTGAAATCAATTACAAGAAAATATCTAAACAAAACATAAATACATGAAAGCTAAATAACATGCTATTAAACAATCAAAGAGTCAAACAAGAAATCAAGGAGGAAATCAAAACACACACACACACACACACACACACACACACACACGGAAACAAATGAAAATGAAAACACAATAGTCCAAAATCTGTGGGATACAGATAAAAAGTGTTCTAAGAGAAAGGATTAAACCAAAACAAGTCCACCTCAAGTATAAATTATACATGACAAATTTTTTGAATCTTTGTAAAATTGTTATGGATAACATTATCCACTCGGTGTCATAATTATATATAATAAATCTATTTTAAAATTTAGTGCTAAAAAAAAGAAACAAGAAAAATCTCAAATAAACGACCTCACCTTACACCTGAAGGCACTAGAAAAAGGACGAACAAAATCTTAAACCAGCAGAAGAAAAGAAATAATAAATATTAGAGCAGAAATAGAGACTAAAAAAAGAATAGATCAATGAGACAAGGAGCTCTTTCTTTGAAAAGATCAACAAAATTCATAAACATTTTGCCAGACTCATGAAAAAAGGAAGAGAGAGTATGCAAAAAATCAGAAATAAAGAAGATGAAATAACAACTGACACCATAGAAATAGAAAGTATTGTAAGAGAATATTATAAAGAATATATGCCAACAAATTGGAGAAGCTAGAAGAAATGGGAAAATTCCTAGAAACATATAGAAAACTGAATCAGGAAGAAATAAAAAATAGAAGCAGACCAATCACTAGCAACAAAACTGAATTAGTAATCAAAGTACTCCCAGCAAACAAAAGTCCAGGACCAACTGTCTTCACAGGTGAATTCTACCAAACATTTAAAGAAGAGCTAATACCAATTCTTCTCAAAACTATTTCGAAAAATGGAAGAGAAGTTTTCAAATTCATTCTATGAGGCTAGAATTACTCTCATATAAAAACCAGAGAAAGACACTGCAAAAAAGAAAACTACAGCCCAATACCCCTGATGAGCATAGATGCAAAAATCCAAAAAAAAAAAAAAATATTAGCAAACAAATCCAACAATACATTACAAAAATCATTCATCATAATCAAATGGGACTTATTCCAAAGATGCAAGGATACTTCAATATATGCAAATCACAGCACGTTAACAAAATGAAGGACAATATTCATTTGATCACCTCAATGGATGTAGAAAAAGCATCTGAAAAAAGTTCAGCATTCATTTATGGTGAAAAAAACTGTCAATAAAGTAGGTATACAAGAAACATACCTCAACATAATAAAGGCCACATGAGAAAAATCCACAGCTAATATAATACTCAATGGTGAACAATTGAGAACTTTTCCTCTAAGATCAGGAACAAGACAAAGACATTCGCTGTCTACATTTTTACTCAACATAATACTGGAAAACCT
This sequence comes from Paguma larvata, assembly GCA_030068075.1. Lineage (NCBI taxonomy): Eukaryota > Metazoa > Chordata > Mammalia > Carnivora > Viverridae > Paguma > Paguma larvata. Next base: position 66,204,622 of record CM057830.1, read on the forward strand.
AGCCACAGTAGTCAGATAATAAAAATGAATAAAAGCCATCCTAATTGGTAAGGAAGAAGTAAAACTTTTACTGTTTGCAGATGAAATGAAATTGTATGTAGAAAACCCTAAATACACCACCAAAAGACTACTAGAATAAATAAATGAATTCGGTAAAGTTGCAGTATACAAAATTAATATACAGAAATCTGTTGCATTTCTATACATTATAATGAAAAATTAATATACAGAAATATGTTGCATTTCTATACATTGATAATGAAGTAACGGAAAGAGCAATTAAGAAAACAATCCCATTTATTTTGCACCAAAAGGAATAAAATACCTGGGAATAAACTTATACAAGGAGGTGAAAAACCTGTATTCCGCAAACTATAAAATGTTGACATAAGAAATTGAAGATGACACAAACAAATGGAAAGATATTCCTTGCTAATGAATTGGGAAGATCAATATTGTTAAAATGTCCATACTACTGAAAGCAATCTATAGACTTAATGTAATCTGTATCAAAATACTAACAGTACCTTTCACGGAACATAAACAGTAATTCTAAAATCTGTATGGAGCCACAGAAGAACCCAACTAGCCAAAACAATCTTGGAAAAGAAGAACAAAGCTGGAAATATCACAATCTCACATTCCAATATGTATTACAAAGCTGTAGTTATGAATACAGTATGGTACTGGAATAAAAATAGACACATAGATCAATGGAAAAGAGTAAAGACTTTGTAAATAAACAACACTTTTTGGTCAATTAATCTGTGACAAATAAGGCAGAAATATACAATGAGAAGATGCTGTCTTCAATAAATGGTGTCATAAAAATTGGACAGTTACATGCAAAAGAATGAAATTGGACCACTTACACCACACACACACACACACACACACACACACACACACACACACACACACACACACGAATACCCAGAAAATGGATTCGAGACCCAAATTTCATAAAACCCCTAGAAGAAAACATATACGGTGGTTTCTTTGATGTTGGTCATAGAAACAGTTTTCTAAATAGGTTTTCTCTGGCAAGAGAAACAAAAACAAAATTAAACCATTTCAACTACACCAAAATAAAAAAAAATTCTGTAAAGTCACAGAAAACATCAACAAAACAAAAAAGGCAACCCATCGAATGGGAGAAAATAATTACAAATGATACATTCAATTAGGAATTAATATCCAAAATATACAAAGAACTTATACAACTCAACACACAAAAAGCCAAATAAATCAATTAAAAAATGGACAGAGGGCCTGAATAGACATTTTTCCAAAGAAGACATTCAGATGGCTAGCAAAGCACTACTAGGTATTAATCCAAAGAACACAAAACTACTAATTCAAAGGGGTAATTCACCCCAATGTGTATAGCAGCATTATCTACAATAGCCAAATTATGGAGACAGCCCAAGTATACATCAAATGATGAATGTATAAAGTGATATATATACACAATGGAATGCTAGTCATAAAAAAGAATGAAACCGTACCATTTGCAACAATACGAATGGAGCTAGAGAGTATTATGCTAAGCAAAATAAGTCAGTCAAAAAAAAAATACCATATGATTTCACTCCTTTGTGGAATTTAAGAAACAAAACAAATGGGCAAAGGAAAAGAGAGAGAGAGAGGCAAAACAAGAAATAGGCTCTTAATTATAGAGAACAAACTAATGGTTAGCAGAAGGGAGGTGGGTGGGCAGATGAGTGAAATAGGTGATGGGGTGTAAGGAGTGCACTTGTGGTGAGCACAGGGTGATATATGGAAGTGTTGAATTACTATATTGTACACCTGAAACTAATATTACACTGTACATTACCTAAGTATAATTAAAATAAAAACTTAAAAGGAAAGCTTAAAAATATCAAAACAACAAAAAAAAACAGAAAAGATGTTGTACATCACTAACGATCAGGGAAATACAAATGAAAACCACAATGAGATATCAATTTACACCTGTCAGTATGGCTAAAATCAAAGACATAAGAAATAACAAGTGTTGGCAAGCATATGGAGAAAAGGGAAACCTTGTGCACTATTGATGGAAATTAAAGCTGGTACAGCCACTGTGTACAACAGCATGAAGATTCCTCAAAAGTTAAAAAGAGAATTACCATATGACCCAGTAATTCCACTACTGGGTAGTTACCCTGAGAAAACCAAAGCACTAACTCAAAAAGATATACGAACCTCTCTGTTTATTGCAGCATTATTTACAACAGCCGAAATACGGAGGCAACACAAGTGTCCCTTGATAAAGGGATAAAGAAAATCTAGTATGTGTATATTATGAAAAGTACTCAGCCTTAAAAAAAAAATGAAATCTTGCAATTTGCATGCACATGGATGGATCTTAAAGGTATAGTTTAAGTGAAATAAGTAAGTCAGACAAAGAAAAATACCACATGATTTCACTCATATGTGGAATTTAAGAAATAAAACAAATAGTCAAAAAAAGAAAAAAAAGAGACAAAGAAGACTCTTAAATACAGAGAACGACCTGGTGGTTCCCAGTAGGGAGGTGGATGGGGAGAAGCGAAAAATAGATGAAGGATATTAAGAGTATATTTATCTTGGGACCCCTGAATGGCTCAGTCAGTTAAGGCTTCCAACTTTGGCTCAGGTCATGACCTCATGGTTCTTGAGTTTGAGCCCTGCATTGGGCCTGCTTCGGATCCTGTCCACCTCTCTCTGTGCCCTTCCCCAGCTCACAGTCTCTCCCTAAAAAAGTAAATAAACATTTGAAAATTTTTAAAAGAGTATATTTATCTTGATGAGCACTGAGAAATATATAAAATTTATGAATTATTATATTGTATACTTGAAATTAATACAACTCTGGATATTAATACTATAATAAAATAAATAAATAAACATATAAATTAAATATAACTCCCTTGCTTAAAACATTTTAATAGTTTCCTATTGCACTAGGAATAAAATTGGCTCCTCCATTCCTTACCCCAACTATAGACTAGACATAGTTTTTTCTATTACTGTATCAAATATAATTGGAGTGCTTTGATCTGCAGTTGCAACAACTGCTTAACATTGAAACTAATACTTTTTTAGACTCTTTCACTGTAACACTCTTAACCTCCATACTAGATCACATTGTCACCTATGATTTCTATATTGCTGATTCCTAAATTTATATCTACATCCCAACATCTAATTTCCAGCCTCATGTATTCAACTGTTAGCTTAGCATGTCTATTTAGGGGTCTAATAGACACCTCAAATTAGGGGCGCCTGGGTGGTTCAGTCGATTGAGCATCCGACTTCGGCTCAGGTCATGATCTCACAGCCTGTGAGTTCGAGCCCCGCGTCGGGTTCTGTGCTGACAGCTCAGAGTCTGGAGCCTGCTTTGGATTCTGTGTCTCCCCCTCTCTCTGCCCCTACCCCATTCATGCTCTGTCTCTCTCTGTCTCAAAAATAACAAACATTTAAAAAAAAATTTAAAAATAGACATCTCAAATTAAAAACATTCAAAACAGCTCTTTTCTTGTCTCCCTCTTGTTTCAAGTAATCTATACTTCCCCTTCTATATGAATGCTTCTATCTTCACTAAAATTGCTCAGGGTACAAATTTTAGCAATTCTTGGTTTCTGTATCGTTCACAGTCTACATACAATCCACTATTAAATCTTGTCAGAAATGTCCACAAAATATATTCTGAATGCATCTGCTTCCCTTTATGTCTGCTTCCACTACTCTGGTCCAAGTCACCATCTTCTCTTGTCTAGATTAGTGCACTATTCCATTACCTGGTTTCCCCCCTCCCACTCTTTTTGCCTAAAATTCTCTCTCCACACAATAACCAAACTCTAACTTAAAAAAATTAAATCAGATAATTCCCTCTTCACCGTAAACTATCCTATGACTTGCCATTGCCCAGATAATAAAATCCAAACTAATTGCTATGGCTCCCCCAACCTTAAGAGGTCTTTTCCCCTACCTATTTCTCTAAAACTCTAGCCACATTGGCCAAACTGTTTTCATCTTAGTGTTTTATAATTTGCTGTTCCTTCAGCCTAGATCTTTTTATGCCTACCTCCTTCTCATCATTTAGGTCTCAGTTCAAATGTCCCCTTAATCTTCATATATAAAATAGGCTTCTCAACCTCACCCCCATTTCTCATTCTTAATAATTCTCTATCATATTACTCTGTTTCATTTTTTCATATTACTTGTGACTATGTGCAATAATCTTATTTACTTGTTTAATGTATTTCTCTTCCTAAACTTATAAGTTTCATAAGAAAAATAATTCTGGCTGTCTGGTTTACTGCAGTATCCCAGCAACTGGATTAGTGCAAGGCACAGAGTAGTCCTCAAGTAATACTTATTGACTGAACGAGTAAAGGAATAATTATCTGGATTTAAATGTACCCCCTCACACACACACACATTCCTGGAACTTGGTGATTTGGACTGTGTTATTCCCTAAAGGCAGCTAGTTATTTTGTCCTGATTCTTTTCCTAGACTCCACTTTGTACCAGTCTCAGCTCCCATCAACCTTAACACCTTCCCTGTTTGCCACTGAGAACTCCTGACAGGTTTATTGAACAAGGATGAGATTTTTAATAGGCTTTTTATGGGTTTTGGAAAATGGCTGCGGATAAATCAATAATACACTTGTTATCAGAAACATGCATAAAACAACTCTGATGGAAGTTTGTTCTCACACAGAAGTTCCAATGGAGGGACTGTGTTATTGTGGCTTTAAATATATGTATATATATATAGTTTTTCAGCCAAAATAGTATTCCTTCTTAATAAAGGATTGACATCCAAGAAAGTCAGGACTGTTATTGAAGTAAAATAGACAGTGAGATTATTGTAGTACTAGAACCAAAGATTTCAAGTTATTAGAAGCTATTGCAGAGAGAACCTTTTTAGGAGAATCACTAGCAACCATGTTATTTGTCATCCTTGTGTTTTCAGAAAGGGACCAAACAGAGCAGCTCTGTGTTTGGTTAAAGGCCATAAACACTACCAATTAAGAGCAATATATATGGGGCTCTGTTCGGGTTTCCATTCAACTATCTCTACTTTAACAAGTACCCATCTTAATGGCTGATAATGTATTATATTTTAGGTAGCAATCCTAATCATGTGCTGTAACAAACTTATTTATAGAGATCATACTAATGATTGATTGCTTAAAGAAAACATACCAAATATTGTACAGTGTCATACAGGAATATTGAGTCTATTTCTCACTTAAAGACTGAAGAGAATTTAAGATTATTTGCCAGGAAATTGACGGACATTGTTTATGATTTTTTGTTTTGAATGTCATAATAATAGCTGCTTTAAATACCTTGTCAGATAATTCAAAAATCTGTTATCTTGTCATTGGCATCCATTAATCGTTTTCCCCAATGTGAGTTGAGATTATTGTCATTACTCATATGTTGAGTAATTTAGGTTTATATCTTGGAAAATACATTACGAGACTTTGGCTTTTGTTTATATACTATTGATAATATTTATATTTTTACTTTATCAGGCACCTGACCTAGCTAAGTCCAGTGAATGGAGAAAGGGGGGAAGAGTAAAAACCTTGAGGATTTTCCCCTCTCCCTCTGGATTATATTTTTTTAAGTTTATTTATTTTGAGAGGGAGAGAGAGATAGAGAGAGAGAGAGAGAGAGAGAGAGAGAGAGAGAGAGAGAGAGAATCTCAAGTGGGCTCCAGACCGAGGCAGGTATTGATTCTATTACTCTGGGATCATGACCAGAGCCGAAATCAACACTCAATCGACTGATCCTCACAAGTTTCCCAAGAACTTTAATAGGAGTTCCCTTTTTTTCTGAAGCCAGAAAATAGTGGGTTTCTTCCAGATATCTCTTCCCTTTCTCTCTCTCCTTCTCAGTGTTCATTTATTTCTAAGGCAGCATTCAGGCTATGGAGTCCCAGAGGAAAATAGTGGTAAGTTCACCATTGGTTCAGTGACACTTCAAATTAAGCAGTTCTTTCCTGATCTTCTTGCTACTGTTTACTTTTCAGAGACTTAAAATAGTTGAACCATTCAGTATGCACATGTTTTATTTTATCTATAGGACAACATGTTACCTAAGACTGGATTCCTTGCCTGATTGTTTTGGGGAGAGACAAATGTGAAACATTATGGTGTAACTTACAGTCAGAATATCAGAGATTTGTCTAATAAATTGGGTGGTCTTGGTAAAGTAGCAATGACATTGTGTCTTGTTTTCTCAGCTGTAAATGGAAATAATAAAAGTATCTATCCCAAAATATTGTTGGGAGATTAAAGGAAATAAATGATAGAAGCAGAGGCTATATTGAAATGCATAGGTAGACAGACTGAAAGACCAAAACAGATGAAAGAGACAAACAGAAAGAAATTGTAAGAAACAAAGGGGATACAGAAGCTACAGTTAGAAAGCATCCCTTTTCTATCTTTTGCCAGATACAAACACACACACACACGCACACACACACACACACACACACACACACACACTGCAATACAGTGTATGTAAGACATCAACAGAGAAAATAATTGATATGGAATAAAGAATAAGTATTTCTGGATCGCTTGGGTGGCTTGGTCGGTTAAGTGTCCGACTTTGCTCAGGTCGTGATCTCATGATTTGTGAGTTTGAGCCCTACATCGGGCTCTGTGCTGAGAGCTCGGAGCCTGGAGCCTGCTTCAGATTCTGTGTCTCCCTCTCTCTGCCTCTTCCCTGCTCATGCTCTCTCTCTCTCTCTCTCTCTCAGAATAAATAGACATTAAAAAAATTTAAGAATGAGTATTTCCATCTTGTACTCTTAAAATATAACAGCCAAACATCTTACTCAATTACTTTGTAACATTAGCATTTAAAAGGCTATTGCTTTTGGGTTAAGTAAATTTTTCTCATTCTTGCTCCATTTCTTTCTTTTTTACTTTAGAAGAGGCAGGCGAGAAGGGGCAGAGAGAGAGAGAGAGAGAGAGAGAGAGAGAGAGAAAATCTCAAGCAGGTTCCACGCTGAGTGCAGAGCCGGATGCAGGGCTCATTCCCACCACCCTGAGATCATGACTTGAGCTGAAATCACGAGTCTGATGCTTAACAAACTAAGCCACCCAGGCGCCTTTCGCTTTGTTTCTGAGTGTAGTTAAAATCTCATGTACTTTCCATGCTAGAACATAAGTTCCAAGAGAACATAAACTTTTTGCCTGTTTGTTGACTGAGGTATCCCTAATATCTGGAATATTGCTTGGCACTTGTTTGGGTTTTTAGAAAATGTTTGTTAAATGCATGAATAATACAGGTTCTCTTAATTTAGAAATGTTTACAATTGGAAAATGGCCTTTGATTACATTTAGTTTTTTGATGTTTATGGAGGAAATGTTTTGCCATGCAAGATAATAATGCAAATATTTTTTTTTGGGAAAATGTTTAAGCTACTTCAGAGAACAAAGTGAGATTTAAAAGCACAAACTCCTTTCAAACATTTGTTATGCTATCTATTCACTAAAGCATTTCTATGTGAAGTTCTTTGTAATTTGTATCTTAATTTAATGGTTATAAAATTGCAAGTTATAGAACTACATTTCTTTTAAAATTATTTATAATTATTTTTAAATTCATGTTTCCAACTAGTGAAGAGAAAAGCTGGTTTATTACTTGCTAAAAGAAAAATATCAACTGAGCTTCTTCAGTTACAGTTGTGCAACGTAGCACGATGTAATGTTTATTTGAACATGCAAATATATATTTCACTCATTGACAATATGAATAATTTAATATTATATTTACTCAAAAATGACTCAAAGCTCTTAATGATATTTAGAATATTTAGCTTGGGAGATCTAATTTTACACATGATTGCATGCTGCTTTGTATAGTTGTTAATCAATTATTTGAAAATGCATCAATCTTTGCTGCCCAAGCTAGTTTTTAAATTTCTTTATAAGATGAAGCCAGTCATTATATTCTCCTAAGTCCTCCATAAGATGTCTTCCAAGGCTTATCTGCAGATAGACTCTCAATTATATATTCACTGATTAAGCCAACAAATGTTTATTGTGGATCTTCAACTTTGTGCCAGGTATTCTATATATTTGATTCAAGTTAAAGATTAGAGTCCCCAAAAATGTCAATAGTTCACTAATGGATTATCTTAGTCTGATTAGAAATCAATTTCTAGGGGCGCCTGGGTGGCTCAGTCGGTTGGGCGGCCGACTTCGGCTCAGGTCATGATCTCACGGTCTGTGAGTTCGAGCCCCGCGTCGGGCTCTGTGCTGACAGCTCAGAGCCTGGAGCCTCCTTCGGATTCTGTGTCTTCCTCTCTCTCTGCCCCTTCCCCACTCATGCTCTGTCTCTCTCTGTCTCAGAAATAAATAAACATTAAAAAAAATTAAAAAAAAAAGAAATCAATTTCTAGTTTAAAAGTGAAATAGAAGGTTGTTTTCCCACTAAATGAGTGGAACTTTACACAGAAAACAAACTTATGTTGTAATAGTGAAATAAGAGCAAACTCTAATTTCACCTAGCCCAAAAATAGTGAAGGGGTTCTAGTTACTCACCACTTAAAAAAAAATCAAACATATTCAAACAGCATTAAAAGAGAGTGGACATCATTACAGGAATCCTCAGTTTGGCACGGAATTGGGCCTGCCTCATCCAGTTGATCCTGTAGGGACAAAAACAGCCATCCTTTCAGTGGATATCAGTGAGTATATGTTGGGAGCCATTTTGGGCTCACAGGTTGAGACCCCTCCCTGCATGGGAAAGGTTGAAGCAAAGCTCCCACCAGCCAAACTGGCGCCTAGTTTTACCTCCTTCTAAATAATTTTTTCAGGCCTGCATTTCTTGAACTGCTCTCATTGGCCAAAGGGATATAATGCTCTTTGGTTTTATGGAATATGGAAAAGGGGACCTGGAGTGTCATGTCTTGATGGATAAAATCTGAATGAGAGTAACCTGGCCAGAAATAACCTCAAAGTTGCCTCTTGGAGATAGGTTACACAAATTAATCATATAGAATAGCAGTTATGAGTTGGCTAGAAATTAGTAGGCATTAGGCCCCAAGACTCCTTGAACCAAACTAGATTTACCCTGCAGGTATCGCATTGTGTTAATCATCCCCTCAGCCCCACCATAAAACCTCAAGGCACATCTCCTTGAGAATTCAAGCTTCTCTCAGAATTAACAGACTGATGGGAGAGATTGTAAAGAGACTTAGGACCTTCCCTGGAGGTTAGCCTAGCCCAAAAGTTAGAAGCACTGCTAATAGATAATGTACAAACTAAAATAGCTACACATACCTTCATTGATCAGCAGCAAATATTGAGCACCTCCCTGAGGTTAACATTTCACAAATCTTTTTGTAATTCTCATCCCCACGCTCCCTTATAATAAAAAGGCAATAACAAAATACTCTTACAAAAGCTACCATAAACCTATAAATGACTACATAGGTCTTGTGACAACAATGTATGTTGTAAAGAGTGCCTTATCACTGATGTAATGTCACTCGCTACCTTTAAAAATAAAGACACTGAGACCAGCAAAGCAGAGATGCCAGAATTGCCAGGGTTGCCTGCTTGGTCATCAGACCAAGCCACATCTCACTCGTGGCTCTCTCACTTCATTTCGCCTGGCAGTCTGTCCTTCGTGGACCCCTAGATTCGCCGGAACAAGGACCCTGGCAAGTATATCCACAGAAACATAGATACAGACTTCCAAAGAGAAAGAGAACCACAGGATTCCTTTTCCCCCCGGATTGTGTAGTCATAGCTTTTACATGGACTGTGCATGCAATCTTTTTTAACAATCCTCTTCAATTATGTTGCTAATAGTTGATCATTACATTTCAAAAATAGCATTTGCCTAAGTTCAGATCACTGTCTTATGAAAGAGTAGATTCAGCCAGATTTTAAGGCCGATGGTTTTAAACTCATTTGGGTGGCAGTAAAATCAGAAGGAAAAAGATCTGATAAATGAATAGTAAATGAAGGGTGCACCTGGATGGCTTGGTCAGTTAAGCATGTGACTCTTGATTTCAGCTCAGGTCATGATCTCAAGGTCGTGGGGTCGACTCCTCATGTGCCTCCTTGCTGATAGCCCAGGGTCGGCTTGGGATTCTCTTTCCCTCTGAAGGAGGTAACCAGGTCCTAAAAAAGGATTATTCCAGGGACCAATATCAATATTTCAATGAATTTATTATTGATCTTTCCTGCTATAGATGTTGATGACTATTCCTTCTCTAGTCATAATTTATAGGATGTATCCTATTCTCCAGCTTCTCAAGTAAGATATTCAAAGGACAGTTAACTCTACTAAGAGTTAACAGAGATTCTTTTCTAGTAATTCAAACATACATCCTATTTGTTTAATCCTGTTTGTTTATATCTTGGAGTCACAGGAATAGAAGAATATAGGAATTACCCAAATTATACAAAAATTTTTCACCCACTATAAATTAATAACTAGGCAGATCAATCAACCTCTAATTAAGATGTAGTCACATATTAAGTGGATATTTTTGTGTTTGTTAAAGTTATTCATACTTTGCCTGCCTTTCCACAGAGGTTGTATTGCTAGCTACTGGAATCCCAGCCTACAATAGTGTAGTGGTTGATTTGGGGATCTATATTCAGACCACATGGGTTCATAGCTTGGTCTTACAATTTAATCATGTAATTGCAAAAGTTTCTGAAGCTCACTAAGAACATATGTAAAAAATTCAGAATAATTATTGGTTTGTAGTAAACCCTCAGTGAATACTAGTCTTTCTCCCTCATTCCCCATCCCTTTCTCTTGGCAAATTCTTTCTCCTTTTTAAATATTGACTTCAAATGTAATCTTTGTAAAGCTTTCCCTATGACTCCAAGGTAAACTTTGTGCTCCTGTTGCCTTTTGTGAAAGACTAAGCTATAACAATTCTTAGGATACTGTATGTTAATTATTAATTTGCATATCTGCTTCATCATTGACTGTAGGCAGCATGTCTGGCTGAGTTAGTCATCTTTTCCCTGGACTTATCAACCTAGTATATACCTCAGTTATCCCTATCACATCATATGGCAATTTGTTGTTTACATATCTCTGTATCCACCTAGAATGTGGGTTGTCTTTTGGTGACCATGACCGTGTAAATAGCAAGTGGGGTGAGATGAGGATGCAGTATTAGTGAGGGTACCAGGCATTTTTAAGACATGACAATTGTCATTGCAAGATCAATCAATTCTTTAACTAAGAAGCCATGATTTAATACAATGATTTTTTTCAGATTTGCATTTAATTTTCTATTTACTTATTAAAAATTTTTTAATATAATTTTTTGTCAAATTGGTTTCCATACAACACCAAGTGCTCACCCCAACAAGTGCCCTCCTCAATGCACATCACCTCCTTTCCCCTCCCCCCTCCCCACATCAACCTTCAGTTTGTTCTCAGTATTTAATAAGAGTCTCTTATAGTTTGCCTCTTTCCCTCTCTGTAACTTCTTTTTCCCTTTCCCCTCCCCCATGGTCTTCTGTTAAGTTTCTCAAGATCCACATATGAGTGAAAACATATGATATCTGTCTTTCTCTGACTGACTTATTTCACTTAGGATAATACACTCCAATTCCATCCACATTGCTGCAAATGGCCAGATTTCATTATTTCTGATTGCCAAGTAGTATTCCATTGTATGTATATATATATATACATATACCACATCTTCTTTATCCATTTGTCAGTTGATGGACATTTAGGTTCTTTCCATAATTCGGCTATTGTTGAAAGTGCTGCTATAAACATTGAGGTATATGGTTTCCTATGCATCAGCACTCCTGTATCCCTTGGGTAAATTCCTAGCTGTGCTATTTCTGGATCGTAGGGTAGTTCTATTTTTAATTTTTTGAGGAACCTCCACACTGTTTTCCAGAGCGGCTGCACCACTTTGCATTGCCACCAACAGTGGAAGAGGGTTTCTGTTTCTCCACATCCTCACCAGCATCTATAGTCTCCTGATTTGTTCATTTTAGCCACTCTGACCTGAGTGAGGTGGTATCTCAGTTTGGTTTTGATTTGTATTTTTCTGATTATGAGTAACGTTGAGCATCGTTTCATGTGTCTGTTGGCCATCTGGATGTCTTCTTTGGAAAAGTGTTCCTTCAGGTCTTCCGCCCATTTCTTCACTGGATTATTCGTTTTTCGGGTATGGAATTTGGTAAGTTCTTTACAGATTTTGGATATTAGCCCTTTATCCAGGATGTCATTTGCAACTATCTTTTCCCATTCCTTAGGTTGCCTTTTAGTTTTGTTGATTTTTTCCCTTAGAGTGCAAAAGCCTTTTATCTTGATGAAGTCCCAATAGTTCATTTTTGCTTTTAATTCCCTTGCCTTTGGAGATGTGTTGAGTAAGAAATTGCTGCAGCTCAGGTCAAAAAGGTTTTTTCCTGCTTTCTCCTCTAGGATTTTGATGGTTTCCTGTCTCACATTCAGGTCCTTCATCCATTTTGAGATTATTTTTGTGTATGGTGTAAGCAAGTGATCTAGTTTCATTCATCTGCGTGCTGCTGTCCAGTTCTCCCAGCACCATTTGTTACAGAGACTGTCTTTTCTCCATTGGATACTCTTTCCTGCTTTGTCAAAGATTAGTTGGCCATACATTTGTGTTTCCAATTCTGAGTTCTCTATTCTAGTCCATTGGTCTATGTGTAAGACAATGATTTTTAATTGCATCTGCATATTACAAACACCAGGGGAACTTTTAGAAATTATTGATAACCAGAACATGTCTCCAACATACCCTTAAGAGCAGACCTGACATTCATATCTTTTTAAAAAAACAGTTTTATTGAGATATAATTTACATATAATAAAATTCAGTCGTTTGAAGTGCATAGTTCAGAAGTTTTTAAATAAATGTATACTTATGCAACTATCACCAAAATCTAATTTTAGAATATTTTTATCAACCCCCCCAAAATCCCTCATCCATTTACAGATACTTTCTCTTCTCACCCCCAGCCCCAAAGAACCCCCAATCTACTCTGGCTCCATACATTTTCTTTTTATTGAGATAAAAACATTTACCCAGTTAAAGTGTAAAGTTAATTGGTTTTTAGTATATTCTAGGAGTTGTGCAACCAACACTGCTTTCCAATTCCAAAACATTCGTCGCCCCAAAAGAGAAATCTGTATCCCTTAGTAGTCACTCCCTATTACCCCTCAAACCTTGGTAACCATGAATCTATTTTCTATGTCTATGGATTTTCCTATTCTGGACATTTCATATAAATGAAATTTTGCATGCCTTTTGTGTCTGGTTTCTTTTACTAACATAACGTTTTCAAGGCTCATCATTGTTGTAGTATTTATCAGTACTTCATTTATTTTTATAGTTGAATAATATTTTTTATAAATATACCTAATTTTGTTTGTCCATTCATCAATTGAACAATTGGGTTGTTTCCACCTAGCAGCTGTCATGAACAATGCTAATACAAACTTTTGTATGTGCATTTTTGTGTGAACATTGTTTTTTTTTTTTTTATTTTGAGGGGGCAGCATAGAGTCCTGTGGGTGAAATTACTGGAGTAGGTAATTCTATGTTTACATTTTCAAAAAACTATCAAACTGTCTTCCAAAGTGACCATACCATGTTACAGTACCATCAGTAGTATATGAGTGTTCCAATTTTTCAATATCCTTGTCAACACTTGTCATTTTGTTTTTTTCAGGTTTGAGAGCTGATGGTAGAACTGTTGTTTCTTCTTTGAGCCTTAAGGAGAATATGTTACAAAGACTCTTCATTTTATGAAGTTGTTTTCTTTTTTTAAAAAAATGTATTTAATTTTTGGAGAGTGCAAGCAGGGGAGGGCCAGAGAGATGGGGACAGAGGATCCAAAGCAGGCTCTGTGCTGGCAGGCTGACAGCAGTGAGCTGGATGTGGGGCTCAAACTCCCAAACTATGAGATCATGACCTGAATTTGTCAGAGGCTCAACTGACTGAGCCATACAGGTGCCCGAAGTTGTTTTCAATTACAGTTATAATGGGCATGATAATTAGGTTAATGAAAAATTACAGAATTGATGTTAACTGGCTGATAGTGATAAATGAGCATTCATCTGGCTGTCATCCAATTTATGTTAGCGTTAGTAGGTCTGCTTTAATAATCAGAATAAGCACTCATAGGTGTCAAAATATTATATTTCACTGTTTTGATGTATGAAGTATTGGAATAAACACTAGAATTAAGATAGGTAGGGCTAGTATACCTCCTAATATATTAGGGATGTAGCAGAGGATCACATAGGCAAATAAGAAGTATAATGCAGGCTTAATATGTGGTGGGGTATTTAAAGTGTTGGCAGGGCTGTAATTGTCTGGGTCTCTTAAGAGGACACGTTAGAACAGTACTAGAGCAGATAGCATTAGAATAAAGAATAAGAGCCCTAAAATGTCTTTAATTGTGTAGTAGGGGTAGAATGGGATTTTATCTGAGTCAGATTATATTCCTGTTAGGTTATTGGCTCCTGTTTCATGAAGTAATAATAAACGGGCTACTACTAGTGCTGAAATAATGAATGAGAGGTTGAAATGGAAGGCAAAGAGTCAGGTTAGAGTCATGTTGTCAACAGAGAATCTTCCTCATAGCCATTCTATTAAGTTAGTAATAATATTTCGTGATAGCTGATAAAAGGTTTGTAATGATAGTTGTTCCTTAGAAAGATATCTGTCCTCATGGAAGGAGGTAGCTTATGAATGCTGTGGCTATTACTGTGAATAATAGGATAATTTTGATGTTTCATATCTGAGAGTGTATATGACCCATAGTACATGCCTCCTCTTATGTGTATAAGTAGGCAGATTAAAAATGTAGAGGCTCCATTAGCATGTATATATCGAATGATTCATCTGTATTTTACATCTCAGCAGAAATGAGTTACTGATTAAAAGCAGTTATTGTAGCTGATATATAATGGATAGCTAGGAATAAGCCTGTCAAAATTTGTAGAACTAAACAAATTCCTAAAAAAATAACCGAAGTTTCATCATGCTGAGGTATTTTATCAGGCTGGAAAGTGAATGAATGAGTTGTTGATAATTTTGATTAATAAGTGAGATTTTAAGATGTTGGTCATTAATATTCTTATAGTTGAAATACAATCATGATTTTTCATGTCATCAGTCATGCTTAGATTCCATGTGGGAATAACTATGACATGTATTTATTTTAAGTACTATTTTTGTATTTAATTTTGTAGGTTTTCCTTCAAAATCTTCACCAATTTATGGCAGTCTTGGTTTGATTGTGAGTCGCGGTATTGGTTGTGGTATTGTATTGAATTCTGGAAGGTCTTTTTTAGGTATAATAGTTTTTAAATGATTTATGGGGTATGATTGTGGTTTTGGGTTATACATCTGCCATGGCTACTGATATTGGAGTATTTTATAAAGATACTCAAGTGTCTATTAATAAGGTAACTTATTAATGGATTAGTTAATATCTATTAATATTGTAGGGATAATTATTTCAGGGTTAATAAGAGAAGTAATGGTAACTTTTTATGTTTTAAAGGATAATGAGGTAGATATTGTATTTAAATTCAATAATATGGGATATTGAGTAATGTATGACATAGAAGATGCATGGTATTTTAGTGAAGAAACTATGGGAATTGCTGCATTATATAGTTTTGGGGCGTGGTTGGTAATTCTTCCTTGTTAATCATTACTTACTGTGTCTTTGTTCTTGTGGAGATTACCCATGGAAGGTAGGTAAGAGTAAGTTTAGAGATAGTGTAATCAGAAAGGAGAAAATGTATAGTTTAGGCCTTTTAGATTAGTAATTAAGATGGTGATTTTCTTACACCATACACAAAAATAATCTCAAAATGGATGAAATACCTAAATGTAAGACAGGAAGCCATCAAAATCCTCAGGGGAAAACAGACATAAACCTCTTTGACCTTGTCCACAGCAACTTCTTACTCAACACATCTCCAGAGGCAAGGGAAACAAAAGCAAAAATGAACTATTCAGACCTCATCAAAATAAGAAGCTTCTGCAGAGTGAAGAAAACAATCAGCAAAACTAAAAGGCAACCGACGGAATGGGAGAAAATATTTGCAAATGACGTATCAGATAAAGGGTTAGTATCCAAAATCTATAAAGAACTTATCAAACTCAACACCCAAAAAACCAAATAATCCAGTGAAGAAATGGGCAAAAGACATGAATAGATACTTTTCCGAAGAAGGCACACAGATGACTAACAGACACATGAAAAAATGCTCAACATCACTCATCATCAGGGAAACACAAATCAAAACCACAATGAGATACCACCTCACACCAGTCAGTATGGCTAACATTAACAACTCAGGCAACAACAGATGTTGGCGAGGATGTGGAGAAAGAGAATATCTTTTGCACTGCTGGTGGGAATGCAAACTAGTGCAGCCACTCTGGAAAACAGTATGAAGGCGCCTCAAAAAGTTAAAAATAGAACTACTTTACGACTCATCAATTGCACTACTTGGTATTTATCCAAGGGATACAGGCATGCTGTTTTGAAGGACACCTGCACCCCAATGTTTACAGCAGCACTATTGACAATAGCCAAAGTGTGGAAAGAGGCCAAATGTCCATCGATAGATGAGTGTGTAAAGAAGATGTGGCATATGTATACAATGGAATATTACTCAGCAATCAAAAAGAATGAAATCTTGCCATTTGCAACTATGTGGATGGAACTAGAGGGTATTAGGCTAAGCAAAATTAGTCAGTCAGAAAAAAGACAAATATCATATGAGTTCACTTATATGAGGACTTTAAGATTAAAAAAAGAGGGGCGCCTGGGTGGCTCAGTCGGTTGAGCATCCGACTTCGGCTCAGGTCATGATCTCGCGGTCTGTGAGTTCGAGCCCCGCGTCGGGCTCTGTGCTGACAGCTCAGAGCCTGGAGCCTGCTTCGGATTCTGTGTCTCCCTCTCTCTCTGCCCCTCCCCCACTCATGCTCTGTCTCCCTCTGTCTCAAAAATAAATAAACATTAAAAAAAAATATTAAAAAAAGACATGAACATGAGGGAAGGGAGGAAAAAATATATAAAAACAGAGAGGTGGACAAAACATAAGAGACTCTTCAATATGAAGAACAAACAGAGTTACTGTAGAGGTGGTGGGAGGGGCGATGGGCTAAATGAGTGAAGAGTATTAAGGAATCTACTCTTGAAATCATCGTGACACCATATGCTAACTAACTTGAATGTAAATTAAAAAAATAAATTAAAAAACAAAATTAAGATGGTGTTTATTTGGAAATAAGAGAAAGATTTTGGCAGCACATTTTCTAGTCTAATTAGATCTAGTAGTGGTGATGCTGATTTTTGACTTGCTGACAGGTTTGGAAATGGCAGAGAATGGTGCATGATAGTAAGAAAATATCTTAAGAGATTTGAGAATTTGAACAGGTTTGAAGGATGATTAAATTTTAAGTTTTGTATTGTGAAGTTAAGTTGTAATGCCAGGATAAAGCCTATAATAGTGACAGTAAGGGCTGTTAATTTCAGATAAAAAGGCATGGTTATCTGTGGAATAGTTGTTGGGGTAATATTGTTGGACATGAAGAATCCTGCAAAGATACTTATGACTAAAAGGCATTTGACAGAGTTGATTAGAGGAGAGGTATTTCCATTGATTAGAGTTAAAGTATTGGTGTGAGGTCTTCCTAGAAGTGCATAAACTATAAGTCGAGTTATAAAACATTAGGGCTGTGGCAATGAGAATAATTAGTAGGATTTAGGAATTGGTATGTGATGTGTTAGCTGCTTCAATAATTAAGTATTTGGAGTAAAAGCCTTTAGGGAAGGGCATCCCTGTTAGCACTAGGCTTCTAATGATGAGTGAGGTTTCAGCGAATGGTAGTGCTTTGAATAGACCACCTATTTTTCAAATGTGGTATTCATCATTTAGGTTGTGAAAAATAGATCTGGAGCATATGAATAATATGGCTTTGAACAATGCATATGTACAGATATGCAAGATGCTAGGTATGGCTGGTTAATAGCAATGGTTACAATTGTTAGGCCTAATTGACTTGAGATGGTGAAGGCAACTATTTTTAGATATCATTTTGGGTTAGGAACCAGATTGCTGTGAATAGTGTTATGATAGCTTCTAGGCACAGTGTTAATGTTTGGATACTTTTATTGTTTTGTATCTGTGGGTGGAAATGAATTAGTAAGAATACTCCTGCTACAACTATTGTGCTTGAGTGGAATAGGACTGAGACAGCTGCAGGGCCTTCTATAGATGAGGGAAGTCACCGACAGAAGCCTAGATAAGAAGATTCAACAACGATGGTTAAGATTTAGTTATAAAGATCTGTTGAAAATCTTATGAGTTTCATTTAAATCATAATCCTGCTTTGAATATAATGAAGTGTATATCTCTAGTGCAGTTAAATAGGATTGTTCGGAGAGCAGCCGTATTTGCATCTGTTTTTCTATGCTATCAAATAATTAGTAAAAATGGTATAATACCTCCTTCTTGTCCAATGAAAAATTGAAATAGATTGTTGGTGGTAACTAGAATTAATATAGAGATGAGGAATATGAGTAGATATTTGAAAAAATGGTTGATATTGGGATTTGAGTGTATATGTCAAATTGAGAACTTATGACTGACCATGTAATGAAAAATGCTCTGGTATAAAGATTATTGAGAAGTAATGTAGCTTAAAGTTGAGCGATAATTTTAGAGTCTGAATTGTTATTCAATGTCAGTTTGAAATAATTATTTCTTGGCCTGAATAGATGAAATTGTTGTTGGAATTATACTGATACTAGAGGCACACAACTCGTGGTTTTTATATAGTGTGAATATCGGTTTCTTTTACATGGGAGGTATATGGGATATGGGAGGGTAGTTATTATGATTGGTAGTTAATATAAATAAGGATGTTAGTATGGAGGAGGTGAGTTGTTATTACTTTTATTTTGAGTTTACCAATTTTGGTACAGCTTTGGCTCCTTTGACTAATGGATTGCTTCTATCCTTTAAAAGTTAAAAAGGCCATATTTTTATATATGAGGCATGAATTAGCAGTTCTTTTTAAAATATTTATTTTAATTCCAGTTGGTCAATGTAAAATATTATATTCATTTCAGGATTATAGAATAGTAATTCAGTATTTCTGTACATCACCTTCTGTTCATCGCAAGTGCACTCCATGAGGTGCCCGAGTGGCTCAGCTTGTTGAGCATCTGAATCTTGATTTCAGCTCAGATCATGATCCCAGGGTTGTGGGACTGAGTCCTGTGTTGGTCTCCAAACTCAGCATGGGAGAGATTCTCTCTCTCCCTCTGCCCATCTCTCCTGCTTTCTCTCTCTTTCTCTCTCTCAAAACAAAACAAGTGCACTTCTTAATTCCCATCACTTATTTAACCCATCTCCCTACGCTCTGCCCTCTGGTAACCATCAGATTGTTCCCCATAATTAAGAGTCAGTCTCCTGTGAATTAGCAGTTCTTACATCCTTTTTTGATAAATAAGAAGTTTGGAATTTATATTAGGTTCACGATCTAATGTTTTTATTAAACTATATTTATAGTAAATAGACCTTGTAATTATTTTAGGGTTAAGTTATAAAAGGTAGAGGTAATCTGTGTAGGGTTATTAGGGTGTTTTCTCATGTAAAAGATGGTTTGATATTAATGTAATATGGGTATTTGTCTCAAAGGGTTATAATGAATAGATACAGAGAGTATAAGGCAGTAATGACAATGTTAATCTCTATTAAAATAATGGTAATTTTCTATCATGAAAATGAAGACTTCACTACAAATAATTCTCTGATGAGGTTAATTGCAGGGGGTAAAACCAGATTAGTAAGCCTTGCTAAGTTATCAGGCCATCATTAGTAGAAGAATCCTTTGTAATCCATGAGATAGAATTCTAGTTCAGCTATGTACTCATTCACATTTTGCATTTTCTAGACAGAATAGTATTGATGGTGAAAGAGTGTGGGTGATTATTAGAGTTATAGCTCCCATGTAGCTCCATGGTTTTTGAATGAGAATAGTTATGATTACATAGGCTATATGACTGACAGATGAATATATGATGAGAAATTTTAGGTCTGTTTGATGTAAGCAAATAGACCTTGTCATAATTATTCCTCATAATAATTACGGGAGGAAAAGATAAGCTATGTGGTTCATTAAAGAGTTCAGACTTGTTTGCAATTCATAATATTCCATATCCACCTAATTTCAGTAGTACAGATGTGAGTAAAATTAAGCTGGCAATAAGGGACTCTACATGTGCTTTTGGTATTAAAGATGTAGTCTATAGAAGGGTATTTTTTTCCGCAAATGCTACTATGCATGCTAGTCATAGGTAAGTGTTAGACCAAAGTTGGATACTGGTTGGCTTCAATATTGGACTATTAAGATTTGAAGAGGTTTCCTGGGTGGCTCAGTTGGTTAAGCATCTGACATCAGCTCAGGTCATGCATGACTTAATGGTTCGTGGGTTTCAGCCCTCGATCAGACTCTATGCCGACAGCTCAAAGCCTGGAGCCTGCTTTGAATTCTGTGTCTCCTCTCTCTGTCCCTCCTCAACTTGCACTCTGTCTCTATCTCTTTCAAAAACAAATAAATATTAAAAAATTAAAAAAAAAGAGATTTGAAGAACCTATATGATTTTGAATATATCTCTGTGCAACTAGGAGTGGTAGTGACCCTACTGGCTTGTAAAATGGGAAATGGAGGGCTGCATTTAACTGTTCCATTTGGTTTCCTCATTGGGTAAAAATGATTAGAGTTCGTACTAGTGTAGTTTCAATAAAATGTAAAGAGAAATTAGTTTTGTTGCAGTAAAATTTATAATTAGAAACAATTGTAATAAGAATAAATTGTAATCGTTAAATAAACCTAACCAAAGATGTAAAAGATCTCTATGCTGAAAACTATAAAAAACTTATGAAGACAATTGAGGAAGATACAAAGAAATGGAAAAACATCCCGCGCTCATGGATTGGAAGAATAAATATCGTTAAAATGGCAATACTACCCAAAGCAATCTACACGTTCAATGCAATCCCAATCAAAATTGCACCAGCATTCTTCTCAAAGACAGATCAAACAATCCTAAAATTTGTATGGAACCACGAAAGACCCTGAATAGCCAAGTAATACTGAAGAATAAAATCAAGGCAGGAGGCATCACAATCTCAGACTTTAACCTCTACTCCAAAGCGGTAATAATCAAGGCAGCATGGTATTGGCACAAAATCAGACACATAGACCAATGGAATAGAATGGAGAACCCAGAAATGGACCCACAAGCATATGGTCAACTATTCTTTGACAAAGCAGGAAAGAGTATCCAATGGAAAAAAAGACAGCTTCTTTAATAAATGGTGCTGGGAGAACTGGACACCAACATGCAGAAGAATGAAACTGGACCACTTCCTTACACCACCCACAAAAATAAACTCAAAATCAAAGAAGGACCTGAATGTGAGACAGGAAACCATCAAAACCCTAGAGGAGAAAGCAGGAAAAAAAACCTCTTTGACCTGAGTCATACCAATTTTTTACTCAACACATCTCCAAGGGCAAGGGAAATAAAAGCAAAAATGAACTATTGGGACTTCATCAAGATAAAAGGCTTCTGCACTGCAAAGGAAACAACCAACAAAACTAATAGGCAACCAACGGAATGGAAAAGATAATTGCAAATGGTATATCAGATAAAGGACTAGTATCTAAAATCTATAAAGAACTTACCAAACTCCACACTCAAAAAACGAATAATTCAGTGAAGAAATGGGCGGAAGAAATGAAGAGACACCTCTCCACAGAAGATATCCAGATAGCTAACAGACACATGAAATGATGTTCAATGTCACTCATCATCAGGGAAATACAAATCAAAACCACACTGAGATACCACCTCACACCAGTCAGAGTGGATAAAATGAACAAATCAGGAAGCTATAGATGCTGGCAAGGATGTGGAGAAACAGGCATCCTCTTGCACTGTTGGTAGGAATGCAAACTGGTGCAACCACTCTGGAGAACTGTGTGGAGTTCCTCAAAAAAATGAAAATAGAACTACCCTATGACCCAGCAATAGCACTGTTGGGAATCTACCCAAGAGATACAGCAGTGCTGATGCATAGAGGCACGTGTACCCCGATGTTTATAGCAGCACTTTCGATAATAGCCAAATCATGGAAAGAGACTAAGTGTCCATCAACTGACGAATGGATAAAGAAGAAGTGGTATATATATATACACCATACAATGGGATAGTATGCGTCAGTGAGAAAGAATGAAATCTGGCCATGTGTGGCAACATAGATGGAACTGGAGGGTATTATGCTGAGTGAAATAAGTCAGGCAGAGAAAGACAGATACCATATATTTCCCCGCGTAGGTGGACTTTGCGAGACTTAACAGAAAACTAGGGGGGGAGGGGAGGAGGGGAAAGAAAAAAGACACAGAGAGGGAGGGAGAAAAAATACAAGAGACTCTTAAATACTAAGAACAAACCAAGGGTTGAGGGGGGTATGGGAAGGGGGAGAGTGGGTGACGGGCACTGAGCAGGACACGGGTTGGGATGAACACTGGGTGTTGTATTGAAACCAATTTGACAATAAAAAGTTTAAAAAGAATAAAAAGAAACATATAGGGTGCTTTAGGGTATGTCTGTTGAAGCTAAAGGAACAGAACATATTCTGTTCATTTAGCCTATTTAAAGCATTGAACTATGGTTGTGAGTTCTTGACACTATGTATCAATTCAAAAGACTATAAAAATAATTGCAGTGTAATAAAGGGGTTTAAAAGTAAAAAAAAAAAGAGTAAGTTGTAATATATAAATTTTTTTGAGCTGGTGTTTCTTTTGAGAAGTGAAACTGGCTGTCCATTAAGTATTAGTGAAAGAAGTCATGTTGTTAGTTTCAGAAGAGGTGTTGATAAGGAGTCAGAAAAGATGTGAAAAGTTGAGACTGTTATCAAGTTGGTTTGTGGTATAATAGACTAATAAAGCTAATTAATAAGCTATGAGTTGTGTTGAGGCAGATTAATTTATTTTTTGAATGTCGTGTTAGTGGTACTAGTGTGATAGTTGGAATAATAATTTTTAACATTGTTGGAGGTTGAGATTTTGTTCATAGTTCCATAAGTGTTGGGTACTATTATTAGCAGGGATAATCCTAGTGTAGCTTCACAGGCTGCAAATACTAAATGGATGATAGGCGTCATAATAACTAGCGTGAAGTGAATATTTAGAATTGTTTTGATCACTATAATAAATACTGATAGTGTTATGCTCTCTAGATACAATAAAGATGATATTAAGTGGGATTGATATATTAATAGTGCTATAAGGAAGATAATGAATGCCAGAAAAATATTGATGTAGACTAAGGGCATTTGATAATTAGGAAGTCAAGCATATTTTTAGTTAAAATCATTCGTTTTAATTTAATTATCATATTTGGTTCATTGTAGTTCTTTTTGAGTTCATTCATAGGCTAGGTAGTAGTAGGCTTAATAGGTTTGTTGAGCTGATAGCGAAAATGAGTAAAAAAAACCCAAAAAATTAAAAAAAATTAAAGTAAATGAGTAATATGAGTATTATGGTTCTAGTTTATGTTTTGAAATTATAAATAGCTATTAATTGTTTTGATGTCAGTTGAATTAACCATTGTATGGAGATTAGACAATTATTAATTAGTCAATTACCTGTAGGGAATAGAATGCTTGGAAATATAATAATTAGAATCACAATAAGTAGTCCTATTATTGTTGGGATAGTGAAAGAGGCAAATAAATCTTTGTTCATTTTTTCCTCCAAAAGGATAGGGTATATCAGTATTTTAGTTGAGTTTAATTCAAGGTTTCATGAATAAGTATATTCTGAGATTTTTAGTTGAAAAATAATGATTAGTACTATAATTATTGATATAATAGTAACAAATCAAGTTGATGTATGTAGTTGTGGCATATCATTAAGGAGATTTAAATTATCAATCTTTAAGAAGAAAATGCTTTATAGTTTCTCAATTATATTACATTATGGATGCAGATCATTTTTTGAAATACTGTATTGGGACTAATTCAGGAACAATTGGGGGAAAAACTACAATTTAATCCATAAATTTCTGACCATTATAGATAATATTGTCCTGGTCATGTAGCTGTTAAGGTTGTTTGATTAAGTCACCCAGGAATGGTGTCTGTTTTCAGGCCTATGGAGGGAATATCTCATGAATGTAAGACGTTTCTGGTAAAATCAGTATTTGGATTATTATTTCTATAGGTAAGACAACTTGGTTATCAACTTCCAGTAGTCATAGCTCCCCAGATTTTAGTTCTTACATGGGAGTTATATAAGAGTCACAATTTAGGTCTTCATAGTCTGTATATTTATAACTTCAGTATCATTGATGACCTACGGTTCTTATGGTTAATGAGGGGTCTTCGATCTCATCTATTACATAAATAATTTGTAGTGATTATAGGGCAATTAAGACTAGGATAATGGCTGGTAGCATAGTTTCTATTTCTTGTGCATTCATCATACTCATGTGAATTAATTTAGTTAGTGATTTTTAAGGTTATATATTTATTTTGAGAGAGAGAGAGAAAGAGAGAGAAGATAAGCAGGGGAGGGACAGAGAGAGAGCATTCCAAGCAGACTCTGCACTGTCAGTGTTGAGCCCAATGTGGGGCTCAAACTCACGAACCATGAGATTATGACCTGGGCTGAAACCAAAAGCTGGATGCTTAACTGACTGAGCCACCCAGAGGCCACCATTTAGTTGTTAGTATTAATGAAATAATATAAAGTACTAAAGATCTGATTAAGTTGATTATCAAAATGTTATCATGAAAACGTAAGTGTTCTTTTATCATTGGAGATGCCACATCTTGTGAACCTAATTGAAAGGGATATGCCAGAAAGATATAAAGGACTTCAACCTATAATTTAACTTTGACAAAGTTTTGTAATTTTTATTAATACCTCATTATTGAAAAAGATATAATGGTTGTGGTGTTGGCTTGAAACAAATTTGAGAAGTTTCCACTCTTTCCTTTCTTGTTTTAGTCTTATCTAAGTGGATTCTTTAAATATGTGATATGAAGGAGGGCATCAGAGTAGTCATTTGAGGTTGGTATCAGTCAGCTCTACCATTTCTACTTCTCATTTGAATGCAAATGCTTCTTTCTCAAACTATAAAGATTATTAATATTACTGTGGTGACGAGATGAGTGAGACTGTATATGGGATGGTATTTATGTTGTATTCACATCTGGATAATTGGAATAGCATCAAGGTATTCTTGGTAAGCCAAGAGAGTGTTGTGGGAAGTAGATTATATTAATCTCAACAAATAATTATGAAGTGAACTTTTACTGAAGTAGAATTAAGTGTACAGCCTGGAAATAGAGGAAATCAAGGAATTAAATTCCCAATAATAGCAAATATTGCTTTTATTGATAAGATATAGTGTAATATGCTACTATATAATATGCGTCACGGAGAACAATATCTAGGGATGAATTAGCTAATACAATTACTTTTAGGCCCCCCACTGTGAATAAAAAGATAAAACCCAGGGCTCATAACATGACTGGTGATCATTTGATGTTGCCTCCATGAAAGGTTGTTAGTCAACTGAATACTTTTACTCCTGTTGAGATATCAATAATTACAGTGGCTGATGTAAGGTATGCTCATGTGTTGTGTTGACATTCATGCCTACAGTAAATACATGGTGAGCTCTTGCAATGAAAACTAGGAATCCGATGATCTTATGGCTGAAACTATTTCTATCTATCCAAAGGTTTCTTTTTTTTCTCCTGAATAATAGGTAATAATATGTGTAATTATTCCAAAATCAGGTAAAATTAGGATATACATCTCAGGGTGCCAGAAGAATCAATATATCAATATAGATGCTATGGAATGGTGTCTCCTCCTTTAGGGTCAAAGAATATGGTATTTAGGTTGTGGTCTGTTAGTAACATAGCAATTCCAGTTGCTAAAACTGGAAGTGACAGAAGTAGAACAGCTGTAATTAAGACAAATCAAATGAAAAAAGGTATTTCACATTGGGATGTAGCAGGTGGCTTCATGTTGGTGTAGTAATGAAGTTGATAGACCCCGAAATAGAGTATACACCTGCTAAGTGAAGGGAGTAAAAATATCTACTGATGATCCTGTGTGTTCTAGAATGCCAGCTAGAGGAGGATATACAGTCCAACCGGTTCCTGAACCTGTTTCAACTATGGATGATGTAAGAGTAGAAATAATGGTGGTAATAGTCAGAAGCTTATATTGTTGATTCAGAGAAATGATATATCAGATGTTCCAATTATTAGTGGGACAAGTCAGTTTCCAAACCCTCCAATTATAATAGACAATACTATAAAGAAAATTATTATAAGTGTGTGTGGGCAGTCACAATTACACTATAAATTTTGTCATCTTCCAGTAAGGCCCTTCCAATTGACCTAGTTCAGCATTGATTAGAAGGTGTAGGGTGTTTCCCACTATTCCAATTCATGCAACAAATAGAAGATACAGGGTGCCAATATATTTATGATTTTGCAAAAATAATAAGTGGTTTATGAGCATAGGTAAAATGACTGAGGAAGACATTAGACTGTAATTCTAAAAACAAGGGTTAAGCCCTCTTTTTCCCAAGTTCTGTGGTGAATATATAGAATTGCAAATTCAAAGAAGCAGCTAAAGCATAGAGAACTCCCTTCAGACGTAACTTGAATTGATCTTCTGCACGACATGTCATAGTGAAACTGGCAAAATACAAAGATAACGATAGAATTCCGAAAGCAGTCAGGGACAAATGGGCCTTAACCTACAAGGGTAGACACATTAGGGTAATTGCAGACCTATCTCCTGAAACTTGGAAGGCCAGAAAGGAGTGGCAAGAAATTATTAATGTGCTGAACAGGAAAAAATATGCAGCCAAGAACCTTTTATCCAGCAAACCTGTTATTCAGAATAGACGGAGAGGTAAAGGTTTTCCGAGGCAAAACAAACAAACAAACAAACAAAACTGAAGGAATTCATCACCACTAAACCAGCCCTATGAGAGATCCTAAGGGGGAATCTGTGAGTGCAATATTGCAGAGACCCCAAAGGGCAGGAGACATCACTACAAGCAGGAAACCTATAGATAACACACTGACTCTAAATCCATATCTTTCAACAATAACACTGAATGTAAATGGATTAAATACTCCAAAAGACACTGGATGTGAGAATGGATAAAAACACAAGACCCATGTACTTGTTGTCTACAAGAGACCCATTTTAGACCCGAGGACATCTTCAGATTGAAAGTGAGGGGGTGGAGAACCATCTATCATGCTACTGGAAGTCAAAAGAAAGCTGGAGTAGCCACACTTATATCATAAAAACCTAGATTTTAAACTAAAGGCTGTAACAAGAGATGAAGAAGGGCATTATATCATAATTATAGGGTCTATTCATCAAGAAGAGCTTACAATTATAAATGTTTATGCACTGAATTTGGAAGGACCCAAATATATAAAACAATCATAAACAAAAGCAATTGTATTGGTAAGAATTTGGTAATTGCAGGGGACTTTAATACTCCACTTACAATAGTGGAAAGATCATCTGGACAGAAAATCAATAAAGAAACAATGGCCCTGAATGACACACTGGACCAAATGGACTTGACCAATGTATTCAGAATTTTTCATCCTAAAGCAGCAGAATAAACATTCTTCTCAAGCGCACACAGAACAGTCTCCAAGACAGGTCACATAATGTGTCACAAAACATCCCTCAATAAATATAAAATATTTGAGATCATGCCATGTATATATAGTAAGACTATAGTAAGACTATATCTGGACAAGAGAAAAACCTTGGACTGGAATGGAGAGGGAGCCTATCATCCCATCTCTAACAGCAGGACTTTTGGGGAGGAAACTAATCTCTAACTGCAGGGCTTTCTTCTGACTGGGGCCGGCTGCCCCGTTCTCATAACAGGAGAAGAGGGGCGTCACCTCCAAGTTCAGCAGTGCCTCAGGGGCGCAGTCTACACCAGGAGAAATCGGTACCCTCCTCTGAGGTGATGCAACCCAACTGCAGGATCATTTGCGGCATCATTAAGGCACATGGAGTGCGAGTTTAAAACTCAGATAAGTGTGGGCCACAGGAGACCATGGAATAAGAAAGCCCACTGCATCTCCACCCATGGCAGAGTGAGGACGATCCAAAGGGGGTGATTTGGGACACCGAGTCCATGAAGAAGAGGTTGGGGGATCGCCATTTTTCTCCCCACAACCACCAAAGTGGGGACTAATGGATCGGTCTGCAGGGGCCACAGTGGATGCGGGACCTGCCTACAACAAACCATGGCCCCCTCACGCTGGATAGCCACTTTATCTATTGGAGCTGAATAACACTGTGAAACCAGATGGCCCCTTCCTCCGGGTCAACCACAGCATTACCTGGATTAACTCTAGGTCGATTCTTGTTATTTAGATGTATTCTCCCTTTTCTTCTTCTTATCTCTTACCTCCTCTAGGCTGATTACTCTGTGGATATTGGTTTGCTAAAACAGAAATATTTAATCCATTTTCTTGATGCATGTTCTACACTGCGTTCTTTACTTTCTCCTCCCTCCCTGGGACAATCAGTCCATATAGTTCCTCTGGGTAACTTTATCTTCATTTCTTTTTCCTCACCTTCTTCTTTATTCTCCTTTCTCTCTTTCTCACTGGATTAAGCCTTTCGGTCTCTCTACTGGTTAATGCTCATGTTCTCTTTCTCCTTGCCCCTGTCATTTCTCTCTTTGTATATGCTCTTCCATCAGCACCACATTCACCCTGTTCTTTACTTGTAGCTGGAGTTTCTGGTTTTATGCTTTCAGATTGTCTTTTTTTTGTTTGTTTGTTTGTTTTTTTTTCTGTTTTGACCTGTTTGCTTCTGTGTTTTATTTTTTGGTGAATTTGAGTGTATTTGCTTCCTTTCTGTCTGCCTGTCTGTTTTCCTTTCCAAGGCTACTTCAAAAAACAAACCAAAGCACTCCTGATGGAGGATCCAAAACATCACTACAAGTAAGGAAGTAAAATAATCAAAGTAGCAACAACATAGAGCGAATAACACTCTCCAAAAAACACTTCCTGAAAAGCCAGGCCCTGGACGATGTAGGTGCCCCCCTTTAATATAACAGTACTTGCAGGTGCAGAGAGCATAACAAGCTCTAAAAACCTACAAGGGAAAGAAAACTACCCAAATTACAAAACGAAAGAATTCCCCTCAAAAAAAAAATCCAGTAAGAAGTGACAGATAAAGAATTGATCAAAACAGAGATAAGATTTATAACTGGACAAGAATTTAGAATAATATGGCTGGGCTTGAAAAAAGCACAGAAGACAGCAAAGACTCCATTGCTGCAGAGATCAAGGACCTTAAAAATAGTCATGATGAACTAACAAATGCTAGAAATGAGGTGCAAAATAAAATAGGGGCGGCCACAACATGGACTGATGAGCCAGAAGAGAGAATAGGTGAATTAGAAGATAAAATTATGGGGAAAAAAAGCGGAGAAAAAGAGAGATAAATTGATACAGGAGTACAAAAGGAGAATTCCAGAGGTGAGTGATGCAATCAAGTGGAACAACATCTGTATCATAGGAATTCCAGAAGAAAAAGAGAGAGAGAGAAAGGGGCTGAAGGGGTACGTGAACAAATCATAGTGGAGAACTTCCCCAACCTGGGGAAGAAAACGGACATTGATATCAATGAGGCACAGAGAGCTCCCCTCAGACATAACTTTAGTAGATCTTCTGCATGACATATCATAGTGAAACTGGCTAAATAAAAGGATAAAGAGAGAATTCTGAAAGCAGCTAGGGAAAAACTTGCCTTAACATTCAAAGGTAGACACATAAGGGTAGTAGCAGACCTATCTACTGAAACTTGGCAGGCTAAAAAGGAATGGCAGAAAATCTTCAATGCAATGAACAGGGGAAATATGCAAACAAGAATAATTTACCTGGTCAACCTGTCATTCGGAATGGAAGGAGAGATAAATGTTTTTCCAAAGAAACAAAAACTGAAAGAATTCATCACCATTAAACAAGCCCTACAAGCGATCCTAAGGAGGACTCTATGAATGAAATGTTTCAAGGAACACAAACTACCAGAGACATCCTTACAAGCATGAAACCTACAGATAACACAATGACTCTAAACCCATATTTTTCCATATTAACGCTGAATGTAAGTGGGCTAAATGCTTCAATTAAAAAACATAGGGAACAGAATTGATTAAAATACAAAACCCATCTATGCGTTGTCTACAAGAGACTCATTTTAGACCTGAGGACACCTTCAGATTGAAAGTGAGGGGATGGAGAACTATCTACCATGCTACTGTCAGTCAAAAGAAAGCTGGAGTGGCCACACTTATATCAGACAAACTAGACTTTAATGTAAAGGCTGTAACAAGAGATGAAGAAGGATATTGTATAATAAGCACAGGGACTAACCAGCAGGAAGAGCTAATAACTATAAATGTCTATGCGCCGATTTCAGGGGCACCCAAACATGTAAAACAATTAATTACAAACATAAGCAATCTTATTGATAAAAATGTGCTAACTGCAGGGGATGTTAACACTCCACTTACAGCAATACATAGATCAACTAGACAGAGAATCACTAAAGAAACAATGGCCCTGAAGGACACATTGGAACAGATAGGCCTGACTGACATCTTCAGGGCCCTACACCCAGAAGCAAAGGGATTTACATTCTTCTCAAATGCACATGGTACATTTTCCAAGATAGTCCACATACTGGGGCAAGAGGAAGCCCTCAATAAATATAAAAGAATTGAGATCATACCATGCACACTTTCATATCACAATGCTATGAAACTTGAAACCAACCACAGGAAAAAGTCTGGAAAACCCCCAAAGCATGGATGCTAAAGAACATCCTACTAGAGAATGAATGGGTCAACCAGGCAATTAGAGAAGAAATTTAAAAAAAGTATTTAAATAAATGAAAATGAAAATACAACAATCCAAACCCTTTGGGATGTAGAAAAGGAAATCCTGAGAGGAAAATACATTGTAATCCAGGCTTTTTTTTTTATAATAGTTTATTTTCAACTTGGTTTACATATAACACCCAGTGTCATCCCAACACGTGCCCTCTTTAATGCCCGTCACCCCCTCTCCCCCCTCCCTTACCCCCCTCACCCTCAGTTTGTTCTTAGTCTTTGAAAGTCTCTTATGTTTTATCTCCCTCCCTCTCTGTGTCTTTTTTTCCTTTCCCCTCTTCCCCTCCCCCTGGTTTTTGCTTAGTCTCACAAAGTCCACCTATTCGTGGAAACATATAGTATTAGTCTTTTTCTGACTGACTTATTTCACTTAACATAATACCCTCCAGTTCAATCCATCTGGCTACACATGGCCAGATTTCATTTTTTTCTCATTCCCACGTAGTAGTCCATTGTATATATATACCACATCTTCTTTATCCTTTCATCAGTTAATGGGCACTTGGTCTCTTTCCATGATTTGGCTATTGTCGAAAGTGCTGCTATGAACATTGGGGTACACGTACCCCTATGCATCAGCATTCCTGTGTCTCTTGGGTAGATTCCTAGCAGGGCTATTGCTGGGTCATAGGGTAGCTCTATTTTCATTTTTTTGAGGAATCTCCACACCGTTTTCCAGAGTGGCTGCACCAGTTTGCATTCCCACCAACTGTGTAGGAGGGTGCCTACTTCTCCACATCCCTGCCAGCATCTATAGTTTCCTGATTTATTCATTTTAGCCACTCGAACCGGTGTAAGATGGTATCTCAGTGTGGTTTTGATTTGTATTTCCCTGATGATGAGTGATATTGAGCATCGTTTCATGTGAATGTTGGCCATCTGAAAGTCCTCTTTGGAGAAGTGTCTATTCATATCTTCTGCCCATTTCTTCACTGGGTTGTTTGTTTTTCGGGTGTGGAGTTTGGTAACTTCTTTATAGATTTTAGATATTAGTCCTTTATCCGATATGTCATTTGCGATGATCTTTTCCCATTCCGTTGGTTGCCTATCCATTTTCTTGGTTGTTTCTTTTGCCGTGCAGAAGCTTTTTATCTTGATGAGGTTCCAGTAGTTCATCTTTGCTTTTAATTCCCTTGCCTTTGGAGACGTGTCGAGTAAGAAATTGGTGCATCTTAGGTCAAAGAGGCTTTTTCCTGCTTTCTCCTCTAGGATTTTCATGGTTTCCTGTCTCACATTCATATCTTTTACCCATTTAGAATTTATTTTTGTGAGTGGTGTAAGAAACTGGTCTAGTTTCATTCTTTTGCATGTTGCTGTCCAGTTCTACGAGCACCATTTATTAAAGAGGCTGTCTTTTTTCCATTGGATACATTTTCCTGCTTTGTCAAAGATTAGTTGGCCATATACTTGCCGGTCCATTTCTGAGTTTTCTATTCTATTCCATTGGTCTATGTGTCTGTTTTTGTGCCAATACCATACAGTCTTGATGACTACTGCTTTGTAGTAGAGGTTAAAGTCTGGGATTGTGATGCCTCCCGCCTTGGTTTTATTCTTCAGTATTATTTTGGCTATTCGAGGTCTTTTGTGGTTCCATACAAAATATAGGATTGTTTGCTCTAGCTTTGAGAAGAATGGTGGTGCAATTTTGATTGGGATTGCATTGAACGTGTAGCTTGACTTGGGTAGTATTGCCATTTTCACGATATTTATTCTTCCAATCCATGAGCATGGGAGGTTTTTCCATTTCTTTGTTTCTTCCTCAATTTCCTTCATAAGTTTTTTATAGTTTTCAGTGTAGAGGTCTTTCACATCTTTGGTTAGGTTTATTCCTAAGTATTTTATGGCTTTTGGTGCAATTGTGAAAGGGATTAGCTTCTTTATTTCTCTTTCTGCTAATTCATTGTTGGTGTATAGAAATGCCACCGATTTCTGTACATTGATTTTGTTCCCTGCAGCTTTGCTGAAATCATGGATCAGTTCTAGTAGGCTTTTGGTGGATTCCGTTGGGTTTTCCATGTAAAGTATCATGTCATCTGCAAAAAGTGAAAGTTTGACTTCCTCCTTGCCAATCTTGATGCCTTTTATTTTGTTTTGTTGTCTGATTGCTGATGCTAAGACTTCCAACACTATGTTAAATAGCAGTGGCGAGAGTGGACACCCCTGTCGTGTTCCTGATCTCAGGGGGAAGGCTCTCATTTTTTCCCCATTGAGGATGATATTGGCTGTGGGCTTTTCATATATGGCTTTTATGATGTTTAAGTATGTTCCTTCTATCCCGACTTTCTCGAGAGTTTTTATTAAGAACGGGTGCTGTATTTTGTCAAATAGTTTTTTCTGCATCTATTGACAGGATCATATGGTTCTTATCTTTTCTTTTGTTAATGTGATTAATCAGATTGATTGATTTGCGAATATTGAACCAGCCCAGCAACCCAGGGATGAATCCTACTTGATCATGGTGGATGATTCTCTTTACATGCTGTTGGATTCGATTTGCTAGTATCTTGTTGAAAATTTTTGCATCCATATTCATCAGGGATATTGGCCTGTAATTCTCTTTCTTTGCTGGGTCTCTATCTGATTTGGGAATCAAAGTGATGCTGGCTTCATAGAATGAATCTGGGAGTTTTCCTTCCGTTTCAATTTTTTGGAACAGCTTGAGGAAGATAGGAATTAACTCTGTTTTAAATGTCTGGTAAAATTCCGCAGGAAAGCCATCTGGTCCAGGGCTTTTATTTGCTGGGAGCTTTTTAATAACTGATTCTATTTCTTCACTAGTTATGGGTATGTTCAAGTTTTCTATTTCTTCCCGTTCGAGTTTTGGTAGCGTGTGGTTATTTAGGAATTTGTCCATTTCTTCCAGGATGCCGAGTTTGGTGGCATATAATTTTTCATAATATTCTGTGATGATTGCTTGTATTTCTGAGAGATTGGTTGTAATTTCTCCCTTTTCATTCATGATTTTGTCTATTTGAGTTCTCTCTCTTTTCTTTTTGAGACGCCTGGCTAGAGTTTGGTCTATTTTGTTTATTTTTTCAAAGAACCAGCTTTTGGTTTCATTGATCTGTTCCACTACCTTTTCTGTTTCATATGATTAATTTGTGTCCTGATCTTTGTTATTTCTCTCTTTCTGCTGGGCTTGGGTTGTTTTATTTGTTCTGCTTCTAGTTCCTTTAGGCGCGCTGTTAGAATTTGTGTAATTGATTTTTCTTGTTTCTTGAGGTGGGCCTGGATTGCAATATATTTCCCTCTCAGGACTGCCTTTGCTGCATCCTAGAGCATTTGGATTGTTGTATTTTCATTTTCATTTGTTTCCATGTATTTTTTAATTTCTTCTCTGATTGCTTGGTTGACCCACTCGTCTTTTAGTAGGTTATTTCTTAGCCTCCATGTTTTTGGATATTTTCCAGGCTTTCTCCTGTGGTTGATTTCAAGTTTCAAAGCATTGTGGTCTGACAGTGTGCATGGGATGATCTCAATTCTTTTATATTTATTCAGAGCTTCCCTGTGCCCCAGAATGTGGTCTATCTTAGAAAATGTACCGTGTGCTGTTGAGAAGAATGTAAATTCCTTTGCTTCTGGGTGAAAGACCCTGAATTTGTCTGTTAGGCCCATCTGTTCTAATGTGTCTTTCAGGGACATTGTTTCTGTGGTGATTTTCTGTTTTGTGAATCTATCCAATGCTGAGAGTGGAGTGTTAAGGTCCCCTACAAATAGGACATTTTTATCGATGAGGTTGCTAATGTTTGTAATTAGTTGTTTTACCAATTTGTGTGCCCCCGAATTCGGCGCATAGATATTTATAATTGTTAGCTCTTCCTGCTGGATGGTCCCTGAGACTATTATATAATATCCTTCTTCATCTCTTATTACATCGTTCATTTTAAAGTCCAATTTGTCTGATATAAGTGTGGCTACTCCGGTTTTCTTCTGACTTCCAGTAGCATGTTAGATAGTTCTCTATCCCCTCACTTTCAATCTGAAGGTTTCTTCATGTTTAAGATGAGTTTCTTGAAGACAGCAAATAGATGGGTCTTGTTTTTTAATCCATTCTGCTACCCTGTGTCTTTTGATTGGTGCATTTAGTCCATTTACATTCAGTGTTAATATTGAAAAATATGGGCTTACAGTCACTGTATTATCTGTAAGTTTCATGTTTGTAAGCTTGTCTCTGGCAGTTTGTGTTCTTTGCAACCTTTCCTTCATAGCGTGCCCACAGGATCTCATGTAGTGTTGGCTTATTTGTGATAAATTCTTTCAGTTTTTGTTTTTTGGGAAAAACCTTGATCTCTCCTTCTGTTCTGAATGACAGGCTAGCTGGATACAGAATTCTTGCTTGCATGTCCTTCTTGCTCATCACATTAAAGATATCCTGCCATTCCTTTCTGGCTTGCCAAGTTTCTGTAGATAACTCTGCTACTACACTTATATGTCTGACTTTGTATGTTAAGGTGCTTTTGTCCCTAGCTGCTTTCAGGATCCTCTCCCTATCTTTGTATTTTGCCAGCTTCACTATGATGTGCCGTGCAGAAGGTCTTTTCAAGTTGCATCTGAGGGGAGTTCTCTGTGCCTCTTGGATTTCCATGCCTGTTTCCTTCCTCATGTAGGGGAAGTTCTCAGCAATGATTTGTTCAAGAACCCCTTCGACTCCTTTCTCTCTCTCTTCTTCCTCTGGAACTCCTATGATATGGATATTGTTTCTTTTGAGTGCATTGCTCAGCTCTCAAATTCTCCTTTCTTGTTCCTGGATCAGCTTCTCTCTGTTTTTATCTGCTTCCTCTTTTTCAATGATTTTCTCTTTTAATGCACTAACTTTTTCCTCTACCTCTTCATTCCGTGCTGTGGCTGCTTCCAGTTTCCCTTGTATTTCTTCCAAGGTCTTTTTTAATTCTTCCTGGGCCGTGTTTAAGGTCCTTGAACTCTGCCACGCGGGACCCCTTGCTTTCATCTGAACTTTTTTCAAGTCCAGCGATTAGTTTTATGATTATCATTCTATATTCATGTTCTGTTATGTTGCCTATATCTGTTTTCATTAATTCTTGAGCTGTCACTGCTTCTTGTAGATTCTTTTGAGGAGAATTCTTCCGTTTCGTCATTTTGGCTAGATGTGTTTTGGATTGTTTCTTGAAGTTGCCCTGGAAATGAAAACAGACTGACAGACAAACAGAAAACAGAAATACTCAAACGTACCGACAAATGGTCCAGACAAGCAGTTCACAACAGAAAAAAGAATAACAAACGACTCTCTGAAAGCAATGTCCTGAAGCACCAGCTACACGTTAAGGACAGGGTATGTAGTGTGCTGGTGGCAGAGCATATATAGACAGAATAATGACAGGTGCAGGGAGAAGAAGGAAATGGACTTTCCAGGTACAGCAACTAAAGGGTTTAATCCAGACTGAGAGAAATTAGAATAAGGACGGGTGCAAGTGAAAAGGAATAAAGGTCGATGTCGTCTAGATGAACTTATGCGGCCTGGTTATTCCAGAAAGAGGGATAGGGAAGTATAGAAGAAGGTGTAGAACATGTCTTGAAAGAGTGGGTTAAAAAAAAAAATGTTTAAGCCAGTCAGTACCCTGGATAACCAGCTCAGGGATGGGGATCGGTAGGAATGAGAAAGGGGGGATAAATTTAAAAAAGAGAAAATGACTAGAGTTACTCCAGGC
Organism: Paguma larvata; assembly: GCA_030068075.1. Classification (NCBI taxonomy): domain Eukaryota; kingdom Metazoa; phylum Chordata; class Mammalia; order Carnivora; family Viverridae; genus Paguma; species Paguma larvata. The sequence goes on from CM057830.1 coordinate 66,241,355, forward strand.
AGCAGTCTCCACTTGGCGTCAGTGGCTCCTGCTGATATGTTGGGAGGGGCGTGGTTTGGTGTAGGCGGGTCCCGCCTCCACTGCTGCAGGGATGGCTTTTGGGGTGACTTCCTGGCTTGTGAGACAACAATGGCGTCTCTCCAGACCCTCGCCACCAGTCCTGGAGTCTTTATTCACCCCTTTATTTCTGTTCTCTCTCCACCGCTGACGCCGGCCCAGTGCAGTTCACTGGATGGTGACGCGGCCGTCTGCTACCCCTGATTTCGCTGTAATTGTGCCGGGGTTAGAGGTGCTCCGCAGGCGGCGCCGCCTGTGTCCCCGCTGCCAGTCCCGGTGGTGCGCAGGTCCCAGCGGCTCGGGACGGTGTTGGCGCGGTCCCGGCATCGGGCGGGTAGTGCTGCTGTTTGCCACTGATCTTCTCTTCAAAAGCCCTGCATTTAGGGGCTGGATGGTAGTGGTCTCACCCGCTCTGGCCCTCTTGTTCAGATGTTGTTCGATCGGCACTTTCACAGCTATCTCCGAAGACGCTCTCCCTCCCCTCAGCTCAACTTCCCGAGTTCGTTTTATCTGACCCAGATTAAACTCACGGTTTAGCTGGGCCGTGTCTGTTTTCGCCTTCGTTCCTTGTTAGCTGCAGCACCTTTTCCCCCCCGATTCTTGGAGTTGAGAGAGACTATGGTTTCAGTCGTCCCCGTTTAAAGGGCAAGCGAAATACTGGAGCCCCCTACTCCTCCGCCATGTTGCCCTCCCTCCTCTCATCAGCCCCAGGCCTATCTTAAGGAACAAGAAAAACCACTAACAAAAAATCTAACAACACACTTAAAGGAAGTAGAAGCAGAACAGCAAAGACACCCCGAACCCAGCAGAAGAAGAGAAATAATAAAAAATCAGTGCATCGATCAACAGTATAGAAACTGAAAGTAAAATAGAATAGATCAATGAAACCAAGAGCTGGTTCTTTGTAAAAATAAACAATATTGATAAATCTCTGGCAACCAAGCATGTATAGCATTTTCAAGGAGACATACATTTTATTTATTAGGAGACAGAGAACTTGGGACTATCCAGGAGATCGAGAAAATGTTTCTTCCTACTACCAGAGAATTTAATGAATATGGAAGAGGGCATCCATGATGAAATTATGTAACAGAGGAGGAATGATTTCTTCAATGTCATACACTAGTTGGCAGCAGAGGCAGTGTTATGAACTGTGACATATTGACCCATAACTAAAATTTTATTTCATAATACATTGCCTCTGTACCCTCGTATTTGTGAGATATTTAACTTCTCTCAAGGCAGTTCACCGCCAGGCCTATGACAAGAACTTCAGAAAATTCTCCCAAGGATGAGCAGACAGAAAAGTATGAATGTGTTTCTTTGTAGACAAGTAAGAATAAACGAATTGGTAAGAAAATTACTCAAAGTCCAAAATATTGGATACAACCATGGTGAAGGATTAGGGATGTGTTATAGAACTATAGACATCATCAAGATATGTATTCATTGGAAACAACCAAAGTGTCCATCAATAAATGTACAGATCAAGAAAATGTGGTGTATCTGTGTGTGTGTGTGTGTGTGTGTGTATAATAGAACATTATTAAGCCATATAAAAGAAAGAAATATTGCCATCTCTGATAGCATGGATGGAGATGAATCTTGAGGGCATTATGGTGAGTGAAATAAGTTGGGCAGAGAAAGAGAAATGCCATACGATCTCATTTATGTATAGAATAAAAAAACACTATCTGATAGATATAGAGGATAGATTAGTGGTTGCCAAAGACAGATGTTAAGGATATGAGAAAAATAGGTAAAGGGGATCAATAGTACAAACTTCCAATTATAAAATGAGTAAGTCATGTTGATGTAACGTACAGCACCATGACTATATTTGATAGTGTACTGTATTGCATATGGAAAGTTGCTAAAAGAGTAAAAGTTCTTAAAAGTTTTATCTGAAAATCTTAAATGTTCTTATCACGAAAAAAATGTGTAATTATGTGTGGTGATGGGTAATGGATATTAACGAAACATTGTGATGATCATTTGGAAATATATACAAATACCAAATAATTATGTCATATGCCTGAAATTAATATGATTTATATCTCAATTATACCTTAATTTGAAAATGAGAATAGATTGTCTTAAAAATAAAAAAATGTATTATGAAAAACTACAAAACATTAAAATCGTCTAATATAAAACCACTTATCCATCTATATATATATCTAATATGTAACACTTACCTAAGTTTAGTTACTCTATGTCTAGGAAAACAGGATAGAATGTCCAGAAAAGTAATAGTGAAGATAAAATAAAGTTATCCGAGGAATAGATACTCCCATAAAAAATTTTTTTATCATGCTAGGGAAATATGCAGTGGGTGAAAATAAGACAAATATTTATTAGATTTTATGAGTTCATGATTTAAGCGAACATAGTCAATTATAACAGAGAATTTTATTTTTTTAAAGTTTTTATTTTACTTCTAGTTAGTTAACGTGCAGTGTTATATTAGTTTCAGATGTATAATATAGGGATTCAACAGTTCCATACATCACCCAGTGTTCATCCTTAATCCCCATTACCTATTTTACCCATCCCCCCGGTCCATTTCCCCTCCGGTAACCACCAGTTTGTTTTCTTTAGGTAATAGTATGTTTCTTGGTTTGTTTTCAACTTTCTTTTTTTTTCTCTTGCTCTTCTTTTTGTTTCTCTAATTCCACGTATGAGTGAAATCATATAGTGTTTGTTTTTCTCTGACTGACTTATTTCACTTAGTATTATACTCTCTACCTCCATTGATGTAGTTGCAAATGGCAATATTTCATTCTTTTTCATGGCTGAATTAGATAGATAGATAGATAGATAGATAGATAGATAGATAGATAGATCAAATATAGATAGATAAATCAAATAAATAAATAAATAAATAAAGACACAAATGAAAGAGAAGATTATATATCTTTCACTTGTGATTTTATTTGACTCCTTCCTCTTTTTTTCTTCATCAGTTAGGCTAGAGATTTATCAATTTTATTAATTATTTTTCAGAGAACCAGCTCCTGGTTTCACCGATCTGTTCTATTTGGTTTCTTGTTTGTTTAATTTCTGTATCATTTATTTTTGCTCTAATCATTAATATTTCCTTCCTTCTGCTGGCATTAAGCCTCACTTGTTGTTCTATTTTTAGCTTGTTTAGTGTAAGGTTAGGTTGTTTGCGATTTTTCTTGCTTCTTGAGGTAGGCCTGTATTGCTATAAACTTCACTCTTAAATCACTTTTGCTGCATCCAAAAGGTTTTGGACTGTTATGTTTTCATTTGCATTTGTTTCCATGTACTATTTAATTTATTCTCTAATTTTCTGGTTGACCTGTTCATTGTTTAATAACATGTTTTTTAATTTCAATGTATTTGTGGTCTTTCCAGAATATGTCTTGTGTTTGACTTCTAGTTTCGTACATTGTGGTGAGAAAAGATTCATTGTATGACTTCAATTCGAATTTGTTTACGCTTGTTTTATGGGCTAATGTCATCTATTCTAAAAAATGCTCTGTGCTTTGTGTGCACTTTAAACGAATGCGCATTCTTCTGTTTCTGAATGGAATGTTCCGAATATATCTGTTAAATCCATCTTGTTCAGTGTATCATTGAAATCCATTGTTTCCTTTTTTATTTTCTTTTTAGATGATCTGTCGATTGATGTAAGTGGTGTGTTAAAGTCTCCTACTATTATTATATTACTATCTGTTAGTTACTTTATGATTGTTATTAATTCTTTTATGTAGTTGGGTGCTTTATGTTGAGTTCATAAATATTTACAATTGTTGTATCTTCTTGTTTGATTGTCCTATCATTATTATTATTATATGGTGTCCTCCTTTGTCTTTTGTTATAGTCTTTGTTTTAAAGTTTGTTTTGTCCAATATAAGTATTGCTAGCTGGGCGCTTTTTTGACATCCATTTGCATGATGGATATTTTTCCAGCTCCTCACTTTGAATCTATAGTTGTTTTTAGATTAAAATGTATCTCTTGTAAGCAGGATGTAGATGATCTTGTTATTTTATCCATTCTACCTCCCTATGTCCTTTGACTAGAGTGTTTAGTCCATTTCCATTCAAAGTGATTATTAATATATATGTATTTATTTCCATTGTATTACTTTTTTGTAGTTGTTTTGAGGATATTCTCTGATCCTTTCTTCTCTTTCTCTCTTTAAAATTTGCTGATATTCTTTTTTATTTCTTTCTCTTTATGCTTTTCATATTTATTAGTGGTTTCTGATATATGGTTACCATTAGTTTCGTATATAACCTCTTCTGAACATGGCAGTCTATACTAAATTGATGGTCATTCAAGTTCAAACCCATTCTTTTCTTCTCTGATCCCCACATTTCATGTATGTTATTATACTTTGTGTCCTCTTTTTGTGAATTCTTTGATTTTTTACAGAAATACTCATTTTTGGTGCGTTTGCATTTTCTTTTTTTTTTTTTAATTTAAAATAGTTTATTTTCAAATTGGTTTACGTAAAACACCCAGTGTTCATCCCAACATGTGCCCTTTTTTAATGCCCATCACCCCCTCTCCCCCCCATCTCCCTCATCCTCAGTTTATTCTTAGTCTTTGAGAGTCTCTTATGTTTTATCTCCCTCCCTCTCTGTGTCTTTTTTTTCTTTCCCCTCTTCCCCTCCCCCTGGTTTTTGCTTAGTCTCACCAAGTCCACCTATTCGTGGAAACATATGGTATCTGTCTTTTTCTGACTGACTTATTTCGACCTTTATACTGTCACTTTTGGTCTCTCCTTTCTTCTCAAAGAGTCCTATCTAATGTTTCTTGCAGGCCTGGTTTAGTAGTCATGAACCCCTTTAGTTTTTGTTTCTCTGGGAAACTCTTGATCTCTCCTTGGCTTTGCTGGATAGAGTATTCTTAGCTGCAGATTTCCCCTTTCAGCACTTTGACTATGTTATGTCATTCCCTCCTGGTTTGAAAAAATTTTGCTGAAAAATCTCCTGTTAGTCTTATGGATTTCCCCTTGTAAGTTAAAGACTACTTTTGTCTAACTGCTTTTTAAATTTTGTTATTACCCTATTTTGCCAACTTAAATACAATATGTCTTGGTGTGGATCTCTCTTTTTTTTATTAATGCGAATTTTCTGTGCTTCCTGGATCTGGGTATCAGTTTCCTTCCCCAGATTAGGGAAGTTTTCAGCTATTATTTCTTCAAATATGTTTTCTTCCCCCTTTCTCTCTCTTCTTCTGGGACTCCTAAGTGCAAATGTTATTGTATCTGATGGAGTCACTGAGTTCCCTAAGTCTATTCTCATTCTGCATAATTCTTTTTTGTCTATTTGGTTAGCTTGATTACTTTGCATTACTCCATCTTCTAGGTAACTAATTTTTTCTTCTGTTTCTTCTATCCTGCTGAATTCCACCATGTATATTACTCATTTTGTTTATTGAGACTTTATCTTTGGTATGTTGTTCTTTATGTCTGTGTTAGGGGTCTCATTCATGTCTTCCACTCTTCCCTCAAGTCCAGTTAGTATCATAATGATCATTGCTTTAAATTCTCTATCCAACATGTTATATCTGTTTTGCTTAGATCTCTGGCTGTGGTCTTGTCCTGTTCTTTCATTTGGAATCAGTTTCTCTATATCCTCATTTTGTCTGCTTCTCTGTGTCTTTTTCTCTGTGTTAAGAAATTCAGTTGTGTCTTCTGCTCTTGAAAGTAGCCATTTTATGAAGAAAAGATCCTGGAGTGCATTGCAGTGCAGTATCCTCTGTTTACCAGCACCTGGAACTTCAGAAAAGTATCCTATGTGCATTGCTTACTCTCTGCTGTTGTGTCTGAGTCACTTTCTTTTCAGTGCTGTAATCTCCACTGACTCTCTGCCTGTTGTGAAGTGTGTTTTCTCTCTGTGTTGTTAGTGGGGCCCAGGCAGGCCTATTCAGAAGGAGCTTGTACATTGGGGGAACTGGGGGTATGACAGCAGTTTTAGTAAAATTTACACTGGGCTCCTAGTCCTGTGCTGGATCTTCTGAAGTGCTGCAGTGTCTGGTGGCTGCACTCTGGAGCAGCCAGAGGTGCAAGCCTGGGAGCCGCATGCAATGATGGCTGAACGTGACTGGCTCCAGTGCATGATGTTGTCTGGGGGCATGCATCTGGGTGTGGCATGGTTGCTGGGCAGGTTGCATGCACTCACTAAATTTTTCCTGAGCCCAGTGAGGATGCTAACAGGCTTGGAGTGGGTGAGACCACATGAGAACTCCTGAGCATGACACACTTCTAGCAGGTTAGGTAGCAAGTGCCTGTGCAACACCACCTTCCACAGTGGCCCCATGTATTTGCTGGGGATAGGGAGCCTGCCAGCTCTCTTATTTTTGGAGAATTCCCCCAACACACTCTGGAGTCTGTATGAACAGATATGTCTCTCGTTTGCCCCCAATTGTTGCATAAACTGTTCTTTTTTATGTTGCCTCTTAGGCTTTCTGTACAAGGGCTGCAATCCAGCTATCATTCGCCCTCCTAGATCCACCAGTGCTGAGTCAGTGGACTTCAAAGTTCCAGGCTCCAAGTCTTACTGGTTATACAAACTCAGCCTCTCTAGTTTTCAAATCCAAATATTATGGGGATTAGATTCCCCAAGTTAATGTAACACATGATATGTGACTATGGATTTTATGATGTGCCACACGCATTATTGGTGTAGTTAAAATGGTTAAACTTACTGATTACACAAATGTAAGAGTGCTCAATTTTTATCTTTATCTTATTGAAAATATGAGCTTCATACCCTCACAGAACAATGAGAAGTATGATTTATTTAAAGTCTCTGATTTCAGGTACTTTGATAATTTCATCATATTTCCAACAGTTAAAAAACTTTGTTCTGAGAAATATGAATGGTGTGATGTGATGTGTGTCCATCTTTCTTTCCTGTTCTTATGGTAAGAATTATAAAAAGCTTTATTCCTTTTCTACTTTCTTTATTCTTTGAATACTAATACAGGAAGAGGTTAATTTGATAGCCTGAAGTTTATTCTGTCCCTTTAACTCTCCAGAGTGGGGAAGAAGAACCCAAAAGGAAAGAAAGTAAGTTTTCTTTGCCAGAGCTCTCCTTAAGCTTTAATGACTTTAGGGATGGCAGTAGAGAGGATTTTATTGACCAGCCTTGTTAACCAGGGCAGGAAAACGGGCAAGCTCTGGGACAAGAATCTATCCACGAATAGACTGGATTTGGCAGATGTGTGGCCAATGAGGCATTTCTCAGGAGTCTGGCTTGAATGAGGGAATCAGAGACTAAGGGTAGCAACCTTCCAGCAGACATACGAGAAATCAAGTAGCTTTAACCTACTTTTCATTCCACATACTCTTCCTTGGTAGTCTTTATAAAGGAGAGGATTGCTATTATATATATTGCTGTATTTTCAGTCCTAATTTCTAAAATAATACATACCTATTGAAGAAAACTAGAAAAATAATAAGAAGGAAAAGATAACATAAATCATCCATTAGTCAATTTCCTAAAGACAAATGTTATTCCACTCTTTTTATGCAAATTAATAGAGATTTAAAAACAAATATTACCATCTGAACATGTTGTCTTGTTATTTGATTTGCAAGTAGCCATATCTCATAAGCATTTCAATGCCAATACATATTACATTTCAAAATTTTAATAACCATGTAATAAAACTATATCATACTTTAATCAATAGATCTTTTATTGTTAAATATTAACTTTGATATTATAAACAGCTTTGATAAATATTCTTATAAAGAATACGTTGCACTTTTCCTAATAATATTTTTAGATTAAATTAACTGAAGTAGGTAATAACTCTCCAGAGTGGGGAAGAAGAACTCAAAAGGAAAGAAAGCAAGTTTTCCTTGCCAGAGCTCTCCTTAAGCTTTAATGACTTTAGGGATGGCAGTAGAGGGGATTATATAATTGAAGTAGGTATATGTTATTTTGCTAAAAATATTTTGGTTTGCCCTTGGGAAATACACAAAATTGCACATCTACCATCAATGTATGAGTGTGCCCACCTCATTTTAACTTTGCCAAGGGAAAGAAACATAGATTTCATTCTTTGAAGAGACCACACAGATTGATTGAATTGGATGCTACTCAATCAGGCATAAATACTACCATTTGTTAAATGTTTTATATAAAGCGTATCTCTTGGCCTAATTTTTTATAATCTTTAAAACCAAAAGCACAAGATTCATGGATAAGTCTGCTGCTAACCTTAGTGTCTATGCTTGTAGCTTAAGGAAATTTGTACTAGCTGCTTTCAGAACTACTTCTTTATTTTTATATTTTTCAGGTTTCCCTATAATTTGTCATGGTGTTGATATCTTTTTATTGATTTTCAGGGGAGTTCTCTGTGCCTCCTGGACTTGAATACCTATTTCTTTCTCCAGATTATGAAGTTCTCAGCTATAATTTGTTCAAATAAACCTGATGCCCCTTTCACCACTCTTCTTCTCCTGGGATTCCTGTGATATGGATATTGTTTCTCTTTATGTAATCATTGAGTTCCCTAAGTCTCTCTTTGTTATCTGATAGTTTTCTTTTCCTTTTATTTTCAGCTTCGTTATTTTCCATAATTTTATTTTCTATATCACCTATTCTCTCCTCTGCTTCTTGAATCTCCGTGGTGACTGTATCCAGTCAAATTTGCATCTCAGCTATAGCATTTTTTATTTCACCGGGACTAGGTTTAGGTCTATGATATCTGCAGCAAGGGTCTCTTAACATCACTCATCATCAGGAAAATACAAGTCAAAACTAGAAGGAGATAGTACCTCACACCTGTAAGAATGGCTAAAATCAACAACACAAGAAACAACGAGTGTTGACAAGGATGTGGAGAAAAAGGAAATCACTTACAGTGTTGGTGGGAATGCATACTGGTTAGTTAACAGACTATAAAGTGATTCAAAGTTTGACCTTTAGGGCAAAATGATGTAACATCAATTCTATTTCAGACTGTTCACTGGCCCACCTATTCAATCTTCTTTTATCTTTTTTTCTTGCTTTTTTTTTCTTTCTTTTTCATTTCTTTTCTTTCTTGAATACAAAAAGAGAAGAATTTATTTTTATTTTAAATTCGTATTAAAAATATTTTCCTTTATTTGTTTTCTACTAAATTTTCACTTTTTGAGTAAATTTTTCAAATTCTATGATATGTCCAATATTTTATTTTTTTTCTTTTATACTAAACTTTTCACTTTTTTGTAAATTTTCCAAATTCTATTATACTTCCATCATTTATTTGATTTTGTGTGTGTGTTGTTTTAAATTTTTAATTGTAATTTTTCCCTTTTTTCTACCTTCAGTCAAGCTCCTATTCATTAATCTATTTCATTGCATTCATTTTCTCAAATTTTCAAACGTTTTCTTTTTTTTCTTTCTTCTTTTTCTTCTCTTTTTCCTTTTTTTCCCCTACAGAATCCAGCTCTGTTCAATAACCAGAACAAAACACACCTAGGATCTAGCATCATTGATTTGATTTTTGTGTGTGTGTGTGCATGTGTTGTTTTTAATTTTTAATTTTAATTTTTCCCCTTTTTTCTCCAACCAAACTGCTTTCAATAACCAAACCAAAACACACTTAGGATCTAGCATCATTTATTTGATTTTGTGTGTGTGTGTGTTGTTTTCAATTTTTTCATTTGAATTTTTTTTTACCTTATTAATTCCTTTTCTTCCTTCAAAATGACAAAATGAAGGAATTCACCCCAAAAGAAAGAGCAGGAAGAAACGACAGCCAAGGAGTTAACCAACACAGATACAAGCAAGATGTCTGAACCAGAATTTAGAATCACTATGATAACAATATTAGCTGGGGTCGAAAATAGATTAGAATCCCTCTTTACGGAGATAAAAGAAGTAAAAGCTAGTCAGGGCGAAATAAAAAACCCTATAACTGAGCTGCAATCTCGAATGGATGCCACAGCTGCAAGGTCGGATGAGGCAGAGCAGAAAATCAGTGATATAGAGGACAAACTTATGGAGAATAATGAAGCAAAAATAACAGGGAGGGTAAAGCTAAAGATCATGATTTAAGAACCAGAGAAATCAGTGACTCACTAAAAGGGAGCAACATCAGAATCATAGGGGTCCCAGAAGATGAAGAGAGAGAAAATGGAGTAAAAGGGTTATGTGAGCAAATCATAGTGGAAAACTTTCCTAACCTGGGGAAAGACACAGACATCAAAATCCAGGAAGCACAGAGGACTCCCACAAGATTCAACAAAAATTGACAATCAACAAGGCATAGCATAGTCAAATTCACAAAATACTCAGGCAAAGAAAGAATCATGAAAGCAGCAAGGGAATAAAAGTCCTTAACCTACAAAGGAAGACATATTAGGTTTGCAGCAGACCTATCCACAGAAACTTGGCAGGCCAGAAAAGAGTGGCGGGACATATTCAATATGCTGACTTAGAAAAATATGCAGAAAAGAATTCTGTATCCAGCAAGGCTGTCATTCAAAATAGAAGGAGAGATAAAGTTTCCAAGACAAACAAAATTTTAAGGAGTTTGTGACCACTAAACTAGCCCTGCAAGAAAGTTTAAGAGGAACTCTTTAAGGAAAGAAAGACAGCTACAGAAAAAACAAACAAACAAACAAAACAAAAGCAACAGAGACTATAAGGGACCAGAGAACACCACCAGAAGCTCCAACTCTACAAGAAACATAACGGCAATAATCTCATACCTTTCAGTACTCACTCTAAACGTCAATAGACTAAATGCTCCAATCAAAAACATAGGGTAACAGAATGGATAAGAAAACAAGATCCATCAATATGCTGTTTGTGAGACTCACTTTAGACTTAAAGACACCTTCAGATTGAAAGTAAGGGGATAAAGAACAATTTATAATGCTAATGGTCATCAAGAGAGAGCTGGAGTAGCCATACTTATATCAGACAATCTAGACTTTAAGATAAAAACTGCAACAAGAGATGAAGAAGGCCATTATATCATAATTAAGGTGTCTATCTACCAGTAAGACATAACAATTGTAAACATTTATGCTCCAAATATGGAGGCACTCAAATATATAAAACAATTACTCAAAAAAATAAACTCATTGATACTAATTCCATAATACTAGGCGACTTCAACACCCCACTTACAGCAATGGACAGATCATCTAAACAGAAAATCAACAAGGAAACAATGGCTTTGAATGACACACTGGACCAGATGGACTTAACAGATATATTTAGAACATTTCATCTTATAGCAGCAGAATTTACATTATTCGCCAGTGCACGTGGAACGTTCTCCAGAATAGATCACATACTGGGACACAAATCAGCCCTCAACAACTATGAAAAGATCAAGATCATACCATGCATATTTTCAGAACACAATGCTGTGAAACTTGAAATCAACAACAACAAAAAATTTGGAAAGATAACAAATACTTGGAGACTAAACAACATCCTACTAAAGAATGAATGGACTAATCGATAAGTTGAGGAGGAAATTAAAAAAATACATGGAAGCCATTGAAAATGATAACACCACATACCCAAAACTCTGGGACGCAGCAAAGGCAGGGAAGCAAAAAGTGAAGTATATACCAATCCACGTCTTCCTAAAGAAAGAAGAAAAGTCTCAGATACACAAACTAACCTTACACCACAAAGAACTGGAGAAAGAACAGCAAATAAAACCCAAAACCAGCAGAAGACAGGAAATAATACAGATTAGAGCAGAAATCAATGCCATTGAAACAAACAACAAGAACAACAACAACAAAAAAAAAAAAACAGTAGAACAAATAACAAATCAATGAAACCAGAAGCCGGTTCTTTGAAAAAAATTAACAAAATTGATAAACCACTAGCCAGTTCGATCAAAAAGAAAAAGGAAAGGTCTGAAATAAATAAAATCAAAAATGAAAGAGGAAAGATCACAACCAATATAGCAGAAATAAAAACAATAATAACAGAATATTAAGAGCAATTAAATGCCAGTAAAATGGGCAATCTGGAAGAAATGGACGAATTTCTAGAAACATATAAACTACCAAAACTGAAATAGGAAGAAATAGAAAATTTTAAAATACCCATAACCAGTAAAGAAATCGAATTAGTCATCAAAAATCTGCCAAAAACCAAGAGACCAGGGCCAGATAGCTTTCCAGGAGAATTCGACAAAACATTTAAGGAAGAGTTAACCCCTATTCTCTTGAAGCTGTTCGAAAAAATATAAATGGAAGGAAAACTTCTAAACTCTTTCTATGAAGCCAGCATTACCCTGATTCCAAATCCAGACAAACACCCCACTAAAAAAGAGAACTATAGACCAATCTCCCTGCTGAACATGGATGCAAAAATCCTCAACAACAAAATATTAGCCAACTGGATCCAACAATATATCAAAAAAATTATTCGCCATGACCAAGTGGGATTTATACCTGGAATGCAGGTTTGGTTCAATATCCAAAATAAAATAAAGGACAAGAACCACATGATCCTCTCATTAGATGCAGAGAAAGCATTTGACAAAATACAGCATCATTTCTTGATAAAGACCATTAAGAAAGTAGGGATAGAAGGACCATGCATGGAGATCAAAAAAGCCATATATAAAAGAGCCAAAGCTAATATCATCCTCAATTGGGAGAAATTGAGAGCTCTTGCCACTGTTATTCAACATAGTATTGGAAGCCTTAGCCTCAGCAATCAGATAACACAAAGAAATAAAAGGCATCCGAATCAGCCAGGAGGAGGTAAAAGTTTCACTTTTCACAGATGACATGATACTCTATATGGAAAACCAATAGATTCCACCAGAAATCTGTTAGAACTTATCTATGAACTCAGCAAAGTGGCAGGATATAAAATCAATGCACAAAAATCGGTTGCATTCCTATACACCAATAATGAAGCAACAGGAAGAGAAATCAAGGAATCAATCCCATTTACAATTGCACCTAAAACCAAAAAATACCTAGGAATAAATCTAACCAAAGAGATGAAAAATCTATACACCAGAAACGATAGAAATCTTATGGAAGAAAGTTAAGAAAACACACAAAAATGGAAAAAAATATTCCATGCTCCTGGATAGGAAGAACAAATATTATTAAAATGTCAATACTACCCAAAGCAATCTACATATTCATTGCAATCTCTATCGAAATAACACAAGCATTCTTCACAGAGCTAGAACCAGGAGTCCTAAAATTTGTATGGAATCAGAAAAGACACCGAATAGCCAAAGCAATCCTGAAAAAGAAAACCAAAGAAGGAGGCATCACAGTCCCAGGCTTCAAGTTGTATTACAAAGCTGTAATGATCAAGACAGTATGGTATTGGCATGAGAAAAGACACTCAGATCAATGGAACAGAATAGAGAACCCAGAAATAGACCCCCATATGTACTGCCAACTCATCTTTGACAAACCTGGATGGAATATCTAATGGATTAAGGACAGTCTCTTCAGCAAGTAGTGCTGGGAAAACTGGACAGCGACATGCAGAAAAATGAACCTGGACCACTTTCTTACACCATACACAAAAATAATCTCAAAATGGATGAAATACCTAAATGTAAGACAGGAAGCCATCAAAATCCTCAGGGGAAAACAGACAAGAACCTCTTTGACCTTGGCCGCAGCAACTTCTTACTCAACACGTCTACAAAAGCAAAAAATGAGCTATTGGGATCTCATCAAAATGAAAAGATTCTGTACAGCGAAGGGAACAATCAGCAAAACTAAAAGGCAACCGACGGAATGAGAGAAGACTATTTGCAAATGACATATCACATACTTAGTATCCAAAATCTATAAAGAACTTATCAAACTCAACACCCAAAAAACAACCCAGTGAAGAAATGAGTCAAAGACATGAACAGACACTTCTCCAAAGAAGACATCCAAATGGCTAACAGGCACATGAAACGCGATGCTCAATGTCACTCATCATGAGGGGAATACAAATCAAAACAACAATGAGATACCACCTAACACCAGTCAGAATGGCTAAGATTAATAACTCAGACAACAACATATGTCAGCAAGGATGTAGAAAAGGAGGATCTCTTTTGCACTGCTGGCGGGAATGCAAACTGGTGCAGCCACTCTGGAGAATAGTGTGGAGGTTCCTCAAAAAATTAAAAATAGAGCTACCCTGCGACCCAACAATTGCACTATTAGGGATTTATCCAAGGGATACAGGTATGCTGTTACAAAAGGACACATGCACCCCAATGTTTATAGCAGCACTGTCAACAATAGCCAAAATATGGAAAGAACCCAAATGTCCATCGATGGATGAATGGATAAAGAAGAAGTGGTATATATATACAATGAAGCATTACACGGCAATAAAAAAGAACGAGATCTTGCTATTTGCAACTACATGGATGGAACTAGAGGGTATCATGCTAAGCAAAATTAGTCAGTCAGAGAAAGATAAATATCATATGACTTCACTCATATGAGGTCTTTAAGATACACAGCAGATGAACGTAAGGGAAGGGAAGCAAAAATAATATAAAAACAGAGAGGGGGACAAAAACATAAGAGACTCTTAAATATGGAGAACAAACAGAGGGTTATGGAAGGGCTTGTGGGGGAGAGATAAGCTAAATGGGTTAGGGTTATTAAGGAATGTACTCTTGAAATCATTGTTGTACTGTATGCTAACTTGGATGTAAATTTTTTTAAAAATTAATAAAAAAAGAAACATTTATATATTGCAAAATGATGACCACTTTTAGTGTTAGCCTAGAACGGTGTGATGCTTTTTTCAACCATTTACATTTTCTTTTTAAATGTTAATAGAGTTTTAAGGTTTTCTCATACGGTTCATTCACATTACTTGTTTAGTTACTGCCTGGGTGTTTTATCTATTTAGTTACTTTATAAATTGAATCTTTTCCTCCATTGTATTTTCTATCTGTGTTGATGGGTTATCTGAGAGCAGTTTGTGGGCATCGTACTTGGTAACAATGACCTATATGGTATGGCTTTTCATGAAATTTTTTTTTATTTCATAAATGAAGTACAGAGGTAAGCCCTCTGGTGCTGGTATATTTGTTCGTTGCTCATAAATGACCTGGGTTTGTTGTTGTTGTGGTTGTTGTTTCTGTTGTTTTTACTGTATTACTTTGCCATATGTAGCACATTTCTACATGCTACAATATGCTGCATGAATGGTTCCAAATAACAGCACAAATTCCTTCTTCCCAACAGGGTGATTTCGTTCCACCTCTCCAGATGGTGTGTTTCTGTCTGCACTTTAGACAACAAGAAGGTGAAAACAGACAAGAAGTATGAAATCTTCTGCTGTTTAAGGAGTCTACTTGGAAAACCTATATATTTTTCTTTATCTCATTTGCCAGAATTTAGTTACATAACTACTCAGAGATGTAAAGAGGCTATAAGATATCCTCTCTTCAGAGAAGAGCTGTGCCAATCTTAAATATAGGGTTTTGTTACTAAAGAAAAAAGGCGAGGAAGAAATGATGAGGTAGGCAACTAACAGTAATTTCCATCCTTCTGCATGTACTCACCTTCCTTCAAACTGCAACCAAAACATATTCTGAAAAACATATTAAATTCACCCATTTCCTTACATTCCTCAGTGCCTTCTGCATCATGATGTCAAAGATTCTACATTGCCTCGATATCACCTCTTTTCTAGATTCCTCTACCCCTCTTTTCATCTTGCTTTCTGCACTCAAGCCACTCTATATTTAAGTTATGAAACCATGCTATGGAATCTTTTGCCTCACAACCTTTGCCCATGCGGTTCGCTCTGCTTTGGATGCTCTTTCCTCTAACTACTTCCTTTAGCCAAACTTTACTTTCCTTTTAGATCTCAGCTTAAAGGTCACAATCTCAGGAGGTAGTGGGGGATCATATATCTCCCATTATATGGTTTCACAGTACTTGTATTTTTTACGTGATAACATTTACTTGTTTGCAATTTTTATTTGTGTAATCATTTTATTAAGTAATTATTTCTCTCAGTGGATTGCAATCCCATGAGATCAGAAACTATGTATTTACCTTATTGATGTATCCACAGTGCCATGCACAGTGCCTAGAACATTGGAGGTGATTAACAAACATTTACTTAATGAATTAATGAAATTCATCACAGCATCGAAGCATGGACGTTTGGAGATCAGGAGCTGATATAGTAGACCCTCTAGCTTTTCCAGTCCAGAATTTTAAAAGGTCACTGATTAGAGCATGAGACTTAGGAATTTATGGTTCAAGATTAACTTAGTTCTAGGCAATAAATTTCAGGGTGTAGCCATGGTAATGAGTTATTAAAATTAAGTGAAGAGGCGGATGGTTTGAGTCATGCAGTTAGAAACATCTCTGAGTTAAAGTACTAGAAAAATTGCCTTCAATGTGTCTATGATGATTGCAGTAATGAGGGCAGTGAGAAAGAACCAGGTGCCACAGTCTCCAGTGAATGTGAGAAAGTAATCAGGCGACTGATAAAAGAACAGAAACAAGGTGGGGAAGGTACTATAGCTAGATGGAAGGAGTTTTAAAAGTGGCAAGAAAAGCTTTTGCCAAAATGTGGAAGAATAGTCATGTAGAAGTGGCAACAGGGAGAATGCTAACCCAGTCTGCAGCTACGTGATATGTGTACTCTATGAGAATAAATAGCATTAGTTCAAGAGGGTTGAAGCGAGAGTGATGTCCTCTGGGAATAGCTAGGTTTCAGTGAAGATGAGGAGGCAGAGAGGGAGTTTGGAGAAGAGGAAGAAAAGACAAGGAAATTTGGTTAAAACGAGAGAAGATTCCAGAGCACAATAGAATCATGGGGAAGGAGGACAGCAGTGGGGAGGATGAGTCATAGGAGAAGAGCAAGAAAAGACAATAGGTAGAAGAGAAATGTCTTTAGAGGGCTTGCATCTGGATCAGTGGTCGAATATGATTGCTAAGATATATTTTGGGTTAATTAAGTTCAAGACTCCTGACAAGTATAATCTGAGACCCATCTGGTATCAGAGGATTATTGAGTCTATTTGGTTGTGACTTAGCCATCAGTTTGTAGTTTTTCCTCAGTGGACATACTGAAAGTTTGAGAGGAATTGTTTTGTTATGCCCAAAAAGAGTTGAAACGAATGCAGCATGGGTGGATAGGGAAGAGTACTAACCAAGTCAGAAAAAAAAACTTGCTATCCAATGAACTCTCTTGCTGACAACACCTCCCATTTACAATATTTAAATATTATTTCACAATCATCTTAATGGAAATGAATCAATTATGTCTGTTTTCCTCCTAATTTTTAATCTTTTTTTTTCCTAAAATTTACTTAATGATAGTCTTCTTTGCTGCCTGTGTAGCAGTTTCCAGCTTATGCTTTCCTAAGGTTTCTCCTTCCTATAATTTGTCAAGTCTAGAGAAATGGCAAAGCTGATCTTTTAGGTATATAACATACTTCATTAATATGTCACTGACTGCAAGACACACCATTATTTTAGGTGCCACTAAGAAAGAAAAAAAATGTTGCCAATTAATCTGTGATAAAATGCTTTTTAAAAGTCAACTAGAAGTTTCATTTTACACTTATTTTAATAACTCTTTTAGAACCATTTAGATAGGTTTTTATTATATATCACTTTTATAAATGTATAAGAGTGAAAATATAAGCAAAGCACATAAGTGAGGGATTCCTAAAACGTCCTCACATTTACAGTCTAGCTTTTTTTCGGTCATATTTTGACTCAGAGTTATTGATGTCCATGCGTATTTACACAGAATCATTCTCTACATCATTAAGAGCATTCGTGATGCATCATTTAAAAACAACAAAAAACAAGGTGAAGGGGTCCAGAGTTGTCTCTGAGATTTTCTTCTAACTCATTGACACGCAATCTGCAAGTCTTTTTTTTTTTTTTTTTTTGGGAAAAAGTATTTATTTATTTTTTTTCTTTTTTTTTATTATAATAGTTTATTTTCAAATTGGTTTACATATAACACCCAGTGTTCATCCCAACATGTGCCCTTTTTAATGCCCATCACCCCCTCTCCCCCCTCCCTCATCCCCCTTACCCTCAGTTTTTTCTTAGTCTTTGAGAGTCTCTTATGTTTTATCTCCCTCCCTCTCTGTGTCTTTTTTTCCTTTCCCCTCTTCCCCTCCCCCTGGTTTTTGCTTAGTTTCACAAAGTCCACCTATTCGTGGAAACATATGGTATCTGTCTTTTTCTAACTGACTTATTTCACTTAACATAATACCCTCCAGTTCCATCCATGTTGCTACACATGGCCAGATTTCATTTTTTCTCATTGCCACGTAGTAGTCCATTGTATATAAGTACCATAACTTCTTTATCCATTCGTCAGTTGATGGGCACTTGGTCTCTTTCCATGATTTGGCTATTGTCGAAAGTGCTGCTATGAACATTGGGGTACACGTGCTCCTATGCATCAGCATTCCTGTGTCTCTTGGGTAGATTCCTAGCAGGGCTATTGCTGGATCATAGGGTAGCTCTATTTTCATTTTTTTGAGGAACCTCCACACCGTTTTCCAGAGTGGCTGCACCAGTTTGCATTCCCACCAACAGTGTAGGAGGGTGCCTACTTCTCCACATCCTCGCCAGCATCTATAGTTTCCTGATTTGTTCATTTTAGCCACTCTGACTGGTGTGAGGTGGTATCTCAGTGTGGTTTTGATTTGCATTTCCCTGATGATGAGTGACTTTGAGCATCGTTTCATGTGTCTGTTGGCCATCTGAATGTCCCCTTTGGAGAAGTGTCTATTCATATCTTCCGCCCATTTCTTCACTGGGTTGTTTGTTTTTCGGGTTTGGAGTTTGGTAAGTTCTTTATAAATTTTAGATATTAGTCCTTTATCCGATATGTCATTTGCGATGATCTTTTCCCATTCCGTTGGTTGCCTATTCGTTTTGTTGGTTGTTTCTTTTGCTGTGCAGAAGCTTTTTATCTTGATGAGGTCCCAATAGTTCATCTTTGCTTTTAATTCTCTTGCCTTTGGAGACGTGTCGAGTAAGAAATTGGTGCGTCTTAGGTCAAAGAGGCTTTTTCCTGTTTTCTCCTCTAGGATTTTGACGGTTTCCTGTCTCACATTCAGATCTTTTATCCATTTAGAATTTATTTTTGTGAGTGGTGTAAGAAAGTGGTCTAGTTTCATTCTTTTGCATGTTGCTGTCCAATTCTCCCAGCACCATTTGTTAAAGAGGCTGTCTTTTTTCCATTGGATACATTTTCCCGCTTTGTCAAAGATTAGTTGGCCATATACTTGCGGGTCCATTTCTGAGTTTTCTATTCTATTCCATTGGTCTATGCGTCTGTTTTTGTGCCAATACCATACAGTCTTGATGACTACCGCTTTGTAGTAGAGGTTAAAGTCTGGGATTGTGATGCCTCCCGCCTTGGTTTTATTCTTCAGTATTATTTTGGCTATTCGAGGTCTTTTGTGGTTCCATACAAATTTTAGGATTGTTTGCTCTAGCTTTGAGAAGAATGCTGGTGCAATTTTGATTGGGATTGCATTGAATGTGTAGATTGCTTTGGGTAGTATTGCCATTTTGACGATATTTATTCTTCCAATCCATGAGCATGGGATGTTTTTCCCATGCAATCTGCAAGTCTTAATGCTGGCATTTACTCTTCCAGTTGTATGTGTGTATATATATATATATATATATATATATATATGTATATATATATATGTTTCACTAATGTCAAATGACACCCCTTTGTTCCATTTTCATACCTTTCTGCATACACAATAATATTTTGTTCTGATGCTTACTTGCAGTGTAATATTTTTGAAGATGTTTTAATTGGCAATTAACACATGTAGTATCAAAAGTGCATATAATGCAACTGAAGTTTTTACATCATGGACGGCTATGACCAGGCTTCCACATGTACATGCAATGACAACTACATCATAATAGCTACCTGGTGAACATTAGCTATAAGACAAAATTGTTGATAGTAAATCCTAATGTCAGAAATATATGATTTTTGGAAGTAAATCCTAATTTTGGAGATTTCTTATCGAGAAAATATGCTAAGTAGTGTGTCTTAGAACTGATTAAATATGGTATTTACTTGAGAACTGATCCTAAGAAGAGAGACCATTAAGATTTATTAAGTTCACCCAAGGCAATGAAGTAAGATCAAAGGAAGGCACTCGATGGGTATACCATAATGACTGTCACTCTAAATATCCTCTGGACCAGTAACCTTGGACTCCTCCTGAATCCCTGGATGAGGGGACTACTCTCAGTGCAAACATTAGTGGGTAACAGTATATTTGTTTAGACTAATAGCACGGTCATTGGTGGTGACAAGAGACATACCATATCAGGCATAAGAAGGAGAGGCATCTCATTAATTAGCTATCCTTAATCCAGTTCTAACCCCCTTCTTCTTTGCTACTTTCCATTATAGAAACTGGAAAGTAGAAAACTCAATTTCCCACACTCACTTGCAGTAGGAGGGACAATGTGACTCAGTGCTAATAGTGAGACATCAAGCAGAAGTCTGCTAACACTGACTCTTTCTTCTTCCTTCTCTCTGCCGTGAAGGTAAACATATCTGCAGTTTCAGCAGCCATCTTATAACATTGGGATGGCAATCATGAAGATGAAAGTCTACATAGTATGAATAGTGAGTCAGAAAAATAAATAGAACTACCTTGGGTCTATTTGGAACAACCATTGGTCCATTGTTGAACAACTAAACAAACATCAACAACAACCCACATCTAGACTTGTTTGTAAGACTTGCTTTTATGGAGAAAAATAAGCCATTTATTTTCTTAAGACACAATTGGTTAGTTTGTAACCTGCACCTGAACATATTTTTAATTAATATGGAGGCAAGTGGCAGGTGTCACTGAATGTTCAAAAGTTCTAATTTGTGGAGCATATGATGTATCACCCACTTTCCCCACATTTCTTCTTCTACAGGAAATTTAGAGTATCTGGGGAGAAAATGATGGTCTGGAGTTCCTGCAGAATGTCCATGGATATTCATTATAAATTTTCTGAGGAAATTTGGAAAACCATCATGTTAGTCCGCAATGGACTATTTTTTTTAAAAAGTAAAAGTATTTGCAGTTGTATGGTGTTTCCTCTGATATGGGGCCTTCAAAATATCCTCCAAATGCTTTCACAAATAAAAATATCTATGATTTACCTAATGTTTCCATTTTCAACTCACGGAGATAATTTATTGTTTCAGGAATATGTTAATTACATAGTACACAGATTTGCATTTATAATTCCGCAAATATGCCAGCCACCTTATTACCCACTCAGCTTTGAAAATGTATCTTGTAATATACTTCTAAAAACTGAGGATTCGTGCTGAGCTGGGACCATGTCTCCCAACTATTGCCTACAGGAACAAGATAATGAATTTAGTGGCATTCTGCAACATACCACCACCAATGCAAAACAAATTCTCCTTCTTTAGATAACATTCTAGCGTCCATATCCTAAAATTGACAGATTAGTATTCCATTGTAGGCCATAATGGAGATTTATTTTCATAGAATCTTTCATATAAATTACGTTTGAGGGACATTAGCCTTCAAAGATAGAAAAGACTGGAGATTCCATCGTTTTAATCCATTCTATATCACAAAAATGTCAAACCTTTAAAAGATGAAATAGAACAGAATATAAGAGAAAATTTAAGTTGCAAAGAAACGGCTCTAGAGTTCCCAATGTATAAACATCATTATCATTATCATGCTTTATATATTGAGCTTAGATGAATCCAGTCTTAAGAGTATAACAAGTGACCAAATACAATAATCTATTGCTTGTACAGAAATCTCCTTACAGTTTGTCATGTGTATAGAAACATTTCTTTCTGAAATGATATTCAAATAAATTACCAAAAGATGATGTCTGACGTATCATCAATGTGCCCATTCAGTGCTAGAACTAGTTTTATTCTGATAATACTTTTTTAATCTTTTTTTTCTTTCCAAGTTTTTATTTAAATTTCAGGTAGTTAACATACAGTGTAAATTTAGTTTCACGTGTAGAATTTAGTAATTCAACACATACGTATAACACCCAGTGCTAATCACAAGTGCCCCCCTTAATCTCCATCAACTATTTAACTCATCACCCTGCCCACCTCCTCTCTGGTAACCATAAGTCTGTTCTCATTAGTTAAGAGTCTGTTTCTTTTTTTACCTCTCTGTATCCCCTGCATTCATTTGTTTTGTTTCTTGAATTCCACACATGAGTGAAATCATGTTTTGTCTTTCTCTGACTTATTTTCTTAGCATAATATTTTAGCTCCATCCACATCATTGCTAATGACAATATTTCATTCTTTTTTATATCTGAGTAATATGTTATTATATATATACGTGTATATATTTTATAACACATCTTTTCATTGATCAGTCAATGGCCATTTGGGCTTTTTCCACCATTTGACCATTGTCAATAATGCAGCTATAAACATCAGGATGCATGTATCCCTTCGAATCAGTTTTTTTTTTTATCCTTTGGATAAATACCTGGTAGTGCAATTGCTGGATCATACGGTAGTTCTATTTTTAAAATTTTGAGGAACCTCTATACTGTCTTCCAGAGTGTCTCCACTCATTGACACTCCCGCCAGCACTGCAAGAGTGTTCTCTGCGTCCTCACCAACATCCGTTTTTTCATGTGTTACTAATTTCAGCCATTCTGACTGGTATAAGATGATATTTAATTCTGGTTTTGATTTTTATTTCCCAGATGATGAGTGGTGTTTAGCATCTTTTCATGTGTCTGTTGACCATCTGTATGTCTTTTTTGGAAAAATGTCTATTGATGTCTTCTGCCCATTTTTTTCTTTGTTTGTTTTTGGGTGTTGAGTTTGATAACATCTTTATAGATTTTGGATAGTAACCCTTTATCAGATATATCATTTGCAAAAACCTCTAATTCCAAGGTTGCTTTTTAGTTTTGTTGATTGTTTCCTTTGCTATGAAAAAGCTTTTTATGCTGATGAAGCCCCAATAGTTTGTTTCTGTGTTTTTTTTTTCCCTTGCCTCAGGAGACAGATCTATTAAGAAGTTACTACAGCTGATGTCAAAAAGTTTGCTGCCTGTGTTCTTCTCTAGGATTTTAATGTTTTTCTGTCTTACATTTAGGTCTTTCATCTATTTTGAATTTGTTTTTCAATAAACTGTGAGAAAGTGGTCCCGTTTCATTATTCCGTGTGTTTCTGTCCAGTTTTCACAACACCATTTGTTGAAGAGGTTGTCTTTTTTCCATTGGATATTCTTTTCTGTGTTGTCAAAGATGAGTTGATCATATCGTTTTGAGTTCATTCCTGGTTTTTCTCTTCTGTCCTATTGATCTATGTGACTATCTTTGTGCCAGTACCATACTGCCTTGATCACTATAGTTTTGTAGTATAACTTGAAGTTTCAAATTGTGGTTCCTCTATATTTTCTTTTATTTTCAAAATTGCTTTGTTTATTCCATATCTTTTGTGGTTCCATGCAAATTTGAGGGTGTTTGTTTTAGTTCTGTAAAAAATGCTGGTGTTGTTTTGGTAGGGATGACATTAAATGTGTAGGTTTTGGGGGGGTAGTGTAGACATTTAAACAATATTTGTTCTTCCAATCCATGAGTATAGAATGTCATTCCATTTCTTTGTGTTTGCTTCAATTTCTTTCATCCCTGTTTTATAGTTTTTTTGTTGTTTTTGTTATTTTTTTAACATTTATTTATTTTTGAGAGACAGAGAGACAGAGCATGAGCAGGGGAAGGGCAGAGAGAGAGGGAGACACAGAATCCGAAACAGGATTCAGGCTCTGAGCCATGAGCACAGAGCCCGATGTGGGGCTCAAACTCAAGACCGTAAGATTATGACCTGAGCTGAGGTCGGCCGCCCAACTGACTGAGCCACCCAGGCGTCCCTGTTTTATAGTTTTAGGAGTATAGGTCTTTTACCTCTTTGGTTAGGTTTATTCCTAGATATCTTATTGTTTTTTGTGGAACTGTAAATGGGATTGATTCTTTGATTTCTTTTTCTGCTGCTCACTATTTGTGTTTAGAAATTCAACAGATTTCTGTATGTTGATTTTGTAACCTACAACTTTGCAGAATTTATGAATTAGGTCTAGCAATTTTTTGATGGAGTCTTTATGATTTTCTTTTTTTTAATTTTTATTGTTTTATTTTACTTTTGAGAGAGAGAGAGATAGAGAGACAGAGTGCAAACACGGGAGGGGCAGAGAGAGAGGGAGACACAGACTCCGAAGTAGGCCTCAGGCTCTGAGCTGTCAGCACGGAGCCCGATGTGGGGCTCGAACCCACAAACCGTGAGACCATGACCTGAGCTGAAGTTGGACGCTTAACCAACTGAGCCACCCAAGCGTCCCTATGATTTTCTATATAGAGTATCATGTCATCTGCAAATAATGAAAACTTGACTCCTTCTTGCCAATTTGAATTCCTTTTATTTCTCTTTGTTGTCAAATTTCTGTGACTAGGCCTTCCAGTACTATGTTAAATAACTGGTAAGTCTGGACATATCTATCTTGTTCCTTGCTGTAGAGGAAATGCTCTCAGATTTTCCCTATTGAGGATGATATTAGCTGTGGGTTTTTCATAATGGCCACTATATATTGCATCTAACTCTATTTTGTTAAGTTTTTTTTTTCTCATGAATGTTCTTTGTCAAAAGATTTTTCTGCATCTGTTGAAACGATTACATGTTCTTTATTCTTTCTTTTAATTAATGGGTGTGTCATGTTTGCAAATATTAAACCACCCTTGCAGTTCAGGAAACTACGAAACTACGAAACTACGAAAATCAGGGCAATTAATAACATGGAAACCAAAAATGCAGTGGAACAGATCGAGGAAACCAAGAGCTGGTTCTTTGAAAAAATAAAGAAAATTGATAAACCTCTAGCCAGACTTCTCAAAAAGAAAAGACAGAGAACCCAAATCGATAAAATCATGAACAAAAATGGAGTGATTACAACCAATCCCTCAGAAATACAAGCAAATGTCAGAGAATACTGTGAAAAATTAATGCCAGCAAACTCGATAACCTGGAAGAAATGGACAAATTCCTAAACAGCCACACACTACCAAAATTCAAATGGGAAATAGAAAATTTGAACAGACCCATAACTAGTGAAAAAAATTAATCAGTTTTCAAAAATATCCCAAAAAATAAAAGCCCTGGAGCAGATGGCTTCCCTGCGGAATCTTACCAGATAATTAAAACAGAGTTAATACCTATCTTCCTCAAGCTGTTCCAAAAAATTGAAATGGAAGGAAAACTCCCCCACTCATTCTATAAAGCCAGCATCACTTTGATTCCCAAACCAGTTAGAGACTCAGCAAAAAAAGAGAACTACAGGCCAATATCCTTGATGAATATGGATTCAAAAATTCTCAACAAGATATTAGAAAATCGAATCCAACAGCATATAAATGAATTATTCACTATGATCAAGTAGAATTCATCCCCAGGTTGCAGAGCTGGTTCAATATTTGCAAATCAGTCAATTTGATACATTGCATTGATAAAAGAAAAGATAAGAACCATATGATCCTGTCAATGGATGCAGAAAAAGCATTTGAAAAAATACAGCATCCTTTCCTAATAAAAACTCTTGGGAAAGTTGGGATAAAAGGAACATACTTAAACATCATAAAAGCCATTTATGAAAATCCCACAGCTAATATCATCCTCAATGGGGAAAAACTGAGAACCTTCCTCCTGAGATCAGGAACATGACAGGGGTGTCCACTCTTGCCACTGCTATTTAACATAGTGTTGGAAGTCTTAGCATCAGCAATCAGAAAACAAAACAAAATAAAAAGCATCAAGATTTGCAAGGATGTAATCAAACTTTCACTTTTTGTAGACGACATAATACTTTACATGAAAAACCCGACAAAATCCACCAAAAGCTTACTAGAACTCATCCATGAATTCAGCAATGTTGCAGGGTACAAAATCAATGTACAGAAATCGGTGGAATTTCTATACACCAACAATGAAGTAGCAGAAATAGAAATAAAGATGCGGATCCCATTCACAGTTGCGCCAAAAATATTAAAATACCTAGGAATAAACCTAACCAAAGGCGTAAAAGTTCTCTACACTGATAACTATAAAAAATTTATGAAGGAAATTGAGGAAGACACAAGGAAATGGAAAAACATCCCATGCTTCTGGATTGGAAGAATAAATATCTTTTAAATGGAAGTACAACCCAAAGCAATCTACACTTTCAAGGCAATCCTAATCAAATTTGCACCAGCATTCTTCTCAAAGCTAGAGCAAACAATCCTAAAATTTGGATGGAACCACAAAAGACCCCAGATAGTCAAAGTAGTACTGAAGAATAAAACCAAGGCTGGAGGCATCACAATCCCAGACTCTAACCTTTACTACAAAGTGGTAATAATCAAGATTTTATGGTATGGGCACAAAAACAGACACATAGACCAATGGATTAGGATAGAAAACTCAGAAAAGGACACGCAAGTACATGACCAACTAATCTTTGACGAAGCAGGAAAGTGTGTCCAATGGAAAAAAGACAGTCTCTTTAATAAATGGTGCTGGGAGAACTGGACAGCAACATGCAGAAGAATGAAACTAGACCATTTCTTTACACCAATTACAAAAATAAACTCTAAATGGATGAAGGACCTGAATGTGAGACAGGAAACCATCAAAATCCTAGAGGAGAAAGCAGGAAAAAACCTCTTTGTCTTAAGTCGCGCCAATTTCTTACTGGACACATCTCCAAAGGCAAGGGAATTAAAAGCAAAATGAACTACTGGGACTTCATCTAGAAAAGGATTCTGCACTGCAGAAGAAATAACCAACAAAACTAATAGGCAACCGACAGAATGGGAAAAGATAACTGCAAATGACATATCAGATAAAGGACTAGTATTTAAAATCTATAAAGAACTTATCAATTTCCACACCCAAAAACCGAATAATCCAGTGAAGACATGGGCGGAAGATATGAAGAGACACTTCTCCACAGAAGACATCCAAATGGCAAACAGACACATGGAATGATGCTCAAAGTCACTCATCATCAAGGAAATACAAATTGAAACCACACCGAGATACCACCTCACACCAGTCAAAGTGGCTAAAATGAACAAATCAGGAAACTATAGATGCTGGCGAGGATGTGGAGAAACAAGCACCCTTTTGCACTGTTGGTGGGAATGCGTAATGGTGCAGCCACTCTGGAGAACTGTGTGGATGTTCCTCAAAAAAAATGCAAATAAAACTACCCTATGACCCAGCAATAGCACTGTTAGAAATCTACCCAAGAGATACAGGAGTGCTGATGCATAGGGTCATATGTACCCCGATGTTTATAGCAGCACTTTCGACAATAGCCAAATCATGGAAAGAGACTAATTTTCCAATAACTGACGAATGCATAAAGAAGAAGTGGTATATATAAACAATGAAATACTACATGGCAATGAGAAAGAATGAAATCTGGCCATGTGTGGCAACATGGATGGAACTGGAAAGTATTATGCTGAGTGTAATAAGTCAGGCAGAAAAAGACAGATACCATATGTTTCCAAGCATGGATGGACTTTGCAAGATTTAACAGAAAACCAGAGGGGAGGGGAAGAGAGGAAGGAAGTAAAAAAGAGAGAGGGAGGGAGACAAAACATAAGAGACTCTTAAATACTAAGAACCAACGGAGGGGTGAGGGGAGTGTGGGAGGAGGGAGGGTGGGTGATGGTCACTGAGCAGGGCAAGGGTTGGAATGAGCACTGGGTGTTGTATGGAAACCAATCTGGCAATAAAAAATTTTTATAAAAAAATAAAACATCAGTATATAACAAAAAGGGACTGATATTTTTTGGACTATATCTAGGGTCTCGCAATAATTCAGGAGTTTTTCTCCAAGAGGTAAAGTATGAAAAGCATAATGGATTAAAGAGATGCATCTCTGTTTAAAGTCTTAATTCAGTGATTGAAATTATTACGATTCTAAGGAAAGGAATCAGTCAAGGAAAGCATTGGTCCTCAGTGAAAGCCTAGATTATCAGAATTCAGGTACATTTTTTAAAACCTGTAACTAATATAAAATTCCATGTCAATGAAATTTTAACAAACGAGTAATTTTACTGAGCACCTAGAAGGTGATTTACATATAGATTCTATTCTTGAGGAGCTTAAATTTTTGTGAGGAATCCAAAAATTAAAAAAAAAGATAATGTCAGTGTAGTGGATTAAGTATTATAATTAATATAATTAGATTACTGGGTATTTACCCCCAAAATACAAAAACATCAATTCAAAAGGATATATGCACTCTAATATTTAGTGCAGCATTATTTACAATAGTCAAATTATGGAAGCAGCCCTGATGTCCATCAACAGGTAAATAAAAAAGATATATTATATATATATATGATATAATACAGTGGAATATTATTTAGCTATGCTAATCAATGGAATCTTCACATTTGCAACAACAAGGATGAGGCTAGAGTATAATGCTAAGTGAAATAGTCAGAGAAAGACAATTATCATATGATTTCACTCATATGTAGAATTTAGGAAATAAGACAAGTGGGGGTGGCTAGATGACTTGGTTGCTTGGGTGGCCTACTTCAGCTCAGGTCATGATCTCATGGTTCGTGGGTTCGAGACTTGTGTCGAGCTTGTGCTGACAGCTTAGAGCCTGGAGCCTGCTTCGCATTGTGTATCTCCCTCTCCCTCTACCAATCCCCCATTCATGCTCTGTCTCTCCCTCTAAAAGATGAATAAATGTTAAAATAAATACAAAAGAAGAAATAAGACAAGTGAACAAAGGACAAAGGAGAGAGAGACAAAGTAACAAATAGATTCTAACTATAGAGAGCAAACTGCTGTTTGCCAGAAGGGAGGTGGATCTGGGGAATGGGTGAAATAGGTGATGAGGATTAAAGATACACTTATCATAATGAGCACTGAGTAATGTATGGAAATGTTGAGTCACTCTATTGTACACATGAAACTAATATAACACCATATTTTAACTATACTGAAATTAAAATAAAAGACAATATTTTTTTTGAAAAATTAAGAAAAGATGTCAAAATTTTAAAAAGACATATGGTAAATAGAGAAGATAGAGAATTGAAGGGAAAACCCTTCGGAGAAACTTGAGGGAGGCAATATATGATAGACTTTGGACCCTAAAGAAATGGGAAAGTCTAATATACACAGCATAGGCAAAGGGATTATTTAGAATGAAGAAGGAAGATGGGAAACAGTAGAAAATAGGTATGAATATAGATAAATTTATAATTATGAAATTATATGCTTACATATTCTAGCCTAATGACTTTTGAAGGAGATGAAATAGTTTGCTGAGACTGTAGGTTTGGGAGTTTGTAAGGTGAATTATTGAAAGAAGATGTAAATAGAAGGAACAGTCTTTTGAATGAATGGCAGATAGTAGATGAGATGGCTGATGATGCAGTCTGGAATGATTGATGTAGGAAAGAAATACCAGGGGGATTTGGTAACCTAGAAAAAGTCCTGGAAGTCCAAAGACCAGAGATATCTGAAAGGGAGAAAATGATTATAGCAGAAGAAAAAGGAAAGAACGGAAAGGATTAGAGGCTGTTGTAGTCAGAGTGTGGGACAATAAAGTTTAAAATCTCAGGAGTCAAGAGTTCACCAGTAGAGTTCATGATTTGATCAGCAGATGTAGAGATAACAAGGATATTTGGGAAATAAATAAAAGTGAAATTTCAGCAGATACCTGATAACCTATAAAATGTATCTCAAATCTCACCATTGCTCACTAATTCCACTACAACCACTTAGTCCAAACCACCATCAGCTTTTTTAAATTAATTAATTTTAAAATTTACATCCAAGTTAGTTAGCATATAGTGCAACAATGATTTCAGAAGTAGATTCTTTAATGCCTCTTACTCATTTAGCCCATCCCCCACACACACAACCCCTCCAGCAACCCTCTGTGTGTTCTCCATATTTAAGATTCTCTTATGTTTTGTCCCCCTCTCTGTTTTTATATTATTTTTGCTTCCCTTCCCTTATGTTTATCTGTTTTGGATATTAAAGTCCTCATATGAGTTAAGTAAAGTCTTTCTCTGGCTGACTAACTTTGCTTAGCATAATACCCTCTAGTTCCATGCACATAGTTGCAAGTGGCAAACTTTCATCCTTTTTTACTGTTTAGTAATACACACACATATATGTATATACCGCATCTTCTTTATCCATTCATCCATTAATGGACATTTGGG
Organism: Paguma larvata; assembly: GCA_030068075.1. Lineage (NCBI taxonomy): Eukaryota > Metazoa > Chordata > Mammalia > Carnivora > Viverridae > Paguma > Paguma larvata. The sequence goes on from CM057830.1 coordinate 66,271,654, forward strand.
CTCTTTCTATACTTTGGCTATTGTCAATAATGCTGCTATAAATATTGGGGGGCATATGCCCCTTCGGAAGAGCACACCTGTATCCCTTGGATAAATACCAAGTAGTGCAATTGCTGGGTCCTAGGGTAGTTCTATTTTTAATTTTTTGAGGAACCTCCACACTGTTTTCCAGAGTGGTTGCACCAGTTTGCATTCCCTCCAGCAGTGCAAGAGAGATTCTCTTTCTCCACATCCTCGCCAACATCTGTTGTTGCCTAAGTTGCTAATGTTAGTCATTCTAACAAGTGTGAGGTGGTACTTCATTGTGGTTTTGATCTGTATTTCCCTGATGATGAGTGATGTTGAGCATTTTTTTATGTGCCTGTTAGCCATCTGGATGCTTTGTTTGGAGAAGAGTCTATTCATATCTTTTTGCCCATTTATTCACTGGATTACTTGTTGTTTGGGTGTTGAGTTTTGTAAGCTTTTAATACATTTTGGATACTAACCCTTTATCTTACATGTCATTTGCAAATAGTCTTCTCCCATTCCTCAGTTGCCCTTTAGTTTTGCTGATTTTTTTTCCTTCACTGTGCAGAAGCTTTTTATTTTGATGGGGTCCCAATAGTTCATTTTTGTTTTTGTTTCCCTTGCCTCCGGAGACGTGTTGAGTAAGAAGTTGCTGTGACCGAGGTGAAAGAGATTTTTGCCTGCTTTCTCCTCGAGGCTTTTGATGGCTTCCTCTCATACATTTAGATCTTTCATCCATTTTGAGTTTATTTTTGTGTATGGTGTTAGAAACTGGTCGAGGTTCATTTTTCTGTATTTCACTGTCCAGTTTTTCCAGCACCATTTGCTGCAGAGACTATCTTTATTACATTGGATAGTCTTTCCTGCTTTGTCAAAGATTAGTTGACCATATGTTCGTGGGTCCATTTCTGGGTTCTCTATTCTGTTGCATTGATCCGAATGTCTGTTTTTGTGCCAGTAGCATACTGTATTGATGATTACAGCTTTGTAATACGTCTTGAAGTCAGGGATTGTGATGTCTCCAGCTTTGGTTTTCTTTTCCATGATTGATTTCGCTATTTGGGGTCTTTTCTGGTTCCATACAAATTTTAGGATTATTTTTTATCTCTTTGAAGAATGTTGGTGTTATTTTGATAGGGATTGCTCTAGTGTTCTAAGTTGATGTCTCAGATTCCCTATGGCCACTCCTTAATCCACACCCCACTCAGTTCCTCACACATTTGCCAAATGTAAATTAGATAAAATAATGACTCCTCCCTCTTTTTCTCAAAACCCAGTATTGTACTGGCTTCCCGTTACACTCAGCTATAAATCTTTACATGATCTTATCACATTCTTTTCAACTTTACCACCTAACAGTTTTCCTGTCTTCATCGTGCTTCAGCTACCCTGAGATCCTTGCTATTCTAAGATCATAGTAAGCTTGCCCTAGGGCCTTAGGGTTTCGGGGTCTTTGAACTTGCTCCTCTGCCAATAATTCAACCTCATTACCATCTCTACAGGCCTTTGCATGACTCTTCCTCTCACTTCATTCAAATCTCTGCTATAATTTATCTTTAAAGAGACCTTTCCTTAACATTAGTACTTAAAATTATAAGCCTCAGTTTTTCTCTATCCCAATACCCTACATTATTTTCCATATAGCGCTCACCACTAACTAATATATTTTATAAAGGCATACCTCAGAGATATTGTGGGATAGATCCAGACTACTGCAATAAGGCAAATATCACAAGAGAGTCAAATGATTTTAAATTTCTCAGTGCATAGAAAAGTTATGTTTACACTATACTATAGTCTATTAAGTGCATAATATATTTCTAAAACAGTAATGTACATATTACTGATAAAATAATGCAAACCATTATCTGCATTTTCAGTGAATTGTAATCTTTTTATAGGTGGAGGATCTTGCTTCAATGTTGATAGCTGCTGATATTTGGGGCGACTGTGTCAATTTCTTAAAATGACAATGAAGTTTGCAGGATCGATTGACTCTTTCATGAAGAAATCTGCAGTAGCCTGCAATGCTGTTTGATAGCATTTTACACATAGTAGAGCTTTCGAAATTGAAGTCAATCCTCTCAAAACTCCCTCTGCTATATTGACTAAGTTTGGGTAATACCCTAAATCTTTTTGGTCATTTCAATAATTTTCACAACATCTTCACCAGGAGTAGATTTCATCTCAAGAACTCACTTTCTTTGCTCATCAATAAGAAATATTTCATTTATTAAATTGTATCATGAGATCGCAGTCATTCAGCCACATCTTAAGTCTTCACCTATAATTCTACTCTTCTTGTTATTTCCACTATTTTTTCAGTTATTCCTCCATTAAAGTCTTCAACCTTTCAAAGTCATCCATGAGGGTTGAAATCAACTTCTTCCAAACTCTCATTAATATTGATATTTAGAGCTTTTTCCAGGAATAATAAATATTCTTAATGCCATCAAGAATTGTTAATCCTTTCCAGAAGGTTTTCAGTTTACTTTGCCTAGATCCATCAGTGGAGTCACTATCAATGGCAGCTATAGCCTTATAAAATATATTTGTTAAATAATAAGACTTAAAAGTGAAAATTACTCCTGGATCCATGAACTGCAGAGAAGACGTTGTGTTAATGGGCATGAAAACAACATTAGTCCCATTATACAACTCCATTATAACTCTTGGGTGATCAGATACGTTTTCAATGAGCAGTCATATTTTGAAAGAAGTCCTTTTTATTTTCTTCTGAGCGGTGGGTCTCAACAATGGGCTGAGAATACTCAATGAACCAAGTTGTATCATCCAGGTTTTGTTGTTCCATTTACAGAGCACAGACAGAATATATTTAGCATAATTCTTAAATATCCTATGAATTTCTATTGAGGAAGACACAAGGAAATGGAAAAACATCCCATGCTCATGGATTGGAAGAATAAATATCGTGAAAATGGCAATACTACCCAAAGCAATCTACACATTCAATGCAATCCCAATCAAAATTGCACCAGCATTCTTCTCAAAGCTAGAGCAAACAATCCTAAAATTTGTATGGAACCACAAAAGACCTCGAATAGCCAAAATAATACTGAAGAATAAAACCAAGGCGGGAGGCATCACAATCCCAGACTTTCACCTCTACTACAAAGCGGTGGTCATCAAGACTGTATGGTATTGGCACAAAAACAGACACATAGACCAATGGAATAGAATAGAAAACTCAGAAATGGACCCACAAGTATATGGCCAACTAATTTTTGACAAAGCAGGAAAATGTATCCAATGGAAAAAAGACAGCCTCTTTAACAAATGGTGCTGGGAGAATTGGACAGCAGCATGCAAAAGAATGAAACTAGACCACTTCCTTACACCACTCACAAAAATAAATTCTAAATGGATAAAAGATCTGAATGTGAGACAGGAAACCGTCAAAATCCTAGAGGAGAAAACAGGAAAAAGCCTCTTTGACCTAAGACGCACCAATTTCTTACTCGACACGTCTCCAAAGGCAAGGGAATTAAAAGCAAAGATGAACTATTGGGACCTCATCAAGATAAAAAGCTTCTGCACAGCAAAAGAAACAACCAACAAAACGAATAGGCAACCAACGGAATGGGAAAAGATCATCGCAAATGACATATCGGATAAAGGACTAATATCTAAAATCTATAAAGAACTTACCAAACTCCACACCCGAAAAACAAACAACCCAGTGAAGAAATGGGCGGAAGATATGAATAGACACTTCTCCAAAGGGGACATTCAGATGGCCAACAGACACATGAAACGATGCTCAATGTCACTCATCATCAGGGAAATGCAAATCAAAACCACACTGAGATACCACCTCACACCAGTCAGAGTGGCTAAAATGAACAAATCAGGAAACTATAGATGCTGGCGAGGATGTGGAGAAGTAGGCACCCTCCTACACTGTTGGTGGGAATGCAAACTGGTGCAGCCACTCTGGAAAACGGTGTGGAGGTTCCTCAAAAAAATGAAAATAGAGCTACCCTATGATCCAGCAATAGCCCTGCTAGGAATCTACCCAAGAGACACAGGAATGCTGATGCATAGGAGCACGTGTACCCCAATGTTCATAGCAGCACTTTTGACAATAGCCAAATCATGGAAAGAGACCAAGTGCCCATCAACTGACGAATGGATAAAGAAGTTATGGTACTTATATACAATGGACTACTACGTGGCAATGAGAAAAAATGAAATCTGGCCATGTGTAGCAACATGGATGGAACTGGAGGGTATTATGTTAAGTGAAATAAGTCAGTCAGAAAAAGACAGATACCATATGTTTCCACGAATAGGTGGACTTGGTGAGACTAAGCAAAAACCAGGGGGAGGGGAAGAGAGGAAAGGAAAAAAAGACACAGAGAGGGAGGGAGATAAAACATAAGAGACTCTCAAAGACTAAGAAAAAACTGAGGGTAAGGGGGATGAGGGAGGGGGGAGAGGGGGTGATGGGCATTGGGGAGGGCACATGTTGGGATGAACACTGGGTGTTATATGTAAACCAATTTGAAAATAAACTATTATAAAAGGAAAAAAAAAAGATCCTATGAATTTCTAAATGGTAAATGAGTATTGGCTTCGGCTTAAAGTCACCATCTGCAATTAGCCCTGAACAAGAGTCAGCCTGTTCTTTGAAGCTTGAAACCAAACATTGTCTTCTTCTCTCTATCTCTGAAAATCCTAGATGGAATCTTCTTCCAATGGAAGACTGTTTTGTCCACATTAAAAATCTGTTGCTTAGGGGCACCTGGGTGGCTCAGTCGGTTAAGCGTCTGACTTCTGCTCAGGTCATGACCTCACGGTTCTTGAGGTCGAGCCCCGCATCGGGCTCTGTACCGATAGCTCAGAGCCTTTAGCCTGCTTCAGATTCTGTGTCTCCCTCTCTCTCTGCCCTTCCCCCACTCGCACTCTGTCTCTCTCTTTCAAAAAAAAAATAAATAAATCTGTTGCTTAGTGTAGCCACCTTCATAAATTAGCTTAGCTAGATCTTCTGGATAACTTTCTACAACTTTTATTTTTTTAAGACTACATTTTATTTTATTTATTTTTACATTTTTCTTCTAATGTTTATTTATTTTTGAGAGAAAGAGAGAGAGACAGAGTGTGAGTGGGGGAGAGGTAGAGAGAGAGGGAGACACAAATTCCAAAGCAGGCTCCAGGCTATGTTCTGTCAGCACAGAGCCTGATGCAGGGCTTGAACTCATGAACTGCGAGATCATGACCTGAGCCAAAGTTTGATGCCTAATGGACTGAGCCACCCAGGCACTCCAACGTCCTGCAACTTCTACTTCAGCATTTGCTGCTTCATCTTGTACTTTTATGTTTTGATATGGCTTGTTTTCTTAAATCTCATGAACCAACCTTGGCTAGTTTTAAACTTTTCTTCAGCAACTTCCTCACTTCTCTTAGTCTTTGTAGAATCGGAGGGCACTAGGGCCTTGCTCTAGATAAGGCTTTGGCTTAAGTAAATGTTGTCACTGGTTTGATCTTATATCCAGATCACTACAGCTTTCTCTATATCAGCAATAGAACTGTTTCACTTTCTTATCATTTGTGTGTAACTGGAATAGCACTTTTAATTTGCTTCAAGAACTTTTCCCTTGCATTCATAACTTGACCAAATGTTTGGTGCAAGAGGTCTCACTCAGCCTATCTCAGTTTTTCATGTGCATTCCTCACTAAACTCACTTATTTCTAGCTTTTTATCTAAAGTGAGACACGTGACTCTTCTTTACACTTGAAGACTTAGAGGCCATTGTAGGGTTATTTATTGGACATTTCAAAATTGTGTCTTAGGAAATATCCCAAGGAAAGGGAGAGAGATGGGGAAATGGGGGTTGGCAGAGCTGTCAGGACATACACATTTATTGATTAAGTTCACCGTGCTATATGGGAGCAGTTCATGGTGCCCAAAAACAATTACAAAAATAACATCAAAACTACCGATCGCAGATCACCATAGCAAATAAGACATGATGAAAAAGTTTGAAATATTTCTAGAATTACCAAAATGATACAGAGACATAGAGTGAGCAACTACTGTTGGGAAAACGGCACTGATAGACTTGCTCCATTCAAGGTTGTCACAATCCTTCAATTTGTGAAAGAGTCAATAAACTTAAGTGCAATAAAAAAAGGTGTGCCTGTATATATTTGCTTGTTTATTCCCCTTACTCTACCTTCCTCCTGAAATTTATTCCATTTGTGGTGGTGATTGTGTCTGTCGTATCCCCTGTTTTACATCATAACACTTAGAAAATTTCCCGGCACAGAGTAGGATTCAAGACAACCACTGGAATACTTGTTCAAGGCAAAGTTCTGTTCTATGTGCTACAGCTACAAAGATGAATAGGCTGTGGTTTCAGAAGCAACTGCCAAATTGAGGAACCAAGAGGAGCTACAGAGCCAGGTGCATTGCCTGGAGAATGACAAAATAAACTACATGCTGAAAGTTTAACTGTGTAAGACTTCCTTTTGTATCTTTTCCCACTCTGAGTAAAATCTGGAGATCTTCATTTCTCAAAGATCACCCTAAACGGATCTCTGTAAACATGTAAAAGTCTGGGCCATGGATTGGGTTCTTGCCTTGACATTCAACAATAACAGACAATGAAAATAGGATGGAAGTCAGATGACAAAAATATTTCAAACGATCAGAAAATAGTAACAAGAAGTGCATATAAATTATTATTTTATTTAAATATAGCCTTTCTTCAATGAGTTAAAGCTGCAAAAAATGCTCTTTAAGCTTACATAAAAATTATTTTTACAAGATTACCTCAATCCTTCTTATAGGATGATTTAACCTTTTCAAGATCTTTGTCCTGAGGAATAGATCCATATTTAGTACTCTCTTATCTGCACTCATTTTCCAAGTCAAACAAGAAAAAAATTGCCTAGACTTCATTGCAAACATTTGCAGTCATATGAAAAAGTTTTGCATTTTCATTGACTTTCTTTTTCTCCCATGTTTTGCCTAATACTTATGAACCTTGTTATTTAAGAGAGCAACTAAATACTAAACGATGACTGAGTTATAATAGTCACCAAACAGATTAAGGATGCCTGGTGTTATGCTAGTGTTTTCCAAGCCTTTAGTCTTTACATCCACTCCTTATTACCCTCTCTTCAAAGAAAACAAAGTCCCTATTGCAAAGGTACTATGACATCCTTCCTAATCTTCATCTGTTGAAATGAATCTGTTACTCCCAAGCATCTGTAAATCTGTAAATCCTAAGAAGTTGCATATTTTTATTTCAACACATGAAAGCAATTTCTAGTACATTTTATTTTTATTTTTGTTATGTGTTCTAAAGCTATCTTTGTCTATGTCCAGACTTGTCTGCACCATTATATGAGTGAGGGAGAATGAAAACAGTTAAAAGGGCAAATTTGCTTTCCATAGGAAACAGTTAAGTTGCAACTGAAGCCACTTCTAAGAAAAATTGTGGAACAGTTGATAATGTGATGCATGCACCATGTAATCCGTGTAGCTTCAAATCTCTTGGTCAAGCTGTGCTTCTCTTTTGGTTCTATGATCTCATGTGCTTGACTGAATGAGAGACGGGATTTATTGTTCCAATTTCTGCGTTAGTTTGTTTTAAATCAGTTTAATTACAGCAGGTCTGTGCGAGCTACCTGTTTTCTAATTGTTTTTTTCCTCTACCAAAAGCAGTGAAAATAGAATGGCAAGTACATTTTTAAAAAAGCACTACAAGGACGAGTTAAGATGGCAGAGTGGTAGGGAGACCCAATGTTTTCCTAGTCCTTTGAGAACAGCTAGGTAAATATCAAATCATTCTGAAAACCCAAGGAATAGATCTGAGGACTGAGTAAACAAATTGCACAACTACAGGGAGAAAAAAAGCCACAATGTGGAAGGTTGGAAGTGCAGAGACATGATTTGGGGGAGAAAAGAATCACAGGTGCTATGGAGGGGAGGGAGCCCTAATCATGGAGAGAGGAGAAAAAGAGAGAGAGAGAAGGTGAGAGAGAGAGCGAGAGAGCGAGAAAGAGCGAGCGCATTGCACAGGAGATTGCACAAGTAAAACATTTCCTCAAAACTTTTGACTGGGAAAACAAAGGGACCGATTATTGCAAGTTTTTACAAGCAGTGGAGCTCAAAGACTGAAGTTTTAGAAGTCCGTGCCATCACCCGTGCGGACCCTGGCCAGCATAGTGGGGCTCCTGTGGAGAAGAAAGGCAGAGGCTCAGGAGCAGACTTCATGTTCTGGGGATCCCTTGGGTCACACTAGGAGAGATAATTCCCCTTCTTCGAGTGCATTTGGGAGAAGTGGCACTGTATCTCTGGAGACAAAAGACCCATGGTGCCATTGAGCTGCCCCATTGATTACAACAGGAACAGAAACACCTGCTGAGGGCAGCTAACCTGGATGCCATTTTTTTGCTGTGCTTTACCATAAATTTCAATGCTCTGCATGTTTGTGTGCTGCCCATCTTGACCGCAAAGCAAGACCCTCCCCAAGAGGATCAGTGCAGTTCGGCACCATGCCAGGTCCCTAAAATATGGAGTTTTGTAACACAGTCAGCACATTTGAGAGAAAACAAAGGAGCACCACACTGCAGGGTGGGCAGAAGGTCTGGAACAAATGTGTGAAGGCAGGGATCTGAGGGAAGTCTGGGACAAATGAAGGGAGATTGTCTGCTCTCCTGCAAGGCTTCCTGAACAATGGCAGGCATTAACTCCCCTTTCCAGGGAGGAGAGAGTAGACAGACAATATTTATTCCTTCCACCCATCAGAACATCAGGACATCACTGACCAGCTCAGTGCCCACAGTGGAGGGTTGAGCTACTTACACCAAGCTTTCCCCCACTGTACTCTGCGAGTTCTTTTTCTACTAAGACAAGTGTACCTGAGAGCCAGAACACCAGCAGGCCCTTCCCACAGAAGACCAGCAAAAACTCTCCCACAGGCACCAAATCTAATGACCATAGAGTGCTGTAAAGCTTCTGCCCGATAGAAACAGAATCTAGCCTCTTTTCACAAACAGACCAATATACACCTAGTTAAAACCCAACACACACTGGACAAGGTCCAAACACTCCCCACTGCAGGCAAGAAGAAACTCAGCAGAGGATTGACCTAAGGGAAAGAGCAGCTAAACACAACAGCAAAGTACAGACAGCATACACCAGAAACACTGTTGAAGCACTAGGCCATGGACACTGTATGACTTCTTATTAATATAGTCATTAGTCTCAGGAGTAAGAAACACAACAGCATTTCCTAAAACACAGAATATAGGGACATAGACAAAATTCCAAGATGAGAGATTTCATTCACATAAAAAAGAACAGGGAAAGGTCATGGCCAGGGATTTAATCAAAACAGTTATAAGTAATATGCCTGAACCAGAATTTAAAACAATAATCATTGGTACACTAGCCAGGCCTGAGAAAAGTATACAAGACTCTGAAGAGTCCCTTGCCATAGACATAAAAAGCCTAAAAACTAGTCGGGCCAAAATAAAAAATGCTATAACTGAGGTGTGAAACCGACTGGATGTAATGAACACTAGGATGGACAAAGTAGAGGAATTAATCAGTGATACAGAAGTTAAATAATTAAGGTGAGCCACCTGGGTGGCTTAGTCAATTAAGTATCTGACTCTTGGTTTCAGTTCAGGTCATGATCTCATGGTTTGTGTGGTCGAGCCCCGCATCGGGCTCTGTGTTGTGCAGAGCCTGCTTTGGATTCTCTCTCTCCCCCTCCCCCTCTCTCTCTTTCTCTCTGTCTCTCTCAAAATAAATAAATAAACATTTAAAAAAGAAAATAATGAAGCTGAAAAGAAAGAGGGAAAGAAAAATACTGGATCTCTAATGTAGAATAAGAAACTCAGGCACTCCATAAAGCATAATAACATTCCTATCATAAGAATCCCAGAAGAAGAAAAGAGGAAAAAGGGGCAGAAGGTTTTTTGAGGAAATTATAGCTGAAAACCTCCATAATCTGGAGAAGGAAGTAGTCATCCATATTAAGGAGACACAGAGAACACCCAACAAGATCAACAAAACCAGGCCAACAACAAGACATATTGTACTTATAAGGAAAGACAAATGAGGTTAGCAGTAGATCTCTCCACAGAAACTTGGCAGGCCAAAAGGGAGTGGCATGATATTCAGTGTGCTGAATGGGGAAAGAATATACAGCCAATAATACTTTATCCAGCAAAGCTGTCGTTCAGAATAGGAGAGACAAAGAGTTTCTCAGACAAACAAAAACTGAAGGAGTATGTGAGCACTAAACCAGCCCTGCAAGAAATAATAAAAGGGACATTTTGAGTGGGAAAGAAAGACCAAAAGCAACAAAGACTAGAAATGAACAGAGAAAATTTCAAGAAACAATGACTTAACAGGAAATACAACGGCACAAAATTCATATATTTCAATAATTGTTATGAATGTAAATGGACTAAATGCTCCAATCGAAAGACATAAGGTATCAGAATGGATTAAAAAAATACTAACCTATATGTTCCTACAAAGGATTCACTTTACACCTAAAGACAAACTGAAACTGAAGAGGTGGAGAACCATTTATTGTGTTAATGTGTATCAAAAGTAAGCTGGAGTAGCCATGTTTATATCAAACAAACTAGATTATTAACCAAAGATTGTAACAAGAGATGAATAAGGGCACTATATCATAATAAAGGGAACTATCCAACAATAAGATCTAAAAATTATAAATAGGGGGGAGACCAAGAAGGCGGAAGAGTAGGAAGACCCAAAATTTCCCTTGTTTTTTGAATTGAGAGGGACCGAAACAGAGAGATTCTCAACTCCAAGAACCTGGCAGAAAAGGTGTAGCAGTCTACAAGGAACGCATGAAACACAGACAACGCCCTAGGAACGTGAGTCTAATCGAGAACGGACAAAACAAACTCAGGAAACTGAGCTGAGGGGAGGGTGAGCCGGGGACAGCGGGGAAAGTGCCCAACATCCAAAGGAGAGGGCCAGAGAGGGGGAGACCACCACCATCCAGCCCCTAAAGACAGGGTTTAGGAGGAGAAGCTCTGTGTCTAACAGCAGAACCCAGCAGAACTCTCCTTGTGCGGGACCGCGGACCCAGGCACAGTCAGCCCGCCCGGCCCAGAGTCGCTCAGCCACCAGCAGCGTGGGGAGCGACAGACCGCGGGACCGCAGCCACTGCTATCTCCGAGCGGGGAGTGCGTGCCAGGCGCCATTGCTGCCTCCGGCAACCTGAGCGAACAATCGCGAGACCACCGCAGCTGCCAGCCGGAGCAGGGAGTGCGCGCTAGTCGCCCTGCAGCCCTGTGGGGAGCGAAAAACTGCTGGGACCGCCACGCTGCCACTTGAACAGGGATTGCGCGCCAGTCGCGCCACCATCCCGTGGGGAGCCGGCGACCTGGGACCATTGCCGCTGCCCACCTGAGCCTGGGTTGGGCACTAGTCCCCGCAGAGGGCCCCGTGGGGTGCGAACAATCGCTGGGACAGCCGCCACCACTGTTGCCCGCGGCGTGGGGAGTGCGAACAAGTCGCACCGGCCAGGCGGTTAGAGCACCTCTAACCCTGACACATTTGCAGAAGGTTGGGGGGTGGCAGGCAGGCAGGCGCCCACCATCCACCGGTCACATAGCGGAGTAAGGGCAGAAACAAGGGGGCGAGTGGAAGCCCCAGGACTGGGAACAAAGGACTGAAGGGACACCATTGTTGTCTTACGGGCCCACAAGCACCAGCCCCAGGAAGTCACTCCCAAAGCCATCCCTGCCTCAGTGGAGATCACCCTCCTACACTAAACCACGCCCATCCGCTAAGGAGTGACACCTCTCAGCGGGAGTTACATAGGCCAAGTTCAGACCGCTAAGTGGAGTAACTCCAGGGCAACTTCAAGAAACAACCCAAAACACTTCCAGCCAAAATGACGAGACGGAAGAATTCTCCTCAAAAGAATCTACAAGAAGCAGTGACAGCACAAGAATTAATGAAAACAGATATAAGCAACATAACAGAACATGAATATAGAATGATAATCATAAAACTAATCGCTGGACTTGAAAAAAGCTTAGATGAATGCAAGGGGTCCCACGCGGCAGAGTTCAAGGACCTTAAAAACGGTCAGGAAGAATTAAAGAAGACATTGGAAGAAATACAGGGGAAACTGGAAACAGCCACAGCACGGATTGAAGAGGTAGAGGAAAGAGTTAGTGCATTAGAAGACAAAATCATTGAAAAAGAGGAAGCAGATAAAAAGAGAGAGAAGCTGATCCAGGAACAGGAAAGGAGAATTCGACAGCTAAGCGATGCACTCAAAAGAAACAATATCCGTATCATAGGAGTTCCAGAGGAAGAAGAGAGAGAGAAAGGAGTCGAAGGGGTTCTTGAACAAATCATTGCTGAGAACTTCCTCAACATGAGGAAGGAAACGGGCATGGAAATCCAAGAGGCACAGAGAACTCCCCTCAGACGTAACTTGAATAGACCTTCTGCACGGCACATCATAGTGAAGCTGGCAAAATACAAAGATAGGGAGAGAATCCTGAAAGCAGCTAGGGACAAAAGAACCCTAACATACAAAGGAAGACATATAAGGGTAGTAGCAGACTTATCTACAGAAACTTGGCAAGCCAGAAAGGAATGGCAGGATATCTTCAATGTGATGAGCAAGAAGGACATGCAACCAAGAATTCTGTATCCGGCTAGCCTGTCATTCAGAATAGAAGGAGAGATCAAGGTTTTCCCCAACAAACAAAAACTGAAAGAATTTATCAAAAATAAGCCAGCACCTCAAGAGATCCTGAGGGGCACTCTATGAAGGCAAGGTTGCAAAGAACGCAAACTGCCAGAGACAGCCTTACAAACATGAAACTTACAGATAATACAGTGACTGTAAGCCCATATTTTTCAATATTAACACTGAATGTAAATGGACTAAATGCGCCAATCAAAAGACACAGGATAACAGAATGGATTAAAAAACAAGACCCATATATTTGCTGTCTTCAAGAAACTCATCTTAAACCTGAAGACACCTTCGGATTGAAAGTGAGGGGATGGAGAACTATCTACCATGCTACTGGAAGTCAGAAGAAAGCCGGAGTAGCCACACTTATATCAGACAAACTAAATTTTAAAATGAACGATGTAATAAGAGATGAAGAAGGACATTATATAATAGTCTCAGGGACCATCCAGCAGAAAGAGCTAACAATTGTAAATATCTACGCACCGAATTCGGGGGCACCCAAATTAGTAAAACAACTAATTACAAACATTAGCAACCTCATCGGTAAAAATGTCCTAATAGTAGGGGATCTCAACACTCCACTCTCAGCATTGGATAGATCCACAAAACAGAAAATCTCCGCAGAAACAATAGCTCTGAACGACACATTAGAACAGAAGGGCCTCACAGACATCTTTAGGGTCCTTCATCCAGAAGCAAAGGAATTTACGTTCTTCTCAACTGCACACGGTCCACTTTCCAAGATAGGCCACATTCTGGGGCACAGGGAAGCTCTGAATAAATATAAAAGAATTGAGATCATACCGTGTACACTGTCAGACCACAATGCTTTGAAACTTGAAATCAACCACAGGAGAAAGCCTGGAAAATATCCAAGAACATGGCGGCTAAGAAATAACCTACTAAAAGATGACTGGGTCAACCAAGCCATCAGAGAAGAAATTAAAAAATACATGGAAACAAATGAAAATGAAAATACAACAATCCAAACGCTCTGGGACGCAGCAAAAGCAGTCCTGAGAGGGAAATATATTGCAATCCAGGCCCATCTCAAGAAACAAGAAAAATCAATAACACAAATTCTAACAGCGCGCCTAAAGGAACTAGAAGCAGAACAAATAAAACAACCCAAGCCCAGCAGAAAGAGAGAAATAACTAAGATCAGAGCAGAAATTAACCATATGGAGACAGAAAAGGTAGTGGAACAGATCAATGAAACCAAAAGCTGGTTCTTTGAAAAAATAAACAAAATAGACAAACCTCTAGCCAGGCTTCTCAAAGAGAAAAGAGAGAGAACTCAAATAGATAAAATCGTGAATGAAAAGGGAGAAATTACAACCAATCCCTCAGAGATACAAGCAATCATCAGAGAATACTATGAAAAATTATATGCCACCAAACTTGGCAATCTGGAAGAAATGGACAGCTTCCTAAATAGCCACACGCTACCAAAACTCAAACGGGAAGAAATAGAAAAATTGAACAGACCCATAACTAGTGAAGAAATAGAATCAGTTATCAAAAATCTCCCAGCAAATAAAAGCCCTGGACCAGACGGCTTTCCTGCGGAATTTTACCAGACATTTAAAACAGAGTTAATTCCTATCCTCCTCAAGCTGTTCCAAAAAATTGAAACGGAAGGAAAACTCCCGGACTCGTTCTATGAAGCCAGCATCAGTTTGATTCCCAAACCAGATAGAGATCCAGCAAAGAAGGAGAATTACAGGCCAATATCCCTGATGAATATGGATGCAAAAATTTTCAATAAGATACTAGCAAATCGAATCCAACAACACATAAAGAGAATTATCCACCATGATCAAGTAGGATTCATCCCTGGGTTGCAGGGCTGGTTCAATATTCGCAAATCAATCAACGTGATACATCACATCAACAAAAGAAAAGATAAGAACCATATGATCCTGTCAATAGATGCAGAAAAAGCATTTGACAAAATACAGCACCCGTTCTTAATAAAAACTCTCGAGAAAGTCGGGATAGAAGGAACATACTTAAACATCATAAAAGCCATATATGAAAAGCCCACAGCCAATATCATCCTCAATGGGGAACAACTGAAAGCCTTCCCCCTGAGATCAGGAACACGACAGGGGTGTCCACTCTCGCCACTGCTATTTAACATAGTGTTGGAAGTCTTAGCATCAGCAATCAGACAACAAAACAAAATAAAAGGCATCAAGATTGGCAAGGAGGAAGTCAAACTTTCACTTTTTGCAGATGACATGATACTTTATATGGAAAACCCGACGGAATCTACCAAAAGCCTACTAGAACTGATCCGTGATTTCAGCAAAGTTGCAGGATGCAAAATCAATGTACAGAAATCGGTGGCATTTCTATACACCAACAATGAAGCAGCAGAAAGAGAAATAAAGAAGCTAATCCCTTTCACAATTGCACCAAAAACCATAAAATATCTAGGAATAAACCTAACCAAAGATGTGAAAGACCTCTACACTGAAAACTATAAAAAACTTATGAAGGAAATTGAGGAAGACACAAGGAAATGGAAAAACATCCCATGCTCATGGATTGGAAGAATAAATATCGTGAAAATGGCAATACTACCCAAAGCAATCTACACATTCAATGCAATCCCAATCAAAATTGCACCAGCATTCTTCTCAAAGCTAGAGCAAACAATCCTAAAATTTGTATGGAACCACAAAAGACCTCGAATAGCCAAAATAATACTGAAGAATAAAACCAAGGCGGGAGGCATCACAATCCCAGACTTTCACCTCTACTACAAAGCGGTGGTCATCAAGACTGTATGGTATTGGCACAAAAACAGACACATAGACCAATGGAATAGAATAGAAAACTCAGAAATGGACCCGCAAGTATATGGCCAACTAATCTTTGATAAAGCGGGAAAATGTATTCAATGGAAAAAAGACAGCCTCTTTAATAAATGGTGCTGGGAGAATTGGACAGCAACTTGCAAAAGAATGAAACTAGACCACTTTCTTACACCACTCACAAAAATAAATTCTAAATGGATAAAAGATCTGAATGTGAGACAGGAAACCGTCAAAATCCTAGAGGAAAAAGCAGGGAAAAGCCTCTTTGACCTAAGACGCACCAATTTCTTACTTGACACGTCTCCAAAGGCAAGGGAATTAAAAGCAAAGATGAACTATTGGGACTTCATCAAGATAAAAAGCTTCTGCACAGCAAAAGAAACAACCAACAAAACGAATAGGCAACCAACGGAATGGGAAAAGATCATCGCAAATGACATATCGGATAAAGGACTAATATCTAAAATCTATAAAGAACTTACCAAACTCCACACCCGAAAAACAAACAACCCAGTGAAGAAATGGGCGGAAGATATGAATAGACACTTCTCCAAAGAGGACATTCAGATGGCAAATAGACACTTGAAACGATGTTCAATGTCACTCATCATCAGGGAAATACAAATCAAAACCACACTGCGATACCACCTCACACCAGTCAGAGTGGCTAAAATAAACAAATCAGGAAACTATAGATGCTGGCGAGGATGTGGAGAAGTAGGCACCCTCCTACATTGTTGGTGGGAATGCAAACTGGTGCAGCCACTCTGGAAAACGGTGTGGAGGTTCCTCAAAAAAATGAAAATAGAGCTACCCTATGATCCAGCAATAGCCCTGCTAGGAATCTACCCAAGGGACACAGGATTGCTGATGCATAGGAGCACGTGTACCCCAATGTTCATAGCAGCACTTTCGACAATAGCCAAAACATGGAAAGAAACTAAGTGCCCATCAACTGACGAGTGGATAAAGAAGATGTGGTACATATATACAATGGACTACTATGTGGCAATGAGAAAAAATGAAATCTGGCCATGCGTAGCAACATGGATGGAACTGGAGGGTATTATGTTAAGTGAAATAAGTCAGTCAGAAAAAGACAGATACCATATGTTTCCACGAATAGGTGGACTTGGTGAGACTAAGCAAAAACCAGGGGGAGGGGAAGAGGGGAAAGAAAAAAAAGACACAGAGAGGGAGGGAGATAAAACATAAGAGACTCTCAAAGACTAAGAACAAACTGAGGGTGAGGGAGATGGGGGGGGGGAGAGGGGGTGATGGGCATTAAAAAAGGGCACATGTTGGGATGAACACTGGGTGTTTTATGTAAACCAATTTGAAAATAAACTATTATAGAAAAATAAAAATAAAATGGGTATCATGGGAAGGACGAAAAAAAAATAAAGTCTATTTCGTCTGATAAAAAAAAAATAAAAATAAAAATTATAAATATATATAGCCCCAACTTGAAAGCACCCATATATATATATATAAATCAGCTAGTAAAAAAGAAAAAAAAACCCTCACTGTTAATATTACAATGATAGTATGGGACTTTAACACCCCACTTACAGCAATGGGCCGATCATCTAAGCAGAAATTCAACAAGGAAACAATGGCTTTGAATGGCATCCTACACCAGATGGACTTAACAGATATATTCAGAACAGTTTTTCCTAAAGTAGCAGAATACACTTTTTTTTTTGAGTGCACATGTAACACTCTCCTGAATAGATTACAGACTAGGTCACAAATGAGGTCTTAACAAATACAAAAAGATTGAGATTACACCATACATATTTTGTCACCACAATGCTATGAAACTTTAAGTTAAACACAAGAAAAAATTTGGAAAGCCTTCAAATACCTGGGGGTTAAAGAACATTCTACTAAAGAAGGAATGACTTAACCAGGAAATTAAAGAAGAAATTGAAAAAAATACATGGAAGCAAGTGAAAATGAAAACAAACAACCCAAAAGTGCTCCAAATCCAAATGCAGCAAAAGCGCTCCTAAGAGGGAAGTATAGAGCAATACACGTCTATCTCAAAAAGCAAGAAAGTCTCAAATACACAACCTAACCTTACACCTAAAGGAAAGATAAAAGGAACAGCAAATAAACCCTAAAGTCACCAGAAGAAAGGAAATAATAAAATAAAATTAGAGCAAAAATAAATGATATATAAAAAATAACAACAAAACAACAGTAGACCAAATCAATGAAACTAAAAGTTGGTTCTTTGAAAGAATTAATAAAATTGATAAACCCTAGCCAGACTTATCAAAAAAAGAAAAAAGAGAAAGTATCCAAATAATTAAAATCACATATGAAAGAGGAGAGATCACAACCAACACCAAAGAATTACAATTACAAGAGAATATTATGAAAAATTAAATGCAACAACTTTGGCAATCTGGAAGAAATGGATAAGTTCCTAGAAACATAAATTACCAAAATTGAACCAGGGAAAAATAGAAAATTTGAACATACCTATAACCAGCAAATAAATTGAATGAGTAAAAAAAAAAAAATCCCAACAAACAAAAGTCCAGGGCCAGATGGTCTCCCAGGGGAATTCTATCAACCATTAAAAGAATAATTAATACTTATTCTTAAACTATTCCAAAAAATTTTTGAAGGAAAACTTCCAAATTTATTCTACAAGGCCAGCATTACCTTGATTCTAAAACCAGACAAGGATCCCACTAAAAAGGATAATTACAGGAAAATATCCCTGATGAATAAGGATGGAAAAATTCTAAACAAGACACTAACAAATTGATTACAACAGTACACTGAAAGAATCTTTCACCACAATCAAGTGGGCTTTATTCCCAAGCTGCAAATTTGGTTCTATATTCACAGATCCATCAATGTGATAAACCACATTAACAAAAGAAATGATAATAACCTTATGATACTTTCAATAGATGCAGAAAGTGCATGTGTCAAAATATAGCATCCATTCCTGATAAAAACCCTCAACAAAGTAAAGATAGAGACAACACACCTCGACATCATAAAGGGCATATATAGAAGATCCACAGCTAATATCATCTTCAATGGGAAAAAAACTGAGAGGTTTCCCTTTATGATCAGGAATAAGATAGGGATGTCCACTCTCATCATTGTGATTTAGCATAGTACTTGAAGTCCAACCTTAGAAATCAGACAACAAAAAGAAATAAAAGGAATCAAATTGGTAAGGAAAAAGTCAATCTCACTATTCACAAAGGACATTATACTTTTTGTAGGAAATCCGAAGGACTCCACCAAAAAGTTGCTAGAACTGATACATTAAGATACATGAATTTAGTAAAGTGGCAGGATACAAAATCAATGTACAGAAATCTGTTGCATTTCTATACACCAATAATGAAGAAGCAGAAAGAGAAATCAAGGAATTGATTCCATTTACAATGCACCAAAAACCGTAAGATACCTAGGAATAAACCTATCCAAAGACGTAAAAGATCTGTACTCTGAAAATTATAGAACACTATGAAAGAAACTGAAGATAACACAACGAAATGGAAAAATATTCCATGCTCGTGTATTGAAAGAACAAATATTAAAATGTCTATACCACCCAATGCAATCCATACATTCAATGCGAATGCTATCAGATAACACCAGAATTTTTCACAGAGGTAGAACAAACAATATTAAAATTTTTATGGAACCACAAAAGACCACAAATAGCCAAAGAAATCTTGAAAATGAAAAACAAAGATGAAGGAATCATATTTCCATACTTCATGCTACTTTACAAAACTGTAGACAGTATGGTATTGGTTCTAAAACAGACACACAGATCAACAGAACAGAGTAGAAACCCTGGAAATGGACCCACAACTACATCGTCAACTAATATTTGACAAAGCAGGGGAAAATATGCAATGGAAAAAGTCAGTCTCTTCAATAAATGGTGTTGGGCAACCTGGACAGCCACATGCACCAACTGGACAACTTTCTTACACCATACACAAAAATAAATTCTAAATGGGGACGCCTGGGTGACTCAGTCAGTTAAGCGTCTAACTCTTGATTTCGGCTCAGGTCATGATCTCACAGTTCATGAGTTCGAGCCCCACATCGGGCTACATGCTGACAGTGTGGGGCCTGTTGGGATTCTCTTTCTCTCTCTCTCTCCGCCCCTCCCCCACTCTCTCACTCTCTAAAAATAAATAAATAAATTTTAAAAATTAGTTAAAAATAATAATAACTAATAAATTGAAAATGAATGAAAGACCTAAATGTAACACAGGAATCCATAAAAATCTTAAAAGAGAACAGAGTCAACAAGCACTTTGAAAACAGCCATAGGAACTACTTAGTAGACACGTCTCAAGAGGCAAGAGAAAGAAAAGCAAAAACGAATTATTGGAACTTCATTAAGATAGAAACTTTTGCACAGTGAAGGAAACAATGAAACTGAAAGGTAATCTACAGAATAGGAGAAGATATTTGCAAATGACATATCTGATAAATGGGTTAGTAACCAAAACTATAAAGAATCTAGCAAACTCAACACCCAAGAAGCAAATAATCTAGTTAAGAAATGACTAGAACACATGAAAAGACACTTTTCCAAAGAAGACATACAGATGGCTGTCTGTTATAAGGTCTATATCAAGAAGAAAATGAAACATGCCTTTTCATTAATCCTATTTTCCCATACCTTTGTGGACACTCTGTATTAGCCCCACCTTGTCTTCAAATATATGTTTATTTTCTACCCCACTGAGTATTTTGGAAATATATTAATTTATATTCACATGTACAAACCTTTCTACTCATAAACATTCCTAAATTTGTCCTACAGACATATATTTTATATTTTGAATTCCATTATAGGTATCCTGATTGACAGTACATTTTATTATTATATTTTTAGTAGGCACCTCACGGTTCTTAATCCATATTTTATCACAAATCAGTTGCTTAATTCATACATCTTCATCCCTGAGCTCATTCTTTGTCCATGAGACCCAAACCTAACTGCCTATGAATGCTCTGCTTAAGGCAATTCACTTAGTATGACCAAAACAGAAAATTTGATTGTCCCCCACCCTCTCTCCTCCTTCAGTAATTCCCATCTCAATAAATGTCACTACAGTTCACCAAACTGGTAGAGTCATAGATCTAGGTGTCATTTTTTACACTGAAGGTAATATATCATTGTATGTCAATTATACTTCAATAATAATAATAATAATAATAATAATAATAATAATAATAAATTGCTGTAGAAAAATATTTTAAGAACTAGGAATTATTTCTGACTTTTCTCTTTTCTTCACAACCTAATTCATTGCACCAAGAAGATATGTCATTTTTCCTTCAAAATTTATACAAAATCAAAATGCTCTTCACATTTTCACTATCTAACCCTAGTCCAAACCACTATCAACTCTGACCTAGACTTAATTGCCTTCGTACTTGTAGTAGCCCTTCTTCTATTCTTAACCCACTATATTCTATCTACCACACAGCACTTAGACTGATATTTTAAAAACCTATATCACATTATACTAGTCTCTTTCTTTACATATTCCAATGGCTTCTTATTGCACTGAGAATAAACTCCAAAGTCATTTACCATGGCTTACAGATTCTACATTATTTAAGCTCTCTGTTCTATCCCCTATCACTCTGCCCTCTACTCACCCTTATCCAACATCCATGGCATTCTTACTGTTCCAAAACACGAAAACTCTTTCTCTGATTCAAATCGTTTATTCTTATTTTTCTTTATGTCATGAATGTTCTCTCCTCAGACTTTGGCTTGCTCTTTCTCTTCTTCCAGGTTTCAGTTCAACTACTCTCTTCAGAAAGGCCTTCCTTAACCACTTTTTTTTTGTTTCTTTTCGCCCCAGGTTTATTGATGTATGGTTGACAAATAAAAATTATATATACTTAAGGTGTATATGTAATGTTTTGCTATACATTGTGGATTAACACATACACTGAAATGATTACCAGGATCAACTTAATTAACATATCCATTTCCTCGCATAGTTATCATATATTTTTTTTTTGCAGTAGGAACCTCTAAGATCTACTCTCTTAGCAAGTTTCAAGTATACAGTACAGCTTTATTAAGGATAGTAAACATGCTGTACATTAGATCTCCAAACTTATTTATCCTGCATAACTGAAACATTTTACCCTTTGAGTAACATCTCTCCATTTCCCCAGCCCCATCCCCTGTCAGCTACTATTCTATTCTCTGCTTTTATGGTTCTAAACAGCCAATGGAAAGCAAGTAGCACACAGTTTGTATGTCCATGAATGTTTCCTACTGAATTTAGAGGTTAGTATAATGTTAGATTCCACATTTATTTGTATTTTCAGCCTAGTGACTTCATTTTCTCTCCACTAGAGAGAAATGTAGACAGAGAGAGAGAGAAAGATTACAAAAGACAGAGAGGCATGTTGGCAGAGAGAGATAATCAAATAGGCATAAAAAGTGATGAGAGAGTGATGGATTGGAAAGGTTCATGCAGATTTCTACATAAAATCTCTCAAGAAATTAGATGAACTTAATAATGTAAAGGATGTTGAGAAAGAAAACTGAGCGGCATGGGGAATATTCCTGAGGAACAGTTGGCTGTTTTAAATTCCTGTGAAATCCCCACCCTAAGTCTTATATATGGACTGGATATATATCATCACTATTTTCCAAAACTGTGGTAATAGCAAAGCCACATACTAGTTTTATAAACTTTAGTAACTTAGTCTTCTTGAGCTTTAGTTTCCTTATCTGTAAAATAAGAACATTCTCACCTACCAGGCATAGTGGCATATTGCCTTGCATATAATACTTCATAATGGTAGCTGCTATCACCGTCACTACCATCATCATCACCAAGATGCCTGGAATGCTCCTTATACTGGTCACTATGATAGCTACATGGTCCTTAAAACCACAATTGTCCTCTAAAAAGAAGTAAAAAGTAGATTAGATGAGAGTTGTCTTTGGACAACACAAGTGTCAAATATTTGTTCATTTGCTTCCTAAAACATATTTTCTTGCTACATTCATTAACTGTTGTCGTTTATATTTGTGAGAGAAAGAGAGAGAGAGGAAGAGCGAGAGAGGGAAGGGAGAGGAGTAGAGTTTGTTTTGTGAGCTATTTAATCAAAAGCCTCTATGAACTGATGGTTACCATTATTAATGCATTTACTGAGACAATGGTTTAATTTTATTGTGCAGTGCAGTTGTCTTTCAAAGTCATTTATTCAGAATATGATCCATGCTTACTTCATAATCAACTAAGATGTTCAATTCTCGATATCTCGTTGTTTAACCTAGTCATTAATTAACAGAGGGAAAAAGAAAACTGGAAATAAATCCACAATAAGCAAATGAGGCAAATGAACACTTGCGAATCATGGAATGTTACAGTCTGAAGAAAACATAGCCATTATCTAAACCATCGAGTTATACAGGAGAAAAATTGAAGTCTACAGATAAATGAAGAGCAATATTTTAATCACGCCAACTTTAAATCCAGGATTTCTGATTTCTAATACAAAGCTCTTTCCTCTACCATGCCTTCCTGCTTAAATACATGAAATAGAGTTCTGCAGAAGGATTATTCATTGAGAGCACTTAACCCATTTCAGGTTACAGAACAAATGAGTAGAGGAGGGCACCATGGGAAACTGGAGATGGGAAAATAAGAACGGAGATAGGGTGCATTCATACTCTCCATTGTTAACAACTGATTTTGGTTTATTTAATTTGAGGGTTGGGGAACAGTAGTAACCTTACTGTATGATCTCTCTCAGAATTTAAGTTCTGAAGTTTAACTTGTAACATGAACGAGTCAACTTCCAATGCAAATTAAAACAATTCTATCAACTTTTGACTTTGTTTTCTTTGGTTTGTATCACAGTTTCAGTTTTTGGTGTGTGTTCCCTAAAGTTGAAAAATATGGTTTGAAAAGAATCTTCCCCTTTCATTCTCTTTGGACTACAGAATAGTACTATAATAGTTCTGGCGTGAATGCGTTTGTGTTTGCGTGTGTGTGTACTAGAATTAGTACACAAATTAAAATCTCTGACATAGTTTGAGAATAATTTCTCTTAATCTTAAATGATTGGTATTGTAGATTTTATTTAGAGGTATTGAAATATAAAATTTTAGAGAAAACTCAGCCTTTGTTTGCTTTTCTTTCATTTCCCACAGAATGAATTCTAATGGTTTACTAGACAACTGATCACTTGTGATGATATATAATTTCTGACTGGTTTGTAATAAAAAAGTAGAAAATGGAAGAAAAATTCTGTGGATGATGTGGAGAGAGAAATCATTCAATGTATTACAGTTTTACTAGTCATGACATGATGGCATTATTAGGAGACCATGGGGATATAAAGGAATCTATGTTCACTTACTCTGAGTCAAAATAGAGTTTTTAGGGGCGCCTGGGTGGCTCAGTCGGTTGAGCGGCCGACTTCAGCTCAGGTCATGATCTCACGGTCTGTGAGTTCGAGCCCCGCATTGGGCTCTGTGCCGATGGCTCAGAGCCTGGAGCCTGCTTCGGATTCTGCGTCTTCCTCTCTCTCTCTCTCTGCCCTTACCCTGCTCACGCTCTGTCTCTCAAAAATAAATAAACGTTAAAAAATAGTTTAAAAAATAGAGTTTTTAAAGAAATTAAATTTTATACAACAATATATGCCAGGCTTCAACCTATTATTTTTGTGGTTGGAGTGGAGACAGAGTGCCAAAGGATACTTGGACCTCTCAAATTTTTGATGGATCTCTAATTTATTGTAAAATTCAGATTTTCCCAAGCCACATTTTCTACTTATTAATAACTATGTTTACTGCTGCGGTAACATATTAGCTTGGACTATAGAATTGCTGTATTTGATGTAATTTGTTTCAAGTTCTTTTTTAAAACATTTATTTATTTGAGAGAGAGAGAGAGAGAGAGCGAGCGAGCATGACCAGGGAAGAGGCAGAGAGAGAGAGAGAGAGAGAGAGAGAAAGAGAGAGAGAGAGAGAATCCGAAACAGACACCAGGCTCTGAGCTGTCAGCAGGGCCTGAAATGGAGCTTGAACCCACGAACTGCGAGATCATGACCTGAGCCAAAGTCAGACACTCAACTGACTGAGCCATCCAGGTGCCCTTGTTTCAAGTTCTTATATTCTTAGACAGGAATCACTTAAAAAGCAACCTATAGAAGTTTACTACTGCTGAATATTGAAATCATTCTTTCCAAAAGAAGTTCATTTTTTTCTTTTTTTTTTATTTAATAGTTTATTTTAAATTGGTTTACATATAACACCCAGTGTTCATCCCAACACGTGCCCTCTTTAATGCCCGTCACCCCCTCTCCCCCCTCCCTCACTTCCCTCACCTCCCTCACCCTAGATTGTTCTTAGTCTTTGAGAGTCTCTTATGTTTTGTCTCCCTCCCTCTCTGTGTCTTTTCTTTTCCTTTTCCCTCTTCCCCTCCCCCTGGTTTTTGCTTAGTCTCACAAAGTCTACCTATTCGTGGAAATGTATGGTATCTGTCTTTTTCTGACTGACTTATTTCACTTAACATAATACCCTCCAGTTCCATCCATGCTGCTACACATGGCCAGATTTCATTTTTTCTCATTGCCATGTAGTAGTCCATTGTATATATGTGCCACATCTTCTTTATCCATTCGTCGGTTGATGGGCACTTGGTCTCATTCCATGATTTGGCTATTGTTGAAAGTGCTGCTATGAACATTGGGGTACACGTGCCCCTATGCATCAGCATTCCTGTGTCTCTTGGGTAGATTCCTAGCAGGGCTATTGCTGGGTCATAGGGTAGCTCTATTTTCATGCTTTTGAGGAACCTCCACACCGTTTTCCAGAGTGGCTGCACCAGTTTGCATTCCCACCAACAGTGTAGGAGGGTGCCTGCTTCTCCACACCCCCGCCAGCATCTATAGTTTCCTGATTTATTCATTTTAGCCACTCTAACCGGTGTGAGGTGGTATCTCAGTGTGGTTTTGATTTGTGTTTCCCTGATGATGAGTGACATTGAGCATCGTTTCATGTGTCTGTTGGCAATCTGAAAGTCCTCTTTGGAGAAGTGTCTTTTCATATCTTCCGCCCATTTCTTCACTGGATTATTTGTTTTTCGGGTGTGGAGTTTGGTAAGTTCTCTATAGATTTTAGATACTAGTCCTTTATCTGATATGTCATTTGCAATTATCCTTTCCCATTCCGTCAGTTGTCTATTAGTTTTGTCGGTTGTTTCCTTTGCCGTGCAGAAGCTTTTTACCTTGATGAGGTCCCAAAAGTTCATTTTTGCTTTAAATTCCCTCACCTTTGGAGATGTGTCGCATAGGAAATTGCTGCGGCTCAGGTCAAAGAGGTTTTTTCCTGCTTTCTCCTCTAGGATTTTGATGGTTTCCTGTCTCACATTCAGATCCTTCATCAATTTAGAGTTTATTTTTGTGAGTGGTGTAAGGAAGTGGTCTAGTTTCATTCTTCTGCATGTTGCTGTCCAGTTTTCCCAGCACCAGTTGTTAAAGAGGCTGTCTTTTTTCCATTGGATACATTTTCCTGCTTTGTCAAAGATTAGTGGGCCATATGCTTGTGGGTCCAACTCTGGGTTCTCTATTCTATTCCATTGATCTATGTGTCTGTTCTTGTGCCAATACCATACCGTCTTGATGAATACCTCTTTGTAGTAGAGGTTAAAATCTGGGATTGTGATGCCTCCAGCTTTGGTTTTATTCTTCAGAATTACTTTGGCTATTCGGGGTCTCTTGTGGTTCCATACAAATTTTAGGAATGTTTGCTCTAGCTTTGAGAAGAATGCTGGTGCAATTTTGATAGGGATTGCTTTGAATGTGTAGATTGCTTTAGGTAGTATTGCCATTTTAACAATATTTATTCTTCCGATCCATGAGCATGGGATGTTTTTCCATTTCCTTGTGTCTTCCTCAATTTCCTTCATAAGTTTTTTATAGTTTTCCACATAAAGGTCTTTTACATCTTTGTTATTCCTAGGTATTTGATGGTTTTTGGTGCAATTGTGAATGGGATTCGCTTCTTTATTTCTCTTTGTATTGCTTCATTGTTGGTGTAAAGGAATGTAACCGATTTCTGTACGTTGATTTTGTATCCTGCAACTTTGCCAAATTCATGAATCAGTTCTAGTAGGCTTTTGGTGGATTCCGTTGGGTTTTCCATGTAAAGTATCATGTCGTCTGCAAAAAGTGAAAGTTTGACTTCATCCTTGCCTATCCTGATGCCTTTTATTTTGCTTTGTTGTCTGATTGCTGAAGCTAGGACCTCCAACACTATGTTAAATAGCAGTGATGAGAGTGGACATGCATGTTGTGTTCCTGATCTCAAGAGAAGCCTCTCAGTTTTTCCCCATTGAGGATGATAATAGCTGTGGGCTTTTCATAAATGGCTTTTATCATGCCTAAGTATGTTCCTTCTATCTCGACTTTCTCAAGAGTTTTTATTAAGAAGGGATGCTGTATTTTGTCAAATGCTTTTTTCTGCAACAATCGACAGGATCATATGGTTCTTATATTTTCTTTTGTTAATATGATGTATCACGTTGATTGATTTACGAATGTTGAACCAGCCCTGCAACCCAGGGATGAATCCTACTTGATCATGGTGGATAATTCTTTTTATATGCTGTTGGATTCGATTTGCTAATATCTTGTGAAGAATTTTTGCATCCATGTTCATCAAGGATATTGGCCTGTAGTTCTCTTTTTTTGCTGGGTCTCTATCTGGTTTGGGAATCAAAGTGATGCTGGCTTCATAGAATGAGTCCGGGAGTTTTCTTTCCGTTTCCATTTTTTGGAACAACTTGAGGAGGATAGGTATTAAACCTGTTTTAAATGTCTGGTAAAATTCCGCAAGGAAGCCATCTGGCCCTGGACTTTTATTTGCTGGGAGTTTTTTGATAACTGATTCAATTTCTTCACTAGTTAGGGGTCTGATCAAGTTTTCTATTTCTTCCCATATGAGTTTTGGTAGCTTGTGGCTGTTTAGGAATTTGTCCATTTCTTCCAGGTTGTCCAATTCGACGGCATATAGTTTTTCATAATATTCTCTGATGATTGCTTGTATTTCTGAGGGATTGGTTGTAATCACTCCATTTTCGTTCGTGATTTTATTGATTTGGTTTCTCTCTCTCTTCTTTTTGAGGAGCCTGGCTAGAGGTTTATCAATTTTCTTCATTTTTTCATTGAACCAGCTCTTGGTTTCATTGATCTGTTCTACTACTTTTTCTGTTTCCATATGATTAATTTGTGCCCTAATCTTTGTTATTGTCTCTTTCTGCTAGGTTTGGGCTGTCTTAGCTGTTCTGCTTCTAGTTCCTTTAGGCGTGCTGTTAGAATTTGTGTTAGCAATTTTTCTTGTTTCTTGAGATGGGCCTAGTTTGCAATATATTTCCCTCTCAGGACTGCTTTGCCACATCCCAAAGCATTTGGATTGTCGTATTTTCATTTTCATTTGTTTCCATGTATTTTTTAATTTCTTCTCTGATTGCTTAGTTGACCCATTCGTCTTTTAGTAGGTTGTTCTTTAGCCTGCATGTTTGTGGGGGCTTCCCAGACTTTTTACTGTGGTAGATTTCAAGTTTCAAAGCATTGTGGTCTGAAATTGTGCACGGTATGATCTCAAATTTTTTATACTTATTCAGCGTTTCCTTGTGCCCCAAAATGTGGTCTATCTTGGAAAATGTACCATGCGCATTTGAGAAGAATGTAAATTCCTTTGCTTCTGGATGAAGAGCCCTGAAGATATCTGTCAGGCCCATCTGTTCCAACGTGTCGTTCAGGTCCATTGTTTCCATGCTGATTCTCTGTATAGTGGATCTATCCAGCGCTGTGAGTGGGGTATTAAGGTCTCCTGCAACTAGCACATTTTTATCAATAAGATTGCTTACGTTTGTAATTAGTTGCTTGACAAGTTTGTGTGCCCCAGAATTCAGCGCGTAGATATTTATAATTGTTAGCTCTTCCTGCTGGATAGTCCCTGTGATTATTATATAATGCCCTTCTTCACCTCTTATTACATCTTTTACTTTAAAGTCCAGTTTGTTCGATGTAAGTGTGGCTACTCCAGCTTTCTTCTGGGTTCCTGTAGCATGGTAGATAGTTCTCCATCCCCTCACTTTTAGTCTGAAGGTGTCCTCAGGTTTAAAATGGGTCTCTTAAAGACAGCAGATAGATGGGTCTTGTTTTCTAATCCATTCTGTTACCCTGTGTCTTTTAATTGGAGCGTTTAGTTTGTTTACATTCAGTGTTAATATTGAAAAATGTGGGTTTAAGGTCAAGGTATTGTCTGTAGGTTTCATGGTTGTAAGGATGTCTCTGGTGCTCTGTGTTCCTTGCAACCTTTCCTTCACAGAGTCCCCCTCAGGATCTCTTGTAAGATTGGTTTATTTGTGATGTATTCCTTCAGTTTTTGTTTGTTTGGGAAGACCTTTATCTCTCCATCCATTTTGAATGACAGGCTGGCCGGGTAAAGGATTCTTGGCTGCATGTCCTTCCTGTTCATCACATTGAAGATTTCCTGACATTCCTTTCTTGCTTGCCAAGGTTCTGTGGATAAGTCCGTTACTACCCTTATGTGGCTGCCTTTGTAAGTCAAGGCCCGTTTATCCGTAGCTGCTTTCAGGATTCTCTCTTAATCTTTGTATTTTCCCAGCTTCACTCTGATGTGTCTTGCTGAGGGCCTATTCGGGTTACGTCTGAGGGCAGTTCTCTGTGCCTCTTGGATTTCAATGCCCATTTCCTTCTTCATTTTGGGGAAGTTCTCATCGATGATTTGTTCAAGCACCCCTTCGATTCCTTTCTCTCTCTCTTCTTCCTCTGGAATTCCTATAATAGGGATGTTATTCCGTTTGATTGCATTGCTCAGCTCTCCAATTCTCCTTTCCTGTTCCTGAATCAGTTTCTCTCTCTTTTTCTCTGCTTCCTCCTTTTCTGTAATTTTATCTTCTAATTCCCCTATTCTATCTTCTGCCTCTGCAATCCGCGCTGTGGCCATCTCCAATTTGTTTTGCCCCTCATTTAAAGCATTTTTTATTTCCTGTAGATCATTTTTTAGGACCTTGATCTCTGCCTCTTGGGTCCCCCTGCTTTCTTCTATGCTTTTTTCAAGCCTTGCGAGTATTTTTATGTTTATCATTCTGTATTCTTGTTCTGTTAAGTTGCTTATGTCTGGTTTCATCATTTCTTGTGCTGTCACTATTTTCTGTACAGTCTTTTGAGGGGAGTTCTTCCATTTGGTCATTTTGGCAATGTGTGTATTGGTTTATTTCCTATTTCTCCCTGGAAAGGAAAAGGGTCAGACCGACAAACAGGAAACACAAACTCACATCCTTACTGACCAATAATACAGACAAACAAATCACAACATAAAAAAGATTAACAAATGACACTCTGGCAGCATGCAACCCGACGTACCAGCTACACGATAATGATGGGATGTGTGTTCTGCTGATGACAGAGCATACATAGAGTAGTGACAGGTGTTGGGAGAAGAAGAAATTGAACTTTGACCAAGTAGAGAGATTAGAAGACTTGATCCAGCAAGAGAGAAATCAGAATAAGGAAGGATGCGAGGAAAGAGAAATGAAGTTAGATTTTGCCCAGCTTCACTATGTGGTCTGACTGTTCCATAGAGAGAGATAGGAAATTAAAGAGGGAGATGTCGAACATGCATTGAGAGAGTGGGTTAAATGTCTGTTTAAGCAAGCCAAAACCCCCAGGTGACAGGTTTAGAGGTGGGGAGAGATAGGAAGGAGAAGAGGAAGAATATCTCTAAAACCGAAGAACTGACCTAGATTTAATCCAGGCAATACTGCAGTATTTGTGTCTCCGTGGCTACCACTCCTGCAGAAGGGTGTCTCCCATGTGAGGAGGGGCGTGGCCTGGTGTAGGTGGGTCCCACCTCCACCGCTGGGGGGTGGATTCCTAGGGTTTAACTTTGTGGGAATGCGCGACCAAAATGGTGCCTTCCCAGCATCGACAGTCTCAGATCACTCCTCAGTTTCTGTCCTCAACTCCGTCCAGGTTACCAGCACAGTTGCAATTGCTGGGAGGTCTTGCCGCCCACGCTCATCTGCGTTCCTTTAACTTGCTCTGCCAGTCACGCCTGATGTAAGTTGAGTCTCTGACTCAGCACTGGTGTGACCACAATGGCGTCCCCCTAGACTCTCTTCACCGACCTGGAGTCTCCGAACCCTCCTCTGTGTCCGTCCTCGATTTGGTCAGGGTGCAGGGGCAGCATGACCCGCTGGGTGGTCGTGAGACCCTGCAGGCTCAGCCTTCCCCACCCAAATTATGCCTCTGACTCAGCACCGATCCAGCGATGGCGCGTGCCTCTCCGTGTCAGGGGCTGGGACAGCGTCCCTGGCTCTGGAGTGAAGAAAGCTCTTCCAGCTCCGCCTGTGAGCAGCGACCGTCTCTCAAAAAAGCCTTGCAGATAGGGACTGGATAATAAGCTCCCTCTCCGCCCGGGTTCGAGGTACTTTCCCCGCTGCTCTTTTTCTTCCCCTTGTCTTTCGGAGGAAGGGGCCCAGGGGCCCACTCCCCGCAGTCTGCACCTCCGCGGCTATCTTTGTTTCTCCCAGATTGCACTCACTCAGTGTCCCCAGATGCTCTGGATTTTGCATTCTCTTTCCTGTAACCTCCAACTCCTCTTCCTGCAGATCCCTGCGATTGAGAGTTTCTCAGTTTCAGTCCCTCTCAGATTAAGAGTCGCCAGAGACCAGCAGCGGGTATTACTTCTTTTCCGCCATGTTGGCCCCTCTTTCCAAAAGAAGTTTAAATCAGTAAAAAGTTACTCAGGCAATGACTCATAACTTGATATCTTTGCTATTGTTATTACAAAGTTTTATAGCTCTATTTACGTTATTAGTGGCATGATAGGAAAAAGAAAATATGAAAAATTTGGATATCTATGTACTTATACTCAATAAACAATTTCGAAATTAAGGCTTAAACTTTATGTTCTGAGTCTTATTTCTCTCACTGAGATCAATTTTCTATTATAGTTACTGAAATAATGTGGCCTATGAAAAACTCAATATATGGACAGATTCTGAATGAAGAATAGTGTCATTTAAAACAAGCTTTCAATCAGAAGCATGCTTCTTTCTTTGTGTTAGTTTTATTGCTAATAAACAGTATAAAAATATAAACAGAATATTTGAAGAAGTAAATAAACTGAGAGAATCATAATAACATAAACAACTTCTAAAAACCACAGTAACTTGGAAAGTTTGTGAATTGAGGTAAGGACTCAATAAGTTATTATAAAATTGCATTGAATTAGATATTTTTCCAAGATGCTTGGAATTTTTATTTATGCCGGTAATTAAAATTATTATTGAACTAGGAAAAAATTATTATGTACTGTCATATGTAATTAAAATTTTGGCAGTTATGAAATGCATGGAATTAGAGCAATTTTAAATATCATCAGATACAAATATTTGCCTACCAGTGTTTCAGCTTTTGCTCTTAAATGGGAAGTAATATCCATATATATAATATATATAATTTTTCAATGTTTATTTATGAGGGAGAGAGAGACAGAGTGCAAGTGGGGGAGGGGCATAGAGAGAGGGAGACACAGAATCTGTAGTGAATTTCAGGCTCTGAGCCGTCAGCACAGATCCCAATGCAGGACTTGAACCCCGAACCATGAGATCATGACCTGAGTCAAAGTTGGACACTTAATCAATTGAACCCCCAGGCACCCCTCATGAATATATTCAGTGTAGTTTTTTCATTAAAACCAACCTGGAGCCCTGCTTAATATACATTTCTAGACTCTATTCCCAGAGTTTGTGATTCAGTGTGTTTGTCATGGGACCTTGGAATCTGTATACTTGTCAGGCTACCTAGGTGATTTGATGCTGCAGGATAGATTTCATTAACAGATATTAAGAGTGGCAAATGATTTATTTTTCTAATCTGATCTGATTATTAAGGAATAATAGAGGAAAAGGGCTTTGATGGGGGAAAAAAAAAGCTGAGAGATACCTTGAAAAGAAAATAAACAATTTAAGAGTATAAAAACTCGAAGTACTACAAAGAGACATTGGCTACCTGAGGGAAGAAGTCTCCCCAAAAGGAAAAAAAAGGTTATGAATTCTAACACAAAAGTAACGCGTATCAAAATTTTTTTCCAGATATACTTCAACTTTCTTCAACAACCAACAAATGGACCTGTACATGGAAAGCTTCCTGCTTAGATCTCATCAGGAAATGAGATGAGTGGAGGAAACAAAAACATGAAGCGTTCATCTGCATCAAATATTTTGAAACAATTAATTACTACTTCTGTGATCATGAGAATTCTGGGTGACATTTTTGCCAGCCCATTAAATCTCATATTGTGACATTTAAAATATCTGAGCTATTATATTTTCCCCAAGATCATTTTCTCACCATCTCTCCCCCAAAAACGAAAATGTGAATTATAGAAGGTCCTGAAACATTGTCTTAGAGCTTCAAAAACTTGATTAGATCCTTGTTCACTCATCATTGGTTCCTATTTTAAAAGGTAAACCTGGTCCAATTGCCAAAGATATGATGGGAATATCTGAAAAATATTGAGTGGAAGCAAGAACTGGCAACATTGGGATTGTGTTATAATTTTAATACTTGAGTGTAAGTCCAGGTATAAGAATCAGAAAGCATAAAAACAATTCATCTACTGTTTTATTTTCTGTGTTAAGTTGTTTGATTTCAGGGCTTAAATCTTATAGAATCTTACTTCATTCTAGATGGAGTCTCTGTTTTATAGATATAGACAAATTGCTTCCAGCAGCTGTGTTGATTCTCACAGAAATCTCTGCAACATTAAAAAAGAACTGAGAGAGACCACACATGTTTGTTGTAAAAGCTAACAAGAATCAAGGGCTTACCATATTCCAGGCTCTTATGTGATGTATATCCTTGACATGCTAAGTCTCATTTAATCCTTAAAACAGTTATATGGTGGTACATATATACAATGGACTACTACATGGCAATGAGAAAAAATGAAATCTGGCCATGTGTAGCAACATGGATGGAACTGGAGGGTATTATGTTAAGTGAAATAAGTCAGTCAGAAAAAGACAGATACCATATGTTTCCACGCATAGGTGGACTTTGTGAGACTAAGCAAAAACCAGCGGGAGGGGAAGAGGGGAAAGGAAAAAAAGACACAGAGAGGGAAGGAGATAAAACATAAGAGACTCTCAAAGACTAAGAACAATCTAGGGTGAGGGAGGTGAGGGAGGGGGGAGAGGGGGTGACGGGCATTAAAGAGGGCACGTGTTGGGATGAACACTGAGGGTTATATGGAAACCAATTTGAAAATAAACTATTATTAAAAAACAATTATATGAAGTAGATAAGGTACTTATTTGTATTTTGCAGATAAAGAAACTGAAGGTAAAAAAGGTTAAATTAATTGTCCAAGATCACACAGCTTTATGTGGTAAAGCTATAATTCAAACCAAGATCCATTTGATCTTGTAATGATACAGTAAAAATAATAGATCACTTAAGACTGAATAAGCCAATTAAATTTTAGTGCTTGAATAGAGTGCTATTATTAAAAGACCCCAAAAAGGTCATCTCCTTAGCATAATAGTCATATCAAGCTATTAAATTATAGAGCAATGTAAAACCTAACTCAGACTACCCATTCAGATATTGGGTTTTGTTGACAGTCATGGTCCGACTCTTCAGAGCACTAAATATTGAACTTGCATCCTGCTTCGAAAACTTTCTTCCTCTTTTATAAGGACCCAAATTGTATTTTTAAAGAGACTTCATGGTAAAACTTTGCACATTCCATGTGTTCCCCTTTCCTTTTAGGGTAAAATCTGTCTACGAAAAGATTAAGATTAAGTAAGAAAAGATTTCAAAATTCCTACACTAAAGTGTCTAAAAAAGGCACCATATTAAGCTCAGTCAGTTGAGCATGTGACTCTTCATTCAAACCCCACGTTGGGCCAATTGCTTACTTGTTTTTTTTTTTTTCTTTTTTTTAAATTTTTTAAACATTTATTTATTTTTGAGAGGTAGACAGAGACAGAGCATGAGTGGGGGGAAGCAGAGAGAGGAAGACACAAAATCGAAGCAAACTCTAGGCTCTGAGCTGTCAGCACTGAGCCCAACATGGGGCTAGAGCTCACGAACTGTAAGATCATGACCTGAGCTGAAGTCATATGCTTAACCCACTGAGCCACCCAGGTGCCCCTAAAATTTTACTTAAATTAAAAATATAGAGTCCAAATCCACAACAATGTGAACCTTTCATTAAGACTCTATTTATACTTCTTCTAAAGTGTAATTAAAATAATATGTTAATATTTTTATTACCAATTCTTCCAAGGGTGGTTCAATATTTGCAAGTCAAACAACATGATGTACCACATTAATAAAAGAAAGGATATGCAACATATGATCTTTTTGATAGATGTAGAAAAATATTTGACTAAGTACAATATTCATTCATGATAAAAACCCTCAGCAAAGTTGGTTTAGAGGGAATATACTACCTCAACATAATGAAGGCCATATATAAAACACCCACAGCTAATATCATTAATGGGGATAAACTGTGAGCTTTTCTCCCGAGGTCACGCACAAGACAGGGATGTCCACTCTTACCACTTTTATTCATCACAGTATTGGAAGTCCTATCCACAGTAATCAAGCAAAAAGAAATGAAAGGCATCGAAATCAATAAGGAGGACGTAAAATTTTCACTATTTGCAGATGACATGATACTCTACATAGAAAAACGAAATGATTCCACCAAAAGACTGCTAGAACTGATAAACGAATTCAGTAAACTCAGAGGATACAAGATCAGATACAGAAATCTGTTGTATTTCTTTTTTTTAAGTTTATTTATTTATTTTCAGGGAGAGAGAGAGAGAGAGAGAAAGCATGCATGTGGGAGGGGGAGGAGCAGAGAGAGAGAGTGGGAGAGGGAATCCCAAGTAGACTCCTCGCTATCAGCTCAAAGCTGGATGCAGCGTTTGCTCTCACAAATTGGAAGATAATGTCCTGAGGAGAAATCAAAGGTCAGATGTTTAACCAATGGAACCACCCAGGCGCCCCAAGAATAAGTACAATTTTCATTGTTATATAACTTCCTATACATCACCTATACTGGTGCTTGCCATTTTATATCACAACTGCGAATCTATTATTCTGGATATTCCCATATATTGTAGGTTCCTGGAGGACAGGGGCTAGCTTTGTTTCATATTCCTGTCACTTGGCCACTACTTGACACATAGTAAACATTTAGTTATTATTAGCATTATGAAAAAAAAAGAAGGAAATAAGGAAGGAAGGAAGGAGGGAGGCAATGAAGGTGGGAAGGAAGGAAGGTGGGAAGGAAGGAAGGAAGGGAAAAATAACGGAAGAAACGAAGAAAGAGAGAGGAAGGAGCAAAGAAAAAAGGAGCTCTCTAAAAAAGAGAGAAAAAAGAATAATATCTACCCATTCAATTATTCCCGTTTAGTGAGGTCGAAGAGACAAAGTAGTGGAGTCCTTAAAAGGCATGGAACTTAGTTGATATTTGTTCAGAGTGTGTACTTTATTTGAACTAATCAATTGAAGAGAACACAGATGATTTGGCAATGCCTTCAGATGAAACATAACGTATATGGTTTTCATTATGAATTTATGAGTGGGATTGGGATAGGTCATGGGTATTCCAGAAAAAAGGAGATCTTTGACCCAGGACATAGGTTTTATTTGCTGTTGATGTTCTCGTTGTGTTTTGTTTTTACTTTAATCATTTTTAAAGTCAGATCATAGTTGCAAGGCCTTAGTATATTGAAAGCAAAAATGTGCCATATCAGGAAATCTTCAATGTGATGAACAGGAAAGATATGCAGCCAAGAATCTTTTATTCGGTCAGTCTGTCATTCAGAATGGGAGGAGAGATAAAGGTTTTCCAAAACAAACAAAAACTGAAGGAATTCATTACCAATAAACCAGCCTTACAAGAGATCCTGAGGGGGACTCTATGAAGGAGAGGTCGCAAGGAACACAAACTAACAGAGACATGCTTGCAAGCATGAAACCTACCGATAACACAATGACTCTAAACCCATATTTTTCAACATTAACACTGAATGTAAATGCACTAAATGTTCCAAATAAAAGACATAGGGTATCAGAATGGATTAAAATACAAGACCCATATATTTGCCGTCTACAAGAGACTCATTTTAGACGTGAGGACACCTTCAGATTGAAAATGAGGGGATGGAGAACTATCTACCATGCTACTGGCAGTCAAAAGAAAGCTGGAGTAGCCACACTTATATCAGATAAACTAGATTTTAAAGTAAAGACTGTAACAAGAGATGAAGAAGGGCATTATATAATAATCACAGGGACAACCCATCATGAAGAGCTAACAATTATAAATTCCTATGCACCGGATTCAGGAGCACCCAAATTTGGAAAACAGTTAATTACAAACATAAGCAATCTTATTGATAAAAATGTGCTAACTGCAGGGGATGTTAACACTCCACTTACAGCAATAGATAGATCAACTAGACAGAGAATCACTAAAGAAACAATGGCCCTGAAGGACACATTGGAACAGATGGGCCTGACTGACATCTTCAGGGCCCTACACCCAGAAGCAAAGGGATTTACATTCTTCTCAAATGCACATGGTACATTTTCCAAGGTAGACCACATACTGGGGCACAAGGAAGCCCTCAATAAATATAAAAGAATTGAGATCATACCATGCACACTTTCATATCACAATGCTATGAAACTTGAAATCAACGACAGGAAAAAGTCTGGAAAACCCCCAAAAGCATGGAAGCTAAAGAACATCCTACTAGAGAAAGAATAGGTCAACCAGGCAATTAGAGAAGAAATCAAAGAAATGTATGGAAATAAATGAAAATGAAAATACGACAATCCAAACCCTTTGGGATGCAGCAAAGGCAATCCTGAGAGGAAAATACATTGTAATCCAGGCCTATCTCAAGGAACAAGAAAAACCACTAACACAAAATCTAACAGCACACTCAAAGGAAGTAGAAGCAGAATGGCAAAGACACCCCAAACCCCGGAAAAAGAGAGAAATAACAAAAATCAAGGAAGAATTCAATAATATAGAAAACGAAAAAGTAGTACAACAGATCAATGAAACCAAGAGCTGGTTCTTTGGAAAAATAAACAAAATCGATAAAGCTCTAGCCAGGCTCCTCAAAAAGAAAAGCAACAGAACCCAAATAGATAAAATCACGAACCAAAAGGGAGTGATTACAACCAACCCCTCAGAAATACAAGCAATTATCAGGAAATACTATGAAAAATTATATGTCATCAAAATGGACAACCTGGAAGAAATGGACAAATTCTTAAACTGCCACACACTACCAAAACTCGAACGAGAAGAAACAGAAAATTTGAACAGACCCATAACTAGAGAAGAAATTGAATCAGTTATCAAAAATCTCCCAACAAATAAGAGTCCTGGACCAGACGACTTCCCTGGGGAATTTTACCAGACATTTAAGACAGTGTTAATACCGTTCCTTCTCAGCCTGTTTAAAAAAATTGAAACAGAAGGGAAACTCCAGGACTCATTCTATGAAGCCAGCATCACTTTGGTTCCCAAACCAGATAGAGATCCAGCAAAATAAAAGAACTACAGGCCAATATCCCTGATGAATATGAATGCAAAAATTCTCAACAAGATACTAGCAAATCGATTCCAACAGAATATCAATAGAATTATTCACCATGATCAAGTGGGATTCATCCCTGGGTTACAGGGCTGGTTTAATATCGCAAATCAATCAATGTGATAAATCACATTAAAGAAAGAAAAGAGAAGAACCATAAGATCCTGTCAGTATGCAGAAAAAGCATTTGACAAAATACAGCACCCTTTCCTAATAAAAACCCTCAAGAAAGTCGGGATGGAAGGAACATACTTAGGCATCATAAAATCCATTTATGAAAAACCCACAGCTAATATCATCCTCAATGGGGAAAAACTGAGAACCTTCCCCCTGAGATCAGGAACACAACAGGGATATCACCTCTCACCACTGTTATTTAGCATAGTGTTGGAGGTCCTATCATCAGCAATCAGACAACAAAAGAAAAATAAAAGCATCAAGATTGGCAAGGAGGAAGTCAAACTTTCACTTTCGCAGACGACGTAATACTCCACATGGAACACCCGACAGAATCCACCAAAAGCCTACTAGAACTGATCTATGAATTCAGCAAAGTCTCGGAGTACAAAAGCAATGTACAGAAATTGGTTGCATTTCTATACACCAATAATGAAGCAACAGAAAGAGAAATAAAGAAGCTAATCCCATTCACAATTGCACCAAAATCCATAAAATACCTAGGAATAAACCTAAGCAACGATGTAAAAGATCTCCACGTTGAAAAGTATAAAAAATTATGAAGGAAAATGAAGAAGACACAAAGAAATGGAAAAACATCCCATGCTTATGGATTGGAAGAGCAAATATTGTTATAGCAGCACTTTTGACAATAGCCAAATCATAGAAAGAGACTAAATGTCCATCAACTGATGAAAGAATAAAGAAGATATGGTGTGTGTGTGTGTGTATATATATATAGATATATATATAGATATATATATATATATATACAATGGAATTCCAGGCAGCAATAAGAAAGAATGGAATCTGACCATGTGTGGCAACATGGATGGAAATGGTGGGTGTTTTGCTGAGTGAAATAAGTCAGTCAGAGAAAGACAGATTCCATATGTTCCCAAGAATAGTGGGCTTTGCAAGACTTACGAGAAAACTAGTGGGGAGGAGAAGAGGGGAAATAAAAAAGACACAGAGAAGGAGAGAGACAAAACATAAGAGACTCTTAAATACTAAAAACAAACCGAAGGTTGAGGGGGGTATGGGAGGGGGGAGTGTGGGTGACGGGCAACGAGCAGGGCACAGGTTGCGATGAGCACTGGATTTTGTATGGAAACCAATTTGACAATAAAAATATTGAAAAAAAAAAGAGGTCAATACTACCCAAAGCAATCTACACATTCAATGCCATCCCAATCAAATTTGCACCAGCATTCTTCTCAAAGCTAGAGTAAACAACCCTAAAATTTGTATGGAACCACAAAAGACCCTGAGTAGCCAAAGTAATGCTGAAGAATAAAATAAAATCAAGGCAGGAGGCATCACAATCTCAGACTTTAACCTCTACTACAAAGCGGTAATCATCAAGACAGTATGGTATTGGCACAAAAACAGACACGTAGACCAATGTAATAGAATAGAGAACCCAGAAATGGACCCACAAACATAAGGCCAACTGATCTTTGACAAAGCAGGAAAGAGTATCCAATAGAAAAAAGCCTCTTTAACAAATGGTACTGGGATAACTGGACAGCAACATGCAGAAGAATGAAACTAGAAAACTTTCTTACAGGAAACCATCAAAATCCCAGAGGAAAAAGCAGGAAAAAACTTTTTTGACCTGAGTCGTAACAATTTCTTACTCGACACCTCTCTGAAGGCGAGGGAATTAAAAGCAAAAATGAACTATTGGGTTCTCGTCAAGATAACTAACTTCTGCACTGCAAAGTAAACAACCTACAAAACTTATAGGCAACCAATGGAATGGGAAAAGATAGTTGCAAATGACATCGGATAAAGGGCTAGTATCCAAAATCTATAAAGAACTTACCAAACTCCACACTAGAAAAATGAATAATCCAGTGAAGTAAAGGGCTGATTATATGAATAGACACTTTTCCAAAGCAGATATCCAGATGGCCAACAGACACGTGAAACGATGTTCAAAGCCACTCATTATCAGGGAAATACCAATCAAAACCACAATGAGATACCACCTCACACTGGTCAGAGTGACTAAAATGAACAAATCAGGAAACTATAGAGACTGGCGAGAATGTGGAGAAAGCGGCATCCTCTTACACTGTTGGGAACGCAAACTTGTGCAGGCGCTCTGGAAAATGGTGTGGAGGTTCCTCAAAAAAATGAAAATAGAATTACCCTGTAATCCAGCAATAACACTGCCAGGAATTTACCCTAGAGATAAAGGAATGCTGATGCATAGGGGCACGTGTATCCCAATGTTTATGGCAGCACTTTTGACAACAGCCAAATCATGGAAAGAGACTAATTGTCATCAACTGACGAATGGATAAAGAAGAGGTGGTATATATATATATATATATATATATATATATATATATATATATACACACACAATGGAATCCTACGTGGCAATAAGAAAGAATGAATTCTGGCCATTTGTAGCACCTTGTACGGAAGTGGATGGGTATTATACTAAGTGAAATAAGTCAGTCAGAGAAAGATAGAAACCGTATATTTTCACGCATAGGTGGATTTTGAGAGACTTAGCAGAAAACCATGGGGGAGGAGAAGAGGGGAAAGAATAGAAAAAAAATAGCGACAGAGAGAGAAGGAGACAAAACATGAGACTCTTGAATACTAAGAACAAACTGAGGGTTGATGGGGGTATCGGAGAGGAGAGAATGGGTTACGGGCATTGAGGAGGGCACTTGTTGGGATGGGCACTGGGTGTTGTATGGAAATCAATTTGACAATAATTGTTTAAAAATTTAAAAAATAAGGAAAATAATACAAATTAAGAATGATCAATGATCATCCTCATTAGAAAATATAAAAGAATAACAGCATGGTCTCAGAAAATAATCTAATCTCATAGGATTTGGAAAATTTTTCTCTTATTTAAATCTGAACTTGTGTTAAATGCTTGGTGGGGAGGGGTACAGGAGGAGTTCTTTATTATATCTCAGTACCCGATTCCCACTTTTGTAAGTAAAATATTGGTAGAAAATCTTGAAAAAATATATCTATAGCAGCCAGACTAGTGACTTGCCTACAGTAGGTTCTCTATGTTAGTCAATGAGTAATTAAATTTAAAAAGTTTAAAAGCGAAATAATAATTAAACACCCAGGTCTAGTTGAATTTTTCTCATTTTATAAATAGTGAATCTGGGGTCCAGAATAACAAATTGAATAGCCAAGGTTCACGTAGCTATGAATAAGCTCATGCATTGAATTTCCTATGTGAAAGATATCAAAGGCAGCATTCTATCAATATTGGTTCTAAAAGACGACTATCTTATTAATAAGTTCATATTGTAAATCTGAGAAGTTATGAAGAGACATGCTAGCAAAGAACCCACTAATTATATAATTACTGGGATAAGTGCTTTCTAGTTAGAGCTTCTTAGGAAGAAAGAGAGAATGATTGCTTTTGATCAGCAATCACTCTTCTGAACAAAATCTTCTTGGTTAACTATAAATGGAAATAATAAAATTAAGCTGTATAATTAGAGATTTCTTTTTTTTTAATTTAAAATAGTTTATTTTCAAATTGGTTTGCATAAAACACCCAGTGTTCATCCCAACATGTGCCCTTTTTTAATGCCCATCAACCCCTCTCCCCCCCCCATCTCCCTCACCCTCAGTTTGTTCTTAGTCTTTGAGAGTCCCTTATGTTTTATCTCCCTCCCTCTCTGTGTCTTTTTTTTCTTTCCCCTCTTCCCCTCCCCCTGGTTTTTGCTTAGTTGGTGGGAATGCAAACTGGTGCAGCCACTCTGGAAAACGGTGTGGAGGTTCCTCAAAAAAATGAAAATAGAGCTACCCTATGATCCAGCAATAGCCCTGCTAGGAATCTACCCAAGAGACACAGGATTGCTGATGCATAGGAGCACGTGTACCCCAATGTTCATAGCAGCACTTTCGACAATAGCCAAAACATGGAAAGAAACTAAATGCCCATCAACTGACGAGTGGATAAAGAAGATGTGGTACATATATACTATGGACAACTATGTGGCAATGAGAAAAAATGAAATCTGGCCATGCGTAGCAACATGGATGGAACTGGAGGGTATTATGTTAAGTGAAATAAGTCAGTCAGAAAAAGACAGATACCATATGTTTCCACGAATAGGTGGACTTGGTGAGACTAAGAGATTTCTTTTCATTAACTGTTACGAAAACTTTACTTTGATTACTTCAATTCTAAATCAATAACAAAAGTTTTGATCTCCAAGAAAAGGTGAGGAGAAAAGGACTTAAAAATATTTAGCAGTCACTTGAACTTTGGTTCTGAGGTCTTTAAGGTTTGTTACAAATTAGCTTAATTTGGGTAGCCTGGGTGGCTCAGGCGTTTGAGCAACCGACTCTTGATTTCAGCTCAGTTCATAATCCCAGTGTCATGGGATTAAGCGCCTTGCTGAGTGTAGGGCCTGCTTAAGATTCTCTCCCTCTCTCACTCTACCCCTATCCACCACTCATGGCTCTCTCTCTCTCTTAAAAAAAAACAAAACTAATTCGCTTAATTTGCTCCACTGTTTATCCACTGCCACAATGTGCATCTGTCCACTGAGTAAAATAATAAAATGATCACACTTCATACTTATCAAGTGTTTCTTGTATGTTAGGTACTATTCCATATCTTTGCATGCATAACTTGGTTAATCTTCACATCAGTTTTATGAGATTAGGTACTATTACCATCAGTCAGGCTGTTGTTATCATATAAAGAAATCGAGACACCTAGAGAATAATTTGTTCAAAGTTACACAACCGATAACTAGTGGCTTTCAGAGCCAAACTTAAACAGTCTGTCTTCAGCACTTACATATTTAATCATTTATGCAAATAAAGATGAGTAAAAACTAGCTTTTTTCAGATTATTTTCTAATGTCCTGGGCTTTCATGATAAATTTATTTTTAAATATTTATTTATTTATTTGTTTATTTATGAGTAGGGGAGGGGAAGAGAGAGAGAGAGAGAGAAAGAATCCCAAGCAGGTTCCATGCTCAGCATGGAGCCCAACATGGGGCTCCATCTCACGACCGTGAGATCATGACCTGAGCCAAAATCAACAGATTCTTAACCAACCAAGCCACCCAGGCACCTCTCATGATAAATTTTAAAATAAACACATTTACATAGAAATGTTTACACTGTAAATTGTGAAAAAAGTAAATAATTATGATCAAAGATTCTATCTTCCTTCTAATGACATTTTATTGTGACAAGAGTAAAATTATACATTTTAAAAAAGCAAAATATTAATTTCTTTACCTTATGAATCTCAAAGTGTTAAAGCAGAAAAACATTTTTCTATCAAAAATGATTGATTCATCTGCGTGGGAAAAATAAGGTAGAATAATAATTACATATTTGTTTTTTTTTATTGAACTAAGCTAAATCAAAGCATTAGACCCATGACAAAATTGTACAAGAAATATAAGGAGAAAAACTTCAAGCCCCAAAGATACAGAATCTATAATATTTTACACTGGCCTTTAGTATAAGAGAAAAATATGCAGAGAACATTAATAAAATTTCTCCCATTGCAGTCTTAATTATTCCAATTAAGAGCACAAAATATTCAAGCACATTAAAAAGACTCATTACATATAAAATATATGTACTAATTACAAATGTTCTCATTTATTCTTTTGATTAATTTAAATGTATTAATTGCGATAAAGCACATTGCAAGATGCAAATACCTTATTAAATATAAGATGGGAGACTAGAGAACATCGTCCTAATTTTTAATTTATCTATTTGCATGCCTGAGATTAGAAGTTGTGGTACATTCAGGGTTCAGGGGAAATAGCGAGCCATTGTCTTCCCTCCTGCTATACTTCTTTTGGCATTGTGAAGCACTGTATTCCTAAGGTTTTTGACTGTCCACTCAAAAACTTATTTTTTTTCTATTTCCTCTGCCTGCAGTGTTTGCAAGTGAATTAAGATGATTAAATATCTATTAAATAGGAATAAGATACTTTCTGAATGCTACCTCATTTTAGAGAATTTCCATTTTAAGGAGAATAAATCTTAAACTAAAGAAAGGACACTCTATGAATGACATTTTCAACACCATATAATATGGATTCTTGCAGTATGTATCAGGAAGTACAGGTGGATCAGAAATCATATCACATTGGAACTATCTACTGTTGCTGAGATTAATTTTTCAAGGAAATGGCTATAAATATCCCCACCTTCACAGTCGCAGAAAGAATCTTCCATTTTCATGTATTGAATTGTGTAAAAGTTATGGGATGAAGGTGACCAGATTG
The DNA here is from genome assembly GCA_030068075.1 of Paguma larvata. Classification (NCBI taxonomy): domain Eukaryota; kingdom Metazoa; phylum Chordata; class Mammalia; order Carnivora; family Viverridae; genus Paguma; species Paguma larvata. The sequence continues at coordinate 66,316,405 of CM057830.1, forward strand.
ATTGCTTAATAGTTAATGTTGAGGCATACCTGAAGCAAGATTGCTTTTTTTTAGGAATACATATTTCAAGGGCCTTGGTTCCTCAAACTCAATAACCTTCAATTTAGCTATAATCTCAAAATGATATGCACAGTTCTCATCCTCTACTAGGAAGGAAGTTGCAGTAGCAGTTAAGCCACAAGCAACAGAAAAGTTGTGTCCTATAACTTCTTTATTAAGTCTGTCCCTGTGCTCACATACAGTTCTCCAAACTACTTCCCACCTGCCCCTACTTCAAACTTCAAACTTCTTGTTGATAGTCTAGAGAAATAGCTTTTGTATTATGTGATGTCATCTGGTGACTCAATTCATCTGTTACAAAATCATTTGTATTGAGGAGAGAGAGCTAAGATGACAGGGAAGTAGGAGAACCTTAGGTTTGCCTTGTCCCATGAACACAGTCACTCTGAATACTCAACAGATTGACTGGATGACTGAGAGAACAAACTGTGCAACTACAGGGAGAGAAGAGTCCACTTTGAATAAGGTAGGAAGTATGCAGACATTGTTTGTGGGAGAAACGTTTCATGGGTGCTACAGAGGGAAGGAAGCTCTGGTTGCATAGAAAGGTGAGAGTGGAACACACAGCTATACACACAAGAAAATACTTCTCCCAAACCCTTTGGCTGGGAAAATGAGAGAGACTGAATTTATTGAGTTATTGCAACCAGCCAGGGTCAAAGACTGGAGCTTTATTTTTTTTTTAAATGTTTATTTATTTATTTGACAGAGACAGACAGAGCATGAGTGGGGGAGGGGCACAGACAGAGAGGGAGACAGAATCCGAAACAGGCTCCAGGCTCTGAGCTATCAGCACAGAACCCGATGCGGGGCTCGAACTCGGGAATGGTGAGATCATGACCTGAGGCGAGGTCGGACATTCAACCGACTGAGCCATCCAGGCACCCCTAGACTGGAGCTTTAGAGGTCTATGGGCTTGGCTGAGATAGAGACCTTAGGACATGCTCTACTCCTAGAGAGAACACAGGGAAACAAACCCAGGGCAGACTGTACAATCTGAGGATCACCTAAGAGGCCCAAGGAGAGACTGTTCATATATTTTGAATCACATCTGTGAGAAGTGTCATTGCCTCTGGGGACAAAAGAAACTGCAAATGTCATTTCCCTCCATCACCCCTCAGCATAGGTGCGGAGACACCTGCTGAGTGTGACTAATCAGGACACTGGCTTTCTAACCTGCTTGATCCAAATTCCATGCCCCCGCACTCTGGTGCAACTGCCCTTCTGTGTCAAACCTGCATTAGTCCCAATATGGTCAGACCCTAACTCAGAGGACCAGCGCAGTTCCCTGCCACACCAGGTCCCTAAAATTTAGAATTTTAAAAATCAGCAGGCCCGGGAGCACCTGGGTGGCTCAGTTGGTTAAGCGTCCAACTTCAGCTCAGGCCAGGATCTCATGGTTTGTGAGTTTGAGCCCCATGTCGGGCTCTGTGCTGACAGCTCAGAGCCTGGAGCCTGCTTTGGATTCTGTGTCTCCCTCTATCTCCGCTCCTACCCCACTCATGCTCACTCACACTCTCTGTCTCTCAAAAATAAATAAACTTAAAAGAAAAAATCAGCAGGCCTGGCTAGGGTGGAGCCCAAGGTGCACTGTACTGCTCCAGGTAGGCAAGCGACCAAGAGATAGACACTGTGAAATCAGTAATCTGAAAAACGTTTGTGATGCAAGAGGGGAAGTTATTTTCTCCTCTGTAAGTGCTTCCCTGAGAAGAGCAAGCAACGACTTCCCTCTCCTGGGAGGAAGGAGAGGGCTGGGGACATATACCCCCACCCAAACCCTCATCATCAACTAACATCAGTAAACAGCAAAGACCAACACTGGATGCCTAACCTGCTTACACCAAGTCAGATCCCCATGCAGTGCTTCTCATGGTACTGTTTCTCTTGGGTAAGTATGCATAAAAACTCATGCAACAGGCCCCTACACAGAAGAACAGCACAAACCTTGTAAGCACGACATCTATTGTCTATAGAGTTCTGCAAAGTTTCAATTCCAGTGGAAATAGCATCAGGTCTCTTTTAGCAAGGAGACAAGAGCACACCTACTTAAAACTTGCTACACACTGTCCAAAGTGCAAGGAGAAACTCTGCAGACAATTACAGGGATATAGCAGCCACACACCATATCAGAGTGCACACACCACACACCAGAGACACTTCCTGAAGCACCAGGCCTGGACAGTATATGACTTCTTCTTCATAAAGCCATTCTTCTCAGGATCAGGAAACATAACAGGCTTTCCTAACACAGAGAAGGCAGAGACCTAAAAAAAAAATGCCAATACAGAGGAATGGATTGCAAAAAAAGAACAAGAAAAGGTCACAGCTGGGGATCTAATTGATACAGATATCAGTAAGATTCCTGATTGAGAATTGAGGGAAACAATCAAAATGATATTAGCTGGGCTTGAGAAAAGCATAGAAGACATCAGGGAGATGCTTACCGCAGATACAAAAGAGCTAAAAAGCAATCAGGCCAAAATGAAAAATTCAATAACTAGATTCAAAACTGACTGGATGGAATGACCACAAGGATGGAAGAATAAGAGGAACATATAATTAATAAAGAAGATAGAATTATGGAAATTAAAGAAACTAAATAAAAGAGAGAAAGAAACATTTTGGGTCATGAGAGTAGACTTAAAGAACTCAGCGAATCCATCAAATATATTAATATCCTTATCATAGGAGGCCCAGAACAAGGAGAAAGGGGGGCGATAAGGTATATTTGAGGATTTTTATAACCAAAACCTTTCCTAATCTCGAAAAGGAAACAGACATCAAAATCAAGGAGGCACAGAGAATTCCCATCAAAATCAACAAAAGTAGTCCAACACCACAATATATCATAGTTAAGTTTGCAAAATATAATGATAAAGAAAAATTATAAGAGCAGCAAGACAAAATAAGTCCCTAGCTTATAAGAGAAGACCAATCAAGATAGCAGCGTATCTCTCCACAGAAACTTGTCAAGCCAGATTGGAGTGGCATGACATATTCAACATGATGAATGGGGAAAACCTGAAGCCAAAAACACACTATGCAGCAAGATTATCATTCAGAATAGAGGGAGAGATAAAGAGTTTTCCAGATAAACAAAAACTAAAGGAGTTTGTGACCATTAAACTAACCTTGCAAGAAATATTGAGGAGAACTCTTTGAGTGGGAACAAAAGAGAAAAACCACCAAAGCCTAGAAAGGAACAGAGAAAATCTCTAGAAATAATGACAAAGCAAGAAGTAAAATGTCACTAAATACTTATCTATCACTAATTACTCTGAGTGTAAATGGATTAAATTCTCCAATATAAAGACATAGGGTGTCAAAACAGATTTAAAAATACCCATCTATATGCTATATAAGACATTTATTTTAGACCTAAAGACACCTCCATATTGAAAGTGAAGGAATGGATAAACATTTATCATCAAAGAAAGTCAGAGTAGCCATATTTATGTCAGACAAATAGATTTTAAACCAAATAGTGTAACAAGACATAAAGAAGGGCACTATATCATAATAAAGGGGAGTATCCAACAAGATCTAACAATCGTACTTATGGAACCAACATGGGAACCCCCAAATATATAAAGCAATAACAAACATAAAGAAACTCATTGATAATGCTACAATAATAGTAGGGGACTTTAACACCCCACTTACATCAATGCACAGAACATCAAGCACAAAGTCAACAAGGAAGCAATGGTTCTGAAAGACACACTGGACAAGATGGACTTAACAGATATATTCAGAACGTTTCATCCTAAAGCAGCAGAATACACATTCTTTTCAAGGGCACAAGGGACACTCTCCAGAATAGTTCACATACTAGATCATAAATTTTGCCTCAAGAAGTACAGAAAGATGGAGATCATACCATGCATATTTTCTGACCACATGGTATGAAACTTGAAGTCAGCCATAAGAAAAAAATTGTAAAGACCACAAATACATGCAGATTAAAGAGCATGCTGTTAAAAAATGAATGTTTTTTTTCTTTTCCCCTCTTCCCCTCCCCCATGGTTTTCTGCTAAGTCTCTCAAAATCCACCTATGCGTGGAAACATATGGTATCTGTCTTTTTCTGACTCACTTGTTTCACTTAGCATAATACCATCCAGTTCCATCCATGTTGCTACACATGGCCAGATTTCATTATTTCTCATTGCCATGTAGTATTCCATTGTATATATATACCACATCTTCTTTATCCATTCGTCAGTTGATGGACACAGAGAAGGAGGGAGACAAAAAAAAAGAGACTCTCCAAGACTAAGAACAAACTGAGGGTGAGGGGGGTGTGGGAGTGGGGAAAGTTGGTGACGGGCATTGAGGAGGGCACTTGTTGGGATGAGCACTGGGTGTTATATGGAAACCAATTTGAAAATAAATTATTTTAAAAAAAAGAAAAAGGAAATATTAAAAGAATTTTTTTCACACACACACACACAAAAATGAATGGGCCAACCAGGAAATTAAGGAAGAAATAATAAAATACATAGAAACAAATGAAAATGAAAACACGATTTTCCAAAACTATTGGGATGCAGCAAAAGCACTCCTAAGAGGGACGTATATAGCAATATATGCCTTCCTCAAGAATCAGGAAAAATCTTAAACACTCAACCTAACCTTACACATAAAGAAGCTAGAAAAAGAACAACAAATGAAGCCTAAATCCAGGAGAAGAAGGGAGATAATAAAGATTAGAGCAGACATAACTGATTAAAAACTGAAACAGTAAAACAGATGAATGAAACCAGGAACTGTTTTTTGAAAAAGATAATAAAATTGATAAACCCCAATCAGACTTTTCCAAAAGAAACGAGAAAGTACCCAAATAAAATCACAAATAAGAGAGGAGAAATCACAATAAACACCACAGAAATATAAACAATTAAAAGAGAATTTTATGAGACATAATATGCCAACAAACTGGACAATCTGGGAGAAATGAATGAAGTCTTATAAAATATAAACTACCAAAACTGAAACAGGAAGAAATAGAAATTTGAATATGTCCATAAACTGCAAAGAAATTGAATCTGTAATCAAACATCTTCCAAAAACCAAAGTCCAGAGTCAGATGGCTTCCCAGGGGAAATGCTACCAAACATTGAAAGAAGAGTTAATACTTATTCTTCTGAAAGTTTTCAAAAAAAAAAAAAAAAAAAGGAAGGAAAACTTCTAAAATCCTTCCATGAGGCCAGCACTACCTTGATAACAAAACCAGACAAAGACTCTACTAAAAAAGAGAAGTATGGGCCAATATACCTGATGAACATGGATGGAAAAAAAGTCTCAACAAAATGCTAGCAAATCAAATTCAACAGTACATTAAAATATCATTCACCACGATCAAATGGGATTTATTCCTGGGCTGCAAGGGTGGTTCAATATTTGCAAATCAATCAACGTGGTACACCACATTTATGAGAGAAAGGATATAAACCATATTATCCTCTCAATAGATGCAGAAAAGACATTTGAAAAGGCACAATATCCATTCTTGATAACAATCATAAGCAAAATAGGCTTAGAGGGAACATATATAAACATAATAAAGGCCGTTATGAAAAACCAACAACTAATGTCATCATCAATGGGGAAAACTGAGAGCTTATCTTCTATGGTTAGGAAGAAGACAGGGAGGTCCACTCTTACAACTGTTTTTCGACATAGTACTGGAAGTACTAGCGTCAGCAATATGACCACGCAAAGAAATAAAAGGCATCCAATTGGCAAGAAAGAAGTCAAACTTTCACTATTTGCAGATGGCATGATACTGTGCATAGAAAACCCAATATACAGCAAAAGATTGCTAGAACTTAAACACAAATGCAGTAAAGTAACAGGATACAAAATTAACATACAGATATCTGTTACCTTTCTATACAACAATAATGAAGCAGCAGAAAAATATATCAAAGAGTCAATGCCATTTACAGTAGCAGCAAAAGCCATAGGTACCTCAGAATAAACCTAATGAGAGAGGTAAAAATTGTACTCTGAAAACTATAGATCACATTATGAAAGATATTAAAAATCACAAAGAAACGGAAAAAAATCTCATGCTCGTGGATTGGAAGAACAGATATTGTTAAAATGTCTATAGTAACCAAAGAAATCTACACATTCAATGCAATCCCTATCAAATTACCACCAGTGTTTTTCACAGAGCTAGAAAAAAATAATCCTAAAATTTGTATGGAACTACAAAAGGCCCCAAATAGCGAAAACAATCTTGAAAAAGAAAAGCAAAGGTGGAGGCATCACACGTTGTATTATTTCAAGTTGTATCACAAAGCTGTTGTGATCCAGACGGTATGGCGCTGGCAAAAAAAAATAGACAATAGATCAATGGGATACAACCCAGAAATGAACCGAAAGCTATATGGTCAATTCATCTTTGGCAAAGCAGGAAAACCTATCCAATGGAAAAAAGACAGTCTTTTCTCTAAATGACATTTGGAAAAGTGGACAGCCACATGCAAAGGAATGAAACTGGAGAAGATTCTTACATAATAAACAAAAACAAATTCAAAATGGATGAAAGACTAAAATGTGAGACAGGAAACCATAAAAATTATAAATGAGAACACAGGCAGTAACCTCTTTTACAACTTATTAGTTATGTTTCCTGTGGCAAGTGAACCAAAATCAAAAATAAACTATTGGGAATTAATCAAGATGAAGAGCTTATGCACAGCAAAAGGAACAATCAACAAAACTAAAAGGCAACCTCTGGAATGGGAGAAGATATTTGCATAGGACACGTCTGATAAACGGTTGGTATCTAAAATCTATAAAGAACTTATCAAACTGAACACCTAAAAACCAAATAATGCAGGGAAGAAATGGGCAAAAGACATGAATAGACATTTTTCCAAATAAGACATAGAAATGGATAACAGACACATGAGAAGATGCTCAGCATTACTTATCATCAGGGAAATACAAATGAAAACTACAATGCAGTATTACCTCGTACCTGTCAGAATGGCTAAAATTAACAACTCAGGAAACCACAGGTGTTGCCAAGGATCTGGTGTTGGTGGGAATACAAACTGGTACAGCCACTCTGGAAAACAATATGAAGTCTCCTCAAAATGTTAAAAATAGAACTACGCTACAATCCAGTAACTGCACTACTATGTACTTACCCAAAGAATACAAAAATACCAATTCAAAGGGATACATGCACCCTCATGTTTATAGCAGCATTATTAACAATAGTCAAATTATAGATAGACCCCAAACGTCCATTGAATGAGGAATGGGTAAAGAAAATGTGGTATAGGGATGCCTGGGTAACTCAGTTGATTTGGAGTCTGACTTCAATTTAGATTATGATCTCATGGTTTGTGAGTTCGAGCCCCACATCGGGCTCTGTGCTGACAGATCAGAGCCTGAAGCCTGCTTCGGATTCTGTGTCTCCTTCTTTCTCTACCCCTCCCCCACTCATGATCTGTCTCTCTCTGTCTCCCCCAAAATAAATAATATTAAAAAATAAAATGTGGTATATATATACAATGGAATATTACTCAACCATAAAAAGAATGAAAACTTGCCATTTGCAATGACATGGATGGAGCTTGAGAGTACTATGCTATGCAAACTAAGTCAATCAGAGAAAGACAAATTCCATATGATTTCACTCATATGTGGAATTTGAGAAACGAAATAGATGAACCTGGGGGTGGGGAAGAGAGCCAAAACAGAAAACAGACTCTTAACCATAGAGAACAACTGAGGGTTACCGGACAGTAGATCAGTGGGTGGATGGGTTTAATAGGTGATGGCTGTTAAGAAGGGCACTTGTCATGAGCACTGGCTGCTGTGTGTAAGTGATGAATCACTAAATTGTACACCTAAAACTAATATTACAGTGTATATTAACTGGAATTTAAACAAAAACCTGAAAAACAACAAACAAAATACTTTAGAAATCATTCATATTTTTGTGCATCACAGGCTGTAAACATCCAAGTAATCATTTTAAATGATTGGGCCATTATTTCCCACTTTAGGTACTTCAAATATGGACGATCACTGAAAAGTCATTAGATTTCATATAGACATATTTAAAATCTTTGCCCAGTGGCAGGTAATATCCTGGAAAACCTGATATGCTTGTTTTGAGATTGAATAAAACAAAGTGTCTAAATTTCAAATTGCCTACCATTAATTATGGATATATTTTTATATTAACTTTTATAAAAAGCAAAAAGGTGATATATGCTATTAGTTCTTAGCAATAATTACCAATATAATATCATGTCATGTTATTATCACAGCCAAAGAAACTTCTTGAAGTTGATTCTACCCTAAATTATTTAGTAGTAGATATACCCACAATACAGGGTTTCAGAGAAATCCATTTTTACAACTATATTTGAGTCTAAAGTCCATATAATTTAATGACAGTTGTGTAACAGAAATAGTACCCAAAACGCCCAAGAAGAAAAACAATTCCTATTATGAGAAAAAAACATCACCGAGTCTTCTTGAATTCAGACACATACAGACCAAGGCAGAAAAAACAATGGAGTATAAATATTTGTCATTCACTGAGACAATGTACACATTATGATATTCGTTCAGTCTTCTTCATTTTGAATAGTGGTTTGGGCTATTGTTATCTAATTTTGAGTAAACTGATGTGTGTTTTATTTAATTCCAGCATCAGAATCATAAGAATAATGTGGCCAGTTGTTTTCATAAAAAGGATGGAAATAATTCATGGAGTGCTCAACTAGGACTTAGGTTATTATTATTATTATTATTATTATTATTATTATTATTATTTCCATTTTATAGCACATTTCAATGAAAAAGAAAACATGTATGTGCATTATCTGTTTTAATCCTCAGCATAATTCTCTAAGGTTTGTCTTATCATCTTCCTTTTATAGATAAAAAGAAATAAAACAGGCTCAGGGAATAGAGGACTAGCTTGAGAGCTATGCTTCGAGCTCAGTTATCTTAAAACTAAGTCTAAGACTTTGCCCTTTATCTCACAGCTCTGCCTTCCTGTCTCAGTACAGATATTGATCTCCTCAAATCACTTAACCCCTTTGAATGTAATTTTTTCTACCTGCAAACCTGGCCATGGGGTATAGAAAGTAAGGGTTGAATCTCAGTTGTTTGATCCTGTGAACCAAGAATTATTTGGCGTAGGAGTGGGAGAGGGCTCAAAAATATTGCAGGGAGTACGTGAAATTATATATCCACTGAACATAAATAACATATATTGCACATATGTGTATATAAATGCTGCTGAGATTAATAAAATACACATTCACTCAAAACCAATATTGAATCCGTTGTAGCTTTTTGTTACTATGTATTTTCTCAATTAATGGCTACTAAAAGTGCAATAATTTTCTCGGAAGAACCACTACGTTTTGCAGTTGTTTTTTTTTTAATTTAAAATAGTTTATTTTCAAATTGGTTTACATAAAACACCCAGTGTTCATCCCAACATGTGCCCTTTTTTAATGCCCATCACCCCCTCTCCCCCCCCATCTCCCTCACCCTCAGTTTGTTCTTAGTCTTTGAGAGTCTCTTATGTTTTATCTCCCTCCCTCTCTGTGTCTTTTTTTTCTTTCCCCTCTTCCCCTCCCCCTGGTTTTTGCTTAGTCTCACCAAGTCCACCTATTCGTGGAAACATATGGTATCTGTCTTTTTCTGACTGACTTATTTCACTTAACATAATACCCTCCAGTTCCATCCATGTTGCTACGCATGGCCAGATTTCATTTTTTCTCATTCGTTTTGCAGTTTTAAAAATGGTCTCTATACTCAAAATGGTTGGTAATCTCTAAACCACGTGATCTGCAAAACGCATTTGAATTAGAAAATTTTATGAAATTGTTATTCAAACCAGGCCCTATTCAGTCATTAGAAAAGAATAAGACTGATTAATTGTGAGCCAATTGGCTCTGTATTGATTGACTCATAGTAACATTGATCTAATTAACCATGTAAAACATATTTGAGTGTATTTTCATTTAAGAAACTAATTAAGGGAGAGTGGGATATTTCATAGAACAGTGGTTTCAAAAAGTAAATCATTATAATTCCTATGTACATTTATTATTTTATGATTCAGAGTTGTAGGTGACATAAGGCTAGTTAACTACATTGGTACAAGCCTTCCAGGGGATTGTAGTATAAGATCTTTATTATTTTAATGCCCCATCTCATTTGAAATACGTCTAGGATATGACCAATTCTCATCACCTCCTCTGTTTCAAACTGACATCTCTTGCTTGTAATACTATAACACCTTCCAAATTGATTTCCTTTGTCATGCCATTATCCCCACTATAGTGTATTCTCAATATACGAGCCAGACTGATCTTTTTAAAATATAATCAGATCATGTCATTTCTCTTCTCACAATTCTCCAGTGATGTCTTATATCATTCAAAGTAAAACTTGAAGTATCTCAAATTGTCAAATGTCCTACATGATTTTCCCCTTATATTCTACCTCTTTTTTTGTATTATTCTCTTCCTCCACTTGGCCTTTACATTTTGTCTGTGCTTATCTCCATTTCTGGAACTAAAGTTTCCAGGAAGTAATTGTTACTTTGTGCTACTGGTTCTCTAAGTCTTCCCTGCAAAAAGTTATAGTGGTCTGAACAAGTGAAGGCACTTCCTAAGTACAACAGCTCACATGTCAGGAATGGGCATTAACATTTTGATAACAGAGCTCTATTTGCTATGGTTAGACTATAAGTGAGTCTACCTTCTCTGGTAGCCAAGTATTGGTAAAATTAAATAACAAGTCTTGCCTGTTTGTTTTATCTAGTATTTCCCAGGCACCTTGATTTTATGTTTTATGATGACTTTTATTGTTTTATGATTTGAGGGTCACAACTAGTCATAAAATCAGAGACATTTGACAGACATAATGAATAACATATGTATTAATTTTATGATTGTATATTGCACATCATCTAAACTGGTATGTATAATAGTAACAAGTTATAACATGCACTTAATTATGTGCCATGCAAACACATTACCAGGGCAGTTTCTGTAGGCGCAGCTCCAAATGTAAATTCATGCTAACTCGTATTTACTACAACATGTGAAGTGTAAGAAACTTCTAAACAAAGAGTTTTTACATTAATATTTTGCTACCATTTTGTGCAGAAATAAAATAGAAAGCTTTGTCATTCTCTAAGTTTATAACTCTTATCTCAGAGAACTCTCGAGTATTCAAATATATGAGATATACTTCTCCAAATATGTGTTACAAAGAGCATCTTCTAAAACCAATCAACAAAATATAATTTAACATGAAATAAGGAGGAATTGAGAGGGAGTGGTTAGAAAACCCAGGAATATATGTAATGATACAACTTTGAAGAACTTGTTTTTAAATGAGAATGGTTTGAATCATCAAAGCTCAGCGGTACTTAAGGGAAAAAAAGTGGTGGCAGGAGATAATGAGAAAAAGTTTGGAAAAGGAGTGATACAACTTGAATGTTATGATTACACTCTGTGACTCTTTGTGTTTAGGAATGGATTCATTGGGTGTATATCCTTTAAAGGGGATGTTTTATACAATTTTCTCAGAGTCGTTAGAAAGAATACAAATATTAAGACAAAAGAAAGAGAGAAAAAAAGGAAGGAAGGAAGAAAAGAAGTAAAGGAGGAAGGAAGGAACAAAGGAAGAGAGGGAGGAGGAATAAAGGAGAGAAAGATGGAAGGAATGGAAGAAAGGAGGGACATGTATGTTCTCACTTAATGCTCACAATAACCCAACAAGGTAGGTATCATTCTTTTATTTTGAGAAAAGAAAATGAGACTGTAAAAGGATAAGCAATTTGCCTAAGTTCTTGAAACACCTAAGTGGCTCAGTTAGAATTCAAACTTAGGTTTGCCTGACTCCATATTCATGTGATCATTCCAGTATGTCAAATTTCTGTAATAAGTCTGACACGGAAATTTGGTTTACAAGTCATGGTTCATATGGGTTTTTCAGGTGACCCACAGGTTATCTTATACCATTTATAAAAATAATATAACACTGCATAATCTTTAGTTCCTATTTTGTATTTTGTTATGCAAAAGGATTTCTGTTTTTAATAAAAATGCAGACATAATCTCATTCTACCTCATCAAAAGTAGGACTTTCCCCAATTAAAAAAAAAGAAAAAAATGGTAACAGTGTATTTTTGGGTTTGCAAGATGTATATAGGTATAATATATAATTATATAATATATACATAACAATATGATTCATGGAATAGAGTTACATATTAGTAATTTTTCTTTTTTTAATTTATTTATTGTCAAATTGGTTTCCATACAACACCCAGTGCTCATCCCAACAAGTGCCCTCCTCAATGCCCTACACCCATTCTCCCCTCTCCCATACCCCCCACAACTGTCAGTTTGTTCTTAGTATTTAAGATTCTTATGTTTTGTCTCCCTCCCTCTCTGTGGCTTTTATTCCCCTCTCCGCCTCCCCAATGGTCTTCTGCTAAGTCTCTCAAATTCCACCTACGGGTGAAAACATATGGTATTTGTCTTTCTCTGACTGACTTATTTCACTTAGCATAACACCTTCCACTTCCATCCACGTTGCTACAAATGGCCAGATTTTGTTCTTTCTCATTGCCATGTAGGATTCCATTGTATTTATATATACCACATCTTCTTTATCCATTAGTCAGTTGATGGACACTTGGTCTCTTTCCATGATTTGGCTATTGTCAAAAGTGCTGCTATCAACATTGGGTACATGTACCCCTATGCATCAGCACCCCTGGATTTCTTGGGTAAATTCCTAGCAGTGCTATTCCTGGGTCATAGGGTAGCTCTATTTCCATTTTTTTGAGGAAACTCCACACCATTTTCCAGAGCGGCTGCACCAGCTTGCATTCCCACCAACAATGTAAGAGGGTGCCTGTTTCTCCACATCCTCGCCAGTATCTATAGTTTCCTGATTTGTTCATTTTACCCACTCTGACTGGTGTGAGGTGGTATCTTAGTATAGTTTTGATTTGTATTTCCCTCATAATGAGTGACGTTGAGCATCATTTCATGTGTCTGTTGCCGACCTGTATGCCTTCTTTGGGGAAATGTCTCTTCAGGTCTTCTGCCCATTTCATCACTGGATTATTTGTTTTTGAGTGCGGAGATTGTTGAGTTCTTTATAGATTTTGGATACTAGCCCTTTATCCAATATGTCATTTGCAACTATCTTTTTCCATTCCGTCAGTCGCCTTTTAGTTTTGTTGATTGTTTCCTTTACAGTACAGAAGCTTTTTATCTTGATGAAGTACCAATAGTTCATTTTTGCTTTTCATTCCCTTGCCTTTGGAGATGTGTTAATTAAGAAATTGCTGCGACAGAGGTCAAAAAGGTTTTTTCCTGCTTTCTCCTCTAAGATTTTGATTGTTTCCTGTTTCACATTCAGGTCCTTCATGCTTTTGAGTTTATTTTTGTGGATGGCATAAGAAAGTGGTCTAGTTTCATTTTTCTGCATGTTGCTGTCCAGTTCTCCCAGCACCATTTGTAAAAGAGTTTGCCTTTTTTTTTTTTTTCCGTTGGATACTCTTTCCTGCTTTGTCAAAGATTAGTTGGCCATATGCTTGTGGGTCCATCTCTGGGTTCTCTATTCTATTCCATTGGTCTATGTGTCTGTTTTTGTGCCACTACCATGCTGTCTTGATTATTACCGCTTTGGAGTAGAGGTTAAAGTCTAGGACTGTGATGCCTCCCGCTTTGGTTTTATTCTTCAGAATTACTTTGGCTCTTTGGGGTCTTTTGTGGTTCCATACAAATTTTAGGAATGTTTGCTCTAGCTTTGAGAAGAATGCTGGTTCAATTTTGATTGGGATGGCATTGAATGTGTAGATTGCTTTGGGTAGTATTGATATTTTAAAATATTTATTCTTTCGATCCATGAGCATGGGATGTTTTTCCATTTCTTTGTGTCTTCTTCAATTTCCTTATTAAATTTTTTATAATTTTCAACATAGAGATCTTTTACCTCTTTGGATAGGTTTATTCCTAGGTATTTTATGGTTTTTGGTGCAATTGTGAATGGGATTCGCTTCTTTATTTCTCTTTGTATTGCTTCATTGTTGGTGTAAAAGAATGCAACCAATTTCCGTACATTGATTTTGTAGCCTGCAACTTTACCAAATTCATGGATCAGTTCTAGTAGGCTTTTGGAGGATTGTGTCGGGTTTTCCATGTAAAGCATGTCGTCTGCGAAAAGTGAAAGTTTGACTTCATCCTTACCTATCCCGATGCCTTTTTTTTTTTTTTTATTTTTCTTTGTTGTCTGAATGCTGATGCTAGGATCTCCAACACTATTTTAAATAGCAGTGGTGAGAGTGGACATCCCTGTCGTGTTCCTGATCTCAGGGGGAAGGTTCTCAGTTTTTCCCCATTGAGGATGATATTTGCTGTGGGCTTTTCATAAATGGCTTTTATGATGCCTAAGTATGTTCCTTCATCCCGACTTTCACGAAGGTTTTTATTAGGAAAGGGTGTTGTATTTTGTCAAATGCTTTTTCTGCATCTATTGACAGGATCATATGGTTCTTATCTTTTCTTTTGTTAATGTGATATAGCACGTCGGTTGATTTGCGAATATTGAACCATCCTTGCAACCCAGGGATGAATCCTACTTGATCAGGGTGAATAATTCTTTTGATATGCTATTGGATTCTATTTGCTAATATCTTGTTAAGTTTTGCATCCATATTCATCAGCGATATTGGCCTGTAGTTCTTTTATTTTGCTGGATCTCTATCTGGTTTGGGAACCAAAGTGATGCTGGCTTCATAGAATGAGTCCTGGAGTTTCCCTTCTGTTTCAACTTTTGAAACAGGCTGAGAAGGAACGGTATTAGCTCTGTCTTAAATGTCTGGTAAAATTCCCCAGGGAAGTCGTCTGGTCCAGGACTCTTATTTGTTGGGAGATTTTTGATAACTGATTCAATTTCTTCTCTAGTTATGGGTCTGTTCAAATTTTCTGTTTCTTCTCGTTCGAGTTTTGGTAGTGTGTGGCAGTTTAAGAATTTGTCCATTTCTTCCAGGTTGTCCATTTTGATGACATATAATTTTTCATAGTATTTCCTGATAATTGCTTGTATTTCTGAGGGGTTGGTTGTAATCACTCCCTTTTGGTTCGTGATTTTATCTATTTGGGTTCTGTTGCTTTTCTTTTTGAGGAGCCTGGCTAGAGCTTTATCGATTTTGTTTATTTTTCCAAAGAACCAGCTCTTGGTTTCATTGATCTGTTGTACTACTTTTTCGTTTTCTATATTATTGAATTCCTCCTTGATTTTTGTTATTTCTCTCTTTTTCCGCGGTTTGGGGTGTCTTTGCCATTCTGCTTCTACTTCCTTTAAGTGTGCTGTTAGATTTTGTGTTAGTGGTTTTTCTTGTTCCTTGAGATAGGCCTGGATTACAATGTATTTTCCTCTCAGGATTGCCTTTGCTGCATCCCAAAGGGTTTGGATTGTCGTATTTTCATTTTCATTTATTTCCATACATTTCTTTGATTTCTTCTCTAATTGCCTGGTTGACCTATTCTCTCTCTAGTAGGATGTTCTTTAGCTTCCATGCTTTTGGGGGTTTTCCAGACTTTTTCCTGTGATTGATTTCAAGTGTCAAAGCATTGTGGTCTGAAATTGTGAACGGTATGATCTCAATTCTTTTATATTTATTGAGGGCTTCCTTGTGCCCCAGTATGTGGTCTACCTTGGAAAATGTACCATGTGCATTTGAGAAGAATGTAAATCCCTTTGCTTCTGGGTGTAGGGCCCTGAAGATGTCAGTCAGGCCCATCTGTTCCAATGTGTCCTTCAGGGCCATTGTTTCTTTAGTGATTCTCTGTCTAGTTGATCTATCTATTGCTGTAAGTGGAGTGTTAACATCCCCTGCAGTTAGCACATTTTTATCAATAAGATTGCTTATGTTTGTAAATTAAATTTGGGTGCTCCCGAATCCGGTGCATAGGAATTTATAATTGTTAGCTCTTCATGATGGGTTGTCCCTGTGATTATTATATAATGCCCTTCTTCATCTCTTGTTACAGTCTTTACTTTAAAATCTAGTTTATCTGATATAAGTGTGGCTACTCCAGCTTTCTTTTGACTGCCAGTAGCATGGTAGATAGTTCTCCATCCCCTCATTTTCAATCTGAAGGTGTCCTCACGTCTAAAATGAGTCTCTTGTAGACGGCAAATATATGGGTCTTGTATTTTAATCCATTCTGATACCCTATGTCTTTTATTTGGAGCATTTAGTGCATTTACATTCAGTGTTAATGTTGAAAAATATGGGTTTAGAGTCATTGTGTTATCGGTAGGTTTCATGCTTGTAAGCATGTCTCAGTTTGTGTTCCTTGGGACCTCTCCTTCATAGAGTCCCCCTCAGGATCTCTTGTAAGGCTGGTTTATTGGTAATGAATTCCTTCAGTTTTTGTTTGTTTTGGAAAACCTTTATCTCTCCTTCCATTCTGAATGACAGACTGGCCGGATAAAGGAATCTTGGCTCATATCTTTTCTGTTCATCACATTGGAGATTTCCTGCCATTCCTTTCTGGCCTGCCAAGTTTCCGTGTATAGGTCTGCTACTATCCTTAAGTGTCTACCTTTGTATGTTAAGGCCTGTTTATCCCTGGCTGCTTTCAGAATTCTCTCTTTACCCTTGTATTTTGCCAGTTTCACTATGTTGTGTCATGCAGAAGATCAATTCAAGTTATGTCTGTGGGGAGTTCTCTGTGCCTCTTGGATTTCAATGTCCGTTTCTTTCCCCATGTTGGGAAGTTCTCAGCAATGATTTGTTTAAGTATCCTTTCAGCTCCCCTCTCTCTCTCTTCTTCCACTAGAATTCCTAGGATACAGATATTGTTCCGTTTGATTCCATTGCTTAGCTCTTGAATTCTCCTTTCCTGAATCAGATTATCTCTTTTTTTCTGCTTCCTCTTTTTCCATAATTTTACCTTCTACTTCACCTATTCTCTCTTCTGTCTCTTCAACCTGCACTGTGGCTTCCTCCAATTTATTTTTATCTCATTTATAGGGTTTTTTAATTCCTCTTGACCATTTTTAAGGTCCTTGATCTCTGTAGCGATGGACTCCCTGCTGTCTTCTATGCTTTTTTCCAAGTCCAGCGATTAGTTTTATGACAGTCATTCTGTATTCTTGTTCAATTATGTTGCTTATATCTGTTTTGATCAATTTTTTAGCTGTCACTCCTTCCTGTAATTTCTTTTGAGGAGAATTACCATTTCATCAGTTTGGCTAGTTTTCTGCCCGTTTTATGTTTTAGAATCTCGTTATGTGCTCTGCCTCTGCAGATACTGCTATATTAAGGTGAGCATTGGTCCTGGCCTGGCCTTTCGAGAGTTTTTTTTATTGTGTTTTTGGTTTTCGTTTTTTTTTTTTTTTTTTGAGAGTGTTACTTGCTCTCTGTTGTTGTGGCTTTGGTTGTTGTACCAGGTGTATTTTGGTTTGTTTCCTGAGGTATCCCTGGAAAGGAAAAGAGACAGACAAACAAACAGGAAACAAAAACACACAAACCTACCGACAAATAATACAAGCAAGCAGATCAAAACAGAAAAAAGAGTAACGAATGACACTCTGAAGGCATACAACTTGAAATACCAGCTACAAGTTAAGGACAAGGTGTGTGCTGTGCTGATGAAGTGCATATTTGGAGAAAGTAATGACAGGTGCGGAGAGAAAGAAAATGACATTTGACCAAGTAGAGAGACTGAAAGGCGTAATCCAGAGAGAGAGAAATCAGAATAAGGAAGGAGATGAGGAAAAAGAAATGAATATAAAGTTACCCAGATGAATTTTGTGGCCTGGTTATCACAGAGAGAGAAATATGAAAGTAAAGAACGAGGTGTAGAACATGCATTGAGAGAATGGGTGAAATGTCTGTTTAAGGAAGCCAGTACCCCGGGTAACCAGCTCAGGGCTGTGGAGAGAGAAGAAGGAGAAAAGGGAGAATATATATAAATAATTAAAATTGACCTGGAGTTAATCCAGGCAATGCTGCAGTACTTGTATCTCAGTGTCTGTCCAGCTCCCTCATAGAAAGGCAGCTCTCCTATGTGGAGGGGCGTGGTTTGGTGTAGGCCCATTCTGCCTCCACCGCGGCAGATGGAATCCTAGGTTCTGACTTTGTTGGTATGGGAGACAACAATGGCGTCTCCACAGTCCCTTCTTCACGGATCAGGAGTCCCAAATCGCCCCTTTGTTTCCTTCCTCACTCTGCCAGGGATGCAGGCACAGTGCGATTCGTTGGGCACCATGCTTATCTGAGTTTTTAAACTCGCTCCGACTGCTACGCCCGGTTTCCCTTGTGTAGATTGTGTCCCTGGCGCAACACCGATCCAGAGGTGACTCCCCACCTCCCAGTGGTGTGGTCTGGACCGCTGCAGGCTCCAGTCCAAAAATAGTTCCTCTGTTAGAATCAGAGCTTCCCTTCAAAAGCCCTGCAGTTAGGGAATGGGTGATAGGCTCCCTCTCCCTCCCCATCTGAGGTTTTTCTCTTGTCCTGACATAGTTTTAAGCTTCCCAGCTGCTCTTTCTCTTCGCTTTGTCTTTCCACAGAAGAGACTCCCTCCCCTCTATACCTCTGTGGTTCATTTTATCTTCCCCAGTTTGCACTCACACACCAATTTAAGTGCTTCTTGGATTTCACATTTTCTTCCTTGTAGATTCCAACTCCTTTCCTCCCAGACTCTTGGGGTTGAGAGTCCTTTGGCTTCAGTCTTTCTTTGAGTGAGAGACAAGGGGAAGACCAGGTCTCTCTACTCTTCTGCCATGTTGGCCTCTCCCTCTTTTTTCTTTATTTTGAAGAACGTGTATTTCATTCTGTTTTCTGTCATTTACCAGATGTTGCAAAGACTGCATTTTTTATTTCTGCAGATAGCTCTACCATCAAGTTTTAGTCATGGCTAATGTTACACTCAAATCAGATAATGACTAATCTGGGGTATTGCTCCCCTGTTGCCTCATCTCTTAACTGCTTCTGGAAGTTCCTACTCTTACCATCAGCAAACCCAATGTGTACTTGAAAGATGGTGTGTTAGGAGAGAAAAGAAAGAGAGATGATAGGAGGGAGAAAGATAAACTTTTATCTTTCAAATCTGGGTGCCAGTAGGGTGTGTGTGTGTGTGTGTGTGTGTTAATAGGGCACAAATCTGGAGTAACACCAGCCTTTCCCTAGTGAGTGCTGAATGAAGGGGATAGTGGTGGTATATAGTTAACAAACTAGTAATGTGTTTGCCTTCACTAGTAATTCTTATATATTCACAGTTAAAATACCAAAGTCTTTTAATAAGCCAAAACTATGTGGAAATTTTACTTACATATAATTATATTTTAATACTGTACTTTATATAAATTGAATAAAACAATGTCCGTCAAACTATCCTTTTTCTCACTGCCTATTCTCAGGGCAGAAACACCTTTTAAGGCTTTACAAAATATGGTAATGAGTAAAACTTTATTCATCTGACATTTCAAGAATAGAGTAGGTCAAACACTCTAAAAATTGATGCAATAGCTAAATAAAAAGTATATTGTAAACTCTACAAGGGAAGACTTAGTTCCTCATGCATGAAAAGGTGTGGTTTCCCGCAGTTTTCAATATACATTCTATTTGGACCTCAATAACCTTTTGATGATTTTAAATTGAAGTTAATGAGATAAACAAACACACTCAGTAAATAAATTGCCAAATCCATTAATTGAAAGCATTTCTTCAATTCTTTTGCCCTTCCATATTGGACTACTGTCCCCTGGTCTTCAAGGTAGCCAATCAAAGGTAAAACTGATTAATATCCTGTATCTGCATTTTCTTTGTAAAACTATTATTTTTTAATTAAATCTACTTTAATGTGGAAAAAAAAGAATAATTCAAAAACTCAAAAAGATAATAGATTTATAAGAGCCTATCATGTCCATAAGGGACTCCGGAAATAATCTCTTTTAATCTTGTCATTGTATAGCTAGACCAATAGAACTTATTTGAGTTGCCCAAATTAATCCAGCTGATTAGTGGCAATGCCAGGTATTGAACCTAGCATTCTTGAGTCTGATATAGTGCTCTTTAAACCACATTTTTCTGTCTCATAGCTTTTCAATTTTGAGATTTAAAGTTTCTCCCAAAATTTATTTTTCCTGGATTTTTTCTCAACTCCCCTTTCTGTGGCCATCTTTATGAAAACTGTAGAAAGAGTTATTTTGACTATTAACTCTTGCATGTTCACTGTGTCCATGGACTTATCAAATTTAAATTAGATAATTTTGGCATAGTTTGAGTACCTAAGAAAATATCTCTTATAACTGTGATAGAGGGTGTTCTAATTGTGGAGAGGCAGCAACTTGATCACTTGTTTATGTTATTAAACCCTTCATCAAAGTTCTCTCAAAGAAAAAAAATGTACTTGTCTGATTTATAAATAAGACTGATTCCAACTAAATTCATCCTACTGTAAACAACCGCTCCAAACAATCCCTCCAAAACGCAAGCTGTGTCTTTTTTTTTTTTTCCAAACTTGCCTTAGCATTCAGCACTATCTTAAAACTTCTCGAGTAATGTTAAGACCAAATGAACCACACCCACCAATAATATACACAAAATTAGAAACCAATATGTAAAATTACTTATATAAAAACCCGGGTCTCCTAAAGTATCCTCACAATAACCACAGGCCCTACCTAGATAAGCCCACTTTATGGCAAGAGGAATTCTATTTATAACATCTACTTTTCTCTAATGGTAAATAAATGAAGTACTTGGTGTCTATTACTTAACAAGGAGGTGTTTTGTGAGAAGATGCCTGGAGGCTAAAGTATTATCTCATGACAACATAGCCACTGATGTGGCTTTCACTTCAGGCACATAGTTACAGAAACTCTGTGGCAGGAAGATTGAAGATTTAAGGGTGAAATTACTCAGACTAAGACTGGGCCTCAAGCTAATGTTGACATTTAATGAGTATCATCCACATAAAAGTATAGCACATGCTTTTTTAATCAGGGAGATTGTTAATGGAACAATGTTTCATTTTCCAATAAAAACGTCCAATGGTTACGCCCTATAGAATGACTCAACTTTAAAGATTGAATGTACTTGTGTCAGATTCTTTCCCTGTCCTGTTTCTTTTCAGTCTCTTCTCTAAAGAACTGGAGAGTATTATGCTAAGTGAAATAAGTCAGTCAGAGAAAGACAGATAGCATATGTTTTCACTCATATGTGGATCTTGAGAAACTTAACAGAAAATTATGGGTGAGGGTAAAGGAAAAATAAGTTACAGAGAGGGAGGGAGGCAAACCATAAGAGACTCTTAATACTGAGAACAAATTAAGGGTTGATGGTGGGGTGGGGGAGATGGGAAAGTGGGTGATGGGCATTGAGATGGGCACTTGTTGGGATGACCATAGGGTGTTTTATGGAAACCAATTTGACAATAAATTCTATTAAAAATTTTTTAAATTTTTAAAAATAAATGTTACATGATATAGTCAAAGTCGAATGAACCCTGTACTTACATTAATTTTTTCCACTTTGAGAATATCCCTAAAAAAGGAGCCATTAATAATAGAGTTTTCCTCATAAAAATAATAGAAAGAAAGAATGAAAGAAAGAAAGCTATTCTGAAGTTATTCAACAGCTAACATGACTAAAAATGAAAATGCTTAAATGACTTAGACAAGGGAGAAAGACTATTTTACCAGTCACTCGAAATTTGTTTAAAGGTATACTAAACAATGGAATCAAGAGCATTAAAAATGATCTCGTTAATATCTGATCTAATAAGTCACCTCTGATTTCGCCGGCTTTTTTCACACTGAGGCTCCTGTGTATTCCACATAGCTAATTGTACTGGAGGGCCTTGTGAAGGAATACTCATTCCATGAATGCTGGTTCCTTCTCTTGAAACACTTTCTCTATATTCTGTATTTATAAGCATTTTGTTGCAGTTGCATTTTCATTGTAAGATGTACAAAAATACAATTATTCAACTGAGCTCTGCCACAAGAAAAGAAGAGGAGGAGGGCTTTTGCATTATTAGACTCCATATATGTAGAGGATAATATTTTCTGGGTTTAAAAATTATTTCTTACAGTGCTTTGTACACATTGCTTGTTTCCTCTATCTGAAACACCCAAATCATTTCATTTGATGAAGCTTAGATGTCGTTTCCTTTAAAACCCCTTTCCTGACCTCTCAAGACTCTCAAGCTCTCCTCCATCATGCTTATATAGCACCCCATACTTAAATTCATCATAACATTTATCACACTTCATTGTAACTCTGTTGAATTTTTCTTATAATGATGTTCTCAGTACCTAGAACAGGGATGAGAAGGGTTCACAATGGAAGCCTGTAAGATCATAAATTCATTTTCTCCAATGGACACAATATTCTACTACATTTGTAAAAACTACCACTGAAGAGTACCTAGAAAGTGGATAAACAGAGTCTTCACAATAAGGGACAGCACTAAGATGGGTAGAGTCAGAGACATGGTTTACTAAGCAAAGAAAACAAAAACAAACAAACAAAAAACACAAAAAACAAACAGCAGCAACAACAACAATGACAACAAAAACACCCCAGGCACAGGACTCCATAGTTGAGAAGGATCTCAAAGGTATAGAACTTTCCCTTGGGGAGCAAGAGATTTGAGATTCATATCAGACACCCCAACCCTAAGATCATGCCTAGGAGAGATCAAGTCTCAAAACAGTTGTTTTTGAAAACTAACAAGCAATACATCCATGAAAATGATAGGCTTTTAGGGAAAGGGAAACCACGTCTTTAAAGGGCTTATACCCAGACTCACTTGATCAGAAAAAAAAAAAAAGCACCAGATCAAATTTGCATAGACCATAGGTGAAGACCCACTTAGTAATCTTGGAGTGCTTTTCATAGAGGTAAGAAGAAACTGGGCCTCTCCATGGGGACTGAGACATTTTGGAATCCTCTCTCTAGACTGATAACGCCAGAGGGTGTACCCCAGTGAGAAGTTCACACAACACTGTAGCCCAGCTGAGTCTTGGAGTTGGCAGGACCAGGGACCACCCCTACCCATCAGTATGCCTACAGCAATTATGATTGAGCCTCATAGCAAGATGAGCTGTGGGACCAACAGTCCCCATAAGAGTGCCAACAGCAGTTTGGCCCCACCACAACAGGAGGGCACTCACAGTCAATACAAGGGACACCCCTGGATCACCTGCTTTTTGTGTCCAGGGGGGATTGTGCTTCTAGGCTCCACATGACATATATGAGTTTACTTTTTCAAGACCAAGACATGTAGCTGAATTACCTAAAACATAGAAACAAACACAGAAAGTTCAGTGAAATGAGGAAACAGAGTAATATGCTTTAAATGAAAGAACAAGAAAAAGCTCAGAAAAAGAACCAAATGGAACAGAGATAACAATCTACCCAATAAAGAATTCGACTAGTCATGAAGATGCATACTGAACTCAAAAGAGAATTAACACAGTGAGAACTTCAAAAAAGGGAGAAAATATAAGAAAGTATCAACCATAACTAAAAAATACATTAACAGAAATGAGAATCATACTAGAGAAGATAAACAGAATTGTAGGACATAGAAAAACATTTCAGCAATCTGGAAGACAGTGTAGTGGAAATAAACTAAATACTAGTAAAGAAAAGAAAAAGAAATGAGGATAATTTAAGGGACATCTGAGACAACATTAAGTGTATTAACATTTGCATTATAAGGATCCCAGAAGGAGAAGAGAAAGAAATGGACAGATAACTTAACTGAAGAAATAATAATTGAAAACTTCCCTTAACTGGAGAAGAAAGCAGATATCCAGGTTCAGTAAATATGGAGAGTCCCAAATAAGATAAACCCTAAAAGATCCATACCAAGAAATATCATAATTAAAATGTCAAAAACTGAAGATAAAGAGGATATCTTAAAAGCAGCAAGAAAAACGCAATTAGTAATGTATACTTTAAAAAAAAACTGTAGGGGCACCTGGGTGGCTCAGTCCGTTGAGAGTCTGACTTCGGCTCAGGTCATGATCTCCCGGTCTGTGGGTTCGAGCCCCACGTTGGGCTCTGTGCTGACAGCTCAGAGCCTGGAGCCTGCTTCGGATTCTGTGTCTCCCTCTCTCTCTGCCCCTCCCCCACTCATGCTCTGTCTCTCTCTGTCTCAGAAATAAATAAACATTAAAAAAAAAACTGTAAGACTTTGAGTGGGCTTTCCAGCAGAAACTTTTCAGGCCAAAGGGGGAGTGGCATTATATATTAAAGTACTGAAAGGGAAAACCTTGCAACCAACAATATTGGACCTGGCAAGATTATCATTCAAAATTGAAGGCAAAAGTAAGAATTTCCCAGACAAGCAAAAGCTAAAGGAGTTCACTACTTAACCATAATATTCTTTTTTTTAATATTTATTCATTTTTGAGAGAGAGAGAGAGAGAGAGAGAGAGAGAGAGAGAGAAAGCATGAGTGGGGGAGGGGCAGAGAGAGAGGGAGACACAGAATCTGAAGCAGGAGGAAGCAAGCTCCAGGCTCTGAGCCATCAGCACAGAGCCCGACGCGGGGCTCGAACTCACGAAGAGAGTTCATGACCTGACTCACTCATGACTTGAGCCGAAGCCGGACGCTCAACCGACTGAGCCACCCAGGCGCCCCTAATCATAATATTATTATAATATTTACATGAAATATTAAAGGAAATTCTTTAAGCTGAAAAGAAAAAAAGGCATAACTAGAAATAAGAAAATATATGAAAGAAAACATCTCATTGGTAAAGACAAACATCTAGAAAAGTTAGGGGATTAAGCCTTTATTAAGCTAGTATGAGTTAAAAAATGTAAAATGGGGGCGCCTGAGTGGCTCAGTCGGTTAAGCGGCCGACTTCAGCTCAGGTCATGATCCCTCACGGTCTGTAGTTCGAGCCCCGCATGGGGCTCTGTGCTAACGGCTCAGAGCCTGGAGCCTGCTTCAGATTCTGTATCTCCTCTCTCTGCTCTTCCCTTGTTCACACTCTGTCTCTATGTCTCTCAAAAATAAAATAAAAATGTTAAAAAATTTAAAATGAATTAAATCTACAATAATTACTTAAGAGATACACTAAATTAAAAGATGTGAAATATGACATAAAAATTATAAAATGTAGAGAGGAGAGCAAAAAATGTAGTGCTTTCAGAATGATTTGGAACTTAAATGGCCACCGACTTAAAATAGACTACTATATACATAGAGTTTAATGTACCAACCTCTTAGTAACCAAAGTCCAACAACCTATAAATAGGTATACACAGGATAAAAAGAACTAAATCCAAAATTAAGACTAAAGAAGTCATCAAATCACAGGAAAGCAAGGGAAGAAAAGGACAGAGAAGAACAAAAACAAAAAACAAACAAAAAAACAGAAAACCACAAAATGTCAATGCATACATATTATCAATGATTACTTTAAATGTAAATGAACTAAATGCTCCAATCAAAAGAGATAGGGTGGCTGAATGGATGAAAAAAAAAAAAAAAGACCCATCTATACACTGCCTATAAGACTCTCACTTCACACCTAAAGATAAATACAAACTGAAAGTGAAGGGAAAGAAAAGATATTCCACACAAATGAAAATGGGGAAAAAAAGCTGATGTAACATTAGACAAAACATATTTTATTTCCTGAAGTTTTTATTTAAATTCCAGTTAGATAAAATACAGTGTAATAGTTTCAGGTGTACAATTTAGTGATTCGACACTTACATACAGTAGCTGGTTCTCATCACAAGTTCCTGCTTTAACCCCATTAGCTATTCAACACATACTTCCATCCACTTCCCCTCTAAATAACATCAGTTTATTTACTAATAGTTAAAAGTCAATTTTCTGCTTTGCCTTTCATTTTCTCCCCTATGTTCACTTGTTTTGTTTCTTAAATTCTACATATAAGTGAAAAAATATGGTATTTTTCTTTCTCTTACTGACTTACTTCACTAACCATAATATCCTCTAGCTCCATCCGTGTCATTGCAAATGACAAGATTTCATTCTTTTTTTAATAGCTGAGTAATATTCTTTTGTATATTGTGTATATACCACATCTTCTTTACTCACTCATCTCTCAATGAACATGTGGGCTATTTCCATAATTTGGCTTTTGTTCATAATGCTGCTATAAGCATTAGAGTGTATGTATCCCTTCAGATCAGTATGTTTGTATTCTTTGGGTAAATACCTAGTAGAGTAATTGCTGGATCGAAGGGTAGTTCTATTTTTTACTTTTTGAGGATCCTCCATATTTTTTTCGAAAGCGAGTGTGCCAATTTACTTATAACAACATTGTAAATGTGATCCCCTTTCCACACACCCTGGACAACACCCATGTTTCCTGTGTTGTTGATTTGAGCATTTCTGACAGGTATGAGGTGATATCTCATTGTAGTTTTGATTTGTATTTCCTGGATGATCAGTAAGGTTGAGTATGTTTCTATGTATTTGTTGACCATCTGTATGTCTTCTTTGGAAAAATGTCTATTCATGTCTTCTGCCCATTTATTAATTGGATTACACATTTTTTTGTGTGGTGTAAAGTTTTATATGTTCTTTATATATTTTAGATACTAACCCTTTGTCAGATAGGTCCTTTCCAAATATCTTCTCCCATTCAGTAGGTTGCTTTTTAGGTTTGTTGATGGTTTCCTTCATTGTGCAGAAGCTTTTTTATTTTGATGAAGTCCCAATAGTTGATTTTTGCTTTGTTTCCCTTGCCTCAGGAGACATATCTAGTAAGAAGTTGCTATGGCCATGGTCAAAAAGATTATTACCTATGTTCTCTTCTAGGAATTTTATGGTTTCCTCTCTCACATTTAGGTCTTTCATCCATTTCGAGTTTATTTTTGTGTATTGTCTAAGAAGAAAGTGCTTCAGTTTAATTCTCTTGCATGTTGCTGTCCATTTTTCAAAACACCATTTGTTGAAAAGACTGCCTTTTTTCCATTGGATATTCTTTCCTGTCTTGACGAAGACTAATTGATCATATATCTGTGGGTTCATTTCATGATCTCTACTTTGTTACATTGATCTACGTGTCTCTTTTTGTGCCAGTACCATACCATCTTGATCACAACAGCTTTGTAATATAACTTGAAGTTTGGAATTTTGATGCCTGCGGCTTTGATTTTCTTGTTCAAGATTGCTTGGGCTGTTAGAGTTTTGTGTCTGTGTGTGTGTGTGTGTGTGTGTGTGTCTGTGTGTGTGCGTGTGTGTGAGATTCCATACAAAATTTGGATTATTGCTTGTAGTTCTATGTGAAACAATGTTAGTATTTTGGTAGTGATTGCATTATATGTGTAGATGCTTTGGGTATTATAGACAAATTAACAATATTTGTTCTTCAAACCCATAACCATGAGATGTTTTTCCATTTCTTTGTGTCATCTTCAGTTTCTTTCATTAATGTTTTACAGTTTTCAAAGTACATATCTTTTACCTCTTTCTTTAGGTTTATTCCTAGGTATTCTGTGGATTTTGGTGCAATTGTAAATGTGATTGATTCTTTGATTTCTCTTTCTGCTCCTTCACTATTGGTATATAGAAATGCAACAGATTTCTGTACATTGATATTGTATCCTGAGATTTTGCAGAATTCTTGTGTAAGTTCTACCAATTTTTCAGTAGAGTCGTTCAGATTTTCTATACAGAGTATCATATCTTCTGCAAATAGTGAAAGTTTGACTTCTTCCTTGCCTTTGGATTTCTTTTATTTCTTTGTGTTCTCTGATTGCTGAAGCTAGGACTTCCAGTACTATGTTAAATAACAATGGTGAGAATGGATATCTCTTTCTTGGTCTTGACTGTAGGGGAAAAGCTCTCAGTTTTTCACTATTGAGTATGATATTAGCTGTGAGTTTTTCGTGTATGATCTTTATTATATTGAGCTATGTTCCTTTTACTAAGCCTACTTTGTGAGGTTTTTTTTTTTATAAAGAATGCATGTAATTTGTCAAATCTATTTTTTCTGCATCTATTGAAAGGATCATATGTTTCTTATTCGTTCCTTTATTAATGTGGTGTGTCACATTTATTGATTTGCAAATATTGAACCACACTTGCAGCCTAGGAATAAATCCCACTTGATTGTGGCGAATAATTTTTTAATGTACTGTTTTATTCAATGAGCTAGTATTTTGTCAATAATTTTTGCATCCATGCTTACCAGGGATATGAGCCTGTAGTTCTCTTCTCTAATGGAGTGTTTGGTTTTGGTATTAGGGTAATGCCCCCCATATAAAATGAATTTTGACATTTTTCTTCCTTTTCCCTTTTTTGAAAGCATTGAGAGGAATAGGTATAAACTTTTATTTTTTAATTTCATGTTTTCGCTTACATTCTAGTTAGTTAACATATATGGTAAAATTGGTTTCAGGTGTAGAATTTAGTGACTCAATACATATGTATGAAACCCACTGCTCATGTAACAAGCCCTCTCAGTAAATCACCTCACCCATTTAGCCCACTCCCCACCCACTTCTCTCCATCAACCCTCAGATTGTTCTATATAGTTAAGAGTCATTCATGGTTTGCTTGTCCTTCTCATTTTTCTCCTTCTCCTGTATTCATCTATTTTATTTCTTAAATTTCACCTATGTGTGAAATCATATGGTATTTTTCTTTCTTTGACTGACTTATTTCGCTTACCATAAGACACTATAAAGGTACCTGGGTGGCTCAGTTCGTTGAAGATCCAACTCATGATTTTGGCTCAGGTCATGTTCTCATGATTTGTGAAATTAAGCTCCACTTTGGGCTCCTTATGCGGTCAGCTTGGAGCCTGCTTGAGATGCTCACTCTTCCTCTCTGCCCCTCTCCCACTCATGCTTCTCTCTCTCTCTCTCTCTCTCTCAAAATAAATAGACTTAAAAAATGCACTCTAGTGCCATCCATGTTGCTGCAAATGGCAAGATTTCATTCTTTTTGATGGCTGAATAATATTCTATTATTTATACATACCACATCTTCTTTATCCATTCTTCAATCAATGGTCATTTGGGCTCTTTCCATAGTTTGTCTACTGTTGACGATGCTGCCATAAAAATCAGAATGTATATGCTCCTTTGAATCAGCACTATTCTTTCCTTTGGGAAAATACCTAGTAGTGCAATTGATGTGTTGTGGGGTGGTTCTGTTTTAACTTTTTGAGGAATCTCCATATTATTTTCCAGGGTGGATGCCCCAGTTTGCATTCCCACAAATAGTGTAACAGGATTCCCATTTCTTCACATCCTCACCAACATCTGCTGTTTTCTGCCTTGTTGAATTTAGCCATTCTGACGCATGTGGGTGGTATCTCATTGTGGTTTGATTTGTATTTCACTGATGAGGAGTGATGATGGTCATCTTTTCATGGGTCTTTTAGCCATCTGAATGCTTTCTTAGGAAAAAATGTCTGTTCGTGCTTTTTTATCATTTCTAATTGGATTATTTATTTTGGGGGTATTGAGATTGATAAAGTCTTTATACATTTTGGATACTAGCCTTTTTTTCAGATATTTCTTTGCAAATATCTCCTCCCATTCAAAAGGTTGCCTTTCAGGTTTTCTGATTGTTTCCTTCATTGGGCAGAAGCATTTTGTATTTTTTTTTTGGCCTATATGCCACTATAGTTTATAAAACATAAATCCATTTTAAAACTGCAAAGAAGTGCACAGTAGTTTTACTTATGCTTTTTAATGCTTTTTTCTTAATCAACAAGTATTAAAAAAAAACAGTGATATTGGTGAGGAGCCGGGGACACTGAAACTTTTTAATTTTTATTTTTTGAAGTTTTTTTGGTTTTGTTTTTTTTTTCTTTCATTACAACACCCAGTGCTCATCCCAACAAGTGCCCTCCTCTGTGCCCATCACCCACTCTCTCCCCTCCCACACCCCCTTCTCCCTTCAGTTTGTTCTTAGTCTTTGAGAGTCTCTTATGTCTTCCTTCCTCTCTGATGCTTTTTTTTTTTTTCCTTCCCCTCTTCCCCTCCCCCGTGGTTTGCTGTTAGGTCTCACGAAGCCTATCTTTGCGTGGGAACATATGGCATCTGTCTTTCTCTGTCTGACTTATTTCACTCAGCATAATAAACTCCAGTTCCATCCATGTAGCCACACATGGCCAGATTTCATTCATTCTCATTGCTGCATAGTATTCCATTGTGTATATATACCACCTCTTCTTTATCCATTCATCAGTTGATGGACACTTAGTCTCTTTCCATGATTTGGTTATTGTCAAAAGTGCTGCTATGAACATGGGGGTACACGTGCCCCCATGCATCAGCACTCCTATATCTCTTAGGTAGATTCTTAACCGTGCAATTGCTGGGTCATAGGATAAATCTATTTTCATTTTTTCGAGGAAACTCCACACCATTCTCCAGAGTGGTTGCAGCAGTTTGCATTCCTACCAACAGTGCAAGAGGGTGCCTGTTTCTCCACATCCTCGTCAGCATCCACAGTTTCCTGATTTGTTCATTTTAGTCATTCTGACTGGTGTGAGGTGGGATCTCAGTGTGGTTTTGATTTGTATTTCCCTGATGATGAGTAACATTGAGCATTGTTTCATGTGTCTGTTTGCCATTTGGATGTGTTCTTTGGAGAAGTGAATATTCATAACTTCCGCCCATTTCTTCACTGGGTTATTCATTTTTCAGGTATGGAGTTTGGTAAGTTCTTTATAGATTTTAGATACTAGTCCTTTATCCAATATGTCATTTGCAATTATCTTTTCCCATTCCGTCAGTTGCCTATCAGTTTGTTGGTTGTTTCTTTTGCCATGCAGAAGATTTTTATTTTGATGAGGTCCCAATAGTTCATTTTTGCTTTTAATTCCCTTGCCTTTGAGGATGTGTCGAGTAAGAAATTGGTGCCTCTTAGGTCAAAGAGGCTTTTTCCTGCTTTCTCCTCTAGGATTTTGATGGTTTCCTGTCTCACATTCAGAACCTTCATCCATTTAGAGTTTATTTTTGTGAGTGGTGACAGAAAGTGGTCTAGTTTCATTATTTCGCATGTTGCTGTCCAGTTCTTCCAGCATCATTTATTAACGAGGCTGTGTTTTTTCCATTGGATACAATTTCCTGCTTTGTCAAAGATTAGTTGGCCATATACTTGCGGGTCCATTTCTGAGTTTTCTATTCTATTCCACTGGTCTATGTGTTTTTGTGCCGATACCATACATCTTGGTGACTACCGCTTTGTAGTAGAGGTTAAAGTCTGGGATTGTGATGCCTCTTGCCTTGGTTTTATTCTGCAGTATTACTTTGGCTATTCAGGGTCTTTTGTGGTTCCATACAAATTTTAGGATTGTTTGCTCTAGCTTTGAGAAGAATGCTGGTGCAATTTTGATTGGGATTGCATTGAATGTGTAGATTGCTTTGGGTAGTATTGCCATTTTAACGATATTTATTCTTCCAATCCATGAGCATCTTATGTTTTTCCATTTCTTTGTGTCTTCCTCCATTGTCTTCATAAGTTTTTTATAGTTTTCAGCATAGAGATCTTTTACATCTTTGGTTAGGTTTATTCCTAAGAATTTTATGTTTTTTGATGCAATTGTGAAAAGGATTTACCTTCTTTATTTCTCTTTCTGTCGCTTCATTGTTGGTGTATAGAAAAGCCACCGATTTCTGTACATTGATTTTGTACCCTGCGACTTTGCTGAATTCAAGGATCAGTTCTACTAGGCTTTTGGTGGATTCTATCGGGTTTCCCATGAAAAGTATCATGTCATCTGCAAAAAGTGAAACTTCGAATTCCTCCTTGCCAATCTCGATGCCTTTTATTTTGTTTTGTTGTCTGATTGCTGATGCTAGGACCTCCAACACTATGTTAAATAGGAGTGGCGAGAGTGCACACCCCTTACTGGTTCCTGATCTTAGGGGGAAGGCTCTCACTTTTTCCAATTGAGGATGATATTAGCTGTGGGCTTTTCATAAATGGCTTTTATGATGCCTAAGTATGTTCCTTCTATCCCGACGTTCTCAAGGGTTTTTATTAGGAAAGGTATTTTGTCAAATGATTTTTCTGCATCTATTGACAGGATCATATGGTTTTTATCGTTTGTTAATGTGATGTATCACGTTGATTGATTTGTGAATATTGAACCATCCCTGCAACCCAGGGATGAATCCTGCTTGATCATGGTGAATAATTCTTTTTATATGCTGTTGGATTCAATTTGCTAGTATCTTGTTGAGAATTTTTGAATTCATATTCATCAGGGATATTGACCTGTAATTCTCTTTCTTTGCTGGGTCTCTATTTGATTTGGGAATCAATGTGATGCTGGCTTCGTACAATGAGTCTGGGAGTTTTCCTTCCGTTTCAATATTTTGGAATAGCTTGAGGAGGATAGAAATTAACTCTGTTTTAAATGTCTGGTAAAATTCCGAAGGTTAGCCATCTGATCCAGGGCTTTTATTTGTTGGGAGATTTTTGATAACTGCTTCAATTTCTTCACTAGTTATGGGTCTGTTCAAGTTTTCTATTTCTTCCTGTTTGAGTTTTGGTACCGTGTGACTATTTAGGAATTTGTCCATTTCTTCCAGGTTGCCGAGTTTGGTGGCATATAATTTTTCATAGTATTTTCTGATGATTGCTTGTATTTCTGAGGGATTTGTTGTAATTACTCCCTTTTCATTCATGATTTTATCATTTGAGTTCTCTCTCTTTTCTTTTTGAGAAGCCTGGCTAGAGGTTTGTCTATTTTATTTTTTCAAAGAACCAGCTCTTGGTTTCATTAATCTATTCCATTACTTTTCCTGTCTCCATATGATTAGTTTGTGCCGTGATCTTTGTTATTTCTCTATTTCTGCTGGGTTTGGGTTGTTTTAGTTGTTCTGCTTCTAGTTCCGTTATTGATTTTTCTTGTGTCTTGAGATGGGCCTGGTTTGCAATATATTTTCCTCTCAGGACTGTCTTTGCTGCATCCAGAGCAAATGGATTGTCGTATTTTAATTTTCATTTGTTTCCATTTATTTTTAAATTTCTTCTCTGATTGCTTGGTTGACTCACTTGTCTTTTAGTAGGTGGTTTCTTAGCCTCCATGTTTTTGGATATTTTGCAGACTTTTTCCTGTGGCTGATTTCAAGTTTCAAAGCATTGTGGTCTGACAGTGTGCACCGTATTCTTTTGTATTTATTCAGAGCTTCCCTGTGGCCCAGAATGTGGTCTATCT
Source organism: Paguma larvata (assembly GCA_030068075.1). Lineage (NCBI taxonomy): Eukaryota > Metazoa > Chordata > Mammalia > Carnivora > Viverridae > Paguma > Paguma larvata. Next base: position 66,349,694 of record CM057830.1, read on the forward strand.
TGGAAAATGTACCGTGTGCTGTTGAGAAGAATGTAAATTCCTTTGTTTCTGGATGAAGGACCCTGAAGATGTCTGTTAGGTCCATCTGTTCTAATGTCGTTCAGGGACATTGTTTCTGTGGTGATTTTCTGTTTTGTGGATCTGTCCAATGGTGACAGTGGAGTGTTAAGGTTCCCTACTATTAGGACATTTTTATCGATAAGATTGCTTATGTTTGTAATTAGTTGCTTTACAAATTTGGGTGATCCCAAAGTTGGCACATAGATATTTATAATTTTTAGCTCTTTCTGCTGGATGATCCCTATGATTATTATAAAATGTCCTTCTTCATCTCTTATTACATCATTCATTTTAAAGTCTAGTTTGTCTAATATAAGTGTGGTTACTACAGCTTTCTTCTGACTTCCAGTAGCATGGTAGAAAGTTCTCCATCCCCTCACTTTCAGTCTGAAGGTGTCCTCAGGTTTAAGATGAGTTTCTTGAAGACAGCAAATAGATGGGTCATGTTTTTTAATCCGTTCTGTCACCCTGTGTTTGATTGGCGCATTTAGTCCATTTGCATTCAGTCCCAATATTGAAAAATATGGGCTTATGGTCACTGTATTATCTGTAGGTTTCATGTTAGTAAGGTTGTCTCTGGTAGTTTGTGTTCTTTGCAACGTTTCCTTCATAGAGGAAGGAATGCTGGCTTATTTGTGATGAATACCTTCAGTTTCTGTTTTTTTGGGGGTTACACTGTGATCTCTCCTTCTATTCTGAATGACAGGCTAGCCGGATACAGGATTCTTGGTTGCATATCCTTCCTGCTCATCACATTGAAATTATCCTGCCATTCCTTTCTGGCTTGCCATGTTTCTGTAGATAAGTCTGCTACAACCCTTATGTGTCTGCCTTTGTATGTTAAGGCCCATTTTTCCCTAGCTGCTTTCAGGATTCTCTCCCTGTCTTTATATTTTGCCAGTTTCACTATGATGTGTCACGCAGAAGGTCTATTCAAGTTACGTCTGAGGGGAGTTCTCTGTGCGTCTTGGTTTTCCATGCCCGTTTCCTTCCTCGTGTTGGGGACATTCTCCGCAATGATTTGTTCAAGTATCCCTTCGACTCCTTTCTCTCTCTCTTCTTCCTCTGGAATTCCTATGATACGGATATTGTTTCGTTTGAGTGCATCGCTCAGCTCTCGAATTCTCCTTTCCTGTTCCTGGATCAGCTTCTCTCTCTTTTTATCGGCTTTTTCTTTTTCCGTAATTTTATCTTCTAATGCACTTACTCTCTCTTCTGCCTCTTCAATCTGCACTGTGGCTGCTTCCAATTTGCTTTGTACTTCATCCAAGGCATTTTTTAAGTCTTCCTGACTGGTTTTTAGGTCCTTGAACTCTGCTGCGCAGGACCCCTTGAATTCATCTATGCTTTTCTCAAGCCCAGCGATTAGTTTTATGATTATCATTCTATATTCATGTTCTGTTATGTTGCTTATATCTGTTTTCATCAATGCTTGGGCTGTCACTACTTCCTGATGATTCTTTTGAGAAATCTTCTGTTTCGTCATTTTGGCTAGGTGTGTTTTGGAGTGTTTCTTGAAGTTGCCCTGGAATGGAAAACAGACTGAAAAACAAACAGAAAACAGAAATACTCAAATGTCCTGACAAATGATACAGGCAAGTAGTTCACAACAGAAAAGAACAACAAATGACTCTCTGAGGGCAATGTCCTCAAGTACCAGCTACACGTTAAGGACAGGGTGTGGACTGTGCTGGTGGCAGAGCATATACAGATAGAATAACGACCGGTGCGGGGCGGGGGGAGACGGAAATTGACTTTGCCCAGGTAGAGCGACTAAAGGGCTTAATCCAGACTGAGTGAAATCAGAATAAGGACCGATGCAAGGGAAAAGGAATGAAGATAGATGTTGCCCAGATGAACTTATGTGGCCTGGTTAATCCAGAGAGAGAGATAGGAAAGTACAGAAGGAGGTGGAGAACATGCCTTGAGAGAGTGGGTTAAAAGATTGTTTAAGCCAGCCAGTACTCTGGATAGCCAGCTCAGGGGTGGGGATCGGTAAGAAGGAGAATGGGAGTTTATATTTAAAAAAGAAGAAATGACCTGGAGTTACTCCAGGCAGCAGTCTGAACTTGGCATCTGGAGCTCCCGCTGAAAGTTGTCACTCCTGTGAGGAGGGGCCATGGCTTGGCTTGGTGAGTCCCACCTCCACTGCCGCAGGGATGGCTTTTGGTGTGACTTCTTGGCTTGTGAGATAACAATGGCGTCCCTCCAGTCCCTTGTTAGCAGTCCTGGAGTCTCTATTTGCCCCTTTATTTCTGTCCTCACTCCACCACGGGCGCCAACGTAGTCCAGTTTACTGGGCGGTGGCGCACCCAACTGCTACACCCGATTTTACTGTAATTGTGCCGGGGTTAGAAGTACTCCACAGGTAGCAGCACTTCTGACTGACTGGGTTCCCGCTGCCATTCCCGGCGGCGTGGTCCTGGCGGCGCAGTCCAGGTGGCGTGAGAGGAGTGCTGCTGTTAGCCACCCAACTTCTCTTCAAAAGCCCTGCATTTAGCGGCTGGATGGTGGTGGTAGTCCCCTCTCTGACCCTCTCATTCGGATGTTGCCTGATTGGCCCTTTCCCAGCTGTCTCCTAATACGGTTCACCCTCCCCTCAGCTCTGCTCCGTAAGTTCATTTTATCCATCCCAGATTAAACTCACGGTTCTTGGGGCATTTTCTAGATTTTGCCTTCTGTTCCTTGTAGACTTCAACACCTTTCCTCCCGATTCTTGAGGTTGAGAGTCTTTTGGTTTCGGTCGTTCTTAGTTTAAAAGACAAGGGAAATACTGGGTCCCCCTAATCCTCCGCCATGTTGGCCCCGTCTTCCTACATCATTTATTTCTATTCTCATCTTTATTATTCCCCTTCCTCTGTTGGCTTTGGCTTTATTTGTTGGTCTTTTTTCTAGCTCCTTTAGGTTTAAAGCTAGGTTGCATAGTAGAGATTATTCATGCTTATTGAAGTAAGCCTGTATTGCTCTATACTTCCCTCTTAGGACTGTTTTTGCTGAATTTCAAAGGTTGTGGACTGTAATGTTTTCATTTTGATTTACTTCCATGTATTTTTAAATTTCTTCTTTAATTTCCTGTTTGAACTGCTCATTCATTAGTAACACCTATTTTAACCTGCATATATTTTGGCCTTTCCAATTTTTTTCCTGTGGTTACTTCAAGTTTCATAGCATTTTGGTCAGAAAATGTGTATGGAATGATCTTAGTCATTTTGTGCTTGTCGAGGCCTGATTTGTGGCCTAGTATGTAATCTGTTCTGGAGAATGTTCCATGTACACTTAAAAAGAATCTGTATTCTGCTACTTTAGAATGAAATGTTCTTAATATATCTGTTCATTCCATCCAGCCCAGTATGTTTTCCTTTTAATTTTCTGCTTAGATGATTTGCCCATTGCCTTAAGTGGGATGTCCAAGTCTCATGCTACTATTGTATTTTTAACAATGAGTTCCTTTATTTTTGTATTAATTGGTTTATATATTTGGGTGCTTGAAAGCAATTTACAATTGTTAGATCCTCTTGGTGGATACACCCCTTTTTATCATATAGTGCCCTTCTTCATCTATTGTTACTACAAGTCTTTGCTTTAAAATCTAATTTGTCTCATATAAGTATGGCTATTCCAGCTTTCTTTTGATGTCCATTAGCATGATAGATTTTTCTCCATCCCCTCACTTGCAATCTGAAGGTGTATTTAAGTCTAAGATAAATATTTTGTAGGAAGCATATGAATGGTTTTGTTTTGTTTTGATCTATTCTGATACCCTATGTCTTTGAATGGGAACATTTATTCAATTTACATTCAGAGTTATTTTTGATAGATATGAATTTAGTGCCATTCTATTGCTTGTTAAGTCATTGTTTGTGGAGATTTTCTCTGTTCCTTTCTAGTGTTTGTCACTTTTGTTCTTTCCTTCCCACTCAAAGAGTCCCCTTTAATATTTCTTACTGCGCTGATTAAATGGTCATGAACACCTTCAGTTTTTGTTTGTCTGGGAAACTATCTTTTCTTCTATTCTGAATGGCATCCTTGATGAAAAGAGTATTTTTAGCTGCATATTTTTCCATGCATCACATTGCATATATTGTGTCACTCCCTTTTGGCCTGCCAAGTTTCTGTGAAGAGATCTTCTGGTGACCTAATTTGTCTTCCCTTGTAAGTTAGGGATTTGTTCTCTTGCTGTTTTTAGGAAATTTTCTTATTCTTTATATCTTGTAAATGTGAGTGTGCTGTGTCTCATTGTAGGCCTGCTGTTGTTCATTTTGATGGCAGTTCTCTGTGCCGCCTAGATTTGGATGTATGTTTCTTTCCCCAGATTAGGGAAGTTTTCAGCTATAATTCCTCAAGTAAGACTTCTAATCCCTTTTCTCTCTCTTCTTCTGGGACTCCTATGATATGAATGTTCTTATGCTTTATAGAGTCACTGAGTTCCCTACATCTACATTTGTGATCCAATATTTTTCTTCCCCTCTTCTCTTCAGCTTTATTATTTTCCAAAATTTTATCTTCTATATCACTTATTTATTCCTCTGTTTCTTCCATTTTTGTGATCATTATTACATCCAGTCAGTTTCCCATTTCAGTGAAAACATTTTTTTTTAAATTTCAGGTTGATTGGATTTTAGCGCTTTTTTCTTGGTGATAAGGGACTCCCTGGTGCCTTCTATGCTTTCCTTAAACCCAGCCAATATCCTTATGACTGTTGTTTTAAAATACGAATCAGGCATATTACTTATATTTGTTTTGATTACATCCTGGACTTACCCTTTTCTTATTCATTCTTTTGTGGTTAATTCCTCCATCGGCATTCTGTCAATGCTCTTTCTTCTCTGTATTAGGATAGCCTGTTATGTTTAGTGCTCCAGAGTGTAACGACTTTATAAAGAAGAGGTTTTATACTGTCCAGGGTCTGGTGCTTCAGGAAGTATCTCTGATGTATGCTGTGTGCACTCTGCTGCTGTGTTTTGACTGCTCTTTCCCTCAGGTCAGTCTTCTGCATGGTTTCTCTTTCCCTTTCTTGTGGAGTATTTGGAGTTTGGCCAGAGTGTGGCAAATTTTAACTAGGTATGCTCTGGTCTGTTTGTTAAAAGAGATCTGATGATATTTCTACTAGACCTGAAGTTTTACAGAACTCTACGGTCAATAGACATGGAGTGTATGTGTGTGTGGGGTAGTCTGCGCTGGTCTTCTTGGGGAGGGACCTGCTCTCTGGTTATCAGGCAAGCTTGCCCTAGAAAAGCAGCACCTGCAGGGCACAGGGTGGTGGGGCTTGGTGAAAGTGGCTTAGGCTGCCACTCTTAGTTCTGTACTGCTTAAAGGATTTAGTTTATGCATAGGGACAGGGGAGAGAAATTGTGCCAGCCACTTCCCTTATCCTGAAGAGTGGAGTTCATGCCTGATTCTGCCTGGAAAGTCCTCACAAAAGAGTGAAGAATCTTCCTCCTTGTGTCACAGGTTTTCCTCATTTCGCAATGACTGTGTCCAGTTCATATATCCATTTGGCAACACAGTGCACCTGTTTCTTATCCTAGGTAGGCCAGCTATGTTTTAAAATTCCAAACTTTAGGGACCTGATATGGCAGGGACCCACACTAGTCCTCTGGGAAGGTTCTTGCCATGCTAGGACCGCACAGGTTTATTCCAGAAGGGTAGTAACACCAAAGTACACAGGAGTGGATTTTGGAGTAAAATCCAGCATAAAGGCAGTGTCTAGGTTAGCTACCCTCAGCAAGCATCTCTGCACTTATGTTGAGGGACAGGGAATGGTAATGGAATCCATAACCTCTTTTTACCCTGGAAAGGCAGTGCTATCTCTCCCAGATGCACTCCAAAAAGGAAGAACCACCTTTCCCAGTGCATCCCAGGGGATCCTCAGATTGTGGCTTCTGCACCAGGCTATCTACCCTCCATCCTTACAGAAGCACGGCAATACCTGCTGGGCTCCATACTAGCCATGCCATGGTCTTCTAAAACTCCTGTCATTGAGCCCCACTGGTTGTAAAAACTCACAAAAATCAGCCCCTCTTATTTTCGCAGTCAATATATTTGGGGAAGTGTTTTCCTTGTGCGAACCCCTGTGTGCTCCTCTCTCTCTTTCTTTCTCTCTCTCTTCCCCACCTCTGTGACCAGGACTTTCACCTCTCCACCGAATCTGTAATACTTTTCTTCCCCAAATCACATCGCTGCACCTCCTACATTTCACAATGTGGCCTCTTCTCTCCTTAGTTGTTCATTTTCTTATGTCAGTCTTCAGATTGATTTTTTTGGGTATTCAGAATGATTCAACATTTATCTAGCTGTATTTGAGACTAAGGCAAATCTCCCACTACTCTGCTATCTTACCTTCTCTCCAGCATTTACATTTTCCCCCAGGATTTACATTTTTAAAGCAATTTAATGGCTCTAATTAATCTTACAGGAGAATTATATACTAGACCAATATTGTAGACTATCAATATTATTTATTAAAAGTTTACTCTTCGTATGCATTTTATTCCTATGAGGTATTGCACATAGATGTATGCAATCCTAGATTCTTATGATGTATTTATAAATTAGGATTTTGAATCTGTGCCATGTTGTTAAGGTGTTAAACTACAAATTCTAGGCCAATGATTTGATTTATAATCCTAATACCAAATTGTACCCTGGTGTTCTGATTTAGCAATGTCATAAGTAGAAAATCATGAATTCTATAAAATATTATAGCTGATTTTGCATATTGTCTATGGATTAAATAATGAGTTAAAGATTGAATTTCAGTAAATTTTGGGGTATTTCATAAGAAGTCACATCCATAATTTTCTTCTTATATTAGATTGAAATTTAAATTAATATTGGTAAAGAAGATTTTTATTTATAATGAAGATTCTTTACAAACACCTAATTCCTCAGGTACCTGGCCGGCTCAGCTGATGGAGCATGCAACTCTTGATTTAGGAGTCATGAATTCAAGCCCCGTATAGAGCTTACTTAAAATAAAGAAGCAAAAAAATTTACCCAAACCCTAATTCCCAGTACAAGTTCCTATCACAAGTCATTTGGACTAAAGATTTTAATTTTATTGCTCAATATGTGAGTAAAACTAAGTTTTCATGAAAGTCAGACATATCCATCGAAACCAGTTTTAAGTTTTCATGATTTTCTGCTATGTCTCACAAACACCACCTATGCATATCAACATATGGTATCTGTCTTTCTCTGACTGACTTATTTCACTTAGAATAATACCCTCCAGTTCCATCTATGTTACTACGCATGGCCAGATTTCATTCTTCCTCATTGCTGCATAGTATTCCATTGTGTGTGTGTATATATAGATAGATAGATAGATAGATAGATAGATAGATAGATAGATATACATACATACATACCACATCATATTTATCCATTCATCAGTTGATGGACATTTGGTCTCTTTCCGTGATTTGGCTATTGTCAAAAGTGCTGCTATAAACATTGCGGTATACTTGCCCCTATGCATCAGCACTCCTGTGTCTCTTGGGTAGATTCCTAGCAGTGCTATTTCTGGGTCATAGGGTAGTTCTATTTTCATTTTTCTGAGGAAACTCCACACCATTTTCCAGAGCAGCTGCACTAGTTTGCATTCCCACCAATAGTGCAAGAGGGTGCCTGTTTCTCCACATCCTCGCCAGCATCTATACTTTCCTGATTTGTTCATTTTAGCCACTCTGACTGGTGTGAGGTGGTATCTCAGTGCGGTTTTGATTTGTATTTCCCTGATGATGAGTAACATTGAGCATCGTTTCAAGTGTCTGTTGGCCATCTGGATGTCACTATTGGAGAAGTGTCTATTCATATCTTCTGCTCATGTCTTCACTGGGTTATTCATTTTTCGGGTGTGGAGTTTGGTAAGTTCTTTATAGATTTTAGATACTAGTCCTTTATCTGATATGTCATTTGCAATTATCCTTTCCCATTTCGTTGGTTGTCTATTAGTTTTGTTGGTTGTTTCCTTTGCCGTGCAGAAGATTATTATCTTGATGAGGTCCCAATAGTTCACGTTTGCTTTTAATTCCCTCGTCATTAGAGATGTATTGGAGAGGATATTGCTGTGGCTCAGGTCAAAAAGGTTTTTTCCTGCTTTCTCCTCTAGGGTTTTGATGGTTTCCTGTCTCACATTCAAGTACTTCATCCATTTAGAATTTGTTTTTGTGAGTGTTGAAATATAGTGGTCTAGGGTCATTCTTCTGCATGTTGCTGTCCAGTTCTCCCAGCAGCATTTGTTAAAGAGGCTGTCTTTTTTACCTTGGATACTCTTTCCTGCTTTGTCAAAGATTAGTTGGCCATATGATTGTGGGCCCATTTCTGGGTTCTCTATTCTATTACATTGGTCCATGTGTCTGTTTTTATGAAAATACCATACTGTCTAGATGCTTACCGCTTTGTAGTAGAGGTTAAAGTCTGGGATCGTGATGCCTCCCGCTTCGGTTTTCTCCTTCAATAATACTTTGGCTCTTTGGGGTCTTTTTCCATAAAAATTTTAAGATTGTTTGCTCTAGCTTTGAGAAGAATGCTGGTGCAATTTTGATTAGATTGCATTGAATGTGTAGATGGCTATGGGTAGTATTGCCATTTTAACAAGATTTATTCTTCCGAACTATGAGCAGGGGATGTTTTTCCAATTTCTTGTGTCTTCCTCGATTTCCCTCATAAGTTTTACATAGTTTTCAGCGTAGAGATTTTTAACATCTTTGGCTAGGTTTATTCCTAGGTATTTGATGGGTTTTGGTGCAATTGTGAATGGGATTCGTTTCTTTATTTCTCTTTCTATTGCTTCATTGTTGGTGTAAAGGAATGAAGCCAATTTCTGTACATTGATTTTGTATCCTGCAACTTTGCCAAATTCATGAATCAGTTCTAGAAGGCTTTTGGTGGATTCTGTCAGGTTTTCCATGTAAAGTATGGAAAAGTTTGTCATCTGCGAAAAGTGAAAGTTTGACTACATCCTTGCCTATCCTGATGTATTTTATTTTGCTGTGTTGTCTGATTGCTGATGTTAGGACCTCCTACACTATGTTAAATAGCAGTGGTGAGAGTGGACATCCCTATTGTGTCCCTTATCTCAGGGGGAAGGCTCTCAGTTTTTCCTCATTGAGGATGATATTTGCTCTGGGCTTTTCATAAATGGCTTTTATGATGCCTAAGTATGTTATTTCCATACCTACTTTCTTAAGAATTTTTAAAAGGAAAGGATGCTGTATTTTGTCAAATGTTTTTTCTGCATCTATTGACAGGATCATATGGTTATTATCTTTTCTTTTGTTAATGTGATGTATCAGGTTGATTGATTTCTGAATATTGGACCAGCTCTGCAACCTAGGGATGAATCCTATTTGATCGTGGTGAATAATTCTTTTGATATGCTGTTGGATTCGATTTGCTAGTATCTTGATGAGAATTTTTGCATCCATATTCATCAGGGATATTGGCCTGTAGTTCTCTTTTTTTGCTGGGTCTCTATCTGGTTTGGAATCAATGTGATGGTGGCTTCATAAAATGTGTCAGGGAGTTTTCCTTCCTTTTCAATTTTTTGGAACAGCTTGAGGAAGATAGGTATTACCTCTGTTTTAAATGTCTGGTAAAATTCCCCGGGCGAGCCATCTAGTCCTGGACTTTTTTTTGTCGGGATCTTTTTGATAACTGATTCAATTTCTTCACTAGTTAGGGGTCTGTTCAAGTTTTTTATTTCTTCCCATTTGAGTTTTGGTAGTGTGTGGCTGTTAAGAATTTTTATATTTCTTCCAAGTTGTCCAATTTTACGGCATATAGTTTTTCATAGTATTCTCTAATAATTGCTTGTTTTTCTGAGGGATTGGTTGTAATTACTCCCTTTTCCTTCATGATTTTATCTATTTGGGTTCTCTCTCTTTTATTTTTGAGAAGTCTAGCTAGAGTTTTTATCAATGTTGTTTATTTTTTCAGAGAACCATCTCTCGGTTACATTGATCTGTTCCACTACTTTTTTGCTTCCTGTGTTATTAATTTGTGCCCTGATCTTTGTTATTTCTCTCTTTTTACTGGGTTTGGGGTGTCTTAGCTGTTCTGCTTCGAGTTTCTTTAGGCGTGCTGTTAGAATTTGTGTTAGTGATTTTTCTTGTTTCTTGAGATAATCCTGGTGTGCAATATATTTCCCTCTCAGGACTGCCTTTGCCGCATCCCAAAGCATTTGGATTGTTGTATTTTCATTTTCATTTGTTTTCATGTATTTTTAAATTTCTTCTGGTAGTTTGGTTGACCCATTCGTCTTATAGTATGTTGTTCTTTAGCCTCCATGATTTTTGGGGTTTTCCAGACTCTTTCCTGTGGTTGATTTCAAGTTTCAAAGGATCGTCGTCTGAAACTGTGCATGGTATGACCTCAATACTTTTATATTTATTCAGGGCTTCCTTGTGCCCCAAATTATGGTGTATCTAGGAAATTATACCGTGTGCATTTGAGGAAAATGTAAATTCCTTTATTTGTGGATTAAGGACCCTTAAGATGTCAGTCAGGCCCATCTGTTCCAGTGAGTCATTCAGGTCCATTGTTTCTATGGTGATTCTCTGTTTAGTGAATCTTTCCAGTGCTGTGAGTGGGGTTAACGTCCCTTGCAATTAGCTAATTTTTATCGATAAGATTGCTTATGTTTGTAATTAGTTGCTTTACAAACTTGGGTGCCCCAGAATTCGGTGCATAGATATTTTAATTGTTAGCTCTTACTGCTTGATAGTCCCTGTGATTGTTATATAATGCCCTTCTTAATCTCTTATTACATCTTTTACTTTAAAGTCTAGTTTGTCCAATATAAGCGTGGCTACTACAGGTTTCTTCTGACTTCCCGTAGCATGGTAGACAGTTCTCCATCCCCTCACTTTTAATCTGAAGATGTCCTCAGGTCTAAAATGGGTCTCTTCAAGACAGCATATAGATGGGACTTGTTTTTTAATACATTCTGTTTCCCTGTGTCTTTTAATTGGATGTTTATTCCATTTACATTCAGAGTTGATATTGAAAAATGTGGGTTTAGAGTCACTGTGTTATCTGTAGGTTCCATGCTTGTAAGAATGTCTCTAGTGCTGTGTGTTCCTTGTGACCTTTCCTTCATAGAATCCCTCTAAGCATCTCTTGTAAGACTGGTTTATTCGTGATGTGTTCCTTCAGTTTTTGTTTGTTTTGGAAAACCTTTATCTCTCCTTCCATTCTGAATGACAGGCCGGCCAGGTAAAGGATTCTAGGCTACTTAACTTTCCTGTTCATCACACTTCCTGTCATTCCTTTCTGGCTTGCCAAGTTTCTGTAGATAAGTCTGCTACTACCCTAATATGTCTGCTTTTGCATGTCAAGGTCCATTTATCCCTATCTGCTTTTAGAGTTCTCTCTTTGTCTTTGTAACTTCCCAGCTTCACTATGATGTGTCGTGCTGAGAGTCTATTCAGGTTATGTCTGAGGGGAGTTCTCTGTGCCTCTTGGATTTCAATGCCTGTTTCCTTCTTCATATGGCGAAGTTCTCAGCGATGATTTGTTCAAGTACCCCTTCAACTCCTTCCTCTCTCTCTTCTTCCTCCCATATTATTCCTATAATATGGGTATCATTCCGTTTGATTGCATTGCTCAGCTCTCAAATTCTCCTTCCTTGTTCCTGAATCAGTTTCACTATCTTTTTCTCTGCTTCCTCTTTTTCTATAATTTTATTTTCTAATTCACCTATTATCTCTTCTGCCTTTTTAATCCATGCTGTGGCCACCTCCAATTTGTTTTGCACAACATTTAAAGCATTTTTAATTCCTCTTAACTGTTTTTTAAGACCTTGATCTCTGCCTTGTTGGCCCCCCTGCTTTCTTCTATGCTTTTCTCAAGCCCAGCAAGTATTTTTCTGTTTATCATTCTATATTCTTGTTCTGTTAAGTTGCTTAAGTCTGCTTTCAGCATTTCTTGCGCTGTCACTATTTCTTCTACATTCTTTTGAGGGGAGGTCCTCCGTTTCGTCTTTTTGGCTTGGTGTGTATAGGTTTATTTCTAGGTCTCCTCTGTCTCACAGAGAAATCTCCTCTGGATTTCACGTTCTCTTCCCTGTAGCTTCCAGTTCCCCTTCCTGAAGATCTCTGGGATAGAGAGTTTCAGTCCATCTTAGTTTGAAAGACATGGGTGAGCACTGGGTCCCCTTACTCCTCCGCCATATTCCTCTTATGTCTATTCTAAGCGACTTGTAGCAGCAACCTAGAGCACCATCTTGACTATTTGATGTAGATCTGGTTACAGCATCCCCGAGCCTGACCCACCATCTCTGCTCATCTCATCAGGTGAGAATCAGGTAATTTAGCAATCTATAGCCATCTCTTTTGTACACTGTTCCAATGGCTCTAGGTGAGACTCTTTATAATGCTGAACAGCAAGTACTTCAGCTCTGAGAATCAGTCTTTGCCTTGCCCTGCAGATGCCCCTTAAAGTCACTTGTCTTTTCCTGCTATTAATCTTATCTGCACCATTCACATCCTGGCAGTCTCGTGTCCTAGTTGTTCACATCACCCTCTGTGTCTCAGTTGTGCTCAACATCAGGATGTGTTAGCCAGTATCCGACGTCTGGTCCAGACCCTCACCTGCCAAGTCTCCTCGAGTCCTGCGGGAATGGCAGAGTAGGGCTGAACTGTGACAACGATGGGCCTCTGCGGCTGCGTTTCCTGGTCAGGGAACCAAATGTTACGGAACTGGTCTGGATCATCTGGCAGAAGAACCGAGCATCAATCAGAGATCTTGGAAGTCAGGAGGTTTATTTTAAACCAGTGGGCTCAGAGGAGGTCATTCTCCAGTGGTCTGAGCCTATTTATTTTTGAGAGACAAGGAAAGATAGATCATGAGCAGGGGAGGGGCAGAGGGAGAGGGAGACACAGAATCCAAAGCAGACCGCAAGCTCTGAGCTATCTGCCCAGAGCCCAACGTGGAACTTGAACTCATGAACCATGAGATCATGACCTGAGCCAAAGTCAGATGCTCAACTCACTGAACCACCCAGGAGCCCCAGCAATCTACACATTTAATGCATTCTCTGCCAAAATAACATCAACGTTTTCCATAGCTACAATAAATGATCCTAAAAAATGTATGGAAGAAGAACAACAACAACAAATAGGTAAGTAATCTTGAAAAAGAATAACAAACTGGAGGTATCACAATTCCATATTTTAAGTTATATTACAATATAATAGTGATCAAGACAGTGTGGTACTGGAAAAAAACAAACAAACAACAACAACAACAACAACAAAAACTGAATAGATCAGTGGAACATAATACAAAACCTCTAAATGGACCCACAGTCTATGGTCAGTTAATCTTCAACAAATAGGAAAAAATATCCAGTGGAGAAAAGACAGTCTCTTAAACCAATGGTGTCAGGATAAGTGGACAGCAACATGCAGAAGAATGAAACTGACTCACTTTCTTATGCCACACACAAAAACAAATTAAAAATGCATGAAAGGCCTAAATATGACACAAGAAACCATCAAAATCTTATAGGAAGACACAGGAAGCAACCTCTTGACATAGGCAATAGCAGATTCTTGCTAGATATATCTCTTGAGGCTAGGGAAACTAAAGGAAAGATTAACTATTGGGACTTGATCAAGATAAAATCTTACGCACAGCAAAGGAAGAAACCATCAAAACTAAAAGGCAACCTTTGGAATGGGAGAAGATATTTGCAAATTACTTATCTGATAAAGGCTCAGATCCCGAAATCTATAAAGAACTTATCAGACTCAACACCCCAAAGTAAATAATACAGTTTAAAAAATGGGTAGAAGATATGAATAGACACGTTTCCAAAGAAGACAGAAAGATGACTAACAGACATGAGAAGACGCTCAACATCACTCATCATCAGTGAAATAAAAATAAAAACTACAATGAGATATTGTCTCACATTTGTCACAACATCTAAAATTAACAACACAGGAAACAACAGATGTTGGCAAGGATGCAGGGAAAGGGGAACCCTCTTACACTGTTAGTGGGAATACAAACTGGAGCAGCCACTCTAGAAAACAGTATGGAGGTTCCTTAAAAAGATAAAAATAAAACTACCCTATGACCCAGCATTTATACTAGTAGATATTTACACATACAATACAAAAACAATTATTTGAAGGGACACATGCACCCCAATATTCATAGCAGCATTAATGACCATAGTCAAAGTATGGAAAGAGCCCAAATGTCCATTGGCTGATGAATGGATAAAGAAAAGTGGAGATATATATATATATATATATATATATATATATGTCATGAGCACTGAGTGTTGTATATGAGTGATGAATCAGTAAATTCTACTCCTGAAAGTAATGTTTACTATCCACTATTAAATAAAATATCAAAATAAAAAAGGAACAAAAAATATAAAATATAAACATTTTCAGAGTATTCGTTTCTTCATCAATGAGATTAAAAGAATGATTCTTAAAACCTTGTAATATGTATTGGTTTTTATGATCTAATATGCCTAGAGATTAATATGTAGAGAAAAATTAGAAAGTAATAAATGAACTTACTAACAAATTATATGTTATACACATTATATAGAATTATAGATACTATATATGTCTCTATCATCTATCTATCTATCTATCTATCTGTCTATCTATGTATCTATCTATCATCATTATCATGACCTGTTTATGGAGAGAGAAAGCTGGATGAGTCTTGAGGCAATTCTTTCAAATTTGATTGTTCCTCAGATTAATGAAAACAAGAGCTGGTTCTTTGAAAAAATAAACAAAATAGACAAACCTCTAGCCAGGCTCCTCAATAAGAAAAGACAGAGAAACCAAATAAATAAAATTACAAACAAAAAAGGAGTGATTACAACCAATCCCTCAAAATACAAGCAATTGTCAAAGAATACTGTGAAAAATTATATGCCACCAAACTTGGCAACCTGGAAGAAATGGACAGATTCTTAAATATCCACAAGCTACCAAAACTCAAACGGGAAGAAATAGAATATTTGTACAGACCCATAACTAGTAAAGAAATTGAATCAGTTATCAAAAATCTCCCAACAAATAAAATCCCTGGACCAGATGGCTTCGCTGGGGAATTTTACCAGACATTTAAAACAGAGTTAATACCTATCCTCCTCAAGCTGTTCCAAAAACAAACGGAAGGAAAACTCCCAGACTCATTTTATGAAGCCAGCATCAAATTGATTCTCAAACCAGATACAGACCCAGCAAAAAAAAAAAAGAGAACTACAGGCCAATATCCCTAATGAATATGGATGCAAAAATTCTCAACAAGATACTAGCAAATCGAATCCAACAGCATATCAAAAGAATTATTCACCATGATCAAGTAGGATTCATCCCTGGGATGCAGGGATGGTTCAATATTTGCAAATCAATCAACGTGATACATCACATTAACAAAAGATAATATAATAACCATATGATCCTGTCAATAGTTGCAGAAAAAGCATTTGAGAAAATACCGCGCCTTTTCCTAATAAAAACCTTCGAGAAAGTTGGGATAGAAGGAACATACTTAAAAATCATAAAAGCCATTTATGAAAAGTCCACAGCTAGTATCATCCTCAGTGGGGAAAAACTGAGAGCCTTCCCCCTGAGATCAGGAACACGACAGGGGTGTCCACTCTCACCACTGCTATTTAACATAGAGTTGGAGGTCCTAGCATCAGCAATCAGACAACAAAGCAAAATAAAAGGCATCGAGATCGGCAAGGAGGAAGTCAAACTTCCACTTTTTTCAGACAACATGATGCTTTATACGGAAAACCAAACAGAATCCACCAAAAGCCTACTAGAACTGATCCATGAATTTGGCAAAGTTACAGTGTGTAACTTCAATGGACAGAAATCGGTGGCATTTATATACACCAACAATGAAGCAATAGAAAGAGAAATAAAGAAGCGAATCTCATTCACAATTGCACCAAAACCCATCAAATACCTAGGAATAAACTTAACCAAAAAATGTAAAAGATTCCTACACTGATAACTATAAAAACCTTATGAAGAAAATCGAGGAAGACACAAGGAAATGGAAAAACATCCCATGCTCATGGATTGGAAGAATAAATATTGTTAAAATGGCAATACTACCCAAAGCAATCTACACATTCAAGGCAATCCCAATCAAAATTGCACCAGCATTCTTCTCAAAGCTAGAGCAAACAATCCTAAAATTTGTATGGAACCACAAAAGACCCCGAATAGCCAAAGTAATGCTGAAGAATAAAACCAAGGCGGGAGGCATCACAATCTCAGACTTTAACCTCTACTACAAAGCGGTAGTCATCAAGACTGTATGGTGTTGGCACAAAAACCAACACATAGACCAATGGAATAGAATAGAAAACTCAGAAATGGACCCGCAAATATATGGCCAACTAATCTTTGACAAAGCGGGAAATTGTATCCACTGGAAAAAAGACAGCCTCTTTAAGAAATGGTGCTGGGAGAACTGGACAGAAACATGCAGAAGAACGAAACTAGACCACTTTTTGTCACCACTCACAAAAATAAACTCTAAATGGATGAAGGAACTAAATGTGAGAAGGAAACCATCAAAACCCTAGAGGAGAAAGCAGGAAAAACCTCTTTTACCTAAGCCGCACTGATTTCTTTCTCGACACATCCTCAAAGGCAAGGGAATTAAAAACAAACGTGAACTATTGGGACCTCATCAAAATAAAAATCTTCTGCACGACAAAGGAAACAACCAACAAAACTAATAGGCAACCAACGGAATGGGAGAGGACAATTGCAAATGGCATATCTGTTAAAGGACTAATATCTAAAATCTATAAGGAATTTACCAAACTCCACACCTGAAAAACGAATAACCCAGTGAAGACATGGGTGGAAGATATGAAGAGACACTTCTCCAAAGAAGACATCCAAATGGCAAACAGACACATGAAATGATGCTCAATGTCACTCATCATCAGGGAAATACAAATCAAAACCACAATGAGATACCACCTCTCACCAGTCAGAGTGGCTAAAATGAACAAATCAGGAAAGTATAGATGCTGGTGAGGATGTGGAGAAACAGGCATCCTATTGCACTGTTGGTGGGAATGCAAACTGGTGCAACCACTCTGGAGAACTGTGTGGAGTTTCCTCAAAAAAAATGAAAATAGATTTACCCTATCACCCAGCAATTGCACTGTTAGGAATCTACCTAAGAGATGTAGGACTGCTGATGCATAGGGGCACATGTACCACTTTCTGTCACCAGATGTTCATAGCAGCACTTTCGACAATAGCCAAATCATGGAAAGAGACTAAGTGTCCATCAACTGATGAATGGATAAAGAATAAGTGGTATATATATACAATGGAATACTCCGCGCAATGAGAATGAAATCTGGCCATGTGTAGCAACATGGATGGAACTGAAGGGTATTATTCTGAGTGAAATAAGTCAGGCAGAGAATGACAGATACCATATGTTTCCACTCATAGGTGTATTTTTGCGAGACTTAACAGAAAACCAGGGGGGAGGGGAAGATGGGAAGGAAATAAAAAAGAAGGGGAGGGAGACAAAACATAAGAGACTCTTGAATACTAAGAACAAACTGAGGGATGGGGTGGGTATGGGAGAGGGGGAGAGTGGGTGACGGGCACTGAGCATGGCACGGGTTTGGATGAGCACTGGGTGTTCTTGTATGGAAACAAATCTGACGAAAAAAAAAAAAGATGTGGTACATATACACACACAATGGAATTCCTTTCAGCCAATAAAAATGAATATAATCTTGAAAAAATTTTGATTGTTCCTAACATAATAGATGTGTATATACACACGACAATAGTATCTTAACATTTCTAATAAGACTAAAATAGAAAATGTATTCCTATCATCTTTCTTTAGTCTTCAGTATTATGAAATGCTGTTTCGATCCACAAAAATGGTAGTCTTGAGTGAACCATTTTCAAGTGCTTTCATGTGTGGGGTTTCCTTTTATTTTTGGTAACATTTCTAGAGTTAGTTTAGGGAGGTGTTTTGTTCACTGATTCACTTTTTCTATTTGGGATATTTCTATTTTGACCTTGAATAAGAGAGAATACTTTGGTTTTAAGTAAATTTTTTGTCTATGTAAATATCAGAAAACCCTTTTGGATCATAGAAGACTTCATAGAAATAACTATAATATTCTCTGTTTCTCTCAAATTTTGGTTCATATGAAGCACCACCTAAAAGCAACTGACTAAAGCTCTTATTGGTATAAGTGAATATTGCTCAAAATATGATTTCCATTGGATGAAAATTTTGCAATCTAGAAAATTCCAAATCAAGCCTTTCTGTTTTCTTCTGGTAAGTGAAAGAATTACACAGACAATGTTATAATTACAAAGACAGTGTGAATGAATGAATAAATAAATGGATAAATGAATGAATGGAGCAGAGGAAAAAATACTGGTTTTCTCAAGTAAGATGTGTCAGGAGCAGCTATGAGATTTATGTTGGAAGGTCTTGTCACATATTTCATTTTAAGTATTATAAGTGTATAGTAAATATCTATGGAGTTCAGGAAGGCAATGTGTATAAAATTAACCTGAAAAATTAATGTTTAAAACTCCACACACCTAATATTTTTCTCAACTAGTTCTTCAAGATCTGGAGGAAAGAAACTTCGTCTTTATGTGTGAACCTATAAAATACAATGTAATTATTGCATGGCACAAAAAATAATTATTTGTAATAACAACAGTGTAATGGCAGAGTCAGCTTCACCTCAGCTGAAAACAACCCTAACCAGTTGGGGAGGTTCTAAGAGAATGATCTTTGTAACAAAAGGTTTATTTCATTGTTATTTCTGCTGCTATATAATTCCTGCTATGATTAGGGCAAGTTCCGCTTCTCTCAGATTATACACTGGTAGTAGAAAATTGTAGTTCAGCTCCACACTTTTTGTTAATCATGAAAAGTAAGAAACATTTTAGGCATTAGGATAAAGGGATGGAAAGATTATTACCAATAAAAAGAAAAAATAAAGGCTGAAAAACTTCAAAACACCTAATTCAAAAATTGCAAACTATGTTTATACAGTAGGATATTTGTTCTACACAAACCTCAGAGAAAAGTGAAACCTTTACATCCTGTCATAAGCCCAATAACTCACACCAGGACAAGTAGCCAGAAACATGTTCTTGCAAAACTTCCAACAGTCTGTAGTATGACAGAGCACTAAAAATATACCAGGGAGTATAGAAAAAAACATTTCTAGAGGTTTGCTGAACACACTTTTGTAAAGTCTTATTTGAAGACTTGATTTAGCCTTGCTCTGTTCTTTGGGTGTTTAAAATTCACAGCTCTGGACTGCGGTATGTAGTTGGAAATCAATATTATATTCGGAAGTCCCAATTTCTTTCAGTGATATGTATTGCCAAATAGTCATATCACCATTCCCACCTGTCACTACAAAAATGTTGTTTAGGTGTTTAAAATTCAAAGCTCTGGACTGAGCTATATAGGTGGAAATCAATAGTTATATTCATAAGTCACAATTTCTTTCAGTGATATATTGCTGAGTACTCATATCACCATTTCCACCTGTCACTAAAAAAAGTTTGTAATTGTTTTGGTGAGATGTTATCTTTACGTTTTCTGTGGTTGTTATTTGGAGCACTATGAGTTTGAGATTCCAGGTTCTCATCGAATTAAAAGATGGTTTTGAAATACTTTAATTTTTTTTAAATTTTTAACTTATTTTTGTTTAATTGAAGTATAATTAACATACAGGTTATATTAGTTTCAGGTGTACAACATAACGATTCAACAATTTTATACATCGTTCAGTTCTCACCATGATAAATGTAGTCACTATCTGTCACCAAACAATATTATTATAATCTTATTGACTATATTCTCTATGGTGTACTTTTCATCTCCATGACTTATTTACTTTATAACTGGAAGTTTGTATCTCTTAATCCATTTTATCTATTTCACCCATCTCTCCACCTACTTCTCCTTTGGCAACCGACAGCTTGTTCTCTGTATTTTTTTTTAATTTTTTTTAATGTTTTATTTATTTTTGAGAGCAGGAGAGACAAAGCATGAGTGGGGGAGGGTCAGAGAGAGAGAGGGAGACACAGAATCCGAAGCAGGCTCCAGGCTCTGAGCCGTCAGCACAGAGCCCGATGCGGGGCTTGAACTCACAGACTGCGAGATCATGACCTAAGCCGAAGTCGGACGCTCAACCGACTGAGCCACCCAGGCGCCCCTTGTTCTCTGTATTTAAGAGTCTGTTTTGTTTGTTTGCTTTCTTGTGTCCATAAAAGAGAATGAGATCTTGCCATTTGCAACAACATGGATGGACCTAGAAGGTATAATGCTAAGTGAAATAATTCAGACAGAGAGAGGCAATATCATATGATTTCACTCATATGTGGAATTACAATAATAAAACAAACAAATGAAAAAGAGATAACAACAAAACACCAGACTCAAATACAGTGAAATTGTTTAGACTTGCTCTTAGGTTTTTTAAAATGACAGTGAAATAACAGGCGAAGTGGGGGGAAAGGTGATTCATTAAGAAAAAATCTAATCATTCAAATAGATATGTTAGTTCTTATTAACAAAACTTACTGATCTATTGACCAAATTTAACATGTCTATATTATGCTTGTGATATATGCACAATTTTGTATTTTTAAATGCAGTATTAATTGCTGATATGATTCCAGGAACCCAAAACTGTAGATTTACCTTCAATTTTTTTCACTCATTTATTTGTTCTTTACAAAAGTATTTATTGAACATTCACTATATGCAAAGCACTGTGGTGAATGTTGTGATTCTCTATCCTTACTGAGATTATGTCCTACTAGGGGAGATAAAACTTGTTCAAACATAATTACAGTACAAGCAGCATGGGATAACTGCCCTAAAATGGTACTAACGAAGTAGCCACAGAGTAAGAGATGATTTTTTTTTCTGAATTCAGTCAGATAGGCTTTACAGATGGCTGATCTAAGTCTTAAAGAACAGACAGGATTTCAACGGAAGAAGGGGAAAAACCAAGAATTTCCTAAGGGAAGAAATGGTATGAACAAAGTTTAAAAGTACTAAAAATGACCAGCTCATGAAAAGGTAAGTGGAGACGTTTGAATGAACCATTGAGCATGCATGAAAGTAGGGAGACAGAAGTCTAGAAAACACGTCAGAACTATGTAAGGAAAGAAGCTTTGTAGTGGACGTATTTTGGGCAGGGCTGTCCAGCAAACATTCCCTTTCAGAAATCCTACAGTAGAATTAATTTTCCTCTAAATGGACAGTCTTGATAAATATGTAAATCAGTTACCTGCTCTCCCCAGCTAAAAACTGGGCATGCTAAAAACTCCAAGCCAAGTCTTTTAAAATGTTCTCCTGGAATTTGGGTTTTGAGTGGAGTAAAATGATGAAAGAAAAATGGTTGGTTGCTTGGTTCACCTAATGGTTCATTGGAGTTTTGGATCTTTTCTAGTTTATGTTCTTTCTAAGTCTGGAGTTCTTTTATTGATCTTTCAATTATGGAGCTATCCTATGTCCTTTCAATGAGAGTTTCCTTTTTCCTTTTTTTCTTCAGTTAGCCAGTCAATTTTGCTGTTTTCACCAAAGAACCTGATAAAAAGATAAAAGTAAATCAGATTTACACTTAAGAAATAAGGCCAAGTTAAGGAGTGTTAATTGTGTAATAAAACTGTCATTAGAAACAGTATTCCGGAAATACTACAATGTTGAATAGATTATGAGGGAGAGAAACTTAAGTGAAGGGTACCAGTTAGGAGACTGTTATAGTAATTTCAGAACCAAGCACCGAGGATGTGGACTAAGGCAGTGGTAATCATAATGAGAAGTAAGAGATACGTATGAGAGATATTATTAATAAGAAAAATTAACAGGTCTTGGAAACTGGTCTGGCATTGGCTTTTCAGGAGATGGAAAAGTCAAAGATCACTTCGAGGTTACAAAACTATCCATTGGATATTCTTTCCTGCTTTGTCAAAGATTAGTTGCCCATATGATTGTAAGTCCATTTCTGGGTTCTCTATTCTGTTCCATTGATCCAAGTGTCTGTCTTTATGCCAGTACCATACGGTCTTGATGATTAGAGCTTTGTAATACATCCTGAAGTACAGAATTGTGATGCCTCCAGCTTTGGTTTTCTTTTTCAGGATTTCTTAAGCTATTTGGGATTTTTTCTGGTTCCGTACAAACTTTAGGATTGTTTCTTCTAGCTCTATGAAGAATGCTGGCATTATTTTGATAAGGATTGCATTGAATATGTAGATTGATTTGGGTAGTATCGATATTTTAGCAGTATTTGTTCTTCCAATCCATGAGCATAGAATATTTTTCCTTTTTTTGGTGTGTGTCTTCTTCAATTTCGTTTATAAGCTTTCTATAACTTTCAGCATACAGATTTTTTACCTCTTTGGTTAGGTTTATTTCTAGGTATTTTTGGGTTTTGGTGCAATTTTAAATAGGATCAATTCCCTGATTTCTCTTTCTGGTGCTTCAGTATTGGTGTGTAGAAATACAACCAATTTCCGTGCATTGATTTTGTATCATGAGACTTTGCTGAATTCGTGCATCAGTTTTAGCAATGCTCTGGTGAAATATTTTGGGTTTTCCATATAGAGTATCATTTCATCTGCGAAGAGTGAAAGTTTGATTTCTTCCTTGCTGATTTTGATGCCTTTTATTTCTTTGTGTTGTCCGATTGCTGAGGCTAGGACTTCCAATACTATGTTGAATAACAGTGGTGAAAGTGGACACCCTTGTCGTGTTCCTGACCTTAGGGGGTTATTCCCCACTGAGGATGATATTAGCAGTCAGCCTTTCATATATAGCTTTTATAATCTTGAGGTATGATCCATCTATCTCTATTTTCTTAAGGGTTTTTATCAAGAAAGGATGCTGTATTTTGTCAAGTGCTTTCTCTGCATCCATTGAGAAGATCATGTGAAAATGCAAGAGAGGCTAATGTACAGGAGGAGACAAGAGCCTCGAATAAGGGTCCTTGTTCCATTTTTATTAGGATAAAAAGGCTTACAAGCATGATGAATGTGCACAAAGAGACAATGAAACCGTGAACATCAACTCACTGGCGTGGAGAAAAGGGGCTCTTGAAGATATATGGGGTTAGGGGTTTGGGTCAATACAAAACAAAATCCTGACACAAGCGGATGGTTGTTTACAACAGACATGAGTCCCCACCTCTGTTTACCTAGACTGGCCTAGTGTATAAGAAATACAGAGCATGCTACCTCAGAGTCAACAAGGCACCTTTCTTTTGCTAATTATCTTAGCTCTGGGCAACTTCACCCTGTTGTGGTCTAAAGTCCTGTTTTCTTTCTTTTTTTTTTTTTTTTTTTTTTTTGTCCTTCCTTACTGTGAACGCAGCTTTGTACTATTGTACTAAGTTGGAGAACACTTCGGCCTGAATACCTAATCTTGTCTACCTAATGTGGGATGTTTTTCATCCTGAGATTTCCTATTCCTATACCTTTCTCCTATACTGGGGGCTTTTGCCAGTTTACCTAACCTAATTTACCTAATCTTGTTTACCCAAACTCGGGTGTGTTCATCCTGTGGCTTTATATTTCTTTATGCTTTGTTAACCCATCCGTGGAAGCTCAGGGAATTCCCAAGTTTATGCCCACAAGGTTAGGTTGTGTATTTGAGACCTTTCTTATCCTTTGTTGGGAAGACCTGAATTGCTTTATTGCTTTTATTCCCTCTTATCACTGCCTTTTCTGCACTCCCGAGGTTGTGGACTGTCGTATTTTCATTTTCATTGGCTTCCATGCACTTTTAATTTCCTCTTTAATTTATTGGTTCACTCATTCATTCTTTAGTAGGATATTCTTTAATCTCCAAGTATTCATGGACTTTCCAAATTTTTTCTTGTGGTTGTTTTTGAGTATCATAGTGTTGTGGTCTGAAAATATGCAAGTATGATCTCAATTTTTTGTACTTGTTGAGGGCTGTTTTGTGTCCCAATATGTGATTTATTCTGTAGAATGCTCCATATGAACTTGAGTATAATGTGTATTCTGCTGCTTTAGGATGAAATGTTCTGAATATATCTGTTAAGTCCATCTGATCCAGTGTGTCCTTGAAAGCCAATATTAACTTGTTGGTTTTATGCTTAGATTATTTTTCCATTGCTGTAAGTGGGTGTTAAAGACAC